>CM051355.1:6713119-7953053 GCA_028015215.1 Gynostemma pentaphyllum | reverse complement strand
TTAAATTTTTAATTGCATTTTTTAAGTTGATTTTTAACTTTTTAAACTTAAACTTAATTCTAAAGTGATGGAAAAAAAGTTAATTTATTTTTTTACTATATCCTATTTTTTTATTTATACTTTGTTTTATAATTATATATAAGATTAATTAAAATATAAAAAATAAAATAATTTATATATATATATATATATATATATATATATTTAAATAATGGCCTTGAATCGGGTTTTAGGTCAGTTCTGATAGGGCTCTACGGATAAAACCCGAGGGTTGGGCTTGAATTCAAATACATGATTCATATCCAGTCCAAAGTAGGTCGGACCCGTTAACCATTAACTTATGGGTTGGGCTTGCCATGGACTTAGACCAGTTCTCAGGCTTTGATAGCAGAAATTTGATATACAATGAATGGATTGAATGAATAAATATAATTATATTTTTACAAATTATTATCATTAAATTAAGCTAAAATGTAAATAGTTTATCAAACTTATTTAATAAATAGAATTATATTTTTACAAATGAAATCTAATAGTATAAGTGGAATATGATATATGAAAATTACTTTAAAAAATTTAAATATAGTTGAACATTTGAGATTTGGATACTAACTAAACACTTCTTCTTATTCACAATTTTTTTTTTTAATTTTTGAATAACCAACCAAACACAGATTTCAAATTTCTAGATTTCAATTTTAAATTTGAATCTGTTACCAAACACATTTCTGGAACTAACAAATTCACTACATACTACCTAAATTTATTAGAATTCACTGAATTCAAATCCAAAACCTGTTTTTCAGATTGCAAACCAAACAGAGCCACCGTTTCAGCTGAGCTCGTGTGTTTTAAGACTAATTACATTTCTCATTTTTTTTATTCCAGATATTTAACTAACTTATAAGTTATAAGTTATCGGTTTTCACTAATACGCCATGTTCTATTTTTTTTCGTGAGAAACTCACTGATTCTTCATATCTGCCATCTTTCTTAGAGCAATTTTTATTCGCAGAATTGGAGATATCAAGGTTTAATATCTGTCTGTTGTAGCTCTATTCTTGTGTTTTATTAACTCATGAAATCCAAACTTGGTTTCCTAGGATAAAACTACATCAATTTGATCAGTTATAACAATGTTGAATTCAATATGAGTTAAATATTATGTTAAAGTTCTTTCTATCTGTCTCTCTATATAAAGTTATTTGCCAAATTCCAATTGCATTAATGTTAGATTATTGCTTTGTCCACATTGCTATATTTTTTTAAATTATATATGCTGTGTTTACATTCACATTGGTTTGGTCATAAATCTTAATTGGCTTAAAATAATTTTCAAGCATTTCGCTTTCGATATTGTCAATGGGAAAGCAAAGCCAATTTCCTGAGTTTCTTCCTTTCATTTTGCTGATGATTTTAATTTTTATAATGCACATAAATGCTTGATTTGACTGGATTAAAGTTTCGAGCAAACCGGTCGAAAGTATAAAAATCGAAAATTTCGCTATCTATGCATTTCCAATTCATATTTTAATTTAAGAGCTAATGTCTTTTTATACCAAGACTTCTTCAATGGCACAGACTTGGTCTAACCCCACTAATCAAATCATATTATTATCTGACTACTATTAATGACAATTACTTGATAATTCTTGTCATATAAAAGGCTTTCTTTGTTATAGCAAATCAAATTTAAAAACTATCCTAACAAGTATCTTGTTATGTGGTTTCCAATGTCTTATTTCACATGGATTCCTTTTTTACTTATTATTCTTTCAAACTCTGTCAATGCCTTGCAGAATAGAATCCCAAGGCTGAGTCCAATTGGTGAAGTTCTTCTACATCATGTTGAACTTGAAGCTTTGTCTTCACCGATTTCAGATGATTTCAAGACATTTTATTACAATCAAACACTTGATCATTTCAACTACAGGCCTGAAAGCTACATCATTTTCCCTCAAAGATATATAATCAACTTCAAGTATTGGGGTGGGGCGAATTCCAGTGCTCCAATTTTCGCTTACTTGGGTGCCGAAGCGCCACTAGATAGTGAACTAAGTGTTGTTGGATTTTTGACTGATAACGCTATTGAGTTCAATGCTCTTCTAGTTTATATTGAGGTAAAAGCAGACTTACACCAGTGTTTAGTCAATATTTGTTGTTTCTGAGTTCCTATAGAATTATGCTGTGGTCTAAATACTCGTTGTTTTCTCATCAGCATCGATATTATGGAAAATCAATACCATTTGGATCAAGGGAAGAAGCACTGAGAAATGCGAGCACTCTTGGCTACTTTAACTCGGCTCAAGCAATAGCAGATTATGCAGCTATTCTTATACATGTAAAAAAGGAGTTGAATGCTAAAAATTCTCCTGTGATTGTTATCGGTGGATCATACGGAGGAAGTAAGTAATTTCTCTTTCAAAGCCTTGACACTCTAATACAATTTACATCAAATACATAACAGAGCACATACTTTTCTGTATGACAGTGTTGGCTTCATGGTTTCGTCTTAAATATCCTCACGTGGCACTTGGAGCTCTTGCATCTTCAGCTCCCATTCTTTACTTGACGATATCACGCCACAGAATGGATACTATTCTATTGTCACTAAGGATTTTAGAGTAAGAAACTGAAATCGTGAATCCCCTCTACTTTTATTTCTTTTTTCAAAGAATACAACAGAAAGCAGACACAACACTGACGATCTCTTCTTTTCATTTGTTTTTTAATGTTTTTAATCACACATATGAATTGAGTTTGCAGGATGTCAGTGAGACTTGCTATCAAACTATAAGGGCATCGTGGTCGGAAATTGAAAGAGTTGCTTCTCAACCAAATGGTCTTTCCATTCTTGATAAAGAGTTCAAAACATGCAGGTGTTAAAATAGTTTCCCTCATCTGCATTTAATAAAGTTGTTGAACTTTTTACTTACTATCTTTTGTTTTTCCATCTTCTAGTCCTTTAAACAGTTTTTCTCAGTTGGAAAACCACTTGTGGTCTATGTATGCTGGTGCTGCCCAATACAACCGCGCACCAAGATATCCAGTCACCAGCATCTGTGGTGCAATCGATGGAGCTTCTTCAGGAAATGAAATACTTAGCAAAATTGCTGCAGGTTTATTTGCATATAAAGGGGATCAGTCATGTTATATTAATGAGCCTAGAAATGAAACTGAAACTGATGTAGGATGGAAATGGCAGGTAAAATTTCTATCAAGTACAACAACACGATATGAGAAATAAAACAAATAGGTGTTCTCTGATTCACATATTTGTTCTATGTATGTTACAGTAAATTGATCACTTTAATTGAGAAAAAATAACTCGGTATTGCTCTAAGTAAGATTACATGAAAAGTACGCAGAAAGTTGTCTTCGACATCCTCTACCGTTGCGATTGACTTGTCTTGTCACAGAAGCATGAATAATAATAAAATGCTTGCTTGTTTTTCTGATCATAATGAAAAAACGAAGAGTTAATCAAATAACATGTCGATCAAACTTCAAACTTGATATAATTGAAATGAGTACAATATTCCACATCCTGATTACTTATACACTGAATGAACCTCCTTTGTGTACTTAGAGATGCAGTGAGATGGTGATTCCAATGAGTACAGGAAATGATACCATGTTTCCACCATACACTTTTGATCTTGGAGGCTTCATCGATAACTGCAAAAAGTCATATGGTGTTCCTTCTAGGCCTCACTGGGTTACCACCTATTATGGAGGCCATGTATGCATCTCAATTATCTCGCTCTTTCCTTTTTAGCAAGAAAATCTATTATTTCACAACTTGCATGAATTACTTCATTTGAGTTTCTGTTTTCTTTCTTTCTATATTCAAATTGCAGGACATACAACTTGTCCTTCAAAGATTTGGTAGCAACATCATTTTTTCCAATGGACTCAGAGATCCTTATAGTATTGGCGGGTAAACAATGCGGCTTTTCCCAATAATACACATATAAAGAAGAGTTACTTTTACTTGGTCTTAATCTTATAGCTCTTTCTCTCTGACTCTAGGGTGTTGCACAACTTATCAGACAGTCTCCTTGCAGTCTATACAGCTGATGGTAACTCCTTGACCTCTATGTTATGAAAGATTGTCGTCATTTATAATACCAATTCAGATATATTACCTTGTGTGTTGTGTCTTAGAGGATTTTAATCAAGGTTCAAAGTATCGGCCGAGTCCAATACATTTTCTCCCACCTTTAAGGCAAAACATCAGGAAGAAAAACTTGAAGGAACGTGACAATTAATAGGGCTTGTTTTGTTCTGGCTAATACATTTTGAATTCTGCAGGGTCTCATTGTATGGACATTCTGCGGGCAAATGTAACAGATCCCGAATGGTTAGTGACGCAGAGGAAGACTGTGGTTGGGATCATTAAAGAATGGATCAATAAGTATTATGCCGATCTTGTCAACTACAAACAATAGAAAACTCATCAAAAAGGTGATAAAAGGAATGCTAGTTCAAAAAAGTATAGTTTTCTCCTATTCGTTTCGATCATACAGAAAGGGGAATGAATAGCATGATATGTTGGTCATTGAACTTATTTTCTATCCTCTTGTATGCGTCTATAGCTTGTTATTTCAAGTTCAAAACTACCATACTACAATTATTATACTTTTTCATTTTCTTTTATTTGTCTGGAGGCACTGACCGAAACTCATAAGAACAAACATAATAAAATTTTGAAAAGAAGTTATAGAAGAACAATGACAAAAGTTCGATGAGGGACGGCAGTTTTATTGCATATTTGGAAATGTTATGCAGTTGAAAACTTTCTTACCTTGATGAGTTGCAAGCAAGCCAAGTCAATAATTCCACTTTCTTCATTGTGTTGACCATGGTCAGTGGATGACTCATGAATCCAGATTATAATAAAAGGATAAAGCTACAATATAGCAAGTAATTTTCGAAAAGGAAAATAATTATTTATTATAAATTCAAATGCAGTAGAATAAAAGCTAACTTCTTGAAAAAATTTCTTCAAAGTCACAAGCTTGTTCTAACTCACTAATTATTTGGATATCTATTAATATTAATTACATGTTCTAATTTGTTTGCTGCCTCAGCATATACTGAAAAGTCCATTTGACAATGAAACAAATTAGGGAACTTTTTGTCATTTAAAGGCTTTCTTTGTATCAGAAAATCAAGTAAAAATTATCAAAAGTCTGTTTGAAAATGAAAGAAACTTGGGAACTTTTTGTCATATAAAGGCTTTCCATGTGACAGCAAACTAAGCTTCTTGTCATGAGGTTTACAATGTTTTCTTCCCCATGGATTCCCTTTTTACTTATCATTCTATTTCTTTCAACCTCGGTAACTGCTATGCAAAAGAAAATCCCAAGGCTGAGTCCAATTGGTGAAACTCTTCTACATCATGCTGAAGCTTTGTCTTCACCTGTTTCAGATGATTTTAAGACATTTTATTACAATCAAACAATTGATCATTTCAACTACAGGCCTGAAAGCTACACCATTTTCCCTCAAAGATATATAATCAACTTCAACTACTGGGGTGGTGCAAATTCCAGCGCTCCGATTTTTGCGTACTTGGGTGCCGAAGCACCACTAGATGGCAATTTAAATGTTATTGGTTTTATGACTGATAACGCCATTCAGTTCAATGCTCTTTTAGTTTATATTGAGGTGAAGGCTAATATACTGGTCTTTAGTTCATATTTTTTTGTTTTAGAGTTTCCAAAGCATTTGGACTAAGACTTATTTTTTCTTGTCAGCATCGATATTATGGGCAATCGATACCTTTCGGAACAAGGAAAGAAGCACTGAGAAATGCAAGCACTCTTGGCTACTTCAACTCAGCTCAAGCAATAGCAGATTATGCAGCCATTCTTATGCATGTAAAAAAGGAGTTAAAAGCTAAAAACTCTCCTGTGATTGTTATTGGTGGATCATATGGAGGAAGTGAGTAATTTCTCATTCAAGGTATTGAAAACTCTATAACATATAATAACATAACATATACTTTTCTGTATACAGTGTTGGCTTCATGGCTGCGTCTTAAATATCCTCATGTGGCATTAGGAGCTCTCGCATCTTCAGCTCCGATTCTTTACTTCGACCATATCACACCCCAGAATGGATACTATTCCATTGTCACTAAGGATTTTAGAGTAAGATAATGATAACATGCATCTCCTCTTTTAATTCTTTTTTTAACGTTTGAAGCAAACATATTTGAGTTGAGTTTGCAGGAAGTCAGTGAGGCTTGCTATGAAACTATTCGGAAATCATGGTCTGAAATTGAAAAGGTCGCTTCACAGCTCAATGGCCTCTCCATTCTTAGCAAAGAGTTCAAAACGTGCAGGTATTAAAACCATTTCTCTTGTCAAGATTTCATGAAATTCAGAACATTATTGTACTTGACATCTATTTTTCCCCCATGTTCTAGTCCTTTGCACAATTCCTCTCAGTTGGAAGATTACTTGTGGACCATGTATGCCAATGCAGCTCAATACAACCATCCACCAAGGTATCCAGTTACCAGGATCTGTGGTGGCATTGATGGAGCTTCTTCTGGAAGTGGAACACTTGGAAAAATAGCTGCAGGTCTATTTGCTTATAAAGAAAACCAGTCCTGCTATATTAACGAGCCCAGAAATGAAACTGAAACCGATGTAGGATGGAAATGGCAGGTAAAATTTCTATTAAGCGCACACAACAATTTATGAGAAATAAACTAAATAGGAGGTCATGTTTGTTATATATTAGGGTCAATAGACCAATTCAAAAGAACATGAATCTGATAATGTTTGTCTCTTTGATTTCTAGTTTCAAAACTGAAAATAAAATTTGAAAACGAAAAGAAGAATTCACCAAAATCGACTTTCAAGATTGATAAAATAAATATGAATAAAGTACTGAAATGTCATGATTGCTTATACACTAAAGAAACTTCTTTGTGTACTCAGAGATGCAGTGAAATGGTGATGCCAATAAGCACAGGCAATGATTCTATGTTTCCCTCAGACACTTTTGATCTTGAAATTTTCATCAATTACTGCAACAAGTCTTATGGTGTCCCTCCTAGGCCTCACTGGATTACCACCTACTATGGAGGCCAAGTATGCATTTCATTCAATTTTCTCCCTCTTTCTTCATTGAAAACATACTTATCTTTCTTTTCTAAATTCAAATTGTAGGATATAAAACTCATCCTTCAGAGATTTGGTAGCAACATCATTTTCTCCAATGGACTCAGAGATCCTTATAGTAGTGCTGGGTAAACAACAAAATAACAATCCTTAAGAATAAAAAAAACAAAGAATAGTAAGCTTTAATTGGCCTCAATCTTACCTCTCTCTTTCACTATAGGGTATTGCATAGCTTATCAGACAGTCTCCTTGCAGTCCATACAACTAACGGTAACACCTTGACCGTTTTTTAAATACCGATTCAAATATGTCTACCTTGCGTTGGATATGCCATTGTATGATAGTCTTAGAGAATTTTATTATCTTCTCTATTTTTCCACTTTTATTTATAGTTGCAACTTTATATTATAAGGATCAGTTTTTTTCTGGCTTATACCTTTTGAATTTTGCAGGGTCTCACTGCTTGGATATCTTAAGGGCGAAAGAAACTGATCCCGAATGGTTAGTGAAGCAGAGACAGATTGAGGTTGGCATCATTAAAGGATGGATCAATGAGTACTATGTTAATCTTGAGAAGTTCAAACAGTAAGAAAGCTACACAGAAAGTGATGAAGGGGTTGCAAAGTTGTGAAGGAATGTTTTACTGCTTTTAGGCCATTGAAGTTAAGCTTGTATTGTACTGACTTTATGATAGACCCTTTTCACAGTTATTAATGGATTATGATTTTTCCTTTGTTTTTTATTCCATTGAAACAAAACATAAGAATTTTTTTAACATGTTTTAAAAGAGTACTGATGGAAAAAGTATGATAAGGGGCCATAATTTTGTTGCATATTTGGAAATGGTGATGTTGATATAGTATAGCCATTATTTAGCAAGTTATGGAAGAGGAAAGCCCTCCACATTTCTTACCTTTATGAGTTGCAAGCTAGTATAAAGTCAACAATTCCACTGGCTTCAATGAGAAGTGCCTATGGTTAGTGTTAGACTAATGAATTCAAATGTTAATGGATACCCAAGAGACAAATGGAATCATTATTTTGTTTTTTTAAACATCTAATAAATAGTTCCTTATTAAATCAAAAGCCGGAGATATAAAATAACTTATTAAGAGCCTGTTTGAGATAACTTTTAAAAGTACTTTTAAACACTTTCAAAAGTTATCATAAACGGGCATACTGTTCATGTGATCGATTTATCAATCACAATAAGCCGTTAATCTGTCTAATGGACACCATATAAGTATTATTTGTATCGTTGTACGAGACACTATGTTTTATACATATTCTTGAAAATTTACCAAAAGAAAAGTTCCAAACATGATCACTTCCTCACAAAGTGCTTCTAACAACAAACGCAGATAATTGATTTGATTTTTGAAGTGCTCTTCCACTCAAGAGAGGAAGCTAAAGTTTGTCCCCAAGTTCCTAATTCAACCCACTTCTTTGTGTCCATGAATTGGCTTACATACATAAGACGAAAAACCCAACCAAGCCATATGCCATAATCTCATCTCATTCATCACAATATGGTTCTCTCCTTTCAAACGAATCTTATTTCTCATTGTAAACCTTGTTTTATAATTCTGAAAAGAAAAAAAAGAAGACGATATTTGAAAGTGTATTATGTCTGACTCCAATCTAAACATTACTCAATTGGTTAGACATCAATACTCTCTCAGATAAATTAAAAGTTTACCCTTCTTACACCAAAGATGAATGGACTTCACAACTCTACCATCCATTTAATTTTTATCTGAAAAAGGCATTTTCATTAAATGGGGGCATGTTTTGTTGAGAAAATGAGAGAATCAAAGAATATGGAGCACCCATCATTTATTAAAGAACCACTGGTTTCCCTTTATATCATGGTGGGCAATGTCGTGAACGAAGTGGCCCATTACCATATTTTCTCCAAAAATGGCAGAAAATCTCCAATCACCAACGTAGGGTATGGATCAAGAACTTGTTTTACACAACTCTCGTGTTCACGCGTGAGTTGATTTTCTTTTCTTTTCTTTTCTCTTTTGGGCAATGAGTTATTGCGTGCGAGAAATCATGGCAAGCAAAGCATACCCCATTTTCTTCCCTTCCACGCGGTTTGGCTATCCTTTATTTGGCAATTTAAAGTGTCATGAATCAAGTCAAAATGAAGCAAAATCTCTATTAATCACTCTCTCTCTTGGTTTATACGAATCAAGCTTATTCCATTTATGGCTCTTTTAATAATCGGACAAAACTTATGATGTGGGGCGAGGCCGAGTCCACGGCCTCAACAAGCAAATTCATGCTTGATTGGGAAATCCATCCCAAGAACAAAGGGTTGAAACCCAAAGAAGAGAAAACTCTCTATTTGATTAATATTCAAATTGGATAAAAAGATAAGATATAAGATATGACACCCTAAGATGGTTATTTATAGCCTTACAATAAAAACCCTAATTTTAATTAAAATAAATAGAAACTAATGCTAATTAATTATACTAATTAATTACATCAAAATAAACTAATTCTCTAATAATAACTCATAAATAAACCTAAACTATTTAACCTATTATGATTCACATCAACTTACCTCAATTCTATGCATGAACGGATCCCTCAACTCTACTTACGTTGAAGTGAATAAAAAAAAAAAGGTAAGAAAGAAATTGATGGATTTTAACCTATAAAATTTATTCGCAAATAGGAGCTCCATACATGGGATGAAAGTAAGTTTTGTTGTTATTAATTAGTAAAGTCTCGTAAGTTTATTGAAGACCAAAACACTATCATATCGGTTTTCAGTTCATTGTATAAAGGACTTTTAAGACCCATCATAAAAAGAGTTGGTTACAATAAAAAATGATTTTCTTTTGTTTAAAGAAAATAATAGACTCAAACACTAAATTATAAAATGTTTAAATTTTAAAAACCCCTTCTAATTGAATTCCTTATTGACATTTGATATACATTTGCTTGACGTCAAGTGATACCAAAAAGAGTAGTTATATATTTACTTATAAAAACTTGCTATTGATTAAATATAAATTCATAAAAGACTACTCATTTATAAATTTTCTTAAGAAAATAGAAGATGCAATCACTAAATAATGATAAAAAAATTAAGCAGTGATAAAAAAAAACTTAATTAAATACTTATTAAAAAATATTATTCTCATAATATACAATTTAAAAAACACTATTCATAATAAAATTCCATATTATGTTACAAAAATCGTTAGTAAGCTAATAATGGTTGAAGGGGCAGAACTTGTGATGGACGACGATCTGAAAATGGGCCAAGCCCAACAGACTTATTACTGGGCCTGTACCCCAATGTTGGGCTGGGTATAGTCAGTAGTCCGGCCCACCGGTTATTGAGGAGCGGGAGCAGTGCATCGGTGTCAGTACTGCGAACGACCGTACAGTTCTCCGATTAGGGTTCATCTGAGGCTTGACAGAAACAGAGATTTTGAGACAAATACGACAGAAATTCGAATCAATCAGAGAAATGTTTGGATTGAAGCGACTATTACCCCATTCTCGCTCGATTCGAGCTTCAATTTTGGCCTCTCAAAACCCCGGATTCCTGGAACCACCGCATTTAGCTCAGCTTATTTCCAATCGCTTCCTCGACATTTATCAGGTTCCCAATTCCTTAATTTTATAGCCTCCATTAGGGTATGGGAAATTTTATCGAGTAATGAAACCAAAAATTTGAATTTTTCTAAGTATTGGTGCAGTTATTCTGGTAACTAAAGGGAACAATGTTTCAGATTAAAAATCCCTTTTTTTCCCCTGTTTTCAGCTTGGGAATAAAGCGGCGATCGAGAAAGAGCGTGCACGGCTGTAAGTTTCCATTCAATTTTAATGGAAGATTTGATTGAAACTGTTTAAAATGTCGATAAGCTTTGTTGATGTAAATTGAGACAGTGCAGATGAGTTGAACAGAGGATACTTTGCTGATATGTCAGAGCTCAAGAAGCATGGTGGTAAGGTAATATATAAATTCCTTTTGAAGAGTCGAGTTTCTTATTCATCATACCGTGAAGTAATATTTGGAGTTTGTAATAAACAAATGTTAATTTTGAAGATTGCAGCAGCTAACAAGGTTCTAATTCCAGCTATGGCGGCCGTAAAATTTCCCGATTTGGAAGTGAGCTATTCTGATGGTGAAGTGTTGAAGCTGCCGACTAAGTTTAATGCCGATGTGGTTGAAACCAATAGTACAGCTTTTCCTAGGGCAACTCTGCTTTGCCTTTCTTTCAGGGCAAACTCACAGGTATGTTTTGATTGTGTTAATCATACTCAGAAGTCCATAAACATCGTTATTCTGCCGATGAACTTCACCATTATTTAATCATTAACTAGATTTTAAAAGGAATGCAAAGGGTGATATATATGTGCATTCATGTTTATAACTGTGACTTGTGAGTGGGGTGTCCTAGTCCACTTGTACATACCTCGTTTGAACCCATAACTTAATTGTCTCAATTTCTAAAACCGGCTTCTCCTCTCTCTTTGAATTTGGATAACGAAAAAACCAACAATCCTATACTGTATGAAAGCCACATGGAACAACAGCTAGAAATTGCAGCTGTTAAACTTAAAGAAAAAACCATCATGGAAAATTCTTGCCTCTTCTCTGCAGGCACCTCTCCATGGTAATTGACTGTAGAAATTTGATTTTCGCCAAGATAATGATCCACAGCACGGCTGGAATTCAAAGTGTTGCAAAACACCATTACCCTATTTCCCTTTGCCAAACTAGGTTCAAGAACCTGCATCCTCCACAAATAACAAACATAAGGTTCTTGGAGTTTCAGGAATTCAAATAAAATGATCCAGAGATATACTGTATATGTGTAGAATGCATTAACATATCTAGCCGATATCACTAAAGCTTCTTATTTAAAGTCTTTATTTCCAATTTTGCTTCATTTTAAGGAGATCTTCAAACTAGAAAATTTTCATCAGGTTTAGACAGTTTAGTATACTCTCTTTGATTGATCAAAGAAAAATGGGTTTTGGTGGCTCAGTTTTTAGACGGAAAGAGGGAAATTTTTAGTGTGGATAACCATATTTGTATTTCTGCTAAAAAAAATAATCATATATTTGTCGCTCTCTTTACAGGCAATGGTTGATTCCTGGAGTGCTCCTTTTCTTGATGCCTTTTCTAGTTCAGAGGATGTTCAGTTGTACGAGGTAATACAATTCAATATTGATCTGATCATTTTAAGTCCTAGTCATCTTCATTACTTGAAACATATTGACTTACCTTTGATGCCTTGTCAGTTAAAAAAATTTGCCTTTAAAACTGAAGGATGGTGATAAGGATGCAGATGCAGTTCTATTAATATGGATACATTGTTTGTGTGTGGTATTAGCATATATGAAATATGGCTATTATGTTCCTGTGGCTTTAAGCTGATTGTCCAAATATCTGGGTCCATGGTGTAGTGTAATTAGCTCTGGTGGCCAAGCAGTCGTCCAATCAAACTCTTAACAGTGTTTAAAATTTTCATTTGCTAGGTATCGTTTATAGATTCGTGGTTCTTGTCTTGGAATCCAGTTAAAAAAGTGCTGCTTCGGTTCATGAGGAAATCTAATAATGATGCACAGAAGAATTCACTTCAAAGGCAGATTGTATATTCATTTGGCGACCATTATTACTTCAGGAAAGAGCTAAGAATACTGAATCTTCTCACTGGGTATGAGTTATTTATTTTTCTGTGTTCTCTCTCCCTTGCCGTCTATCTAAGCGAAAATGTAATGTAATAATTCTGTGTCCATCTTTACCTTTTAGGTATATATTCCTGCTTGATAAGTTTGGTAGAATAAGATGGCAAGGCTTTGGATTGGCAACTCAAGAGGAGTTGTCATCCCTTCTTTCATGCACATCACTTCTTTTGGATGAAAAATGAGGTAAGTAAAACAATTTATCTTAATCCATTTACCATTAGCATTCGAAGTACTCTGATAAAAAAATCAGAGAGATAACTTTCTCAATTTCTGAATGTTCTCGCTGCAAACTTTCACTTTAATTTTCATTTGTTATCAGAATCCTCTTCATTAAAAAAATTGGATCCAGACCACCTCCAATGATGCAGCAAGATAATTTAGCAGAGGGAGCTGGTGTCCGGCAATAAAGTTATGATCTGTTCTCCCAATGGTGTTGAATGAAAGAACACCAAGGGAAGATTTTGGCTTGAGTTTCTAAAAATGCAACTGCTGTATTATAAATTTCAGTTGTCAAAGCTGAGATGATGACCATTTTGTTATAAAATATGTGCTCAACCAACTCCTGAGGAGTTTTGGTAATTTTACAAGTATCTTATTCCATCACTTTTATAATGATGCTGAAAACGCCAATTTTGATATGACCCTTTTGACAACCCCCAGTAACTTCAAAATTGTATAATCCTATCTAATAGTCTCAAAAATCAAATAACTTGTCTTTTTTTTTTTTTCTCTTCATAATATTAATCAATGGTTTACCCTTTCAAAGTCATTTATTGAAATGGATTAGTGACTTGAAATGGTAAAAATAATATTATAATAAAAATTATCTAGTCGTTTATTTTAATTGATAATCAAATTTGGTGTAGGTAAGGTAATGATTTGCATATAAAAAAAAAAGTAACTTTCTAATTATTATATACATCTACAAATATCTCAAAATCAGATAAATGGGTGGATCCCATGGTAGCTGTAAGCTTTGTCACGACACGGCTCAGGACAAAGAAAACCAAGTTGGGTATAGGGGCCAAGTTCTTAACATTGTAAAGAACAAACCAAGCCCTGCATTTTTCACTTAAAATTGTGAACGAAAACAAAATTAACAACATACAAATTGGAAGTTCAAAGCATGAGTATAAGCTCTCTTATAAATTAATCCTCTATAGAACCAATATTTGTGTATACATGTGAAAAATTTACAGCACAACTGAAGATCAATCCTAGTGGAAGAATATTTTGTGATTCTAGTAACTGACCGTATTGAAGTGAAATTTGAACAATAAACATACAGCAGCTGCACGATGCAATAGTAATCGAATTTTGTTTGCTCCAATTGCTATAACTAAATGTACAAGGAAAGAATGGTGATCCTAATCTTTTTTCATTAGATACTATAAGTGCAGGAAGCTGGTGAAGATGGATAATTGCACAAACAATACAAACATGCTTAAATGTAGAAGTCTGTTAGGCTGACTCTGCACCGAGCCATCATTACTGAATTGCCCGGCGTTGACATATTCGCTTTTCCCAGTTTTAGCAGTCGTTGAGACATTTACTGACATTGAACCTAGTATGGACAAATTAAGTCAGAATAATTTGTTCGTCAATAGTTGAAACTAATATAGTAATATGATTAGAAAGGCTTTGAACATCCTATAGAATGTAAGTTGGATTTCTTTCTTTTAGCAGTTAAAGAAAAGCCCAGTTGTGATCCCAACGTGGCAAGTTTGATTATGCCAATTCGTTTATAATATGACAGTAAATAAAACCTAATCGCTTGAAGTTTTTTACGTGTGCCTACAATCAGAATAACCCTATAACCAGTTTATATGTTTGTGAGTGGTTGATTACTTGAGTTGAAGAGATTGGAAAGAAGAGAAATTTGTGTTCATAATCTATTTCATTATCTCAAAGTATCCAAACATTTCTTAAGTAGGGTTGCGAAAACTTACAGTCATAGTTAGCCCATCCAATTCGTTGATCTGCTAAGTCGTAAACGAATATTCTGTCTTTTAAAACAAGATCTGCAGAAAACAAAAGAAGTAATGCTATTAATTTAGGCTAGAAAGTGGTTTTAAAAATCAATTAAAAGGATAATTACTCACCTCCTAAAATGGTAATCCCTTGACCAGGGAGTTTTTGAAATCCAAGACACCAGATAGCAGAATTACCCTATATTTAAAACCCAAATTTTTAGTTTATTAACAGAAACTCAATATTAGGACTCCATGCTTGATTTGGCAAAACGTTTGTCAAGATAATATTACCAATATAGAAAAACATACAAGGTGAATTACATGATTCTGGAAGCATGAAACAAAAAATGGTCACTGCTGACATTTTCTTTCAATAATTGAGAACAAAAATTGAAACGTGTAGGAAAACTATTGAGTAAAAATTTGACTAAAATTTCACAAACTACTTATAAAAATAGATAAAAAAAAACAAAAGATATGGTGACTAAAAATACTTATTTTTCAAAAGTACAAAAAAAAGTAATTATCAAACAGGCTTGTAATGACCTAAAGCGGGATAAAATCTATAGCAACAAAAGCAAGATAGTCATTAAGTGATTCTATCTGATGCTTCTTGAACTTTGAGGTAAGAAAAATTGGTTTCAGCTGTTGTGGAGGAAAAGTACATCCTAAAACAGTTCAACTTCAGTGAGAATATAATAAATTCCAGTCAATGAAACCTATCAACTTACAACAGAGTTTTGCTGGATGAGATAGTCCTGAGGTCTCAAACCCAATGATGCACCACCGGCAAAGTTCAAGCTTACTTGAGGAAATATGTCAGAAATACTGAGATTGACCAATAAAAAAAAAGTCAAATTCCTCTCAGTAGACAATAACTTCAAAGAGAAATGTAGATTATCTATCAAATCAACCTGGAGGAGGTCATATAACATTGATTTCCCTTAAGAATAACAGACTGTGTTGGCTGTGAAATCATACTTGAAATCTGAATTTAATAACAAACAGATAAAAATAACAATTATTCAGTATCTGTTTAACTCTAACCATGTTCCAAGATCAAGTCTACTTCAGTCTTTCTATAAAATAAAAAATTGATATAATAATGTGAATATTGACGATGAATAATGAAACGGTATAACATTTGATCATTTGAACAGTGAGAATCAGCTAATGTGAAACTTACAGCAGCAACAAAAGGGTTGTAAGCTTCCTCAGCAAGGTAAGCCAAGGTGGTACCGGAGTCAATTATGGTTCCTCGGTTACTTGATGTCGCGAAAACAGTTGGATCAATAGATAATATTTGACCATTGACAGAGATGCTCAGCAGATTCAAGTTATAATGGGGCCTGAAATTTGATGCAAAAAGAAAATAAGAAATCATTTGCTTTCAAATTGTGTTTAATTCAGAAGGAATTAAAGGATAGGTTGCTAACACTTGCTGTTATAACATCTTAAGTTAGGGTTAATAAAGTTATTTAGAAAGGTCATAGTTAAAGAGAACTGAAAATATCGTCAACTACTGATGGGAAACGTACTGTGATGGGATTAGAGGAGTATAAACAATATCTGTCTCCACAATCTCACCAAGGACCAATATTCCCCCACCACTATCATCTCCTTTCAAGCAGTGGGAGAACACTTTTGGTGCCAGTCCCTGTGAGGATAGTTGTGAAATTACAGACAAATCTTGTTGCCCAAATCCGAAGATTCCATCAACCGCCCTATCTGACCTAGTCAAATCTCCAGTCTGTGATGTGCTACACCTGTTTGATAAATGAGCATCCACCACCAAAAAGAGTTCATTACAGGTGCAGAAATATAATGTGAGTAAAAAACTTTCGAAATGAAGTATAGACTCACCCAAATGTAACTGAAGCTGAAGAATTCGAAGTCATAGAACTACCAACTACCAAATCAAGATGAATCATGTCCCTAACGTAATAGCCCGAAGTGCCACTTCCATCTCCATATTGGAAGACATAAGCACACTGATTGTTCTGACCCAAACACGCGGAATCAGAAGATTGAACTCCAAGAGCACATATTTGGTCTGAACAAGTGACCAAAGAAGACGTAGATGAACTACCGGGATCGAAGAAATTGAGCGGAATCTGTGTGAAAAAATCAACTGAATTCACATTGCAGCTGCAAACAATTGACACTTTCACTAATTTAAAACAGACTTAAAACAAATGCCAGTAAAGCTAAATCACCTGAAGCCCACTGGTTGCTGGGCAACCATTACAAGAGTTGCAACTAACCCACAGAACATCACTTCCAGTATCAATCTGCACATAAAATTCCTTTGGAGGAGAACCCAGTTGCACTTTTGTGTAATAAAGCCTATAAAAGAAACAAAAAAAAATAATAAGATTAAATATTTAATACTATCAAAAGAGAAAAATCAGTGGAGTACATTTGAAAGAGACAAAAAAAAAAAAACCAAAATATTGAAAGATTACCAATTCCTTGTTCAATGGGCATAGTATATAAACATCCCCAAAAAACTAAAACCAAAATCAGCATGATTTTTTTACCAGAATTGAGACATGATAAGCATTAAAAGCAAAAGGATAATAATAACAAATCACCGATTAAACCCATTCCTAAAAACCCAAACTTTAAGAATCAGAACCAAACCCATAATCCTAAATTCAGTCTCTCATCAAATTCCAACAAAAATATAAAAAAATAATTGGAAAAAAAAAATATAGTTGATTTCATTACCCAACAAGAAACGGATCATAGGTTCCTTCCACAGGAAAATCAATGACACCGCTGAAAGATTGCAACATTCTACCGTGTCTAGCTCGGTCTCGTTCACGGAGTTTCGAAATTTTAACACCATGATTTGTCGGAAAAGCCCTCTGAAGCGTCAGCGTTGCCGGAAAACCACACAAAACCGCCGCCACCTGAAGAAAAAGTACAGTAGCTGCAACCAACAATCCTGTACGAGAAATCGCGACCATGTTTTTCTTTTCTTTTTAATCGTCTTTGAATTTTGATATTTGTCGAAACGGAAAGGATTTAAATAAAGAGTGAAGGATTGAGAAACGACAAATGTCAAAAAACAAGGACGAAAATAACAATGATGGAAAAACCGTGGGGCGTGGTTTCGTCGATGTTCATTCTAGAGAGAGAGGGGGAGGGAGAATGTCCGTACGATTTAGAGAGAGAAAGGAAAGGTTCGAAGAATCGAAAGACGAGACTTAAACAGAAGTTTTCAGAAAAACAAGTTGGAATTTGATTACGTTACCTTTTTTTATAATTACTATAGTTCTCTTTATTTCTAATTTAATCTCTTTCATTTTTTTAAGGTTTAATTACGAATCTAATCCCTATGATTTGAGGTTTGTTTCAGTTGGATCCTTATACTTTTAAAAAAATTAATTTAATTCTGAGATATTTATCAATTTAGTCCCTATAGTTTTAAAAGTTTTAATTTGGTCCTTATGATTTCGTAAATATTCATAAATTATCCTGGTCATTATAAAAAAATCAAGTTTAATTTTTTAAATTATAGGGACTAAATTATACTTTTTTTTTTATTTATTCTTTTATTTATACAACAATTTTTTCATTTTTTAAATTATTCTTTTAATCAAGTTTAATTTTTGAAATTTTTAATATTTATTCTTCTTAATCAAGTTTTTTCAATTCAATTGGTTGGATATGTGCTCCCTTCCCTTGAGATTGAAGATTCGAGTCTCCCTTTTTCCACTTTGATATAATATCTAAAAAGAAAAAAAAAACTTCTATATATTTTAAAAAGATCATAATCATTGAAGTCTCCCTAAATTACAACTCACATTTTCAGGATAGGATAAAACTGGGTTGCAGAAGTTTTTTCCTTCATGATAGATTTGGTATTTATAACTAATTAAACTAAAATTTTCCAAAATTAATAGACCAAATTATAATTTGAGCAAACCTAACTAAAAGTCTAAAACTATATATCAACTTAAATTTTTATATATCTTTATTTAATTGTAAAAAAATGATAACTTATTTCATTCTCCAATTTTATTTTTTTTAGGTTGCTGAATCTTTGAAAGTTTTGTTATAATTCTCAAATTTTTGTAATATTCTATTAAAGTATCATCTGATTATAATATAAAAACTAATATGATACTATTTTTTCTATATATATATTCACGTTTCATATTTATAGTTTGTAGTATAATATGTCTCATATCATAATCGAATGAAAGATGGTATAATGATGAATGTAACTGCACCATTATAAATAAAAATTACGTATGGAAAAAAATAGACAAGGAGATAAAGGAAGAGAATGAAATATAATACTAAAACTAAAATAAAACAAAACTTTTGAGCCCCGTTTGGTTCGGGGTAATCTTAGATTCTCTTATAAAGGGCATCTAATTACATTATTTGTTTGGGTGTTATTTAAACATATTATGGTAATCTAAGATTCCTGGCATATATATTTTCCCATATACGAGGGTATTTGATTACCTTTGAAATCGGGTGCTTTCTATGATTCCCATGAGGAGGCAATCTTCTTTTTTACAATTTTAACCCTATTTAATTTTAAAAAGTTTCCAAAAAAATATATACTAACTTTTCCACTTATTCTTCGTAATTCTATGGTTTTTTTCAGGTTTCTATTTGTATTATTAATTAATCAACTCTTTTTATACAATGGGTTGATCAAGATAATTTCTCAATAACTAGATTTTTTTTTTTTTGCTGATCATTTTACTACATTTGATTTAAAATATATATATATATTCTGTGTTTATGATATTTTGAATTTTTTTCCCTACATTTGATAGACCCCAAATTTCACTTGAGCTAAACCATATTATTATTGAAATTACACCGTTTTTTTTTTACATTTTATTAAGGATTGAATTTATCTCTATTTATAGATTATAGATAAATTTTGTAACATATTATATAAATGAATTATTGTGTAAATTTGTGTTAGATTACCAGAGGTATCTTAGATTATAGTGAACCATGTTAGGAATGGTGTCCTAGAACTTGTAATTATTTAATTATAATAATTTATTTCGAATAAATTAAATAAATAAACATAAGTTCTTTATATAATCTAGATTGATTCAATTGATGATATTAGGAATATATGGAAATATATAAATATCAAAACATTCAAATAGTAAACCCTAAGTTACTCTTATGAAATCACGACTTAGTATGTGAGTCATACAAAAGGATTAAAGTCGAGATGAGTAACTTAAAAGTGTCTACAGTAAACGGATAACGTTTGGAAACCTTATCCTGGTAACACCTGTTGATAACTTCGCATTTTGTTTATAGACAAATGATCTAATCCTGATCATTCATGTGGGAGACATGAAATGGAAGTATCATATGCAATGTTGATTGTATAAGACAGGACCACGATATTCGATCAAATTTCTCATTAGTACCAGTTTACAGAAATGATCGAATATCAAACTAAGTTTATCAACCAGGTGATAGATCTCAATCCTGAGTGAAATGCGGACTCCTATTTGTGGAGTTATGTTCTTTGATTCACATAGTTGAGAGCGATCTGTAAGAACGCTCAATACACTCCTGTTTTGGGAACATGACTAGATAAATAGCTGGGAACTCATTCTCACGAGATGGAATTCATAACTTTCCTATAAATTAACCAAGTATCGGTGCGATACCTAAACATTTTAGGAACTTTAGGAAACTCCTTGATGTCATGATTCGAGACATGAACAAGTGACGTCACGACTTCTATTGATCACGAAGTATCTTATCTCTAGTTCGACTAAAGATAAAGTTCATTGGAGAATCAGGGGAACACAAGGATAAAGCGGTAATTACAGGGGCAAAACGGTAAATTTTATCCCTTGTAATTATGAGGGTTCCACGTGAAGGATAATATCACGGATATAAATAATGATAAACTAAATGGACATAACTCATCTATAGTGAGGGGAGTTCAGCTATGAATCTATAGTGGAATTATTCATAGTTAGATAATAAGTAATTAACCGATTATGTGTTAATCACTTAATTGACTAATTATTAAGCCCATGATCTATAGGTCCATCGGTCCCTATGCTAGCCCAAATATCGTAGTCGCGAAATCAAGTAGAAGAAATTAAATTTTAAGTAAAGTGAATTACTTAAAATAGGCAATATTAATTGTTTAAATATTGAGTATATTTAAACCAGGTAATTAATATAAACATTATTAATTGTTTAAATAATGAGTATATTTAAATGGTAATTAATAATTTTGAAATTAATTGACAATTATTAATTGTTTAAATAATTAATTTTATTTGAACGGAAATTAATAATTAAAATTAATTAATTAATAATAAAATATTGTCAATAAAATTATTAATTAAATAATGAGTTTATTTAATGGAAATTAATAGTTATAATATTTATTATTAATTATTTAAATAATGAAAATTATTTAAATGGAAATTAATAATTAAATATAAATTTGATAATATTTAGTCGGGAGAAAATATTATTAATTGTTTAAATAAAATATTTTATTTAAATGGTAATTAATAAATAAATTAATTAAGTTGGACTTATTAATTTAAGAGAGAATTTCAAGCCCAATTGGATTAATGAACCCAATTGGAATTGGCCCAAAATAATTAATTAAATAAATTAGAATTATTTATTAATTAATACATGTATTTTCGGCCACCATGTATTTTTGGGAAGAGATAATTGCTTGAATTATATCCTAAAATAATTACATAGATTTATTTACCCAAGATAAATAAAAATAAAGAAAATAAAATAATCTCCTATTTATCTATGGCATTTTCGAAATTGCTAGATAAAGGAAAGAGATTATCTTTTTCTTTTTGTGTTTATCTCTATAGATTAATCCTAATGTGATTAGGATTCCTATTTTTCTATAAATAGGAGGGTTGGGTCATTCATAAATCACACAATACAATTCCATAGAAAGTTGGAACTCTCTCTTCCTCCTCTCCCTCCCTCATTGCCGAAATCTCCTTAGTCATTGGGAAGAAAATATTTTTTCTTCTTCCCAATTTCTTCTAAAGTTCGATCCCACAATCGAATTTCGTTTGATCGATCGGGATATAGCATAGAAGATCCGGTGTTGCTGAGGATTGATCGTCAGAAAGAAACCTCCAACCAATTCTCCGATTTTACTCAATGTAAGTTCAGGTTTGATTTAAATTTTCGAAAATATAAGCATGAATCTACATGTCTTTCACAAATTGCATGATGTTAATAGATCCGTTATTAAATGTTAATAAGTTTACTAAACAAAATTCCGCTAATTTAGTAAATCATCCCTTCAATTGGTATCGAGCTAATTTTAATTATCATGCAAATTTGTGTTTTTCGAAAATTTGGTGGGTTGCATAAAAAGTTGTTTTATGTATGTTTATATAAATTGTGGAGGTTTGCTTATTGACTGTTTAGGTATTCTTGAGGCACTTAGGATTTTAAATTTTAGTAGAAAATTTGTAAACCCTAAATTTTAGGGTATAGGAAAAATTTGTAATTTTCCCATACCCAATGATGGCAAAATCGGCTACACCAAGGGAGGAAGAAGAAAATTTTTCTCCACCATTCCATGAGGTCCACGCCCAAGGAGAGAGAAAAGGTAAGATATGGTAAGATATTTTAACATAATTATCTTGTTATCTCAATTTAAAAATTTAAATATTTAAGATAAGGATAAAATCTTTTTAAAGATTATATCCCTATCTTGAATTATGAATTTAGAAATTGATATAAGATTACATGGAAAATATTTTTTATTTTTTCCATTTAATTAAAAGATAATTATTTTAAAACAAGTATTTATGGAAATATTAAGGAGATAATATTTGCCCCATAAATACCCATCCCACGCCTACACCATGGAGGAGAGAGAAAGTTGAAGCCTCAAAATTCTACAATGGAAGATTTAAATTAAGTTGTAATTTAATTTTCCGTTTTAGAAATAGTGCCAAGAATACCTGGTCAATTTAGCTATTTATTATTTAAATTGTTTATATGTATGATATAATTGTTTTTAAATAATATCCATGCATAAGAGTATGTCATGTAGAAAATCCCACCATAGGTTGTATGATTTTATTAATTGTACATACATGCATCATGATATAATATGTGTTATTATATGCTAATGTATGTGAAGCATGCTATAATTTTATTTTATAAATGTTATTATCGAAAATTATATTCTAATTGTTTTAGAATTAAAAGCATGCTTATTTAGTTAAAATTCAAAAGTTAAATCTAGTTTAAAAGTTGAATAGAAACTAAATGAATTATTTGTAATATGGAATTATTGTTTAAACAATTGGCCAAAATCCATATAAGATAAACAAATAGAAACTTTTAATTAAGGGTTAATTAAAAATTAATAATTGAGATTAATTAAATTGAACGGATCTCTGGCGCGAAAGCTCGCCAGGCGATGAGGTTTCATAAAGTTCCCCTAACACCGGAGCGCCTCTAACCGGGAGCGATCCTGGGAGAAAAGTTCAAATTAATAAATCAAAATTATTAAGACGGCGCATAATGTGATTAGTTTAAATTAGGAAAACTTGAACAATCACTTTATAAAATTAATCTAACCAATTTAAGAGTTAAAGTTGATTAGGTTAATTAAAACTTGGATTAATGAATTAGCCTGAATTAGTCTAAGTTATGAAACCCTAACTCAAAATATTAAGTGGGAGAAGGAAACATGTCAATGCATCCTATGGTCTCCACTAATGGGCTCGAAACGTGAGATTTATACATGGCCTCGTAACACTGCTGCGGTGTTCATTCCCATAGGAAGGTTTATTGTATAAATCAATATCAAGTTGGGTCTCCCGAAAGGGATAAAGAATTTTAAATGAGATTGATTGAAGATCGAATCTACACTTCGTAGACACTCTTCAATTTTATTTAAAAGACTAAATTGGTGGGTCACACTTAAAAAGAAATTTGATAAAGTTTGTTATCGAAATTCTTGACCAAATACACGATGAAACAATGACATAGGAATATGAGTTATTCCGGAGTTGTCAATTGTTCGAGTGGCATCTCGTTTTAATGATGGTAATCGACCTATCATTCGACTAAGACTTCACCGGTATCATTAAAATATCGTGACATAGTAACATGTTTTAGGGCTTTTCTGTTCATTAATATGTTCGCATTCATGCATCATATTTAATTTTATGTCGAAACTTTGAGTATTTGAATGTTGAATGCATGTTAGATTACTAAGATAAGGTTTATTTAAATTTCAAGGTAATATAGCATCTGCTTTAGTCACTATATTTGGAAATAACAAACTGAACGATGAGAACTATGTTTCCTAGAAAAGGAAATGAATAATTTAAGTAAAATAGTTTACTTAAATAAACTGACAATATTAATTATTTAAATAATGAGTTTATTTAAATGGAAATTAATATCATTGTTATTAATTATTTAAATAATGTGTTTATTTAAATGGTAATTAATAATAAAATATTATTGATAAATAATTATTAATTATTTAGGTAATGTGTTTTTCTGAATGGAAATTAATAATCAACATTTATTATTAATTTTAAATAATAGTGATTATTTAAAAGGATAATAGTACATAACATATTTATTATTAATTTAAATAATGTCGATTATTTAAATAGAAAATAATAAATATTTATTAATAATATACAAAATCGGAGTATGATATTTTATTTAAATAATTGATTTATTGAAATAAATATCAAGAGTTAATAAATAAGATTTATTAATAAGGAAGAAGAACCTATAATTGAATTAATGAATTCAATGGATTTTGGTTCAAATTATTTGAATTATTAAACACCAAAATCGACTCATATATAATATTTTAGGAAATAATTGTTGAATTATTTTGTCTAAAATAAATATATAAAAGAATGTTCAACCAAAGACAAATTAAACAAAGAAAAATTAGTCTTTCTTATTGATTTTATGCACATAAAATCGGCACGTAAGATAAATAAGGAATAAAATTTGATTTTATTCTTGGCATTTATCTTGTATTTATTTTAATAGTATTTCCTAATTCGATTGGAAAACTGTTTTGCGTATAAATACAAACGTCTTTGTTATTCATTCAAAAGCTTCTAATTTCAATTTTCGAAATTGAAAACTCTTCTTCTTCCTATTTTCCTCGTGAACCGATTTTACAATCGTCTAAAAGGGAAGAAAATATTCTTCTTTCCAAAACCATAGTTTTCTAGTTTAGTTTAATTATCAATTTGTTTTTATTTTGAATTACGTAATAGTTATTGGTTCTCATTTCGTATGAACCAAGTTTGGGAATATTTTAAATAAGAGTTATTTAGGTAGATATTCCTTCACAATTATATTACAAAGTTCCAAAGTGTGATTGGATGGTTATTCAAAATACTTAGTATAAAACAAATAAATTCCAAAACCAAATTCTAAACTCCAAAATATCTAAACAAGTTATAAAGGTTTAAAAATGTTTAAATACTTAAGTCTAAAATTACTTAAATAAGTTAGAGGGATTAATCTCTTAAAGATGGTTCTCAAGAAGTTTGAGATGATAACCATATTAATCCACGAACTTATGGGATAAGTAAAATAGAATATCTTTTGATTTATCAAAGATAACTAGACTTAAACATCACTAAAGTTGGACATTTAGATGTTAGAACTTAAGTGATAAGCAAACATTAAATCAATTTCTTATATTCCAAACATTCAGTTATTTAAAAGGATGTTTTAAAGGTAATAACTGATATGGAATAAACAAAACAGAAATTGAAAAACAATAATTAGTGATGATTGAATCCACAAATTATTAAAGAAAAGTTCGGTAAATCAGTGATACTGAAAGCTTTAAACCTTACTCAAAATAGACTAGAATTACAATGATTTTATTTCACAATAAAACAAGTAGTTATTTAAAAGTTTAAATGGTTAAACTACTTGTAGAACTTTATTTGAGTGGGAGCGTCATAGAACGAACCAAACGGACTTTTAGAAGTCCAAGTGAAACTCATTGACTTCAAAATCAATGAATAAAGTTCAAAATAAGTGAAATAAAAATGACATGAATTTTCAATAGTTGAGTTGAAAAGGGTCACTTATACTTATACATTATTTTTTGAAATAATAACAAGTATAAAATTGTAATCATTAAACAAATGAAAGTAATGGAGAATTACTTTGTAGTGGGAGCTTAAGAATTTCGAGAATCCTAGAACCAATGTGACTAAAATAAAATTTACAAATAGTATGTTAGTGCACATAGATAAAAATGGGAGATTTTATGAGTTGCACGGGCTCAAATTCGAACATGAATTTAATTCCATGTAAGAATTTGACAAAATACTTTTGCGAATTAAATATCAGATGAGTTAAGTATAAGTAAAATGAGTTTTTACTAACTAAACTCTAGATTCGCGTAATTACTAAGTCGTTAGTAAATGAAAAGTGGTTGAAGATGATAGTTTCAAATCAATAGTTAATAGAGTTTATTTTATGGCGATAAAATATGGAATCTATTAAACTTAATGAAACTAACATCAGACAAAAGAAATACATACTAATCAGATGAAAACGTTACTGATAAAGCATTGAAATGACTACCATGGCTAAGTAGTTGATAGTCATCCAGTGTGACTGGAATTACAAGTCAAATCTCCAAAGATCTAGGACAAGTGGGAGATTGTTAGGAATGGTGTCCTAGAACTTGTAATTATTTAATTATAATAATTTATTTCCGAATAAATTAAATAAATAAACATAAGTTCTTTATATAATCTAGATTGATTCAATTGATGATATTAGGAATATATGGAAATATATAAATATCAAAACATTCAAATAGTAAACCCTAAGTTACTCTTATGAAATCACGACTTAGTATGTGAGTCATACAAAAGGATTAAAGTCGAGATGAGTAACTTAAAAGTGTCTACAGTAAACGGATAACGTTTGGAAACCTTATCCTGGTAACACTGTTGATAACTTCGCATTTTGTTTATAGACAAATGATCTAATCCTGATCATTCATGTGGGAGACATGAAATGGAAGTATCATATGCAATGTTGATTGTATAAGACAGGACCACGATATTCGATCAAATTTCTCATTAGTACCGTTTACGAGAAATGATCGAATATCAAACTAAGTTTATCAACCGTGATAGATCTCAATCCTGAGTGAAATGCGGACTCCTATTTGTGGAGTTATGTTCTTTGATTCACATAGTTGAGAAGCGATCCGTAAGAACGCTCAATACACTCCTGTTTTGGGAACATGACTAGATAAATAGCTGGGAACTCATTCTCACGAGATGGAATTCATAACTTTCCTATAAATTAACGGTATCGGTACGATACCTAAACATTTTAGGAACTTTAGGAAACTCCCGATGATGTCTCGATTCGAGACATGAACAAGTGACGTCACGACTTCTATTGATCACGAAGTATCTTATCTCTAGTTCGACTAAAGATAAAGTTCATTGGAGAATCAGCGGGAACACAAGGATAAAGCGGTAATTACAGGGGCAAAACGGTAAATTTATCCTCCTTGTAATTATGAGGGTTCCACGTGAAGGATAATATCACGAGATATAAATAATGATAAACTAAATGGACATAACTCATCTATAGTGAGGGGAGTTCAGCTATGAATCTATAGTGGAATTATTCATAGTTAGATAATAAGTAATTAACTGATTATGTGTTAATCACTTAATTGACTAATTATTAAGCCCATGATCTATAGGTCCATCGGGTCCCTATGCTAGCCCAAATATCGTAGTCGCGAAATCAAGTAGAAGAAATTAAATTTTAAGTAAAGTGAATTACTTAAAATAGGCAATATTAATTGTTTAAATATTGAGTATATTTAAACGGTAATTAATATAAACATTATTAATTGTTTAAATAATGAGTATATTTAAATGGTAATTAATAATTTTGAAATTAATTGACAATTATTAATTGTTTAAATAATTAATTTTATTTGAACGGAAATTAATAATTAAAATTAATTAATTAATAATAAAATATTGTCAATAAAATTATTAATTAAATAATGAGTTTATTTAATGGAAATTAATAGTTATAATATTTATTATTAATTATTTAAATAATGAAAATTATTTAAATGGAAATTAATAATTAAATATAAATTTGATAATATTTAGTCGGGAGAAAATATTATTAATTGTTTAAATAAAATATTTTATTTAAATGGTAATTAATAAATAAATTAATTAAGTTGGACTTATTAATTTAAGAGAGAATTTCAAGCCCAATTGGATTAATGAACCCAATTGGAATTGGCCCAAAATAATTAATTAAATAAATTAGAATTATTTATTAATTAATACATGTATTTTCGGCCACCATGTATTTTTGGGAAGAGATAATTGCTTGAATTATATCCTAAAATAATTACATAGATTTATTTACCCAAGATAAATAAAAATAAAGAAAATAAAATAATCTCCTATTTATCTATGGCATTTTCGAAATTGCTAGATAAAGGAAAGAGATTATCTTTTTCTTTTGTGTTTATCTCTATAGATTAATCCTAATGTGATTAGGATTCCTATTTTTCTATAAATAGGAGGGTTGGGTCATTCATAAATCACACAATACAATTCCATAGAAAGTTGGAACTCTCTCTTCCTCCTCTCCCTCCCTCATTGCCGAAATCTCCTTAGTCATTGGGAAGAAAATATTTTTTCTTCTTCCCAATTTCTTCTAAAGTTCGATCCCACAATCGAATTTCGTTTGATCGATCGGGATATAGCATAGAAGATCCGGTGTTCTCGAGGATTGATCTCAGAAAGAAACCTCCAACCAATTCTCCGATTTTACTCAATGTAAGTTCCGGTTTGATTTAAATTTTCGAAAATATAAGCATGAATCTACATGTCTTTCACAAATTGCATGATGTTAATAGATCCGTTATTAAATGTTAATAAGTTTACTAAACAAAATTCCGCTAATTTAGTAAATCATCCCTTCAAACCAAACGGCGGCTGAGAGTTTATATATTAAAATAATAAAACAAAGTGTTAATATTTGATGTTTAAAATAAGATTTAATCTAAAATAATAGTTCCTTATGGGGAAAAAAACATTCATAAATAAAATCTGATTTTATTATGAATACAATTTCAATGTCTGCTTTAGGCAGTTATCGGCCGTCCCCTTCTCGTTTTCTTGTTTGGTGAACGCAATCAATCAACCATTATCTTCTTCCTTATATTTATTTATAAATAAATAATCATAAAGGATATGACCATTCCCTTTATCCCTTCAATCTTATCGTTAAAATGTTTTTTTATCATGATCCAATAGTTTATCACATGATTATGATATGATATGATATTCTCTTATACTAAATTTTAAATTGTTTTTCCATTATAAGATTGAATTGTGAAATTAATAATTATATATATAGAGAAATACTTGCACAATTTGTATCAAATCAGTATATGGAGATTCTATTTATCTAGTTTGTTTGGATTTTCATTTTTGTTTTTTTAATGTCGATGTATAATTAGATAAATCTGAGACTATATTTCCTGGTGATAAAATGACAAGTAAGATAATTGATGCTTATGGAATCAATAATTTAAGAACTAATATCAATAGGCGCATAATTCAACTAATCAGATATTGGTATTTTTATCTCATAAAATTTAAGTTGTGAGCTTTCTTTTCTCTCTAGTTTTATGATATTATATAAATAAGAAATTAATATAAGATTGAAAATTATTGTTAACCGACCACATGTGTATTTAAATTGTTAATACTTTTTGGTAGTATAGATTATAATATGATTTTCATTTGTTGTCAACTCTTCTGAAGTAATTCAATGGTTTTATGTATGCTCTGGGATTTTAATTAAATTGTGTTGGAATAATTTATCATTTATTTTAGATGTTACCATTAAATTGGGGAAATAAAACTTGAAATTTTGAGGAAAAAAGAAACAATTTCTATCCAACTAAATTATGTTATGTTGATAAATTATCATTCTATTTAACTGTGAATAATTGAAGAGTGAAACGGAGAACAAGAATATAATGTCAGACTAATTTTTTTATTTTTTTATATTAATAAGTTGTTACTTTACAATTTGATCAAACTCTTCTCATTCAAAGAACTATATCGTGTCTCGTTGAAAAAGCTATCGCATGTCACCAATTTAAAAAAAAAACCCTCAACTCTAAAATAAAAATTAAAAATTAAAATAAAATAAAATAAAACTCTTTATTGGAATGTTCTAAAAAAACAAATAAGAAAATTTTAGTTAAAACAAATTTGGAGAACTATTTGTTGGAAAAAACATTATTAATGTTTAGGTTAGTTGGAATAAGACTCCAAATACCTATGTTAATGATTTTCATTTAATATAACCAAACATTCGTTATGGTGACAATGATATTCGAAAGGGCCCTCGAATAGTCACATGTATCGCCAATAGTTGCATTGATATGAAGTAACCATTGGATATGGTGGTTATAAGAATGAATAGTTTCCAATACAATTGTGACTTATCACAAAGTGACTTTATGAATGGATGTATCCGTTGGATGGGTAGTGACTGTTGAATAAAAGTGGTTATTTATTCAATAGATGCAACCTTCCATAAAGATAGTTATTTATTCAATAGTTACAACCTTTGACATAAAGTCACAATTAAAGGTCACTTTTAAATGGTGGTTATATTCTAAAGGTAGTTATTTACTAATAGATATGACTTTTCCTAAAAGTTACTTTTAAGAGTCATGACTATGCCTATAAATAGGCCTCCACATTTCAGAATAACACACTTGAAAAATACAAGAGAGAATTCTCTAATATTTCTCTCTACTTTCACAAAGTGTTATTCTGCTGGATTTACTCTGCAATTTCGGGATTGAGTTTCGTTCAAGTTTTTGGTTCGACTGTCAAGGTTAGTAAAGTGCTTTATTAACTTTGGTTAGAAGTGTTGTATCTTGGGAGACTATTGTCCATTATTTGTAGCACCTAAGCAGTGGGCAAATATTGTCTTAAGGAAATTTGCATATCTGCATACCTCACTTCGTTTTAAATTTCCTTCGCTTATATTTATTTGATTTACTGTTCTTATATGCAATTCTTCTTTTATCTATTCTTTAGCAAATCGTTTAGAAATTTTACCAACACTATTTCTATGAAGTCATTTTTTACTTCCAAAAATCATAAACATTGAAGCAGACAATAATCTAAATATATGAGACTTGGTCACTCTATCAATGTAATTATTTATAGATGAATTTTTCAATAAATAACATTTTTTTATAAGTAATTTCAAAAATAATAATATATTTTTAAAAATATTTTAAATATAACATTTCTAAAATTCCAATCTCAGAAATGTCCTATTTTAATTTTTTTTAAAAACATTTGCTACTTTTGAAAATGTCAATAATTTTTTTTTGTTGAGATATTACATTAAATTGGGGGAGGGAGATTCGAACCTTCGACCTCATGAAAAAAGAGTATGTGTCTAATGTAACTAGTTGCAGGGGCGGATCCAGGATTCTTTTTTAGGGGGGGCAAAAACTATATAAAAATATTTTTTAAAATTTTGGGGGGGCAAAACATGTAAAATACATTAAAAAGTCAATTTTTTACTTATATTTTTTCATTTTTACATTAGAAAAATAAAAAAATTAAAAATTTAGGGGGGGCAACTGCCCCTCCACCACCCTTAGTAGATCCGCCCCTGACTAGTTGAATTATGCTCGTGTTGAGTGTTGACAAATAATATTTTTATAGTGTATAAAAATGATAGTAATATAATAACCGATTATATTTGGTTTGCCACCAAAGGAAAAGAAAAGTACATAGCCATAATAAAGAAATATATTAATAAACAATCAAATAAAAGGGTAAAGGTAAAGGGGAAGGACCCACTTTAAAGGGGTAGGTTGATGATCTTGTTTCTTCGTTGTTAAGTTTACAGCGGCAGCGAAAATAAACATTTTTAATGATCCTTTTTTGGATACCAAGAAACCGAATTTATAACTAAAACTAGAAATTCGGGCCCCACTGCGAATGTAACAAAGACTAAAAAAGTGTACGTTTATTAATTTCAATTAAATACATTCCAAAATTCGGTTTTGTTTTACCTTATGCCTAATTTTTCTAACGAAGAACAATACAAAATTATGATGTACGATATTTAAAATTAAGGATACAAAGTATATTTAAGTGTGCATCTAATAATATTTTTCATTTAATTTTAATTTTATTTTATACGAGTTATCAATAAATTGGGTAACAAGTGTTTTCCCATATAAAAATTGTATCATTTAAATCGGTGTGAGTGAAAATTTCTTAACTAGATAATTATTGAAAATAAATCCGATCTATATAATATATTATAAGAACGGAAGTGGGTAGGACTGTTATCATGCATTATTTGTTTTTTTTTAAAAAATAAAAATTGTTATTTTATGATTTTTATACATAATATAATAGTAAAAGATCGAATAACGCAGTTAGAAATAAAAATATATGACATTTTTTTTACTGTGTTATTGTTTTGCAGTGAAATTTAAAAAGTTTGCACTATATGTTTGAGATATCAGTATCACCCAGCCTACTTTGGCAGAACCCAATGCTCAATCATTCACATTTTACTTTTCAAAGTCGGAATAAAGTTTGATACAATTCCCGCACATTCCATAATCTTTATCATCGCCTTAATAAATAAAGTAAAACATGTGGGCTGCTTAGAACTTGGGAGTTAATTACTTTATTCTTTTTTTATAAACATGTTTCATATATTTGTATTTTTAAGCATAATTTCATAGAAACTAATGTATAAGACACAAGCTATAGATTAAGCTCAGTTATTTTGCAAAATCTAAAGCCATTTAAAGAAAAGTACGGAGGGTAAAATAGATAAAATATACTAAAGTGTCAATTTTTGATTAAAAAAGATTCAGTTTTTAAATAAAAAAAATTAATTAAAATAAATAATTGTCCCCCTTCCTAAAGAGTGTATCTGCTCCTTGAGAAAAAACGTAGGTATAATTTAAATTTTTCAAAACAGTTATATTATCTCATAAAGCAATTTCTATAGATTAGCAATCCATCTATAATTTTTTTCAAAGATATTATATTACAAAGATTTTGTTACCGATCAAAATTTATCAAAGACAACAATATTCAATTAACAACCTATTTAAAACGTTAGATAAAGATAATTTAAAATAGAAGAAACCATATTGGTTAATTTGAAGCCACTCTAAGAAGTGTGAAATATAATTAAACCTACCTAGTTTATGTATGAAGCAACTATGTTTGGTGTGTGATTTTGGAAGAAACACGACCCATTGCTTGGTTTTTCATCAAACTCTCATTCTATTCGCGCAGTCAAATACGTTGACCGGAAAATAGGGATCCCCCAACTTACGTTTAGGCATTATCATGGAAATGGGGATTCATATTTTAAAATATAAACATATTTTATATACGAATATATTAGATAAAGTGTTTTTTTAAACAAATTTAATACAACAAATGCTAAAGGAAACTAAAATATTATATCCTATTTTAAGAATAATAACATTTTCTATGTAATACTTGATACCGTGGTTTTTTATTTTAATATCATATATTTGTGAATAGTAAATCTATATATTCGTTCTTAGAAGAGAAAATTAATTTTTTAATTCTCTCATTAAATAAATGTAAGAATGTATATTTAATCATTTGTTGGCATTACTTGAAAATATACTTATAATTGAATTGGTCTACACTTTTTTTTGGGAATTTTTTTTCATTTGGCTTAAAAAGTGATGATTTTAAATAGCAAAATGTCTAAATCCATGCCAACTTGTTGGCAGTACTTGAAAGTATACTCATAATTGAATTGATCTACAACCTTTCTAGGGAAAAAATAAATTTCATTGGTCTCATTTGGTTATTTTTTTTTAATAATTTTAAGGAGTAAATTGTCTTTTATAAATCCATGGCTTAAAAAAATGATGATTTTAAGGAGCAAACTGTCTCTTATAAATCCACGCCAACTTGTTGGCAGCACTTAGAAAGTATACTCATAATTGAATTGATCTACAACCTTTCTAGGGAAAAAATGTATTTCATTGGTCTCATTTGGTTATTTTTTTAAAATGATTTTAAGGGAGTAAATTGTCTTTTATAAATCCATGGCTTAAAAAAATGATGATTTTAAGGAGCAAACTATCTCTTATAAATCCATGCCAACTTGTTGGCAGTACTTGAAAGTATACATCTCACCTACAACATTGTAGACGTTTTTTTAGCCGTAACTTTTTCGTTTAAACTTCGATTTAGAGGATTGAAGATATGGTTTTAATCATATCTAATACTTTGATGATAATAAACTCTTTTATTTATTGACGATTTTGAAGTTTTAAAGTGACCATAACGTAGAACTCGAAATGAGGATTCCAAAACATCTTAAATCATTCAAATCAGATTTAAACAGAATAAGTTATGGCTAAAAGAAAGTTTGCAACGTTGGAGATGATGAGTTTTATTGGCATAATTTATAACTATATGAGTGTGATTTGCCATTTTAAACTATAATGATTGTTCATGAATTTGATAAGTGTTATTTACAATTTACCCTAATAGTGATAATAATAACAAGAGTAAAATGCAAAAAAAACCCTATGTGGTTTGGGTCAAATGCAAACACCCCCTTGTAGTTTAAAATTGAATATTTATATCTCTGTAGTTTTAAAATTGTGCAAATTCGCTCATCTCCGCTACACCATTAATTTTCTTTTAGCCATAACTTTTTCATTTGAACTCTGATTTGAATGATTCAAAATGTTTTGGAATCTTCATCTCGAGCTCTACGTTATAGTCACCAAAAACTTCTAAATCATCACTATATAAAAGTATTTATGACTTCAACTCAATCTAATATTTTATGATGATAACTCTTTTATATAATGATGATTTATAAGTTTTTAAATGACTATAATATAGAGCTCAACACAAGGATTCTAGAACATATTGAATCATTCAAATTGGAGTTCAAACGAAAAAGTTATGGCTAAAAGAAAATTAAAGGCGTAGTGGGGAGGGGTCAATTTACACAATTTTAAAACTATAGGGTTATAAATATTCATTTTTAAACAGGTGTGTGTTTGTATTTGATAAAAACTATAAAGGTGGTTTTTACATTTTGTCCTAATAATAATAAAACGTGAAATTGATAGGCAATATATACGACAATTGAATTTTGAACCAGTCAACGGATGGAAATTCAGAAAGCCATGAGGTCAAAAGGATTACATCACAAGGTTGACGACAATTGCCAGTTGGTCAACTAAATCTAATTCATGACCAATACCTCATATTAAATTCAACCATGATGTCCTGTTCTTTAGACCAGAGAAGACTTCGTATCCCTTTGTCTTTTGCTGATCTTTTTGGAAAAACGTGTTTGTGATTTTCTTTCCATTAGATCTTCCGAGTTTAGCTGTGTTTTTTTTTATCAAGGAGAAAAAAAGTTATTTATCAAAAAATGTAATAAAAATCTCATATCTGAATTAAAAGTTGAGAAGGTCATGGCTTATAAAAGAATAACATTATGTATGAACTATTGAAGACCTTTGTGTAAAATTTAAAAACAAATCCGTAGTATTTCATACTTAAAAATTGACAACAAATTAACAAAATATATGATGCAGTACATTTACTTTTATAGATAACTTTTTTGTTATATAAAGAAAAACTACCGCCATATAACATATAACTTTACGTGATAATTATTGATTGACAAACATTTTAATCCACTAATTGTCGTGTGGAATAAAATTAACATATTTTTAAATATTATAATTTTACTTTACTAAATTTATAATTATTTTTAAAAAATCCTATAATTGCAATCATCCCTCTTAAATGGGTCATGGCCCAACAAGAGATTTGATAAAATGGATATTGCAGGCCACAAGCTTGATCATAAGTTGGGCCGATTCGTAAAACAATTCAGAAGGCCCGACTTTGCTCTCAGTAGTTCAAGGTTCTATTGAATTGTTGATCTTAATTTATTTATTTTTGCTTAAAAATAGTATGAATTATAAATACAGATAAAAAGAGACTCGACTATGAACTCTATCATACATACTAATCAAATTTAGCATTAAAAAAAATTATATTATTCGATTGAGTCTTATTATTTAAATATCTTATCAAATTTAATATATTTAATTAATATAAATATTTTCTTTATCAGTCAATAAATAGTGAACTTTTTCAAATTAAATATATTACATTGAATTGGAACTACTCATTTAAGATGAGAATACATAATTCAATAATGGGTTAAACCCCACCGGACATGTAAATATATCAAAATGACTATATCTCATAATTAAAATAAAAATTCATTTGTCAAACATCTAGCTGAAAATCCTATTAGACATCTCTTCTCCCAATACCAATTTTGAAAATATTTTTTTTTTGTTTCCTTTTGAATAAAAGCTACCTTCACAACTAAAAGAATGTGTGTTTTTATCATTTTATTAGATGTAATTTATGGCAAATTATAATATTCTCAAGCTCTATCTACATAATAATAGTAAGAAATAACAATAATAATAGAAAAGACTCCAATAATGTAAATAGATTCCCTGGGAAATTTCCAAAGATTTTGATGCCCAATTTTGTCACTGACAACAGAGTCCAACTCCAAACTGAAACAACACACCATTATCTTATAAAAAAAAGGGGGTTTGGCGGGTCACGGTGGATCCCATTCCATTCCATTTCCCCACCAAAACTATTTGTATTAATTTATCGGTTTCCCTCCTTCCCGGCACTACGCCCCGCAAAAACCCTAATCTCATTCTTCCTCATATGATATCAGTGAAACCCTAGCTCATCTCCTTCCTCAGATTTCTCTCTGAAATCTCCAATTTTATCAAGGATACGATTCAATATTTCTTTTTCTTAACTTCTTGATTCAGTCTCCATTTGTTTCTTCAATGGCGGATGCTCGGAACGTTGATAAAAGCGAGGATGATTATACATCGGAAGACGAAGGGACTGAGGATTATAGGCGAGGAGGTTACCATGCGGTTCGTATTGGAGATACGTTTAAGAATGGATGCTATGTTGTTCAAAGCAAGCTTGGCTGGGGTCATTTCTCCACTGTCTGGTTGGCTTGGGATACTCAGAAATCGGTATGTTTTTTTTTTGGGTGCATATTTAAGTTAGGAATTATCGGTTAGGAGGGAGGGATATATAGGAACGGGAATTAACGTTTTCTTTTTTTAGAGAATTTTTAATGCAAATTGTTGATAGTTGGACTTGGAGCTAGGAACTGAAGCATCTGTTTCTTGTACTGATTGAAGAAAAATTGGTGAGAGTGAGACTGGTTCATTTGAACGAAATTTTAGGGAAAACAAACACTTTGAAAATGAAAAATCTGTTTGATTTCCTTTCTAAGAAGTTAGAAGTGAATTTTTTTTTGCCGTATCGGTATGCAAGTTGTTTTGGAGATAAACAGTCAAACTCTTTTCTATAGAATATATCAAAAGTTATAATATACCTTTGCCCGACAACTTAAATTTTTGGGTCTAGTGGTGATTGAAAAGGATATTAGAATAGGAGCAGAAGGTTTTGAGTTCAAACTCCTGCATTATTATTTCCTATCCATTTAGGGTGAGTCAACTTTTTTGACTTAAAAATTCTTGCCTCAATTTTTCAATTTGTAGAGACCTATTGCACTTCGTGTTGTTACCTTGTTTTTCTTCATTAATAAAATTACCTTGAATTTTTTTTGTCTTTCTCCCCTTCTTTATTTTTCACTGTTTTCAAAATGCTCAGTTGACAACTAATTGATTCATCTTTACGTGATTTTTGTGTTTATGTGCTGAAAGCCAAATCAGGCCCTTGACATTTGCTTCCAATATTTTAGTTCTTTAACAACATGAGAAATTTATTGTTTGTAGCGTTATGTAGCTTTGAAAATTCAAAAGAGTGCTCAGCATTACACTGAAGCTGCATTGGATGAGATTAAGATTCTCAAGCAGGTAGCAGAGGGTGATTTAGAGGACAAGAAGTGTGTCGTGAAGCTTTTGGATCATTTTAAGCATTCTGGACCAAATGGACAGCATGTTTGCATGGTTTTTGAGTACCTTGGAGACAATCTATTGACTCTTATTAAATATGCTGATTATAGAGGTGTTCCTCTTCATATGGTTAAGGAAATTTGTTATCATATTTTAGTGGGATTAGATTACCTGCACAGCCAACTTTCAATTATTCATACAGATTTGAAGCCTGAGAATGTATTGCTTATGTCTATGGTTGATCCATCTAAAGATCATATCAAATCAGGCAAACCTCTCATCCTTCCAATCAATAAGAATAAAACTTCAAGTGGTTCTGAGGCTGTAAATGATGTTAAGAATTTGAATGGGGACCTTACTAAGAACCAGAAAAAGAAGATAAGGAAAAAGGCTAAGAAGGCTGCTCAGGGGCGTGTGGAGAAGGAACCTATTGAAGATACAGAGCACTCCACAAGAGATGGCCCGGGAAATCACAACAATGATTTTAAATCAAATGGGGATTCAACCGAAATACATAAAGATAGTTCGGTGAACAAAGGTGGAGTGATGAATGCTGATGATTTAGAGGATGCTTGTCAAGGGAAGAAAGGTCATAGGAGAATGAGCCGGGGGGACAAGGCAGAGACTGCTGGCAGCTGCTGATCTAAACTGCAAGCTGGTTGACTTTGGAAATGCATGTTGGACATACAAGCAATTCACGAATGATATTCAGACTAGGCAGTATAGGTGTCCAGAGGTTATTCTAGGATCTAAATATTCAACTCCAGCAGATCTTTGGTCATTTGGCTGCATTTGCTTTGAGTTGGCCACTGGCGATGTTCTTTTTGATCCACACAGTGGTGACAACTATGAAAGGGATGAGGTTTGTTAAGTTTTTTAACCTCTTCTTTGCAAGCGGTGGTCATACTCCCGTTGAAGTCCCCATGTAATCTATTTTTTGAAAACTGTACTTAAAACCATTTGTTTGAGTTTCTGATACTCAGTTGTGTTTTATTCTTTACAAACTTTTAAAAGTGCATTAGCTTTTGTCATAGGATTAATCATTTTGCTGGTTATTTTTCATCAGTTTGTTTAAAAACTTTCAAGCTCAGTTTATTTTCCTACTGTCATACATGAAATGTTCTTGTGGTCTAATTTTCTAACCATTCCTTTTGGAGAATTCAAAGAAAATTGGTCTGAGCTATATGTTTTCTTACATTCCCTGTATATGTATTCTGGGAAGAGCAGACTATATGGTGCCAAATCATCATCAACTTATTACATCAATATTCACTTTCAGAAGTTGTAACTTTCTGTTATTTATCTTTCAGGATCATTTTGCATTGATGATGGAGCTTCTTGGAACGATCCCTCGCAAGGTAATGGCCAGACATATCATATTCTGTATGATTGTCATATATAGTTTTTATTAAAGTTTTTAACAGGAATTTGAAGATTTATTTTACTGTTTCATAAGTACCTACCTTGACATCTTCTCATTAATTGTGATACATACCCACAGATTGCATTGGGTGGCCGCTATTCCAGGGACTTCTTCAACAGATACGGGGAGTTGAGGCACATCCGTCATTTGCGTTTTTGGCCTCTTAATAAGGTGTTAGTTGAGAAGTATGATTTCAGTGAGCAAGATGCTAATGACATGGCTGACTTTCTTCTTCCTATATTGGATTTTGCACCGGAAAAGAGGCCAACAGCAGCTCAATGTCTTCGTCACCCATGGATGAGTACTGTTCCTAGAAATCTTGAACCATCTATAACAAGCCATCAAATTCAGCTCATAGATCCAAACGGTTCTGTGAAAATGAGTGAGAAGGACGAGAGGGAAGCCATGGAAGTTGGATTGGGAAATATAGCCATTGATGGAACTTCATGACCATCGTCACTGAAGCAGACATGACTAAGGCAGAAATGTGGCATTCTGTGCAATTTCCTGGTTTGCAGCTCAATTTTCTGCTGAAGTCGGAAAAATTCACGATTCGTGCCCCTTCATAGTTATCGACCAAATGCAATCTGAGCAAATCATTTTCGCTCAGTCAGTCATAATTAGTTGTTTACACCATTTTTGTAGCAATTCTGGTGCCACTTTGAATAGCGGAATATATCTTTGAGCATATTTCTTGGTTTGGCTGGGCCACTCTGGGTATACAGCTCGAATTATTTGTAAGATTCTTGTAGAACAGTGTTCTATTCTGGTGAGGATTACTTTTTGAAACCTTGGACAGATTGAATATGTAAATTTAACGGTGTTCGTTTCTTTTCAGTTTGTTCTACAGTGAAATTGATCACTCCCCCTTCTTCCTATGCCTTGGTGTTTTTTATTATACTTTTCTTCCTAGGGTATAATTCCTTGTTTAACTATCTTCAATAGAATTCAAAAAAATCTGAATCAATATACATCGAGATCGAGGGGAGATTTAAATTTAAGATAACGAAAAAACTTCAATCACTAAACTAGATATTTTGATCACTACTTGATAGACATACATATTGATAAGAATTGAGAAATGGAGGTAATAGTTGCCCCTAACAAAATTGAAATTTGATTAAATGCAACCTTTTCTGAATTCAAGAAATACATGGACTTCAATTTAAAAAAATATCTTCACTCACATCTTCTTTCTTCCTCCTCTTCTTACTTCACCTATTCATCATCTTCTCATTTCTTCTCTATTTCTTTTATGATTTTTATCGAAAAGAAACTTTTCAACGATTTCTCGGCCATGACCCGTACCGGTTGAGTTGATCGAGAAATTATTTCCCGGCCTAGCTAGGCCGAGGTGGGATGACCAGAAAAATATAGAAAAAGAGGAGAATTATTTTAGGAAAATTTCATTGGTCGACAGATTTTGATGTAATATTTGTAAAAATATAAATTCTAAAAAATATTTGCAAATATAGCAATTTCTACTAATTAACACATGTATCATTGATAAAATTAGTGTAAAAATATATTATTCAATAATAATTTTTAAAAGGGTAAAGTACCCCTTTGGTCCCTGAGTTTTGGAGGTCGTGTCTATTTAGTCCCTGCATTTTCAATTTGTGTCTAAGTGGTCCATGAGTTTTGGATGTTGTGTCTATTTGGTCCCCGCGTTTTCAATTTGTGTTTAAGTGGTCCTTGAGTTTTGGATACTATGTCTATTTGGTCCCTAGATTTCCATGGAGATCTGAAGGATTTCATAGGAAATCCTTCGATTTCCTGGAAATCGAAGAAATCCTTCGATTTCCTGGAAATCAGGAAATCGAAGGATTTCCAATATGGAAATCGAGCTCCTTCGATTGAAGGAGCTCCGGATTCCGGAGATGTCCTCCGGATCCGGAGGAGAGACCTCCGGATTCCGGATCTCCGGAATCCTTTTTTCTTTTTAATTATATCTGGAATATATTCCGGATTCCGGTCCTCCGGAATATTGGGTAGTGGCATTATTATTTTTTTTTTCCTTAATTAATTTAACTTATATGTGATTTATTTAATTTGTTTATATGTTGTTTTGTTTTTAAGTAGTTAGGTAAGTTATTTTATATGTAGTTTTATTTTAAAATTTGTTAGTTTATATGTAGTTTTATTTTAAAATTAGTTATTTAATTTAATTTAAAGTTGTTTTTTTTGTTAATTAGTTATCTAATTTAGTTTATATGTGGTTTTTTTAATTAGTTCTTTAATTTGGTTTATATGTGTTTTTTCAGTTCAAAATGTCTATGAGCAACGATGATGTGGTTTTGATGATTCCGTCGGATCAACATTTTCATTCCACCCTTAGTAATTTATCACACTTATCGCATACTGTTAGTTTGATTACTAGTGTTCTAACTCCTAATCAATTAGAGTTATATAAAAGGTCAAACATAGGTAGGTTGATTGATACGAAGTTGGTCTTTTGTGGTCCGCTTATACATCAAGTTTTGTTGAGAGAGATTGAACAACCGGATAAAACAATTATGCAATTTTTGATTGGAGGGAGGTGGTTACCTTTTCATTGAGAGCGTTTGAGGAAATTAAGGGTTAAAGTCTAAGAGGAAGTATAGAAGACCTGAGTTCAATCCTAGACTTAGAAGTTTATTGTTTAATGATAGCGTTCAGGTTACATCATACGAGTTAGAAACGAAGTTGCAAAACCATGGATTGAGTGATGATGGGGATGTGGTGAAGTTAGCGCTTTTGTGTTTTATTGAGTTGGTGCTATTGGGGAATAAGAGAACGACACTTATTGATACATCATTGTTATCTATTTTGGATGACAATGAGAGGTTTGAAGATTTTAATTGGGCGCAATTATCCTTCGATAGGACACTTGGTGGGTTGCACAATGCACTTAGGAAACGCAAGTGTAAACCTGGTGATGTTACGTGGAATCAAACCAAGTCTTATAGCCTTTATAGGTTTCCATTTGCGTTTCAGGTATTTTTGTTTAACTTATTTATTTATTGTTAATTTTTTTTATATTTTATTATATTTATTGTAATTTTTTATAGGTATGGATTTATGAAACAATCCCGTCGATTGGGAAGATTTGTGCACGGAAAATCAATGACCGATCGATGCCACCTATAGCCTGTTGGAATTGTAACAAATTGGTTAAAATGGAAATAGTTCAACGGGAAATTTCTTCGAAGGATAAGGTTTGAGATATTTCCCCGTGATTTAAATAGCATCTCATCATATTTATAACTTTTTATCATTGATTAATTTTTTGTTTTCGTTATTCAGATAGTTGTGAATGATGAAATTGATTTCGAGATTGACCAATCGGGTGAAACTGTCACAACAGAGAAGGTTGATAAAAAAAGAAAAATTTTACTACCTGTGAAGAGTGTGGAGGAAGAGAAAAAACAGGAAAGGGAGGAGGAAGAGAAAAAACAGAAAAGGGGGGAGTAAGAGATAAAAAAGAAAAAGGGGGAGGAAAAGGTAAGGTCAGAAAAAGAGGGGGAAAAGGTAAGGTCAGAAAAAGAGGGGGAAAAGATAAAAAAATCGAAAGGATTGTCATCCTCCTGTAAAAAGTGCATTAAACGCACAGATGCTCGAGTTGAACATTTAGAAGCAGAGGTGCGAGAGCTGAGAGCAGATATGCAGGTAGTTTTGGCAACTCTAAAAAACATGGAGAAATATCTCTGTAAGGTATGAATTAAACGTTATTTGTATTTTTGTTTTCATAATGTCATTAGTTCTCTATACGTGCTTTTTCATATATATATATCTTAATGTAGGGTGATGCAACGAAGGTTGAATTGGGGGAGGATGCATTAGACATTAATGAGAAATGGGGGAAACTTGTGGAAGAAATCGAGGATGAAATTGGTGAGAAAAATTGTGGTGATTAAGTTGGGGAGGAACTCGAGGAGGAAGTTCATGATGTTTCCAACAAGATTATCATGATTGAGTCTCAAGATGGAATAAATGCGGATAATGCTATTCAATCCGAGGAGAAAACTAAGGCAGAAGATATTATGCAAATAGATAGGCCTTTGGATTTTCCGATAGCATCGTCACGAGTGGCTAGGAATATAAATCCTTCTCCACAAATTCGATCTCCATTCATGGTTCCGAAGAAGACCGTTAAATCGGCGAAATTGCGTCTATATGATCCCGCACACAAAATACCGAAAGAACAGATGTCGCATTTCAAAAATTGGTTAACTAACGTCAGTGGACACTAGACGTGAAACTTGCTATGGGTCACCGAATAAGAAGTTTTTTCAAGATTTGGTAAATTTCGAAAAATTAGATGGTGAGGTATGATAAATTATGTTCTTTCTTAAGCATTCACCTTGATCAATTACCCTATTGTCAATTCGATACAATGTATGTTTTACAATTTTTGTTGGTGGTTTTTTATCAGCACATGGATACAATATTCATGTTCATTCGCTTGAAGGTTCGAAAGAGGCCCGAATGCATACATCATCAATTTACAACAGTCGATGCATTTTTTATGGTTAGTATGGACGAGTACATTTCTGCAATTGTCTGTTTGTATTTAATTTAATACTTATTTTCAACACAATTGTAGAGTGAATGCAATAAAATAATGACGGAGCGGGAAATTGCTACCAAGAATGGTCCGTTTTGGGTACCGAAAGCACATTTTGGTGAAAACTCTATTGGTGACTACATCTTAGGCGACAATCGTGACTACAGTGACCCTTGGTCTTCGGTGAATTATGTAAGAAGCAACATTATTTTAAGCATTTATGATTTTGATTAATATTATAACCATTTATGTAATTAACCCTAATTTTTCAGGTGTACTCTGCAATGAACGTGCTAGAAGCTCATTGGGTTTTAGTTCAGGCCGATATAAAAAATGGGAAGGTTGTTATATGGGATTCTCTTCCAACATATGTCGATGTAGCTACATTGACAAATTTGTTGCGACCTTTCTGTACGATCGTGCCACTTCTTTTGGAATCAGTTGGTGTAATCAATTCCACCGCTCCTTGGCCAGTTGAACGCATGGAGAATGTGCCAAGACAAACGGGTGGTGTTGACTGTGGGGTGTTTTGTTGTAAATTTTTTGAATATCTTGTAACCGGGTCCGATTTTACTTCATTAAAACAAGCTAACATTAAATCTTTTAGGTTACAATTGGCGATCGAATTGTGGTCGAACCGTCCTATTTATACATAAGAATTTTGTATATTAATTTTTTTTTGTATATTGAAATGTTATTCAATTTCAAGTAACTATAGTATTAATTCTAATTGATTAAATATATTTACTTTTGATTGATTCAAATGGGAAATTTAAAAAAAAAACATGCAATTGAAAAAACTTAAGTTGAACAAGAACATGAAAATTCCAAAAAGCATAAAATTGACAATAAAAACATGCAATTAAAAAATACCATGAGATTGAAAAAAAAAGGATTGAAAGAAATCATGAAATTGACAAAAAAATGAAATTGAAAAACTAAAAAAATAAATTTAAATTTAAATTGAAACTAAATTAAAAAAAAAAAAAGGGCGCTACTGCCCAAAATTCCGGAAGACCGGAATTCAATTCCGGTCCTCCGGAATTTAATCCAGAGGGCCGGGTGGGGGGGGGGGTCTATTGAATTCCGGAGGACCGGAATTCAATTCCGGAGGACCGGAATCAATCCATTGGTCCTCTGAATTTTGGCGGCACCTGGTTTCGGTCCTTTTTTTTTTTTTTTTTTTTTAATTTAGTTTCAATTTAAATTTCAATTTATTTTTTTCAATTTCATGCTTCATATAAAAAACTATATACACCTACAAAATATTAAATATTTAAAACAAAAAACATTTACTATATACACCTACAAAATATAAAATATTTAAAACAAAAAACATTTACTATATACACCTACAAAATAGAATTCAAATTTGTTGAACAAAAAACATAAATAAATATTTAAAACAAAAAACATTTACTATATACACCTACAAAATATAAAATATTTAAAACAAAAAACATTTACTATATACACCTACAAAATATTAAATATTTAAAACAAAAAACATTTACTGTATACACCTACAAAATAGTATTCAAATTTGTTGAACAAAAAACATAAATAAATATTTAAAACAAAAAACATTTACTTATACGATAAAGGGTTGTGACAAGTTTTTCTGTTATGACCGGTGGAACCGCACCTACCACATTTTCGGCTTTGAGAAGTCTCCTCGCCAGTCGATGGAATTCTAAGCTTCTTACGACGCCCAATTCGAGCCACTTCTTTTGGTGGCAACACTTCAATCGGTACAAACCCCTCAGGCAATTTCCATTCTGACGAGTGACCTACAGGCATGATCGGCTCCGCATAAGAATTCACCCAACATTCAGTCGTATAGAAACGAGAGCACATTACATATGGGCTGATGTTACGGTCTCTTGCAGAAGCTAATGCGTGCACACAGGGTATCTGATCTAAATCAAATACCCGACAAGAGCATTCTTTCGCATGTAAGTCAACCTGTCCAAACCTTTCTCCATCCGGTACATTGGATTGATAACAATCAATGTTTGTAGCTCCAAGTGTTAATGATTTTTGATGGTTTTTCCTTAAGATGTCTTCTGTATGAGTCGTCAAATTTGTTGTACATTTCAATGCTTCATTACGACGCACCCAAAACCATTCTTGCAACTTAGCTCTAATACTTTCCACTAACGCAGTTACCGGCAGTTCCCTTTCATGAACCAATACCCCATTTATACATTCTGCAATATTGGTCGTCATGATATTATACCTTCTCCTTGAACAGAAAGCACGAGCCCATTTTTCAAGTCCAACCTCTTCTAAATACTCGCATACACCCTGATATTTTTTAAGGTCATTCCACAGGCGCAAAAAATCAGACTCACGATATGCTTTTGCTGCAAGGAAGAATATAGGATTTATTGCATCATTTTTGAATTTAGCAGTGAGGTTCATACTCAAGTGATGTATACAAAACCCATGGATTGCATGAGGGAATACAGACGCCACGGAATTAATGATGCTTTTATTTCTATCAGAAATAAAAACCAAATCATCAACATCACCAATTGCACTTTTTAGTTTTTCCATAAACCACGACCATGACTTATCCTTCTCCCTATCGACGATTCCAAAAGCAAGAGGATAAATTTGATTATTACCGTCCAAACAGACACAGACTAATAATGTACCCCTATATTTCCCCTTAAAAAGGGATCCATCAACAACAAGAACTGGACGCATGCAACTTAGGAACCCCCCAATACACGGACCCAAAGCAAAGAAAAAGTATTTGAAATGACGTTCTTCCTCAAGTTGCATGTAATATACGGTTCCTGGATTAGCAATTTTCAATGATTCACAATATCGACTTAACAAATTGTAGGATTCTTCTGGTGATCCTCTTATCGGTTCATATCGCCCTCCTGGCACGCCACGCTTTATCATAACCGATGTTAACACCATACTCTTTTCGCATGTCACTAATTATATCTTTGGGCCTATATCGACGACCAACATCTTCAACTCTCCCCTTGATTATATCTCCAATAACCCAACTTTGCGCTTGTCGTGGTCATGATTCAAGACATCCAGTGAACAACTATGAACATCTACTGACCTTGAAATCGAAATATTTCGAACCTTTCAAACAAGTAGCTCGTAACCTCCACTTGCAATTCGTATCAATACATCCCACCGAGAACAAAGATTTCGTCGACTTTTTCACTCTAAACTCTTTGTTAATTCTCATCGCCGCAATGGACAGTTTCATCGACAAATCTTTTTTTGATAGAAAAATACTCCCCTCCGCAAACTCATCCCCCATATAATTTCCATATGACAAAGATATCCATTGAAGTTGATGTATTCTTACTTGATGTATTCGAAATAATGTTTCTTCATGAGATTTACACTTTCCTTTCTTAACATCTCTCCTTTCTAGATTATCGACCGAGGATGTAAAAATTGCGTTTGTGGAAAAAAACTGGTCATCCATGAAAGGCTCCTTATCATTACCTAAATCACACTGAGCAATGTTCTCATCTATTGTTGGGATGGTTGATGAGTTTCGATGGTCATTGGCTAAGTGGTTACTCGCGCGAACCCGGACGCAATGTACCTGGATTGAATTGGATATTCCGTTCACTAGTCACATCTTTGGGCACGATTGATATATACAAGGGAAGTGCGGATGCATCTTCACCCATTAAGAAAAAATTTAGGTCCTCTTCGTCGTTTATGTCGCATGGAGGGAGTCGATAAGTAACTTGTAAATGCACTTGATCTTAATATCAAACACTTCAGGATCAATTTTGGCAATCGTATACACTCGAACTAGAAATTCTTCGTGACGTTATACTTTTAGTTATCGCTATTCCTTTAGTGTTACCGCCTATATACGTGTTGCCATTAGCATCCCATTCTCCACCATAACGAATAAATATTCTTGTCATTGACATCCTGTAAAACAACCAAAACAAAGATCGAGACAAATGTTAAATACTAAACCCTTATAGGGAAAAAAACAATGAAATTGGAAATTTAGGAACAAATTTAAAAAACCGATATTAAAAAAAAAAAAATTGCAAATTCCGGAAATCCGGACCTCCGGAATCCGGATTCCGGAGGACCCTAGACCCTAAACCCGAAACCCTAAATCCGGATTCCGGAGGAGGATTCCAGAGTAGGTACCTCCGAAATTGGAAATTCAAGAACAAATTTAAAAAACCGATATTTTAAAAAAAAAAAAAAAAAAAATTCGAATTCCGGACCTCCGGATCAAAAATCGAATTTCGGAAAAAAAAAATTATATTTCGAGGCAACCCGGATTTTTCTAATAAATGGTTAGAAAGAAAAAAATCAATGTTCATACCTTGAATAATGAAGAGATTGAAGGAATGATGGAGAGAGTTGAGATTGAGAATTTTAGAGAGAGAAATTTTAGAGAGAGAAAATAATTTGTAAAGTGAGAGTTTATAATATTACATATATAAATTTTTAAGGGTAAATTGGACTTTTCATACAAAGATGACATCATCAGAAGGTCAAAAAAGATTAATTTAAAAATGGAGGTCAAAAAACATTAATTTAGGATTTTGGAGGTCATTTTACCCAAATTTCCCATATCAAGTGCCCGGCCCAAATAAGTAAGACGATGCCCAGCACTATACCGTAACTAATATCGGGTCGAACGCGGGGCAAAAAGAAATCCGGGAAAATCTGCCCAGAAAAAGTTTGAATGTAGTGGGAAACCATGATTGAAGACCGCTAGTCAAGTCTCTGTTCTAAATCCTCACTCATCGTGTTTTTGTTTTTATTTTTTTAAAGCTTAGTTAATATTGAAAATGAAGGTGGAGTCAGAATCAGAATCATCAGAAGTAGAAATCGAACAAGACCATCTTGAAGAAGCTGAAGAACATCCTAATGGACCAGCTCATCACCCTTCTGCTCCCCCCGATGAGGTTCCGTTTCTAAATTTTATAGCTTTTTTTTTTTTTTTAACTTTCTTCTCTTTGATTCTTTCTTCTTCATGGGTTTTAATATTTTTTTAGCATCATTCACTTTTGCAGTTATTTGATATCGCAACAACGGTTGATCCTAGTTATATTATCTCTCTCATTCGGAAACTTGTACCCTCTAATGTTTGTAATAATCTCTGCAATTCTCATGGAGATGATGATTTTGATAATTCCAAACATGGGTCAATTACCAAAATGGATGAAAGTGATAACTTTGATGATAAAAAAGGTGAAAATGAAGGTGCTTGCCCTAGAATGGAGCAACATATTTCATTGTCAGAAGAAAAGGTTTGGGAAGAGTGTGGTTGTGTTTTATGGGATCTTGCTGCTAGTAAATCTCATGCAGAACTTATGGTACTCAAGTTTTCTTACTTTTACTTTACTCTTATTTCAATTTGCTTTTTTCTCTGAGATATCACTTTCAGTTATGCCCGTTTGTAATTAGAGATTATGAGCTTATTAGTCATCGTGATTGAAGATGATTAATGGCCATTATTGATTTTGGAGTTATCGTTGTCTGTAGCTCTCTTTCTTTCTTTTGCTAATGCCCTCTAGATTCAGTGAAGTTTTAATATGCAAATGAGATGATATAAGGCTGTTCTAATAACTGGAAACAAGTCTGTTTTAGACGTTCTAGTAATTGTATTGTTATATATATATTGCCACTTTCGAATAGAACCTGTTTTCATTTCTTTGACATCCACATTTACGTATTTTCAGGTTCAGAACCTTGTCCTTGAAGTTCTTTCTGCAAACCTTATAGTCTCACAATCTGTGCGTGTTATGGTATGTGACATCAGGAGGACTTATAATTTAGATAATCTGATTCTACTGTGAATTATAAATCTTTTTCCCCCTTTTATTGTATTGTGTAGAAATAGATAAGAATTTTTTATATCATTTGAAGGTATTATTTGTGTTGCTTTAGAGGTTATATTATATCTGATTGATCTCTTGCAGGAGATTAGCCTCGGCATTCTTGGAAACCTGGCCTGCCATGAACTTCCCATGCAGCATTTAGTCGCTAAGAATGGATTGATTGAGACCATTGTGAACCAATTGTTTCTTGATGATGCTCAGTGTTTGTGTGAAGTTTGTAGGTAACAAAAACCTTTGGTAGTTTCTGTTATGTCCCAATCACAAAAAATAGGCAACTTTCTTTTTAATATTTTTATTTGATGGTCAAGTCTGAACATTCATGCCCTACCAGCTACCATTATACGTATCCACTTTCATTAGGACAAATTCCCACATATACACACATTCACTCTCTATTGATACCTATTTAACTTGTAGCAAGTAATTGTTGATTTGTTATGAGGTGTTTCATTTTTTTACTTTTAACTTGGACAACTTTCTTGTTCTTCTTGTTTTTTTTGTAGTTATTTTGTAATAATGCATACATTTTCTTACGGTTATTAATCATTTATCACTATCAGGTTGCTAACCACAGGTCTTCAAAGTAGTGAATGTATCATATGGGCCGAGGCTTTGGATTCTGAGCATGTTCTTTCTCGTATTTTATGGGTTTCCGAGAACACTTTAAATCTACAACTTATGGAAAAGGTATCAAATACTATATGTCATAATTAATGGTAGAAAGTTAAGTTATGTTTCATGTGGAAGCGAATGATAAAAACAGTTTATGTAAAACATAGCGTAACAAAGTTGAGACACTGCACATTATTACCTTTTCTGCTTGCTTAAATAGTTTCTTTCTTGATCAGAGTGTTGGACTATTATTGGTCATCTTTGAAAGTCGGCAGGAAGTTGTGCATATTCTTCTCCCCAGTTTGATGAAGCTGGGTTTGTCAAGTGTTTTGGTCAATCTCTTTGCTTTTGAGGTGAAAAAATTGACAAATGAAAGATTACCTGAAAGGTAGTAATCTCCATTCTCTATAGCTAATAGGGTTGCATGTTGTAGAAGAGGTTAGCTAAATTTTGTAATTAACAAATAGTAAACTAGCCTTCAAATGTCAAAAAAATTTGTTACCAACAACGACTTGCTTCACTTTCTATGTTTCTTTTTTTGTTGCAGGACATATTGATTTCATTTTTAGTATCAGTATTGAATTTTATTGGGTTTAGATAAATGATAAGCTTTCTTACCTTATAGTTTTGTCAAGAAAATCACTATTATCTCACAGACTAGTTGGTATAACCTCTTTAGTAGCACCCTAATTTGTGTTTATGATGCTTGTGAATATAGTTAGTGAGATATGTTGATTAGTAGACTTGTTTTGTTTATGTTGCCTATAGCTTTTGCTGAGTCCAGCCTGTTTTTCACATATGCAATTTCAGGTACTCAATTTTAGATGTGATTCTTCGGGCCATTGGAGCACTCTCTGCTGTTGAAGAGCATTCTCAAGAAATTTGTTCAAATAAAGAACTTTTTCAGCTGGTCTATGATCTAGTCAAATTTCCAGATGTAATTGAGGTACAGTACAGTACGTGGATCATTATGTATGATAGTAATACTTTTCCATAAAAAAAAATTTATGACAGTAATACTAATGCCCTTAAACATTCTTTTATCTGTCTAATCCTTTACTTTCTCTGCTGCTTCTTTTTTGCATGAAAAATTGTTGTTACAAAAAGAGTCTTTTCATTTACTTTTGTCAGTGTGAAACAATGCCTTGCTAGCTCTTAAACTATGCTTTTGTGGCGGCGTGTTTTCCCTTGTACGATCAAAAGGAAGCCTTCCGTAGCTGAAATGGCAGTATTTCTTCTACAGGTTTCTAGTTCTTGTGTTAGTGCTGTGGTTTTGATTGCAAATATTCTGTCAGATGCACCCGATCTAGCTTTTGAGATATCTCAGGGTAAGAAGTTCTCTCTCTTTTTTCCCGTGATGAAATCTTTTTTTTTTTTTGGAATTTATTTTGACTAAAAGGGTGATAATATGAATCCATCCAGATTTGCATTTCCTACAAGGTCTATTTGACATATTCCCTTTTGCCGCGGATGACTTAGAGGCTCGTGATGCTGTTTGGAGCATCATTGCTAGGATACTGGTTCGAGTTCAGGAAAATGTGATGAGCAGACCAAGGCTATTTGAGCATGTGTCATTACTAGTGAGTAAGACGGATCTAATTGAGGATGATCTTCTGGACCAGCATCTAACTGACTCGAGAAAAGAAGAGGGCGAGTTGACGACTGGTGGTGCCAAATCAAATGCTAGATCTATATCTGTATCCTGTTTGTTGAACTTGCTTATTAATTAATGCATTCAATTCATTTTTGTTATTTGTTATTTGTTGGGTTTGTTTGCCTTTACCTTCCCACTAGCTGAGAAGGATAATTACCATTTTAAATCACTGGACTGCTTTAAAGGATGAAAATGAAGATACAGAAGTAAGAGAGGACGTGGATGTCAAAAGATTGTTGGATTGCTGCTGTAGATATTCTGAGTAAGCTTTTTTCAATTTTTATGTTCGTTATTAATTTCTTCTCGTCCTTCAATGTTAGATTTGACTTCCATGTGTTTTCTCATCCAAACTCAGATGGCTGGGGAGTTAAGTAGGTTCATCCACACCTGATATCCCAGTGTCGCTGTCAGCCTCTTACTCCATTGTACACACAACTCTAGCCATAGATTAGACATCTTGAATCTTTTGCTTGTAGAATGCCATCATGAGTGCTTTCCCTGCAGATTCAATTCTGATTCTGATTCGTTCAGCTTCTCCATTTTTCTTCCAGTCGCGGGTATCCGAATCATCCACTCAGAATCATAATTGGGTGAGGAAATAGTCGATGAAGATATTTGCTGAATGGAACATAATTTGTGATTGTGATAAGATTCCACCAGGCAGCAAAATCAATCCTGCTTTGGTATGGTAATTACAAATTTGCAGGCTCATCCAAGTTCCGATAAATTCTGGGATTCTGCAAAATTTAGGAATGAATACACATTGGCTGTAATTTGTATCTTAAAACATTGTTTATTTAATGGTCATAGAATATGCTTCCATCTAGGGGTGAACATGGGGCGGGGTCGGGGTACCCCGATTACACCCCAACCCCGTTTAAGCCAAAAATTGGCACCCCGACCCCGCCCCAATTAAGTTTTGCCTCGACCCCACCCCATTTAATTGTCGGGGTCGGGGTACCCCGATTACACCCCGTTTAAAAAAATTAAGTAAAAGAAAAGGAAAAGAAAAGAAAAAAGAAAGGAAAAAATATATATAAAAAAAAAACTAAATGGACTACTGTCCAGTGGGGGTGGGCTGGGTTGGTGGGGGGATTTAAAAAAAAAAAAAAAAAGAGCCACTAATCGGGGTACACCATACCCCGACCCCGCCCCGTTTATTAAATGGGGTTATATTTGTGACCCCGACCCCGATCCCGATTAAGCATTTAAATTGGGTGGGTATCGGGGTCGGTGTTCACCCTTCCATCTCCAATTTGTTTAGCATTCATGTTACTATTTTTATGCGTAATTTTGAATTGAAATGGTTGTCACCAGCAATTTGTTACACTATTTCTTTAGCAGAAAATGAATGAGAAAACACGGCATAAACTGCTGCTTGTTCTCTCTTTCAGACTTTATTTGTCAAATGTAATGAAACAAATACATCATAATTCATACCTGATGATCTATGGTAAAGGAAATCCCTGAAACGCCATTAGATAAGAGAGATGCCACTGACTAGCATACTATGTAGTTTTAGAGTTTAAGGTTGTTTGCCATGCCTGATCAAGTCACATATTTTCTTTTCCTACAAGGTTACTCAGACTATGCAAATTCCGTTATCTTATGCTGAGGAAAAAAGACACGGATTTTGAATTTAAAAATCTACCTATTTACAAAAAAAACTCCAAACAAAAATATATTAGGGTAAAAAATATTAATTTTGAAAAAAAAACGATCTTTTCTCTTCCAAACGCACGATCTCATCTCCCTTCGAAACTCACGATATTTTCTCTTCCAAACACACGATCTCATCTCTTCAAAACCCACAATCAGATCTGTCAGCCAAGAACTTGTTTGCAGCCTCTGATGGGTGGAATTCATCCTAGAAGACATTTTCAGATGCATTTTTTATTTTTCCATGTCCTAACGGATTTTGCGTCGCATAATATTTCATTTCAAGTAAGCATGTGGCACAACAGCCCCTCCTTGCCTCTAATAAACCTTGCATTATTTTTCTCCCTCTTTCAAGTAATTAGTGATTGATGGTTTCATGTGATTATCGTCAATTATAGTAAATTATTGATTGACGCTGACACGTTAAAAAATCAGTTATATCTATAAATACTTTATAAATATTGATATATTTGTAGAAGTCTAAAAATAGAGTAGTTTTTGTCTCCTAGCGGGTGATATAATTATTTTCCTATTGTACCATGGGTTGCAAGGAACTTTTATCTATAAATATAAACTCAGTGCTCCTTAAAAAGAATTCTTTGTTTTAAACTATCCTAGCTTAGAATGGCTCCATGCCCTCTTTTATCTTCGCAGAACTGAATCTCAAAGGCATGCCATTTTCAGCAGGTTTCATGACAAGGTTGTAGAGCAGCTGGTGAATGTTGAAAACGATAGGCGGCCGGTAAATGTCGAAAATGACAAGTTTGAGGCTTGTAAGCCTTGAGATGTGGCATTGAGCATGTTATTGAACGAAATCGCCTCATTGTTTAACTTAGCCACGCACTTGTAGAAATAGAAATTGGGTAAAAAATTAGAGACATACTTGCCTAACTTTTATCAGGGATTTCTCCAAAAAAAAAATTCATATGAAATTCTTTCTTTCAATCTACTTTATGTGAGAGCACAACGTGCACCTAGTGGAATGGTAAAAACCCGCTCTTTATAACTGTGAGAGTGGATACTTCTCACATTGGTGCCCAAGATGAAAAATTGCAAGTTTAAAAATATAAATGAAAAGAGAGAAAAGTCAATTGAAAAGAATTTTAAATACCTTTATTTATTTCTTCATAGAATAATTACAAGTTACAACTTTTATGTATCAATCAAATTCCTGAATTATTTATTTATTAATATTTTTTTTGTATATCAATCAAAATCTATACCAAGTGTCCTCTTTAGTTATTTGCCAATCTCCATGCTATATGGCTCTTTCCTCGCACTCCTCAACAATGAAATTCTCAATCTAAAATTCTCAAGTATCTAAAAAAAAAACCCACAGGTTCTAGTTAGCACTGAGATATTTGGAACCTTGTTTCTGTGGAATAGATGTTGAAGAAAGAGACTGAGGCTGTGAAGAAGCATCAGCAAGCTGGCTCACCAATTGCAATTTGTCAAAGTTTATATTTGCTCCACTTGCTATGGCTACAACATTTTCCCCTTGCAACCCGTAATATTTGCAGTATGCTTTTGCTCCTGCTATCCCCAGTGCTCCTGCTGGTTCCAGTATGCTTCTTTTTTCCTCAAACATGTCCTGCATTTTAGAACCCCATTTGCATTGATATCAATATGAATGAAATGACATTTCCCATGGTATTTTTCTTTGAGAACTTGTAAGTTTTCTGAAGGAGGGATTTGATATTTGAGCCTTGTTCTGTCTGAAAAGGATTTAACAGGTATTTAAATGACGAATGGGCTATGTCGAAACTGTTGGTAACGAGCTAGGTCCTTTATTCTTGATGTTCTTTTACATTATTCCCTCAGTTCAGAAATTATTGAACATGACCGCCACTCATAAATAGTTAGATATATATATCTTCAATGGAGTATGAATGGGGAACTACATTGTGCCAGCCTCATTTCATAATTTGTCCGGCACTCGGGATTTCACACAATATTTTGGTATTTAGAGAGTGAACGAGATGTCATCACACACGAATATTCTGACGGGTGAAAAACTGATTATTTGCAAAGAAAACAATGTGAGAGATCCAAGAGGGAGAGGGAGAGAAAATCACCTTTATTGCAGCACAAATATCTTCATGGTTAACCAAAATCACCCCATCAATCAGGTCACTACATAACCTATAAGTTTCCTCCCCAACCACTTTCACAGCTACACCATCTGCAAACCCTCCAACTTTATCAAGCATGATCCTCTGCCCATGATGCAGTGATAGAGCCATTGCATTTGCATCAAATGGCTCCACTCCAATAACCTTCACCTGCATCATTAATCAACATACATCAAATGGTTATGTGGGGGGATTATAAATGCCTCCGAGAGAAAATCGCGTACCTCGGGCCGGACTCTCTTTACAAAGGCAGCTATACCAGCAATAAGCCCACCCCCTCCAACAGGAACAAATATGGCATGCAATGGACCTGAAGGCATCTGATGCAAAATCTCCATTCCAATGGTTCCCTGACCTGCTATGATATCAGGATGATCAAAAGGAGGTATGAATGTTCTGCCTTGAGTTATTGCTTGTTGCTTTGCATATGCTTGAGCTTCATCATAGGAATCACCCACAAGAACAACACTGGATCCCAACATTTCAACTGTCTTCCACTGAATGAATATGGAAAGAAAGGCAAAGAATCAAGTAAATGGCTTTGGATTTTTTCTATACAAACGGTTGAGAACATTAAAAAATATTAAATTTGTCTTAACCGAGGTCCTGAATTCAAATGCATACATTATCATTTCCTCCCCATTTATTAACGTTCCAAGTGATTGAGATGTAAATATCTGAGTCCACACGTGAGATGAAGTGTTGAGAATATATAAGATATTAAATTTACTTTAGTCCAGCCACTTAAGTTTTTAGGTCTAGTGATGATTTAACACAGATTAGAGGGGGATTTTTTTTTGTTTTTTTTGGAAGAGAGAATGAAAAGATATTTAACAAACTTTGATTTCAGGGGTTGAAGTTGGCATGCAAATAATGGCACTGCAACCTAATGTTTGAGCAGAAAGTGCAACTCCTTGAGCATGGTTCCCTGCTGAGGAGCAGATGACTCCATTGGCCAATTGTTCCTTTGTAAGTTTGGCCATCATGTTATAAGCTCCTCTCAGCTTGAAGGAGAATACCTAGTAATATAATATCATACCCAATTTTAAGTGAGGCACTAAACAATTTAATTACAAAATATAACTATAATTTTATTATGGTTGTACATCATCAATTTTTTAGAATAAATTACAATATTTTTTGTTCTATTACTTGGAAACATGAAATCAAACCATGAAAGATTGGAAGCTGTTTTTTTGAAATTATATTAAATTTTCAAGTTGTGTTTTGTAAAAATAAATAAATAAAATATACAAAATTTGAGGATTAAATAAAAAATTATAAAATAATTATGAGATAAGGGATCAAAATAGAATTTAAAATCTACTTTAAACAAAAAAAAAATTAAACCTGAATTAAAATAATATTAAATTAAGAGGAGTTTCCAACTCGAAAAATCCCTGCAAGGTAATTTATGATACTTACATTGAAGATTTTCTATCTCCTTTCCATTAATTATGTGTATATTTATTATCAAAAATAAATTTAGAACAAGATTTACTACTTTTAACTATTTTAATGTCTTATCATATCTTATTAGGGTTGGTTGGGACCATGGGAGAGGTTTTTTTTTTACTCCTTACGGGACGATATTACAATTAAACGTACCGGTTGAAGATCCTCTCTTTTGAGCCATAAATTAGCTCCAGCCTTCGCTGAGATTTTAGAAGCATAATCCAGCGGCGATTCAACCGCAACTTCATAAACCGTTGATGTTAATATCTTAGTCAAATAATTCATAGCATCATAAATTCCATCATCATTCTCTTTCGCTCCCTTCATTGGCACCGCTCCAAGAAACCCACTCTCATATTCCAACGTTTCCGACGAAACGACTTTCAATTTAGGCTCAAAAGAAGACAATGACAACAACCCATCTGATGTTTTCTTTTCATGCTTACAAAGTGTTTGTTGAAATGTCTGAGTGGCTGAATTTTTAACTCTAGCAGCTACCAGCAGATGGTTTCCATAGCTTTTCCTCGGCTTTTCAGAACCTAAAGATCTTACAAGAGGTACCATTGAATTATGTGTTGTTTTACAGATTAAAGTTTCCATTTTTTTAGGTGGGCTGCTGTTTCTTGTCTTTCTTTCTCAATGTTTTTTGCAGTCTTAATGTTATATAAGATATTTTCCATGTTTGAGATGTTTTAAGGTTTAGTGAGTTATTGAAACTATGTTTCCTTTGAACATGTTTTAAATGCTCATAAATATTAGAAACCTACATGGTTTTTTGTTGAGTTAATGGCACATCCTGATAGTTAAAGTTCTGTTTGTTTTGTGATTGGAAAATAAGTTTTTAAAACATTTAAAATAAGGAAAATTAAATTAAATTTTTTTTAATAATAAACTGAATAATTTTGTATTTGGAAATGTGATTGGTTTTATAATTTTGTAAAATTGTTTGAGGTGTTTTGAAATGGATGATAAATTAAAATTTTAATTGAATTTTTTTATGAAATGCCTAATTTATATATTTAAGAATTTAATATTTGAAAAAAATAATAAAAAGTATATAAATTCCAACATATTTTAGATGTTTTGGAACTTATGTCTTTGGATTGTACTCAAATGTTGTTTTCAGAAATTGTACACCAAACGAGTTTCTATCATATCCCGTGTATTCAATATTTTTTAAACAAAAGATTCTTTTCAAATTGTACTAAAAAAAGATTCTTTTCAAATTTTATTCCAAAATATTCATTTTAAGATTTTGTTTGGGCAGAGTAAACGTTTTTTTGGGGGGATAATATCATGTTTTAAGTTTTCTTTAATATCCGAAATAGCCTTTATTTTAGTGTGTTGTTTTTAATGAACTGCTTCTCAACGATTTTGCTATTATTAAACAATAAAAGAATCAAACGTTGAAACCCTCTTTATTTATGTCTATAGATCTCCTTTGGTGTTCTAATAAACTCCTTTGGTGTTCTAATAAAACACTTGGTCCCGTTTCATAATGTTTCTGTTTCTTTTAAAAAAAATTAAACTCATTTTAAAAACAAATCAAAAACCTTTTCTTTTTTTTTATGAAATCAAAAACCGTTTTTTAGAAACTATTCTTATAGTTTTTAAAATTTTAGAAGGATTTAAAAAAATGGATTATCAAACAAATCAGGTTTAGAGAGAAAAACCACAGTTATGATCAAACTTGTACTAAAATAATAATAACTTCATGTTCAACCCTTCCCCATTTATTATCGTACAAAAAATGAAAGATTGATAAAATATTCTAATTTGAAACTCATACACCTAAATAGAATTTAAATAAATTATATAGACAATAAATGCAAACTTTGCTAATGGTTACATTTTAATTAAAAATATATATATTTTAGCCACTCTGATACTCATGAGAAAATTCCTTTTAATTTCCATTTTTCATTTTCATACATTGCTTCCTCGTTTAACATCTAACAAGATAAACTATGATTCTGACGATAAAGTGATGTCGAGTCAATATTATTGATTTTGAAGATGAGTCAATAAAAAGTTGATCACCCATGGTTCAAAAGCTTTTGATGAATTTTGAAGAAAAGGGTAAAATAGATAGAAAAAATTTCTTCACTCATTTGTAAGTTGCTATAAAATGACAATGCAAGAGTTCCAAACATCATTTGTTTCTTTCCTTTTTGCCATTCATTTTACTCTCTCCTACAATATAAGCCTATGAGGGCAAAGAAATTATCCAATAATCTCGGTGTAATGAGACCCCCTACTCATTGGATCTTTGTACTTACTACGGGCATCAGGACTATTGAATAATTTCTCGCGAGCTCCTGTCTCTTCATGTCCATGACGAGATAATGATCAAGCTCATAAAGCTTAATCACAGCTGAAGATTTATTCTCTCGGCTATTGTCAAAATATCTGAGTAAATTTGATCACCTCCAATTTCTGCACCAGAAGATCCTGCAGCGACCCTCAAGATATCTTCAATTAGCTTAGCATTTCCCATTATATCAACATGAGAACTACTTTCAAGTCCTCTTCCTTCTAGGAGACTAGCAGGACCCTTGTGCTGGTATTCTCTCAGGTATGTAGGACTGCCGGATGGATTGAACCGTGTTTTGTTCCGCCATCCTTTGGCACACATGAAACCAGAACTCAAAAGAGGCACACTGTCATCACCATCGACAAAGTACATTCCGCTTCTAAGACAGCCATCCCCTCCTCCATTAACTAAGAGATCAATCCTAAAGGGAATGCTCTTGCACTTGTCAGAAGATGAATCATAGATATATGTTCTTTCTGTGGGGAGTCCCACACCGTATAAGCAGTATATCTCCATATCTGGGGCATCAGGTAGTCTGAAAAGGATTTTCCAAAAATATGTCAAATTTCTAGAGTGACAGTAAGACAGAAGTACTAAAATGTAAAAATATATTTTTCTTTTCCTGGGTTGGGGATAAGGGGGAGAGGACTCGAGCAGAGTAACAGAATTGCGATTATTGTTATAGTATGAAAAAAATACTTCCAAATCCATGTTTTCAATGATGAATGTTTACTCGATTTGGATTATCAACTCATATCAGATTTCATTGCATGCTATTCTTCTTATAAAAAAAATCTTCTGAAAAAAATCTAAACTTTTAAATATTAATGCAGGTACTTACTTTGTCTCAAGTGGATTTGACCAGTACTTGTGATGGGCATATTTAGGATCGTCAAGATTTTCAGCTATACCATGAGAGAAGTGATTCTCAACGCGCTGCATCAATTTTGGAGCCACAGAGTAGAGTAAATCAAAAACAGTTTTTGCTGTATAAGCTTTATTCTCAGAGACTTTTCGAAGACTTTCCCTGCTAATCTCATCATATTCAGTCCATACCTCCCTACAAGAGGAGTTCGAATCATTGGAGGTACCTGAGTGCATAAGTTCCTGTTCATGAATCACTCGTTAATATCTTACTTGGAGATAAAGAGTTGTGATCGAAATAAATCTAATCGACAGAAGTAGTAACCAATATGTTCAGCATATTAGTATTTGTTAAATATCAAACATGGAGAAAGTATGTCTGCACTTCTCAATCTGAAACTCAATCTAGAAATGAATGAAGTAGTAACCAGTTTGTTCAGAATCAGAAGTAGTAACCTATTAACAGTACTTTTTCTTAAATCCCCATTAACTGTACTTTGATGGGCAGAAAAAAGGCTCTTTAGTTTAGGAATAGATTCCAAAAGGAACTGGAGAAATTAACTGTCGAAATTATCCCGATTTATTTAAATCCTAGTCAGTTCCTTTGAGGATTATGAAAAGATCAGCATCTCAGGTACAGATTTTGGAGATTAAAATTTGTGGTTAAATCTCTTTAAAAGAAAACATACATGCAAATATATAGTCAGGATTGGAGCGGTGTGACAGAAGGAAAAGCCTATCCTCAAAGTTCGAGATAATTTATGATACTCCTGTGTTGTTCAGAACATATTCCATACAGCTCCCTTTAATATCTTGTCAGGTGATTTTGTTACCAATAAAAAATAAATATGGCAGGGTCCACCACTTACCAACTACCTGAGAGGAGTACCTATAATGGGAGTACCGGTAATTCTCCCTTAAAGTTCTTATCATAATTGCATTGTTTGCCTATCACTAGTTGTTTTGTCAATACATTATTCACATTTAATAGTGTTATAAGACACAAACTAGGCAAAACATTACCTGTGGACTGAGAGTAGAGAGCTCTGAAGAAGGTCGTGTTGCGTCTTCTACACTAAAAGTGAGTATTCTTCCATAGTGCACAGCAGCCTTTTGTTGAGAACCTTTCTCTCTATCACCGTTATTTGAATCATTCTCGTTTCTAAAAGAATGAGTATTATCTACCTTCTCCAAATCACAATTCTGCACATCTTCAGGAGACCAATCCAAGTCACCCCAAATGGTTTCACCCCCTTTAGGTAACAATGAAATGGTGGAATCCCATGTTCTGGAAACCCGCAACATATGTTCTAAGGTTTGAAAACCGAGAATTTCAGATTTCAAAACACCAGGGGTCATAGCTCTGTAAATTTCCAAGACAATCAAGTTCATTATTTGTCCTTGAATCTGTCAAAAAATCTCTGGTTATCCTAGCATTTTTAGTTTAATCACATCTTGAATTGGATTAAGAGTTATTATTGCTTAGTATAAAATTTTGTGAGAACTTGAGCCTGGCTCCTACTTTGATAAAATCTCTCTTTATTGTAGCATTTCCCCGCGAGTCACACGCTCTGCTATCTAACTACACACTCGACCTGTCTATTTAATATCAAATATCAAATTCAATTTACAGTGATAACATCCAAACAAAGACTAACCTGACCAATGCAACATGTCTGTCTTCAGCAGAGAGGATTTTACTAACTGCCTTTGGAGCTCCAAGTAACGTAGACGCGATATTCATGATGGCTTTAATATGCTTGGCACACCAGCCTGGACCGCCACCACCGCCTATCGGAGGAGGCGATTCCACCCATTTCATGAAGTGTAGGAAGTAGAGAACCCCCATAGAATGAGGCACCACCACCACTTTCTTTTGCCCATTTGTTTCATACATTACCTCAATTTTACTCTTCAATCTACTCAGAGCTCGGTCTCTAACCTGATTTCACCAATTTCCTCAAATCAAACTCCTTTTTTTTATCTGATCGTTAAAAATATGAAAATGATTACATAAATTGGGATCTTAACCTCTGTGTTTTGGAAAGCAATTCTCCAATCATACGCTGCCATATGCATATTCATTCCATCATAACCAATTTTAGCCAAATTCTCTATTAGAACAGCCCAAACAAAGTAGCCTTGCGTGAAATAATCGGCTGCAACTAGCCCCTCGACTGGTCGGACTCGAATGCCCGGCGGATCAAGCCCTGTTTCATGGTCTAGTGATAGGTGCTCCAACCAGCATAATGGTCTGAAAAAATTAAACTCAATTCTTAATTGGGAAATTCAAAAAATCAGATTTATCCTGACCAAACAACTTAAACTTTTTAATTTAATCATATGATTTAACATGTTATCACTGTAGGAAGTGATGAAATTCAAACTTATGCATTGTTATTTTTCTCCCAAGACTCGACCTACTCAGTTTGAAATTTTTTAAATCTATTATCTCTCTTTATTGGTATAATGTCTGATACCGATCAGAGTCAAACAATGTATCAATCTCGATACTCTCAAGTCAATGACCGATAACACGACTTTGAACCATATGGATTTAAAATTTAAAATTCAAAACTTAGAATATGGTTTTTGGATTTTACAAACCTTTTCAAAGTTTCAGTGAAACTCCCACCCCAGAGTCGCTTCCTAAACAAGCCTTTGGCACAAGGCTTGCCTTCCCAAAGCTCAAGGCCTCCAGTAACGAGACCAGGCACTAAAACAACCGGATGAAGAGCTGAAACACCTTCACGCTTTAACAAAGTCCCTGGTGAATCAATGGCTGCTTGAAAGGAAATTAAAGCTGCCGGCAAATAATAGTATAGAAACAAAAGCACCCACCAAATCATACACAAATACCCAATCAACCAACAACAACTATCAATGCATTTCCATTCTCTCCTTTTCTTCTTCTTCTTTTTCTCATCCTTTTTCTGTTGCTTCTTTTCCAACAGTTTCTTCACATAACTGATAATGACATTGTTTTTCTTATCAGAATCAGAATCCTTCGTTTCAAGGGACTGAAGCCCCGTTGAAGAAGAGTTCAAGTAGTATAATTTTCGAAACCGAAGAACAGAAGCCATGAATTCAATGAGTAAAAGAAGAATGAATGATTTGAAGAGTTTTTTAAGGAAGAAGAAGAAGAGGTGTCAAAAAAGAAAGACACGTGGTGATGGTGAGCTGAAAAGGAGAATAAGGGAATTGAGGCCGGGTGGGTGGCTGAGGTTATGCAGCAGAAAATGGCAAGAATGATGAAATGGCGTCATCAGAAAAGGAAATGGGCAAAACAAGAGAAGAACAACTATGCTCTCTTTTGTTTTCCATACAAAGACACTTGGCTCTCACTCTGCATGGGGAGGGGGAGCTTCATCAGCTGTCATCTCTTTCGAAATGTTTAAGTGTCCGTGATAGATTTTAAAAGTGTTTTTGAATAGATAAATATTAAAAAAACACTTTTAAATATTTTTAATTTTAAAAACTATCTCAACGGACCTCGATTATGATTTTAAAACTATAATTTAGGTGGGTTATAGAAATCCATCAACCCGGGTTTCACAATTTTATTCTCCTGTATATTTAGGTTATGTTGGGTTTCATAATTTCGCAATTTCATTCTTTTAGTGACTTATGTTAAATTTAGGGTTTTTTTTTTCTTCCTCAATTTCCCATATGGAAGCTACGTGGGAAGTTTGCTGTGTCTCTATTTCTGTGAAGCCTGCAAAACCTCTAATTTTATTTGTTTCCTTTCCCATGGCACCACGATCTCTCTCTATTAATAAATTTGTTTGGAAAAAAGTAAAACCACAAATTCAAACTGCGGCCCAATGCCTGGTTACTGGTTAGTTTTTTTTACCGCTATTTTTCGATCTGGAAGGTTTCCTTACACATCAATGCGAGTTTTGTTAATAAGTTACTGAGGTAAATATTTTTCATATATACTTCTCTATCTTATTAAGTCTATTTATTATTAAGCAGTGGTCAGTGGGGTCCGCCGTATACTATCCTTTCCACGGAATTTTTCCCATAGGTTGTGTAATTTATAATGTTTGCTTAGTAGATCAATTAAAATTTAACAAAAAGTTTTAGGTGAAATTCATTTTTTTAATCTCTATAAATTGTCGTTAGTGAATAAAAAAAAAAACTACCAAGGGACCCTTGATCTTGTTTTAATATTAGTGTTGATTTGTTTACAAATAATTGAGATACTTTGAATATGATCTTGAGTGTCTAATTTATTGTATCTGTTTCCGTAATATTTAGAGGATGGTTGGATATCCATTAACACGTTATGTTTTTTTTTTTACATAAATTGTATATGAGAATGTGACATATTTTTATATATATGTTTTAATTATACTCGTTTTGAAATGATCAATTATGCTAGCACCATTTAATTTTAGTAAAGTATTGAATATATTAATTGATATATTTATTTATAAATATTATTTACAATAAATAAATAAAAATGTTAATATTAAGAAAGTATTCAAAAATGTATTTACACAGATATTAATCAATTTGTAACCCCTATTTATGCTTCTGGGCTTTTCAAATGCAACCCAAAAGCAATACCCAATTTATAACGGGCCTATTAGCCCAGTTCATAGATACGCGGGCCATCATTGGGCCTTTTTTCCACCCAAAATCCCGAATTGAACTGTCGGTCAATTCAGCGTGATTTTACAAAATCTAACCAAACCAATAAAGGGCACTGGAAAAGTGGGCAACAAAAAAGTAAAGAGAATGCGACAATTATAATTTAGGGTAAAGTATATATTTGGTCCCGAGTTTTGGAGGTCGTGTCTATTTGGTTCTCACGTTTATAATTTGTGTCTAAGTGATCCCTGAATTTTGGATATTGTGTCTATTTGGTCTATGTGTTTTCAATTTGTGTCTATTTGGTCCCTGTGTTTTAAATATTGTGTCTACTTGATCCCTGAGTTTTCAATTTGTGTCTATTCGGTCTCTGTGTTTTAAATATTGTGTTTATTTGATCCCTGAGTTTTCAATTTGTGTCTAAATAATCCCTGGATCATTAGAAATAAATTTAATTGTTCCTTAATTTGTTAACTAGTTAACATAATATCGACTTAACGATGACATAAAATATTTAATTGACCAAAATACTGATATGAGATTAATTTTTATGTTAAATAGACACAATATCCAAAATTCATGGATCATTTAGACACAAATTAAAAACGCAAGGATCAAATATACACGACCTCTAAAACTCATGGACTAAAGAAATTAAAATATTTATTAAAAAATCAAATTAAAATGAAAAGAGCTTTCTGAAAGGTAATTGATAAATTAGGATATACAAATGGGAATTAAGTTACTTTTGACCTTTTCAAAAGAGAATGAGATTTTTTAATGAGAACTTAAATTTTTACTCCTATATTTAAAAATCACGATATGATGTTGATACAACTAATGAGATGGGATGTGATCGAGATTGCATTCTAGACAGGTCAACATTCAAATGAGAATACAACAATCTTCATCGATAATAGATTGAAAATGTAATAATTTTGATCGAGGTTGATTGCGTAGATAACTTTTAAAAGTGTTTTTAATAATTATTGAAAAACATTTTTACACACTTTTAAAACTATCCCAAATAGACATTGAGTCATTTTTATTTATCTCATAATTGAAATGAGAACATCTTTCACTTCATAAATGGATCCTCATCCACAATAAAATCAATTAACCCATATTAGCAATTCAACAAAATATATTAAAACAGATATTATAGAAAGGTCTGAAAAATGTTGCATAATTAACTTTAAAAACTCTAAAACATACCCTGTTAATTTTCGCAACATTAAACTTATCACTAAAATTAAAAGAATTTCATAACTTGAAATTGCAAAACCTTGAATTGAATTAAAATTAGAGAATTTATGAAAATATAATATTTCATTACAAGATTTTGTATATTTTTCGACCAAATCTTATTATGAGTGTGTCAAACTTTACTAACTATAAAAATGGACGATGCTGAGAGGAAAAAGATTATGCATTTATATTTATATTTTAGGAGGTTTTTGGATTGCATATCTGAGAAGTATGAGTTTGTATAGTATAAGATTGTGATCTATGCATTGCTTTATAACTAATATTTAGTGTATGAGTTTATATGGTTTAGAAATTTATGATTTTGAAAAAAAGTTGAAAAACTATTCTATGATAATAAAACCATGAATTAAAAAATAAAATGATATATTATAAAAATCTATATACTATAGAATCCATAAAATAAACGCGCAATCTAAATGTCCATTAAAGGGTTAAATGGTAATTATGAATTGTAAATTTTATAAAGGTAAAAAAAAAAATCAAAAATTTCAAAAGTGATACTGTCATTAAAAATAATGAAATTGAAAGACCTTTCATTAATGAAAGTTTCAAAATCATATTTAAAAAATTATTGAATATTAATTTAAAATATCTCAATTAAAAATATGAAACATAATAATAATATTGATCATTTAATAATACAGTATAATAAATTAATGAAAACAATTCATTAAAAAAATTAAAGAATCTTTTTTATTATTTTTAAAAATATCAATTCAAAACGTGTGATGTGATTGAATTTCTTTAAAAAAAAAATAAAAAATAAAAAATAAAAAATGACGAGGATCAAAAGTCTACTAATTTCAATTTCAAAATTGATTTTAATGGGAAACCCACTATGGAAGATTTGTTGCATGTAAAAAACAGCTAATATAGAATACAGATTTAGAAAGCACCACCGGCATGGCAATAAAGGAGGGATCTTCCCAACGCGCGTGTAGAAGCGCGTGGTTATAAGTATATATATATATCTGTAGATTGTCTGTCGGTGCATCAAAAGAGTAAGAGCGGTTTGGTTTGGATCTTCTCCTCTGAATGAAATATTAAACAAAACAAAGCAGACGGCGACACTGAAAAGCCAGTGGTACATTGCTATTGCAATCCAAGTGTGCTTCACCACTGGACCCCAACTACTCTCTCACTGCCAACTACTCTCTCACTCTTAGACTTTAGTCTTTGTCTTACCGTGACCTTTAATTATTTTAATTTTATTAAGGTATCACGCATCTTCCCTATCGTTTTGGGTTTGTGTCAAATTTAATTTCATCTTTAAACTTTTAAAAGTGTTACATACAAACATCTCGATTATTTGATGTTATAAGATTAAATCATCTTATAGTAGAAAAAACAGGTTAAACGTAACACAACTGTCCATTTATATTACATTTTTTGTTTTATATTTGCCCCGTAAGATAAAAACATCATATTTCTCATTGTTTCATTGCATTTCTTCCACATAAATGTTTATACAAACTAATTCCTCCTTATTTTCTATGTTTGTCTTCCAACTCCGCAACATAGTGTAATATTTTTATTTTTGTGACAAATACAAAACGAAAAAATGTAATTAATCTGAAAAATCATGTTACATTTAACTTGTTTCTTTCATGGTAGGGACGATTTAGATTTACACTATCAAAACGATAGAGACGTTTGTTACACTTTTGAAAGCACAGGGACGAAATTGACACAATCTAAAAAAAATAGGGACTAACATATATAATTTTATACCTTTCATTAATTAATATCTTATCTGACAATAATTTAATATTTAATCTACGAATGCTTCCTAAATCTGAGCATGTATTTACTTCGATTTATTTATGTATCAACTCGTGTACTCGAGCTAAAATTAAGAATGAGATCGCTAAATTTATAAGAATTTAATTACTTTAACCGATGTTTAGCTTTCAGTTTTAGATTATGAGTTTCAACTACATGTGTTTACCCGTATCTGTTTTCTGGTTTTACAACTCTATATAGTTAATTTTTAAACTCAATCATTCTTAATAAACTCATTAATTTTTATAATTTCAATATATTTTACACTAAATCATACTTAGCATAATCATTTTCTACCCACGATCCATATACATTATTCACTTAGTTTTAATTTTATTATAGATTAATACTCTAAATTATATTTGGCACCGTGTTGAAGTTTTGAGCCTCACCTTCCTCTTATTTGATGGTATTATCTAAAAAAAAAAATATTTTTCATTAAGTTTTATCCTCAATTATTATTTTTTTTGCTAACAACCCCCATTCATATATAGATTCAAATGCTTAACCCCAAATGGTTAGTTATTTATCATCTATTAATTAATTGTTAGAATTTTTTATAGAATAATATTTTATTTATAAATAAGATTAACAAAAAAAGAAAAATTACTGAAATGATATATTTTTACACACTAATTTATGAAATGTTAGAACTTTTTAAAATTATTAAAATAGTATAATTATAATTCAATTATTTATTGAACTATAGTTCAATAATTTATTAAACTAAAAAAAAAGTAAAAATTAATAAATTCATTGAAAATAACAATAAAAAATAATCAAATAGTTTGATAAATTATTGAACCTGAACTTAAAAAAAAATATCATTGATTGAAAATACCCATAAAAATAATAAAATATTAGTTTAATTATTTACTGAATTATAATTCAATTTTTTATTGAACTTTAATTATGTTATTTGAGTAATTTAAAAAAAAAGTTTTGACATTTTAATAATTAGCGTGTAAGTTTATTTTGTTTGAGATAAATTATATGAAAAGAAATATTATGCTTCAAACGAAATATAAAATAAAATAAAAGATCGGACTACCGAATGCCACTCAATCTCAACTTGTGTTTTGTCCTATCTCTTACACAAACAATACACATTAACCAACAATGAAAACGGTAATCGAATTTTGACAAATATATAAAATTTAAGTAAACATATCATTATAAAAATCAATGATGGAAGGCAAATACAAATATTATCACTTGTCATTTAAAAAAAACGAGAAATTTTAATGGATCACACTTTTTTTTAGTAATGATAAAAATAACAAATATATTAAAATATCTCAATACTAGTATGACTGAGATTTCACCACTAATCTTAGTGTTGGTTAGAAAAATGTCATTTTTTAACATTTTCAAAAATTTGATATTTTTAAAAATGTCAATTTTTAAAACCCCTTTGGAAAAAAATAAATAGCAGGGGGGAAAAGATAATATTCTCTTAAAAAAATAATCAAGAAACACTATTTTATACTTTTTGACATTAACAAGGTGATTAAGGACTTGATCCTTTAATTTTGTTTACAAAGGAATACCTTTCACAAATGGAAAAGAATGACTTCAATTCTTCACTTATACCATCTTTACCGATCAAAAGCACAAAAAGAAACCATAAAAGAATAATAATTTAAACTTCCAAAAGGATTTAATAAAAGGTTGCTTACCCACAAATTTGAGTAATATTCTCTTGGGTCTTGTAGGGCTTCAATACTTGAGGCCATGTATTAGGTATATTTTCCCCCCCTTTTTTTTTGTTGTATTTTCAGAGAGAGAAATGTGAGAACCCACATGAGCATGCAAGATAGACAGCTCATGTAAAGAGCATAACCACGTGACAAAATTTTATATCTTTTGATTGTTATTTTTTTTATTTCATTTTTACATGCTTTAAAAAAAAGTTAAATAGTCACACAGTATTCTCTTCATTTTTAATTATTTTTATATTATATTATACTAAATTAAAAAAACGGAGATGAGAGACTCGAACTCTTAAATGAGTCTGGTTATAATCAGAAAACTCCAACAAGATTTGACAGACTTCGTATTTTTGGCTAATTCCAAGTTTACTACATATACAAGAACTTCACTGGGATTTGCATTTTTCGGTTCATCCTTCTCAATGCTTATCTCATTTCATTAGTCACAGGGGGTAAAAAGGTCATTTTGTTTGTGGTATATATATTAAGTTTAATTTACAATGATACTTGTTGTTACCTAAAAATGGATGGCTTCCACGTAGGCAACGAACTTAATTTATGAGACGAGTCGGAGATAGTGCGCTGCTTCGACGGCGTGCTACGTAGGTACCTGCACAGGAAAGGAAAAGAGCACCGGTGTGGTGCCGGCCTAACACCCTCCGATGCTTAAGTCAGAGCAAGCAGAGCTAGTGTGCCAGAGAGTAGTAGTAGAGATTCGTTACCTAATGAATGAATTCCTTCTCCTATTTATAGGAGATTAGGTTGATGACATCATCGTGTCACGTGTCGCTTCGGGATTGGGCTATGTGTTGCATCTCAATTACGTGTCGCTTGTGGGTTGTGCCACGTGTCGTTTCCCAAGTGGATACTTGTATTCAATCTTAAGTATTAGGTCTATGTCGAAGACTGCGTAGCCAGGTCTTTTCAGGTGCACGGACTTTATGCCTAGGTACCACGGTCAGACGAGGTGCTTTGGACCAGGTGCTTTAGACCAGGTAGAGGTGCTTTGGACCAGGTGCTTTAGACCAGGTGCTTCGGACCAGGTGCTTCGGACCAGGTGCTTCGGACCAGGTGCTTTGAACCAATTTTGTCAAGTTGTAAAATTCCACGTGTAATCCAATTTCACCCCACAACAGAGGCCCCCTACTCCCGAGTTGAGTTGAGATCCGAGTTCAATGCTGCTTGGGAGTAATCTTTCAAAGTGGAATTTTTCCTTGGTGATATATCTGAAAATATCATAAGTGTTGAACTTTGTAGCTTGAATTTTCTACCATTGCAATCGTCAAAATTTTGAGAGTTTGTAGATCGAATTTTCTCCCATTGCAATCGTCAAAATTCTGAGAGTTTGTAGCTTGAATTTTCTCCCTTGGTAGCTTGAAATTTTTCCATTAAAAATTTGAGAAAATACTAAGTGTTGGAGCTTGGTAGGTTGATTTTTCCTTCCTTGGTCGTTTTGGAGTTGGGTTGTATGTCTAAGGTGTCACACTTAATCATCGCATACTTCGCCCCCTTTGATTTTAAGAGTAAAAATTCTCTTGAAATCAAATATATTAAACTAAAATTGTAGATCTTTCCATTTTAATAATGTTGAGAAAGAATTGGAATTAAATAAAGAAAGAAAGAAAAAAATTACATTAAAAAAAAAAATTACATAAAAAAAAGAAAAGAATTAATAAAATTGAAAAAAGATTTTTTTTTTTTCTTCTTCGTCCAGCCTTTGCCTTTTTTTTTTTTTTTTTTTTAGCTGCTGCGTCAGACGCAGCAGCTTTGATTATTCTTTCTTTTCATTATGCTGCTGCGTCATGCAGCAGCTTTTCAATAATTTTTTTTTTTTTTTTAACCACCTGTTGGTGGTTTTACCCGCGGGTGGGGTCGCGGGTCAGGTTTTGACCCGCGCCCCAACTAACCTTTTTTTTCCTTTACAATGCAGCTGGTGCATTTACCCGCGGGTCAGGTTTTGACCCGCGGGTTTTTACTCCTCTAACTTGTCTTCTAATATTAATTTTTGTCTTCACTTTTTTTTTTCTCTCTCTTTCTTTGAAGTAGACATGTGGGTCAGTCTTTAACCCGTGGGTTTTTTACTGACCTGTTTCATTGACTGGTCAATAGTCAACATGTTGACTTTTTTTTTTTTTTTTTTTTTTTTAAAAACTCAACTTCGTTTCTAAGAGTTAATTTCTCGTTGAGTCTTGATATGGTTTGATTTTTTTTAAATTTTCTAAGTGTTGCTTTGTAGCTGTAGTAGCCTTACACCCTTAGTAAACTTAGAATTTTCCTTAATTCCTCTACGAGCCTTGTACTCCTTAGTAGACTTAGAATTATTTTGTCGTTTTAAATTCTTCTACCAGGTGCGACTCGTGGTAGCCCTGCACTCCCTAGTAGACTTAGAATTTTTTTATTTAGCTCTTCCACCGTGGCAGACTTAGAACTTTTTAGTCGTTTTAAATTCTTCTACCAGGTGCGGCTCGTGCGAGCCCTGCACTTCCTGGTAGATTTAGAATTTTTTTATTTAGCTCTTCCACCGTGGCGGACTTAGAACTTTTTGCTCTTCCACCTTGATGGACTCAGAACATTTTATTTAGCTCTTCCACCATGGAGGACTTAGAACTTTTTAGTCGTTTTAAATTCTTCTACCAGGTGCGGCTCGTGCGAGCCCTGCACTCCCTGGTAGATTTAGAATTTTTTTTATTTAGCTCTTCCACCGTGGCGGACTTAGAACTTTTTGCTCTTCCACCTTGATGGACTCAGAACATTTTATTTAGCTCTTCCACCGTGGCGGACTTAGAACTTTTTGCTCTTCCACCTTGATGGACTCAGAACATTTTTAATTTTGTTGCAGTAGAATCACATAGTTGGCATTTTGAATTTGGTGGGAAGCTCCACCTCCACTATATCATCGGTGAATGGCGGCTCAGTTTGCTCAAGTAGATCTTCTAGTGCAAGAGTAGTCTTTCCTCTATACTCTTTCTTCATATGACCAAGTTGATCTTGGAGTTTTTTCAACTCTGGCGCCCAAGGCTGGGCACTTTCTGCAGTAGACTTCACAACATCTGAATGTTCTTTTCTCTTTTGATTGAGAATTTCTCTAAGGTCGGACTTTCGTTTCTTACTAGGATGCTGGTTGCGAGGAGAGTTATGAGAGGAAGAGGAATTGTCCTGGATATTTAGATTTGACTTCCCCTTTGAATCACCCTTCTCATGATTTCGCGACTCTGCAACACCTTCTATAGGTTCTTTTTCTTTTGTTTTCTTCGATCGTAAATCTTGGTTGTCAGCGGGAGCTTGGTGATCCGACCTTTGAGTGAGTATTTCTAGCACTTTTGCAAGATCACGATTCACACCCCGAACTTGCTATTCCAATGCATCTACCCTTCTGTCTGGCATGGGTGCAACCTTTACCAATTCTGGATTTTCATCTTCTTGTTGTCGTCGTTCTCTATTGCTACGGGTTTGATATCTCGTATTGCGAGGGTTACGGTTTTCACCGTCATCTACGTCATCACCGTGCTGACTTCTTCGACTCATCCTTGATGGTAGAGCACTTAGTTATATACTCTTCCCACAGACGGCTCCAAATGTTGTTACCTAAAAATGGATGGCTTCCACGTAGGCAACGAACTTAATTTATGAGACGAGTCGGAGATAGTGCGCTGCTTCGACGGCGTGCTACGTAGGTACCTGCACAGGAAAGGAAAAGAGCAGGTGTGGTCCTGGCCTAACACCCTCCGATGCTTAAGTCGAGCAAGCGAGCTAGTGTGCTGCAGAGAGTAGTAGTAGAGATTCGTTACCTAATGAATGAATTCCTTCTCCTATTTATAGGAGATTAGGTTGATGACATCATCGTGTCACGTGTCGCCGGGGATTGGGCTATGTGTTGCATCTCAATTACGTGTCGCTGTGGGTTGTGCCACGTGTCGTTTCCCAGTGGATACTTGTATTCAATCTTAAGTATTAGGTCTATGTCGAAGGCTAGCGTGCAGTCTTTTTAGGTGCACCGGACTTTATGCCTAGTTATTCACGGTCAGGACGAGTGCTTTGGACCAAGGTCTTCGGACCAGGAGTAAGGAGTCTTCGGACCAAGTGCTTGGACCAAGTCTTTAGACCAGGTGCTTGGACCAGGTGCTTTAGACCAAGTAGAGGTCTTTGGACCAGGTGCTTTGAGACCAGGGTCTTGGACCAGGTCTTCTGGCCAGGGTCTTTGGACCAGGTGCTTTGGACCAGATGCTTTGAACCAATTTTGTCAAGTTGTAAAATTCCACGTGTAATCCAATTTCACCCCACAACAATACTGATCTGCCAAAGTTGGGGTAGAATTTCAAGTACGAGAACTATTCACTTGGGTAAAATCCCAGGATTTGCATTTTACCCCTATTCCATTATTAAATCTCTTTAATCAATCTATTAATTAATTTAAGAGGTTCTTCTTTAAAACTTTGAGGCTATAAATTTAAAGAGAGTCGTGTGGATATCTTGTAAGATTAGTTGATGAGTAGTCAAAAAACTCACGCATGAAAAATAAATATTTACTTATTGACTAAACAAATAATATTATTCAGTAAAATGGGTTAACGATATGAAGGTCTATTTTAGAACTCATGGGGAAAAATATTTTCAACGAAAGAACTAGATTGTTAATTTTTTTTTAATATTTTTTCTGGATGTATATTAAAAAAAAGTTCAGTGAACGGTTAAAAAGGGAAGTTTTAATTTTTAAATTAAACGAAAAAATCAGATATAAAGATGATTAGGAAATTAATCTTCTGATTTGTGCATGTCGAGAATGATTAGCGTGGCTCATTCTTCAAGTTTTAGTACTAAAATTAGCTATTAACTTTTCAGTGGACAAGGACATGCACGGCTGAGTACTATTAATGGAATTTCATGTTAAAAAATAAAACATTTTCAGTAGACAAGGTTTTCATATTTGTTTCCTACATCATGTAAGGGATGAGATTAATCTTTTAATCTAATAAAAAAAATACAAACATATACTCTAGTCTCTAACTATTATAATATTTAGGTTTTGTATATTTATTTGTAATTCAATTTTATTTAAAAAAATATACAATATACAAGTTAACCTCATTAGAAAAACAATTTAGATATAAAATTAAATTAAGTGAAGCCGATAAATTTACCACCAATAAGTGATCTGAAGACATAATTATTAGTTTAAAAATCTCATTCTAAAATTAGTATGAGTTCGATTCCTTAATATCTATATTAAAAAAAATCAATACATGGTTCTATAATTTGAAACTGAAGGGTGGTTTTTGTTTTGTAAATTTGTTTCATGAGTTTTATACAATATATGAGTTATTATAAACTGTCACGTTAATATTATAATATAACTCTAAATGGTTATAAATCAATACATATTTTTCTTTGATTGAAAATTTGAGTCTCCACTCCTCTATTTTGATGTAATATTACAAACCCGCAAACTAAAAAATATAGGGAAATTTTATTGAGTAGCAAAATTTGATACAATTATAAAAATATCAACTCTAAAAGGTATTTGCAAATATGACAATTTATACAATGTTTATCAGTGATACATCCAATAAAAAATTGTTATATTTACAAATATTTTTAGAATTGATATTTTTATAAATATTATTAAAAAAATTACTCTATTTACAAATGCCCATAAATAAATAAATAAATATATATATATATATATATATATATATATATATATATATATAATTTAGAATTAATTATACTAATAACCACTTTAATTCACCTAATTTCAGTTTTAATGGTTGTTTCATATTAATATCATATTTACCCATAAAACACTATTTATGGTGGCGATTTTGGTGGATTCGGATTTCAGTGTTTACCGTATTACCCTTTTATCTCTCATAATAACTATATCTCATTAATTACATATCATTTAATTAAGGAAAAATTATCGGGTATGTTTCTTCTTTTCACAATGTAATTTAATTTTCCCGATGATGGTTTTGGGTAGTTTTAAAATATATATAAAAGATTGTGTTTTTTTTTAAATAAACGACATTAATTTGTCTAATATTAAAAATAACCCTATAATTTATCCGATTTTAAACCATAGATTCCCGTCTTGATTGAACAAATACCTAAGAACACGTGTCCACTATGAGAAAGCGAGTAAGAAAGAATTCGATACTTTCCGGTGTAATTTCCACACTTGCGCCTCCCCTCCCGTTTCATCTCCCCTCCTCAACGAACGTACGCCTTGTCTCTCGCTCTCTGCCTGCCTTAGCCTTCCCCACTCTTTCTCCCCTCAATAAATACCCACCGCTTCTTTTCCCATTTCCCAAATCATTCCTTTATTACAAATCGATTTCCCACCTTTCCTTTTCTCCTTCTCCTTGTCCTTCTTCTTCCCCCGCTCAAGTTTCCATTACAGAGAAAAAATATCAACAATGGCGTCAGAGAAAAGAATAGATCTGGACGGAAACCCCATTAAGCCGATAACCATTTGCATGATTGGTGCTGGTGGGTTCATTGGTTCTCACCTATGTGAGAAATTAATGGCGGAAACTCCTCATAAAGTTCTTGCTTTGGATGTTTACAGTGATAAGATTAAACATCTTCTTGAACCTGATTCTCTCCCTTGGGCTGATCGTATTCAGTTTCATCGTCTTAATATCAAGAACGATTCTCGGCTTGAAAGCCTCATCAGAATGGCAGATCTGGTCCCACTTTCTTATCTTTTCCCCCCTTTTTGTTTTTCTGGGTTCTTTAAAGATTTCTTCCTTTTTGTGTTCCTGTTTCAAAAACTGTTTCTTGATTTTTGTTTCTCTCTCTCTCTCTCTCTCTTTTTTTTGTACGTGATTTAGACGATTAATCTTGCTGCAATTTGTACACCGGCGGATTACAATACGCGACCTCTTGATACCATTTACAGCAATTTCATTGATGCAATTCCTGTGGTGAGTTTTTTTTTTTAATTTGCTTTTTTTCTAGTTAAAGATTCGATTTTTGTGAAAGAATCTGATGATTTTGGTGTTTGATTTGATTTCTCGTGTTTTTTGATTGTTTTATAGGTTAAATACTGTTCAGAAAACAATAAGCGTCTCATTCACTTTTCTACATGCGAAGTTTATGGTAAAACAATTGGAAGCTTTCTTCCTAAAGATAGCCCTCTTCGTCAGGTAAGCTATCTATATCTGAATCTTTAAGATTATAAATAATTTTTGACAATTCATTTCATTTATTGCCTTTATGTACTAATTCGATCTATAATATTATTTTGTGTGTAAATCTTATATTGTTAGGAAAATTATTAGATCGTGAATTTGATTAGTTCTTTATGTTTATTGTCTTTTTCTATGAAAATTTTGGATGTTCATGTGCTTTGATCCTTACATTTACTTTTGATCTGCAATGAATCTATTTGCTAAATTGCATTGTTTACCAGCTCTCTTGTTTTAGTATGCTTGTTCATTACAATGTGCGCTAACTGCTTGAACACTCACAGATATTTAAAAAAAAATATTTATTACTAGTTAAGCTTAAATTAGTTTTTGGTTGGAAATGTGAGACTTTTTTTTGTTGGATTCAAGGAATTTTATTGCTAGGTTTAGATTTGATGTGACAAAGTTTCTAAATATCCTGTCTATTAGGAAATGGTAGGTGAACAATATGTAATTAATCATGCACATATTTTTTTCAATTCTATTTCATCAAATTGCAATTTGTTTTTTCTTATAGTCCATTTGTTGATTGATTTAATCTGTTCAGCGCTGCTTGTCTTTGGTTTTTGGTGGGAATAAGCTGAATTATTGTCTTTGGTTTATGACAGGATCCGGACTACTATGTCTTGAAAGAGGATGCTTCTCCCTGCATTTTTGGTTCCATTGAGAAGCAAAGATGGTCATATGCTTGTGCTAAGCAATTGATTGAGAGGCTGGTTTATGGTTAAGTGTTCTATTTATTTATTTTTGTGGTTTTATGAGAATCAGTACTTGAGAGTTATAGCTATAACTTTCTTTTCCTCCACTCGTTTAATACAGCCGAGGGTGCTGAGAACGGTCTCGATTTTACAATTGTGAGACCTTTTAACTGGATTGGACCCAGGATGGATTTCATTCCTGGCATTGATGGCCCAAGTGAGGGTGTTCCAAGGGTTCTGGCATGCTTTAGCAACGTATGTCCACTTATTCTGTTTCTACATCTCCCCCTTCCCTCTCTCGGATTTGTTTGTTGTAACTGTGTTTCGTTTTATCATTTTGCAGAATCTCCTACGTCGCGAGCCACTAAAGCTCGTGGATGGTGGTCAATCCCAAAGAACCTTTATATACATAAAGGATGCAATTGAAGCAGTTCTTTTGATGATTGTACGTCTCTCCCCATTTTTTCTCTGAAAAATTGAACTTCGTTTAAATATAGTGAAAGACTCGGATTCTTTTAATTTTTGTTCAGGAAAATCCAGCTAGGGCCAATGGTCACATCTTTAATGTGGGCAACCCCAACAATGAAGTAACTGTGAAGCAGCTAGCTGAAATGATGACTGAGGTGGAGAATCATGCCTGGTTACATATTTTTTTTTTAACTAAATGAATAAGTTTTTAACTTGGTGTCCCCATAGGTTTATTCAAAGGTAAGCGGGGAACCAGCTGTGGAGACACCAACAGTTGATGTAAGCTCTGAAGAATTTTACGGTGTCGGTTACGACGACAGTGATAAGAGAATTCCCGACATGACCATTATTAACAAGCAACTTGGTATTCATCTCTTTCCCTTTCGTTTTCCCTTTAATGCCGTACTGAGATTAATTAAACAAGCATGGATATGAATTCGAAGTTTGGTAAACTGGTTTTTGTTTCTTTTAGGGTGGAACCCGAAGACTTCACTTTGGAATTTGCTGGAATCAACTCTCACCTATCAACATAGGACGTACGCAGAGGCAGTCAAACAAGCCACCTCAAAACCAGCTGCATCCAGTTAGAGAAGAATATGATGATGCCATTGCCTTTTTGGTGTTTTTTTTTTTGGGCTCTTACGAAACAGTTTATTTTGTAATATGTGCTGTGTGTTCAGGCATTCCAATTCTTTTCTGAGATAATGACTATATATTAATGGCTGAATCCCCACATAAGTAACTTTTTTTTCTTTTTTTTTTTTTTTTTTTTTTGGCAAATGTCTGTGTAGTCTTATAGCTGGTAGTAGCATGAGGAAATATGTTGTTTGGAAGACTTGTGGAGAAAATAATAAATGCCCTGTTGGGAGAATTCATTGTTGTATGTAAAATGATTTCAAGGTTTTACTTTTACTGTACTTCCTTCTGTTGCCCATTGTTTTGCTCTAACTCAACACTACTTTGTGCTTTTCTTCTACTTCCTACTTCCTTTATACCTTTGCTTGGAAATTCCCTATCCTTATTACTCAGACCATTAGTTATTTTACGTTGATTTTACGTTATGTATGAGTTTGAATCTCCTACCTTCATTTACTTGTGTGAAAAATATTACACTTATTTTGTCTAAAATTAGAGATATAATTGCCTCAGTGTTTCCCTTAAGTTGAAGATTAGAACCCTGTCAATTTGAATTGATGTAATATTTAAATTAAAAATAAAAAATTGTGATATAATTATTAATTATAATTTAACACACAATGTGCTTCAGAAGTGTAGTTTGTTTGAAGAAATGCCTGCAGAATCAACGTTAACCAAATGTTCCCAAAATTAAACCCAAGACTCGAGGGAGGTTGCATAAAACTGCACCAGTTTTTGTACTATAATAAATTAAGTTAAATTAGTAGTGCTATACAAAAGTCGCTTTGGCCGAGTGGTTAAGGCGTGTGCCTGCTAAGTACATGGGGTTTCCCCGCGAGAGTTCGAATCTCTCAGGCGACGATTAATTTTTAGCTCCCTCCATTTTTCTCACATTTCTGGCATTCTCTCCTACAGTATTTATATTCTATTCTTACATTTGCATCTTTAGTCTTTACGAAGAAGGCATTTTGGTTCTGATCTTTTTTTTTTTTTTTTTTTGTCAATTCGTCGACCATTTCGCAAAGAGCCGCCATTACCATGTCAGCTGGGTCCCCAAGCTTCAATCTCTTCCATTCCACCGTTTCTTCCAACCAAGACAGCATTCCTTCAAATCTCGAGCTTAGGTCTTTGCGATGCTCCGCATGGCCTAGTTCCGATTCCACATCATCTTTCAAACTCGTTGCTTTTCATCATTCATCGAAATCGAGGCTTCGGATTCGACTTAATTGTATTTCGTCCGACTCTGCGGCCAAAACAATCGCGTCGTGGGATTCTGAATCTCGTATTGGTGGTGATGGTGGTGATAATGGCGGAGGCGGAGATTCGTTTGGCGGCGGCGGAGGCGATGGAGGAGGTGGTGATAACGAGGATGAGAAAGAGTTTGGACCCATTTTGAAATTTGATGAAGTGATTAAGAAGGCAGATGCTCGAGGAGTTCAACTTCCTTTGGATATGGTGGAGGTTGCTAAGGTTACTGGGATTCGCGAAGCTTTTCTTCTCCGCTATTTGGACTTCCAGGTAGGTTTGTGAATTTGTTCTTGAGAAAGCAACTTTTTTTCTTTCGCTTTTACCATTTGGAAATCAATGGCTGTTGGTTTCGTTTTCTTGTTTGTTGAATTAAGTTATTTTCTTTTGGTGTTCTACTTGCAGGGATCAGGCTGGTTGATAAGTTTCTTGACAAAGCACTGTTCCATGTTCCGTGATCGAATGCTAGCTGATCCTTCTTTTCTTTTTAAAATCGGGACAGAGGTTTGTTTTGGTGTTGTTTAATTCTGTATAAGCTAATGATCAGCGATTCTCTGTTTCACATTGCTATTAACTTCCTGAAATTTTGGCATTTTTAAGTGAGCTATCTCCTTTGATATTTAATTCCAGGTACTGAGTGCCTTGGTTGCATGTTCTAAATAATTGGATTTGTGATGATGATCGTCTATGATGATGCAGGTAGTCATTGATTCATGCTGTACTACATTTGCAGAAGCTCAGAAAAGGGGCAAAGATTTTTGGGCAGAGTTTGAGTTATTTGCTGCTGATCTTTTAGTTGGTATCGTTGTTGATGTTGCTTTGGTTGGTATGTTAGCGCCTTATGCTCGTTTGGGACAACGACCTGTATCGAGCGGTTTATTCGGACGGATCCAACATGTTTGTTCTGCTCTTCCTAGCAGGTTATCATCACGTGATGTTTTTTGCGCTGATGTTTAATATGCGTATTGGTTTTAGTCTAAAAGTTCCCGTCGTCCTTCCTTAATTAATTTTTGCTTCATATGGATGGATGCTCGACGAAGTTGTCTTGTGTCGCACTGTCACTGTTTTTTTTTATATGTTTTTCTCTTAAAGATGAGAGTAATCTTCTTATAACATCTTAAGAAAAATAAGTTTTCCTAAATTTGGCCTCAATTTGCTTAACATATTTTTATGTTCTCATTTTTCTTAGGATCAAAAACTTTGCAGGACATTTCTAACTTTTTCGCCTTTGCAGTGTTTTTGAAGCTGAAAGGCCAGGGTGTAGATTCTCAATGAAGCAGCGAGTTGCATCATATTTCTATAAGGTACTTATCGCTTTGACCTTTTTAAGGAAATATTAAATTAGCTTGCTTATGCTAGTTTCTCTGTCTGGTTTCTAATTGCGTCTTTCTGTTTGAAACCAAGTTCCTGAGACATGTTTTGTCCATAATAGGTCCATTGTTGTCTTGTTGCTGGTGTATCTTTCTTCTGGTTTTATTTAATATTTTCATTGATGCATTTGGGCCCAGGGTGTCTTGTATGGCTCTGTGGGATTTGGATGTGGTCTCATTGGCCAAGGGATTGCTAATTTGATCATGAATGCAAAACGGTAAGCCTGTTTCAGTATGTGTTTCTTTTATATCATCCAATCTTATTTTATGTTCTCTGGTACTAATGGTAATTTTTTTATCACTTTTTTTGTGAAAGTTCTAAGAAACTACCAACCTTTCTTAAGACCCAAAAGGAGTTTACAAAAAACCACTCCATTTTGTTTTAATTATATTAGGAGTGTGGTTACAACAAGAGGTAGTAAATGAACACCAATATGAACAAAAGTATTTTGCTATATCTAAAGTTTCCTCCCATGTCTAGGACTTGTCTCAAAACATTATTTCATTTCCCTCCCCCACAACTCTGCTCTAACTGCCTTGTTCCACAAGATTCTGGCCTTCCCCTTGAACTTGTGGACCTGTGGCCACATAGAAGATTCACAGTGTTTTTCTTTGCTGAAAAATGTAACACGCAGGATAGAAGTGTTAATTTTTCTAATTTCACTCATTTAACTTTTATCTATTGTTTATAGATGTTACAGAATACTTTTCCTTGTTTGTTTTTGTTGTCACAGTCTTGTTTTTATCCTTTTGAAATTATGACTTGATCATCGTTTAATTGTATGTGTTATTGCAATTTGCGACCCTTTATGTTGTCTGTCTCCTCTGTGGGAAACAAATATGTGTGTTTGAAATCATGGATTGGTAACTGAAAAGATTAAACCTTTGTGTGTAAGTTGATGCCATGTATCTACTTGGATATTGACATTGATTGCCTTTACCTAGTGGCCAAATGAGCCAATCATATAAGATACAAAAAACGGCCAACCATTCTTTCTAGATTTTCTCAGCTTTTGAAACTCTTTATTTAATTCAGGTGCATAAAGAAATCAGATGAGGATGTACCTGTGCCTCCTCTCATACAGAGTGCTGCTCTCTGGGGTATATCTTCCTGTCTCTTGGATCCTTTCTTTTTTAATCTTCTAATCTGTTTATTATTTAGACAAATATCCTTGTTTTAGCTTCAAACACAGTTTCTTATTCTTTCAAACTCAATTTTGGAACTATTTCCTATAGCATGCTAAAGCCTAAAAAATCATCTTCATATAAATATTTCTTTGTTTCGGTGCAAATTCATCATCCTTATTAACATGTTCTTGTTTTTTTAACAATTATTTTGTTCGGACATAAATTTGTTATGGTAAAATTTTAATAGAAGAGAACGCTTAACCAAAAGATCAACATTTTATATTATTCTCTTGATCTTTTGGACTCTCACTTTTACTACAACTTGCAGATCACTGCTTTTGATTACTCTAATTTTTAACTTCAAAATCTCAATTTGTTGAACTCGATGGATCATTCAGGTGTTTTCCTCGCCATATCATCCAACACCCGTTATCAAATTGTGAACGCATTGGAGCAGCTTGTTGAAGCATCGCCTTTGGCAAAGCAAAATCCACCAGTAGCCTTGGCTTTCACAGTTGGAGTGAGGTTTGGCAACAACGTTTTTGGGGGTATGCAATTTGTGGATTGGGCAAAATGGAGTGGGGTTCAATAGATGTTAATCTAAGAATCCTTTCTTTTAATTCAGCTTCTCAATCATATATTAGGTATCTTTGGTTTCTTCTAATTTATAAAGGATAATTTTGATATCTAAAAGCTTTTAGGATGTTTGCCCTTTTTGTTGGGCATGCATATAGCAGGCTATAGATAGAGCGAGACCTGTAAAAGAAAGGCTTGTAGGGGGTTGTTGGGATCGAATTTTTTCATCTATTGCACCATTTAGGTTTTGTTTGCAAATCATGTAATTCTGTGAATTGCATACTTGCAACATCTTATATAGGAAGATTATGACTAAAAGGTGATAATAACTCAGAATTATTATTTCAAAATAAAGAGAAAATGTTTTGCCATGGAATAATACGAGAAGAAAACAGTTAAAAAGATAATTTACCATAATTTTGAGGTAGTAAAAAGAGAAGAATTGTGATAACATGAACCTTGGTCAATTGATTAGGTATTAATACTCTCTTCTCATGAGTTCTCTTTCTCAGTACTCGATAGAAAGAGAAAGAAAGAAAGATTGTATTTGAAGTACTTGAAGTACGCAAATACTCACAACATCAACTTCCTACTATAAACAAGATTTACCAAAAATTTGTGGTTGGAAATGCTTTTTGAGAATAATGATTTAAAATTTAAGGTATTTATTACAAATATTTTTTGAAAAGGAAATTGTAAATTGTAATTAAAAGGTTTAATTATTTTTCAAAATCTGAGATATTGGAAAAAAAAATTAAAATATTCTATAAAAAGTATCTGTAATGGAATTTGAAAATTCTCACACCTTCTCGTGCGGGGTCCATTTCTGCATGATTAGTTTTGACCTCGGTATGTCATTGAGAATGAATACCGGCAATGAATGATCGCACATTTGAACGAACGTCATTTTGAGGTTCAGTCTGGTGGGAAAATACTTATCGATCTTTTTTGCGCCTATATATCTAAGATTGGGTAGATATGGACAATGTTTGTCTTAAATCTATCATATCTTTTGTTTTCTTTATTGTGGTTGGATTTTGGTCAATAGACTAAAATTCAGTTTTTCCTTTCATTATTATCATTTTTACATATTTATTTTCACATTTATATGTTAGAAATGAAGGTTTAACTCATTAAAATGATGGAGTCGAGTCTTTTCTAATTCGGTAACTTTTCGAACAAACATGTGATGTATATAGATACTTGTTAGGAAAATACTTGTCTTCTTACCGGTCAGGATGAGCTCCTCTTAACTAAAGTACGTGTTCCAATTCTATTGGATCAAATATATTAATGAATGATAAATATATGTGTTTTTTTAATAAATGCAAGGGACCTACTACATGTTTTATCTAATAGAATTCGGTCAAAAGGTTAGGAAACAAGTATATTATCCTTCTTGTTAACCATGAGTGTGAGACGGGTGTGTTTGTAATAAATATTTACTTATTTTTAATCTAATATAATAGTAGTTTAGAGGGTGTTTAGTAGGAGGGTTGGGGTGAGGTGGACTTAGATAGCCTAGCCCACGTTTGGCTGAAGGATTATCAACATTAGAGTTCATGTTTATTTACTCCTTTATTTCAAATAGTAAAACTCATAGATTTGGTTAAACCCATGGGGTTTAGATAGTGAAAATGAGTATTGTTTTTTTTATTTTTTTTTTAAAGTAAAATGGAGAGTTTTAAAAACTAGGGGTGAAAGCTAAAACCCCGACCCCGCTTCCCCGCCCCGCCCCTGCCAAACCCGCCTAATAAACGGGGCAGGGGCGGGGGATTTTTTTCCCCCGTTTACACCCCGCCCCACCCCATTTATCTACTTTATTTTATTTTATTTTGTAATTTAAATTTCCTAGGTTTATTTTGATATGGATTATGATTAAAAGTTTTATTTGTGTTAATTTATGCATTATTATCATTGACAAATTGAATTTTAAATATAAAAAAATATACGAAATCATGCATTTTTAATAAATTCCCACACCTATCCCCTCCCCATTTACACCCGTATTAAAAACAAATGGATAAGTATTATGATTGACTACAAAATAATTATATTAACCTTTTGGAATCTAAATAAGTACACAGCGTGATTCATAAATGATTATGTTCATTCAAAAATTTATTTTAATCAAAGGAAAATCATATTTTTTAGTTCACGAGACACAGATTATTTGTTTATTAAGTTAGTTCATTTTTATATTTATTATAAAATATTAATTAACTGTTGTAATATTATAATTATAATTTAAAATAGTATTATTATTATTATTTTGTTTACAAATGATCGATTAATTGTTTTATTTATAAACCACCACATTGCATATCCAAAAAAAGGCTACACAAATCGAGATATTGAAACCCACCCTACCGTACTTCCAAATACAAGTCACATAAACCCATACTTAACCCTTGAGGCTACCTAAGCCCACCCCACTCTATCCCTCTCCTCCCTCCAAACACCATAATAAAATAAATGCATATGTAACATTTTGTAAAGCAAGCTTTTCATTCCAATACATTATGTAACACTTTGATTAGTTTTTTTTTTTAGATATTACCTAACAATTTGAGTTTGCAAGTATAAAATAAATGCATAAATATATATTAATGCCTTGTTCATTCTATAGATCTATTTCATTTAAAATTATTTTCAACACATCTTATTTATTATTATAAAGAATAAACAATCGAATTTGTTGTGGGGTGAAATTGGATTACATGTGAAATTTTACAACTGAATAAGATTTGTCTACGCACCTGGTCTGACCGCGGTGCTGGGCACTTGGTCCAAGGCACCTCGTCTGACCGCGGTATTGGGCACCTGGTCCAAAGCACCTGGTTCAAGGCACTTCGTCCAAGGCACCTCGTTTGACCGCGGTGCTGGGCACCTGGTCCAAAGCACCTCGTCTAACCGCAGTCTTCGACATAGACCTAATACTTAAGATGAATACAAGTATCCCCTTGGGAAACGACACGTGGCGCAATCCACAAGCGACAAGTAATTGAGAAGCAACACATGGCCCAAACCCGACGCGACACGTGGCACGATGATGTCATCAACCTAATCTCCTATAATTTTTTATTTATTTATTCTTTTTCCTACCTATCAATTCTACTCTCGATTTATGTATTTTCCATTCCTCAATCCATCAACTTCTGTTTGTCAAGCCCTGAATTATTAAATTTCTACGTTTTAAGAGAATTTATCTTAAACTTAGAAATGGGGCAATATGTACCTGATAATTTGACGTCCTACCACGGTTGTTTCTATTGGATGAGAAGGCAAACCTGCAAAATTGAGAAATTGAAGAAGACGATGTCAAAGAGAGTCTTCGAATAAAAGAAAGAAAGGAAGAGAGAATTTAAAACTTACTAGTTCTCCAAGTTGTGAATTATGGAAGAAGATGAACTTTGATATTTATAAAGATTTGATCTTATCTCATGATTTGATCTTATCCTTGATTTGATTCTTATCTCCTAATTTGGTTGATATCTCAATTGATGGATCGAGACAAAAGCAAAGGCTCAGATCTTTTAATTAATTTATGATGATGTCAGGTCCAACAAAGATTAAAGCACCTGGTCTACCGTGGTACTTAGGCACCTAGTCTGACCGCGGTACTTGAGCACGAAAAATTAAGGAAGATTAAATTTTCTTTGGTGGTGGAGGCTTCAGAATAATTTTTACGAATTTTTACTTTGAATATTTTTGGGAAATTAATTGAAGCAAAATTCCACTTTGAAAGAATACTCCCAAGTAGCATTGAACTCGCATTTCAACTCAACTCGGGAGTAGGGGGCCTCTGTTGTGGGGTGAAATTGGATTACACGTGGAATTTTACAACTGGATAAGATTTGTCTCACGCACTGTCCGACCAGGGGTCTTTGGGCACCTGGTCCAAGACACTGGTCCAAAGCACCTGGTCCAAGACACCTCGTTTGACCGCGGTGCTGGGCACCTGGTCCAAGGCACCTCGTTTGTCCGCGGTGCTTGGCACCTGGTCCAAAGCACCTGGCCCAAGGTACCTCGTCTGACCGCAGTCTTCGACATAGACCTAATACTTATGATTGAATACAAGTATTCACTTGGGAAACGACACGTGGCGCAATCCACAAGCGACACGTAATTGAGAAGCAACACATGGCCCAATCCCGACGCGACACGTGGCACGATGATGTCATCAACCTAATCTCCTATAAATAGGAGAAGAAATTCATTCATTAGGTAACTAATTTCTACTACTATTCTCTCTGGCACACTAGCCCTGTTTGCTCTCGGTGCTCTTTTCCTTTCCTGTGCAGGTACCCACGTAGCACGTCGTGGAAGCAGCGTACTACCTCCGACTCATCCCATAAATTAAGTTCGTTGCCTATGTGGAAGCTCTCCATTTGTACGCATCAACAGAATTAATATATTTTTATAAGATCAAACCTATTGAAAATAAGATCAATCCCCGTTCCCAATACTATGTATAAAAATTTAAAAAAAAAAAAAAAAAAAAAAACCTCTTGAAATTACAATTTGAAAGGGTAATTTTTGTTACACTAAAAAAAACCCGTCTATTTCTTTTATGTCTCTCATATAATTTTTTCCTTATTTTAAACTTGGACCCAAAAAGATACCTATTTATTTTTTAGTGAAATGAACTCTTTAATTTTTATTATTATCAATTTTACTTGGGGTGCTCAATCTCCTGTTGAAGTGAAGTATATTCAAATTTGTTTATTAATAAAAAAGCCAGCTATGCCGACCATTCTACAACTACTACATAAATAAAAAACCTTATTTCCATAAATTTTTTGAAAACAAGTTGAATAAAATAAAAAATAAATTCCTCTCAAACTAATTCACATAGTTGTTCTGTAAAGATATTTGAAATCTATTATTCCAATGATAATGTGATTCTTTTTGTTTTTTTATACAAAATACCAGGGTGAGGATTAAACATATTTATGAGTGTAAAATTATATACTTTAACTAATAAACTATGACCTCCCTGGTATTATTATAGTTATTTAATCACGTCCTTCATGATATGAATTATTATAATCAATTTTACTTAAAAATTATAACACGGTTAAAAAGTAAAATTAAAACAAAATGAAAAACCGATGAGGGAGAAATTTATTTATGGCAAAATAAATGGTAAAATAAAAGTCGCCTCCTGCTTCCAGTTCCGTCGACCGCTTTTCCAAATTGTCATCAGTCATTCCCCTTCATCTATCTTCTTCTTTCTCTTTTTTCTGCTCGTTCTGGATCAATCCACGGATTTATCTTATTCTTTCATCTGTTTTGTTATCTGGATTTCGAATTGGAGTCGATCTTCTATCAAGTAGATATTCTGCTTCGTTCCTTCAGATCCGCTGTTGAAGCACGAGGATCTACGATTTCGAGCTGAAGAGTTTGTGTTTTTCCGGCTGGATCTGACCGGAGATGGCGTTGTCCGGCATGAGAGGCCTCTCCGTTTTTATTAGCGACATTCGTAATTGCCAGAATAAAGAGCATGAAAGGCTTCGAGTCGATAAGGAGCTTGGAAATGTCCGTACGCGCTTTAAAAACGAGAAGGTTAGGGTTTACCTTTACTTGCGTAAGAAGATAATACATGTTTGTAATTCTGACCTGATTTCTCCTTGTTATGGTTTTGGTCTGAAGAATTCTGGAAATCATGCGATTGTGTTGTTACGGACTTGTAGTTGTAGTTGCGTTATTAATTGTTCTATGAGAAAATGTAGATGTCGAATTTTCTGATGTGATTATGGTTTTGGAAAGAAAACTTCGTCACAAGATTCCTCTTCGACTATTCGGTTATTTAGTATGATTCTTAGTATTTCAAGAAACTCTTCTGGTGATTTTTTTTTTAATCTCGAGCTAAGTATGCTTGTTTACTGTGGAATTGAGCAAATTATATTTTGGACGTGAGAAGTCGCTTTATACTACTTCTCTATCATTTAACATTTACATAAAGGTGAGTATTAGTATTAGGTTATGTAAATTATTCGATCAGTGTTTATGGACAAGTTCTCGACCTTATGTTCAACCACCAAACAAGTACCATAACCAGTTAAAGATTCCTTGATCGATGGTTATGAAACCTAATTGGAAGAATCAAGGGGCTGAAGTCCTAATAATCATTGCATAGTGTGTAATATGCTTTGCAGGGTCAAGCACCTTGATCAGAGTAAAGACACCCGGCACGACTGGTCTCACTGAACTCAGTGGTTGTGTCCATGTTTTAAGTGTGATGAAGATTATTTTGATTGTGACAGAAAAAGGATAATGCCTTGATTGATAGAAATAATTTACGAAAAATCATTTAAAAATGTTTCTTATGTTGTCTTGTTCCCCATTAAGTTTACCTTTTTCAGCTACTAGTTGAACACATATTCTGAATGACCTCTTATGCGTCTATAATTTGTTAACGTTGGGTTATAGCAGGGTTTGACGCCATATGAAAAGAAAAAGTACGTCTGGAAAATGCTTTACATTTATATGCTTGGTTATGATGTGGATTTTGGTCATATGGAAGCTGTATCCCTTATATCTGCACCAAAGTACCCTGAAAAACAGGCAAGCTTATGTTTCATTCAATGTGTGTGACTTGTTGTACTTAATTGATTTGTGATCCTTTCCTATTACTGCACTGCATAAATATTGGTTACATATGATTAGAATTTTATTGGATCATTAAGAATATTTTTTGTGTTTGTATTAAAGTATTTTTTTATTGGATCATTAAGAATATTTTTTTATTAAATTTTTTCTAATTTATTTAATATGTCTAATTTATCAACCAAGGGATAGAAAGTTTATGAAATGATCCCCCCCCCCGGGACCATCCACTTGAACTTACCCATCAGTTTTCTGATGAACAAATAAGTGGTCATAGAGCAGTTCTCGATTTTGGATTGTCAATATGTAGAGAGGCTTAAAATTTTTGTGAACTCCAAGAAAAGTCAAAATCATTATGGTTGAATGCTATAAAAGCCACCCTATGGGAATCATGGTCATAAAGAAGTTGGAGATTTTTCCCCCTGAAAAGGAGAGTTTGTGGGAGGTAGTAGATAAAATTAGATTTAATACTTTCAATTAGTCTTCTATAGAGATTCGATTTTTTACTTACATCCCTTTTTGTAGTTAATATGAATTGGAGTGTGTTTTTGTGAACTCCTTGGGGCGAAAGGATCAGACATTTTTTTTCGGGGGATATGAAACAATTTCATTGAACGAATGAAATTTCAATTGGGTGCAATCAAGGAGGGGGAGTAATTACAAAAGTGCTTGGAATTAGAACTCCACAAGGAAGCATACCAAACCACAAGATCCCAAATGTTTACAAGGTTTGAGTACTCATCTTGCAGGAGCCTATTATTTCTTTTCCCCCAAGTAAGCCAAAAGACTGCTCTCACTGCGTTATGCCATAGAACAAGAGCATTCCCTTTGAAACGAATGCCGCAAAGCAGACCATATAAAACAATGGGAGCATTCTTAGGGAAGGACCCATGGACATTAAAAAATTGCGAGAGAGATCTCCAATTACCATCTGTAAAGGGACATACCAGAAAGAGAGGGGCTGCATTCTTGCTATTCGAATTGCATGGAATACTTTGTACATCTGTTATGAAAAGTTTATCTTTCTATAAAAAAAAATTAAAATGGAATACTTTGTACATCTATCCATGTTGAGAATGGGGCTACAGGTTCACACATCAAATCTCTTGTAATATTTTTCACTACATCGATGAAGAGTACCCTTTTTGCCTATGATAAAACATGTAGAGGCTGCGAGATTTCTTTACAAAAGAATTTCCAAATATAATTAGAAAAAGGATTGGTATGTTTTGACATCCAGACAGTTCAGAAATTTTTATATAAATAATTTTTTTTCCAATAGACTCTCATTCACTTCACTATGATTACTTTTTAATTTAGTTTAAGATTGATTTTTTCTTGATATTTAGTTTAGTAATTAACAATTTCTTCTTTATTTATAAATTGATTTGTATATGATCTCAAATAATTGCAGGTTGGCTATATTGTCACATCTTGTTTGCTTAATGAGAACCATGATTTCTTGAGGTTAGCGATAAATACTGTGCGCAACGACATTATTGGTCGCAATGAGACTTTTCAATGCCTTGCTTTGACTATGGTATGGAATAGAAAATCTTCAACTAACTTTATTCCCAGTTATATTTTTCTACCATATGATTGTAAAAATCTGTTTTTGCCTTGTAGAGAAGCCTTTCAATATTTAATAGTATCTGATGCATATTTATTAGTATCAGCAAATTTTCTAGTTGCGGAACATTTAGATCATTACTTCTTCAAATTTCACCTCCTCAGCATACTTTTTTAACCCTTTTTTTGTTGAAATATACTCATTATATGCTTCAGCTGGAAAAGAATCTGTGGCGTAATTGTCCAAGAACTCATGACCATGTAATGTTGAGTGTAATGATTTTTTTCTGCCAGGGAGTTTCCTCTCAAATGGGATGGGAAGTAAATACTGATCTAGCTGCCATTTGGGTTTTCATTTAATTGGTTGGGAATCTAGTGTCTAGACAATGTTTCTTGATGACTAATTCATGGTTTAAAGGGTGGGACTTGAATTGATATTATTATTTAATAAATGAAAGAATTCTCTCTCTCTCAAAGGAGATTAGCGTATACTGTAGTTTTTTTTGGTTCTCATATCCATTAGCTTCCATTTATTTTCCTGAGGAAATATAAATGTAGAATTAATGACAGTATTTCATTTGGTTGAATAACTTGAATGTGTAATTAGTTCCAAAGAAATCATGTTGAGGAAGGAAGGAACGAAAGAAAGAATTGTTCCTTCAGTTTTCTGAAAATTGAAAAGAAAAAACCCAAGAGACTATTTGGATGCATTTTCTAAAAATTATGTTTGGAACTACTTTCTATCTTTATTTTTAAACAAATTTCAGGCTGATTTAGCATCTAGCACCATATGTATTATTCAAACTTGTCTTTTTGTAGTGCTTATTCCCCCTCATAATTTGATTCCCATTGAATTATGTATCTTTTCTATTTATTTATTTATTATGCCATTTCTCTTTTTAATCAATTCATTAAATTCTGCATCAACTTTGATGTTCAATTTTTATTCATCTGTCTCTTTAGGTTGGAAATATTGGAGGCCGGGAGTTTGCTGAGTCATTAGCACCTGATGTCCAAAAGTTACTTGTAAGTGATGTGAGAATTTTATTTTTCAACTGATATTGGAAGATGAACATTGGCATGTAACACAATTTCCTTTTCTAGATTTCAAGCAGTTGTAGACCACTTGTGAGAAAAAAAGCAGCACTATGTCTGCTGCGTTTGTATAGAAAAAATCCTGATGTCGTCAATGTAGATGGCTGGTAAATTTCGGTATTAGCTTCCTTGTACTATGTTGTCTTCCCTTTTCATTTTACCCATTTTAATCAGCCTCCTAATAATTATTTAGGGCGGATCGCATGGCGCAACTATTAGATGAGCGTGATCTTGGTGTTTTGACATCTTCAATGAGCCTTCTTGTTGCTCTTGTATCTAACCATCACGAAGCTTACTGGAGTTGTCTTCCAAAGTGTGTTAAAACTCTGGAGCGCCTTGCTAGGAACCAGGATATTCCACAAGAATATACATATTATGGTATCCCATCTCCCTGGCTTCAGGTCTGTATGTTCTGCTATTAAATCCTGATGTGATGGATGCTATATTTAACGAGTTCACTTAATATGTATTGTTTTTGAGTAAATATCTCTGATATGCTAATAAACTGGTACCGATTTTATTTTCTATCTTTTTTTTTGTCAAACATATGGTATAAAATAAAAAATTATTATTATGTATATGAAAATTATAGTATAATAAATGATAAAATAATTTAAAATTAGAACTTTTTTAGATATTGTTTAAAAATAAAGGCATATCAAGCTATTTTCTTTCATTTCCCCTTATAAATACTTCAAAACATCAGACAAACAGGAAAAAAGAAGAAGAAGAAAAATCCTGCTTTTCAAAACCCTGACTTAGAAGTAAGATTAAGAAATGAAGGGAACAATTATTTCTCCTGAAAGGAGAGTGACTGTAAATTTCCTGTTGTCTGCTAATCCGTGTTTCTGAACTAAAAATCTCTTTGGTTAGCTTATCAGAAATTCACGTGAGGCTATTTTATTCAATACTTCTAGCATTCTTGATTTGGGGGTTACTGTTTTTTTTTTGATAATAAACAGAGCATTTTCATTGATGTATGAAAGTGCCAAAAGGCAAGGAAGGGATTACAAAAGGCCTTCCAATTAGAGGCAATAGGGGAGGGGTATAATTATAAAAAAAATAACCACGGTTAATGGAAAGTTACCGAATCATATATACCGTATCAAAGAGATAATATGAAATAGAAATTTTACTCTCTTTCAACAATTTATAATTTTATCACTTCCGTTTCTGTTGGATTTCATCAATAGTTATATAATTATGCATGTGTGTCTTATTTATTTATTTATTTTTCTTCATTTTTAGGTGAAAACCATGAGGGCTCTTCAGTACTTTCCAACAGTTGAGGATCCTAATACCCGGAGATCATTGTTTGAGGTTTGTTTGTTTCTAAGATAGAGCTGTTGCTTTTGTTATTCTTTGATAGGTTGTGATTGAACTCCGAGGGGATGTTTCCAGGTCTTACAACGTATACTAATGGGAACAGATGTTGTGAAGAATGTCAATAAGAACAATGCATCACATGCTGTTTTGTTTGAAGCCCTTGCTCTTGTATGTGAGCAATTTTTTTTCTTCTAATATCCTTTAATTTCTAGATAAATTATTGCTTTGTAAATTAGCATTGTGCTTTATATTTTATACCATATGTTTGACAAAAAAGAAACAAGAACTTTGATTGATGTATGAAAAAGGCTCAAAAATTACAAAATAGGCCTTCCACTTGAAAGCAATAATTGAGGGAGGATAGTTACAAAAAGAATTACAATTGGCACTCCAAAGAATGGAAGCATTTAGCACCGGAAGTTCCCAAATATCATCATAAGACAGGAATATTAACAAAAAATCTCCTATTCCTTTCAAGCCATATATTCCAACAAATAGCTCTGGCCACATTGTCCACTTTTTTCTTGCCAAAAAGCAAAGAACCACCTAAAAGATTCATAATGTTTTTTTTTTTATGGTAAACAAAGTTTTTCATTGATGAATGAAAAAGCCAAAAAAGGGCTAAGCAAAATTACAAAAAGGCCTTCCAATTAGAGGCAATAATAGAGGGAGCATAGTTACTAAACGAATTACAATTTGCACTCCACAAGGAGGCGTTAAAAGATTCATAATGTTGCTCTTGTAGTCTCTATGCATCACCCACTTCATGTTAAAAATTATCGAGAGTTTATGCCAAAGCATTTGAGAGAAAGCGCAATGGAATGAAATGTAAGCAGTATCTTCTGTATTTTTCTGACTCGAGCAACCAATTAGGTTGGAGAGCTATCCAAGGTTTTCTAGCTTGAATTTTTTGGTTGTGATGAAGGCCATCGCTAACTATAACACAACTATAACACTAAGGAACACTTTGATCTTTCTAGGAAACTTACCCTTCCAAATAAACTTGAAAGGACTCTCACCACCTTCTCGACCAAAGTATTAAGTGCAGACTTGCAAGAAAAACCTTTGCATTTATCCGGTTTCCAAACACGAGTATCCTCCCGTCCCTATCATTGATGTGAACAGGATCAATAGTCTCCATGAGCTTGATCCGCTCATCCACCTCAAAATCATTAAGATTCCAACTGAAATCAACATTCCAAGAGCTAGAGTTAAGTACAAGCTTTACTTTCTCCAGTACCGTAGTGTAAACTCATAAACGATATAATAAATGTGCATACTTTGCATATAGTTGCATGAGGGGCTGTGCCTGTAACTATAAATGTGGTCATTCATTTCCTTTTTCTGTTTGAATTATCGCTGCTTTTGGAATCGCCAGATTTCTTCTTGTTCAAGCTGTTCAGTCCTTCCCTTTCTTGGTGTGAAATTATGTGATCATTAAAAACAAATAATATTATTTTAAGTATGATAATATAATAGCTGGCTTATTAACCATTTCTTTCATTCTAACTATCCTGTCATAGGTAATGCATCTTGATGCTGAAAAAGAGATGATGTCACAGTGTGTTGCCCTTCTCGGAAAATTTATTGCAGTTCGAGAGCCCAATATTCGATATCTTGGCTTGGTTAGTTTACATACAGATACATCTTCCCACCTTTTGGTTATCTGATGATCTAGTGATGAGAAGCGAGTAGGATGAAATGATTTGATATTACGTTGCTCTTGTGCAGGAGAATATGACTCGGATGTTGATGGTAACAGATGTTCAAGATATTATCAAGAGACATCAGGCTCAGATTATAACATCATTAAAGGATCCTGATATTAGGTTGATTGTTGATTATATTAGTCAATTTGTTTTATGATATTTCTTATTTTTCCCTCTAGATAATCTAGGACAGATTCGTTTGTATTTGTTTTTACTTTAAGAATTTGTGTTGATTAAAATTCTTGTCAAAAAAGAAATTGGAAATTTAAAAAATAGAAGAACAACAGAGGATTTAGTGGTCAATAATTTGGTCTATGTTTCACCTTAGTTGTATGTCTATGATCTGCTTCCCCCCCCCCAATGTAGCAAAGGTAGATGGAGGGTTAAGATGTTTCTTCATGTTCTTAGTTACTTTATTTTTAAAATGGACGATAAAAGATGATTGATTCTGTATCTGTTAATTTTACATTGACACGAAATAATAATTCTTGTTTCTCAAATTCTCATTGGGAAAAAAATTCACGAGCCTGAAAAATAATTTTCTTGGTTCTATAATGCTATAAACAAAAAATGAAGGTTAAGCGTCTAACCCATATCTTATTATTTTATATATTCATATGACATCAATGTATAAAATTGTTTGTTATTGTATTCCATTGGTCCTGGTCATCGCTTTATAGTTGTAGCCATTCATTTAAATTATATTCAGCAGGCATAGAGTGCTTTGACATGTCCAACAGTATTTAATGTTTCTAACAAGGACCAATTTTTTTTACAATGGTCTTATTTAAAAGAATTTGTCTCAACTAGCATAAATGCATACTAATTACTAAAATGTCATAACTTTTAAAAAATTATAATTATAGTTCAATAAATTTATTGAACTATTTTTCATGGGTATTTTTAATGAATTTGTTTGTTTTTTTCGCTTTTTTAAGTTCAAATTCAATAATTTATCGAATCATTTGATTATTTTTCATTATTATTTTCAATGAATTTATTAGGTTTTTTACCTTTTTAGTTCAATAAATTTATTGAACTATAATTATGCTATTTGAGAAATTTTTGAAAAGTTCTGATAATTAGTGTGTAATTGCCCCTTTATCTAATCTAAAACCTATATTTTCAGCATTCGAAGGCGTGCTCTTGATTTGCTTTATGGTATGTGCGATGTTTCAAATGCAAAGGACATAGTTGAAGAATTATTGCAGGTATTGGCCGTGCTGGATGTCTCTAATATCTTGTAGTGAATTTGATACTTCATTTGATGTCTTTTTGTTATTGTTTAGGTTTCTATATTCCTCTGAAAATAGCTTGCTTCTCACTTGCATTTGTTTCTCAGTATCTGAGTACAGCAGAATTTGCAATGCGAGAGGAATTGTCTCTTAAAGCTGCTATTCTCGCTGAGAAGTTTGCTCCTGATCTGTCATGGTAAGTTTTGTACCTGATCTGGATGCTAAACCTCCTAGAAAAAACGAAATCTGTATTAGTCTGTCAAACAGTGCTAATATGAGATAGAATCAGTGATTTCCCACGTTCAATGTTTTGAAGCTTTCTCAAGCTTGGTTTAAGATACTTGATAAACATGTTTGGAGATGGAGAGAAATGCTGTTTTTTTCTTTAAATAGCTGTGATCAGAACTCTTATCCATATCTTCTGTTTAAAAAAGGACATATAATTGTTAATTTTTCATAAGAAATTGAATTTCACTGAAAGAATAAAATACATGAAGACTCCCTTCTTCTAAAGAGTTACAAAAAAGGAGGAAAGGAAGAATACAATATCTTGGTTTATCGGATTTCATGTAAAACATACTTAGGTATAAATACATGATGAACATCTTCTTCACTTTTCTTTTATAAAGAAACAAAACTTTTTCACCGGTCTGGTGTAAAGTGCTACATAATATGAGTATTTCTCAACCGCAAGTGGCTTTCAAAAAACCACTCAAGGAGCTAATTACAATTACAAATGGGGTTGTAATCACACAAAAAAAAATTGTAAGGTGTTGAGATATATGATTAAATTTGTCACCCATTAGCTTAAGCTTTTGGGTGCAGTGGTGATTTAACATATCTAACATGGTATCAAAGCAGAAGATCCTGAATTGGAACCTCTTTAATGACGTTTCCTCCCCATTCATTAAAATTTCACATGTTTGGGTCTTGAGCAAATATCCAAACCCATATGTGAGGGGAGTGTTGAGATATATGATTATATTTGCTTTTAACCATTAGCTTAATCTTTTGGCTGCAGTGGTGATTTAACATATCTAACATAAGGCAACACCAATAAGATAAGTTGAACTTAGCCTTATCAAGTATTTCATCCCAATACCTACTCGTTTTTTATTTGGAAACGGAAACTCTTCTCATTGATGTGTAAAAAGATGTACAAAAGATACGAGTCCACAACATAAATTTGATTTTCCTAATGAGTCTTCCAAAGGCTCTTTGTGATAGTGTTTTAGGCTTTTGGATAAGTGACTGTAAGTTCTTAGAGACGTGATTTACTGTAAAGATCCCATAACTATGCGACTTTCCAATTTCTACTCTTGTCATTAAGATCTTTTGATTTCTCTCCAGCCATAGTTCTTAAAGAACTGATTTTACAGGTCTTTTTGCATCTTCTTTAAACCACCACGTCCACAGAAAACTTTCACTTCGCTTTGTTTCCTGTTGAGTCTTGAAATACTCTATTTAAATTGAAAATATGGAGAAGGGAGAGCTAGCAATTTATGTTGAAAGGGCTTTGAAAGTCGTGCTTCTGATATTCTTCTTCTCTCCCCTTGTACCTGTGTCAAAAAAAGGGAAGAAAAAAAAAACTTCAAACATGTTTTAACTTTTCTAATCTTCCCTGTAACTTGTAGTAGAATTCCATCCTTTCTCAACCTTTTCTGCACTGCCCACGTGGGATTGAGGGATGCAAGGAAAAATGCTAAAGTATAATAAATAATTAATCTACACATGAAGTTTTTCTCTGTCTTTATTGTTTAGATTATAATTTTATTTATTATTTATCATTTCTTTCATTACCTTAATGAAATGGGCTCATGAGCCTTCCTTTTCATTTTTTTTTTGATATAATTTATCATTTAGTATCTCACTGATCTGTGTTCCATAGGTATGTGGATGTTATACTTCAATTGATTGACAAGGCTGGAGATTTTGTCAGTGATGACATATGGTTTCGTGTCGTGCAGTTTGTTACAAACAATGAAGACCTACAGGTAACATATTCCTCTGCATGCCACTGTAAGCTCTTGTTTTTCACGATATAATCATTGGGTTTTGAATTATTTGATGGAGATTTTTATGCATATGATCAGTCTTATGCAGCTATTAAAGCAAGAGAATACCTTGACAAACCTGCTATACATGAGACGATGGTAAAGGTGTGTAAACCTTTTTTATTATTTTGATTCTTCATCTAAACTTGGTGTGATAACTTTCACATTGATGGTTTATGCTGCAAAGTTTGAGAGTTCTATTTGTAAATTAATTTTTTCCCTTCCCTCTCCCTTTTGCCTCCCAGAGGGTTATTTTAGAATTAAAACTAAGAGAAGTATCTCTGATGGGATTTTCTGCACGTATTTTAATTGCATCTACATTTCCTGTATGAAGTGGGAATCTCTTGTAATTGGGGTATTTTAAACGGAAACCAATAATTTTTTGTTTGTTTTTCTTAAAATAATATATTGATGAGTGATGTTGGTTGAATCGATAATCTATAGACTTCAAATTATATGAGATTGTTTCATTCATATGACAGGTAAGTGCATATCTTCTTGGAGAATTTGGTCACCTTTTGGCCCACAGACCAGGTTACAGTGCAAAGGAATTATTTAGAATAATACATGAAAAGCTGCCTACTGTATCGTAAGAACTCCTGGATCATATGGTGTGCTTCCTTTAACATGCTGGATAATGCTTCCAGATTGAAAACATCTAGTTTATTTGCAGGACATCTACCATTTCTATTCTTCTATCAACATATGCTAAGATCTTAATGCACACTCAACCCCCAGATCAGGATCTGCAGAAACAGATTTGGGGAATATTTAACAAGTGAGACTTGCACTCTTTTATTTGAAATTGTTTGTTTATTTGTTCTTGCAGTAAATTCAAATTCTCTAACAGAAATTTGTGTTCCTTAGATATGAGAGTTCCATTGATGTTGAGATACAACAACGTGCAGTTGAATATTTTGCACTGAGCAAGAAAGGGGCAGCTCTGATGGATATATTGGCTGAAATGCCAAAGTTCCCTGAGAGACAGGTGCATGTTCTTCATTCAAAGCATATTTGTTCAGATGTAGCTTAATGTGATGTGTTACTATGGACACTTGAGTAGCAATCTTGGTTTAGCTGAAGGTTGTTAACATCATTTTTAATATTTTTGTACTTCAGTCGGCATTGATCAGAAAGGCAGAGGATACTGAAGTTGACACGGCAGAACAAAGTGCCATCAAGTTGCGGACACAGCAACAATCATCAAATGCCTTAGTCTTGACCGATCAACGACCTGTTAATGGAACTCCACCTGCCAGCCAACTTAGTTTGGTAAAGGTGCCAAGCATAAGCAGTAACTCGGTTTGTTTATTTTTTTCGTATTTTTTCATAATTTAGTTTTTCCTTAATTCTCAAACCCGTTGATGAGATTTTGCTTCTTGATACGGGTTAGACTGGAATTTACTTAATTTACAATTTTTTTGGCAGGATCTAGCTGTCCAAGAATTGTCCCAGACTAATGGGACTTTGAACAAAGTAGACTCTGGCCCCCCTGCCCCTGATCTCCTCGGAGATCTATTGGGTCCACTGGCTATTGAAGGTCCTCCTAGTGCTCCTGCTCCACAACATATAAACTCTGAATTTGATGGAGTTCCAACTGCAGCTGAAGGCAGTGCAATTGTACCGATTGGAGAACAAACAAATTCAGTTCAGGTACTCTTTTCCTCTAATTGAAAAACAAACTCCATTGATGAGCTCTGTATATATATTTTTTTGAGCTCGGTATAGATTCTAAATTCGATGATGCCCCTTTCTTAAAATATGATGAGCTTGATTCAACTTGATGGATGCTGGTAGTTAATTTGCTGTTCTTTTTTATTGTATGGTTCCTCCCTTTCCTTTTATGGAGAGTTGTCAAATAATGCTATTAAAATTTTTGTAGGTAAAACTTGAAGACAGTTTTTAATGCATTTTATTTTATTTATTTTCTATAGAAAGCTATGATATGTATTAGCTATGATTATGAAAGAGATACAAAAAAGGAAAAGTTTTGGGAGGTTAAGAGATGGCTCTCTCTTTTATATGATTAAGGTCTTTAATCAGCATTAATAAAATTTAAAAGAAAAGTAAATTTAAAGGTTCTTATTGACGGAACTCTCAGATGAGGCCACATACATCGATACTTATTGCTCGAGTATGCAGCAGTGTATGATATAAGACTGGTTTGATTGCATGTCCGCTGCTATGCTTTGGACTATTGCTAGTGTTGTGATAAGACTGGTTTTTTGCACGTTGCCATGTTTTCTGCTATTCTTTGGAATATTGCTAGTGTAGTGATTATTTGTGTTTCAATCTGTTTCTTTTTATATTTTTGCAGCCAATAGGAAATATAGCTGAAAGGTTCCATGCCTTGTGCATGAAAGATAGTGGAGTCCTCTATGAGGATCCCTATATTCAGGTATCTTTTCCATTTATTATCATCACCTCTTCAATAATATCGTTTTCTGTATTTATGAAGCTTGAAGAATCGCATTCCTTATAATGTTTTCTTATTGAAATATCTCAGATTGGCATTAAAGCAGAGTGGCGAGCCCACCTGGGACGACTGGTTCTTTTCCTTGGAAACAAAAATACATCTTCTCTTGCCTCCGTTAAGGCTATAATATTGCCTCCATCGAATTTAAAGATTGAGTTGTCATTAGTACCTGATACTATTCCTCCACGTGCACAGGTAAAAACCAGTGATTGAATTTCCAGTAAACCATGGTTATTCAGTATCAGTTGCCCTTATCTTTTGTCACTCTCCATCTGTTTCTATTAACGTTTTTCTTTCTTTGGTTGGATAGGTACAATGCCCACTTGAAGTCATTAATATACATCCAAGCAGAGATGTGGCTGTCCTTGATTTCTCATACAAGTTTGGCAATGATCTGGTAATACTATTTGTTTACCAATTGCCACGCCCTGAACACTATTTATTGTATTCTGCATCCTCCTTTTCAAAAATTGCAACGGCCTAAAAACTATCAAATATTCATTTTCCTTTTGTAGGTAAATGTGAAGCTTCGCCTTCCAGCCGTCTTTAATAAATTTCTCCAGCCGATTTCTGTAACTACAGAAGAATTTTTCCCTCAATGGAGATCACTCTCAGGGCCACCATTGAAGCTTCAAGAAGTGGTGAGGCTTATATGTTTATAACTAAAATTGAGAGAAGTTTCCAAGTGAAAGATCAATACTTTGTTGACTTGCACATTTCTTATAAAAAAAAAATATCTTGTTGACTTGCTGGTAATTAGACATTTTTCTTTCAGTATGAAACTGTAAGAAAATCGCAAGGTCTTTTTCAAGATGAACATCAGTATGATGCGGACAGTTTGTCTAACCCCTTTTTAGAAATTTGGAGTTGTATACATACAACACACAATCCCCTCTCTCTCTCTCTCTCTCTCTCTGTTTCCCTATCTCTGACCTGACACTCCAGTTGTTTTGCTACTTTCTGTTGTGGTGTTTATCTTCTGGATTTTCTTGGTGAGCTAGAATTCATACTCTGATCGGTGTGTGATTGAAGGTGAACGTTCTTTAGTAGAATTTGATGCAAGTCTAGCGGGAGTAGTATCAAATTTAACTCTTCCAATTTCCAGTGCGTTGGGTTCTTGTGAGTGGTTGTACAAGTGTCGTAGAGATCTTTTTAGTTCCCCATCTGATCTAATGATTCTATAGGCAGTCTCATAATCTAGCTATGTGCTTTTGGGTGTCAACTACCAAACATTGTTGTAATTAATTATTAATAGTTGGCATGCATACTTGTAATTCGGTGGCCTTGGTTTTTTGGGTATACGTTTTGTTTCTTTTTGTAGGTAGTCCTCTTTTACTTGTAATATCTTTCATTATTTCAATGAAATAGGCTTGTGAGACATTAAAAAAAAACCTAGCTATGTGCCTTTTGAGTTCGGAAGTTTTCAAATAAGAGTTATTTTTGGAGATCACGAAGCTTTTTCTAAGATAGGTGTCCTGAGGCTTTTTTGTCTCTATTATAGTCTTGTGTTTCCAGTGTTGAGAATTTTTTTGAACCTTTCAAGTACTCAGGTCGTGCGACAGATCCTTTTGAGGATGCTTCCCCTATCTCAATTGATAATACTTAGGACGGACTGTCACAGTGATCAGGAGATGATATGACATTGGTTTAGAAATCCTTTAGTGCGTTCTATATATCTTTCGCCACTTATTGATATTAATCCTTTTCAGCTAGATTAAACTTTGATGAGATGAGCTGATAAGGATCAACCTACTACTGTGTTTAGAGAGAGGGTAGTCTTCTGTTAAAAATAATTTGAAAGTTTTTTGTTATGGGAACAACCTCAATAAACCTGTTCAAAATTGGATTTGGATTAGGAATCTCCCTTGAGATCTTTGGGTCTTATATGAGACATTGGTGTGTCAGGATAACCTGCTAAGTCCTTTCTTTTTAATCCTCATATATCCTGGATTGAGGGAGAGTTAATTCAGGCAAGTCAATTAGACCAAAACAAACAAGGGGACTAAAAAGTAAACATCTTTCAGTTAAAAGCGAAAATATAATCATCTTAACAGATCATAATCATAAAGCATAAGAGATCTGAGAACAGTTAAAAACGAAAATTTAAAACAATTTTTTTTATTTAGTTATGTATGATTAACGTCCACTGATTGCACTTATTTTTGTCCAAGTTATTACTTGATTACTTAGTTGCCAAGTTATGTGTGGTTACTTGATTTGGGATGATTGCAAATCTTAGCAAAATCTTTTGTAATATTTATAAATATAGGCATTTTTAAAAATATTTGCCAATATAGCAAAATTTGAGTAGATCAACTAGTGATTAAGCATTAAATTACATATTTTAACGATAAGTTAATCACTGTTTCACACAGTAATCAGTGGTAATCTCTGCGTAACACAGTAAAATATTGTTATTGATTGACGACCTTACTTTAACAGGATCTGTTCTATAGGTTGTACATCTGTGTCCTTGAGTTCTAAAGATAAATCAATAATGATGGCATGGAAGTGTTATATTTGCAAATGCTTTTTAAGAAGTGCATCATGTTAAAATTTCTCCAAAAACTGTCTTATTTTTAGAGAGTGCTTATTTGTTGAAACAATCACCATTTTATTCCCATGGAATAGATAGCGGGAGTGATGAAACAGATGTTTGATTGTTAGAAATATTATTGTTACAACAGTGTATAATTCGCTTGTTTACTGTGCAGGTTAGAGGTGTAAAACCCCTGCTGCTATTAGAGATGACAAATTTATTTAACAGTCTCCGATTGATGGTTTGTCCAGGGCTTGTAAGTGGTCATCCTGCTAAAATCTCTTCCATTTGATTTGGATGCAAGTTATTAATTAGTATGTATAAGCTTTACTCTTTTACCTATTTGTTTAGGACCCAAATCCCAATAATATTGTTGCAAGCACAACATTCTACTCGGAAAGCACACAGGCCATGCTTTGCTTAGTAAGTAATACTTTTCCAATATAAACTCTTTTAACTATTTATATGGCTTAGGTTCCTTGCCCACGTACACGAGTGAACAAGAAAGGTCAAATACTTGGTGCAATATGATAGTTGATATCTGAACCCAGTTTTCATTATTCACCTTTTCTGTTATTCAGGCTAGAATTGAAACCGATCCAGCAGACAGAACCCAATTGCGAATGACAGTTGCCTCGGGGGATCCGACAGTAACTTTTGAGTACGTGTTTTGGCCCATCGTTGCTCTGCTAACTCTTAATTTGTGCTATATTGCCACAATTCTGATTTTCAATCTGTAGGTTGAAGGAGTTTATCAAGGAGCAGTTGGTAAACATACCTGCTCCTCGTGCAACTACTCCACCACCAGCACCATCGGTAGTGCATCCCACGGTTGCTACAGCAGCATTTACTGATCCTGGGGCTATGCTAGCAGGTTTGCTCTAGGTCAAGGCGATTAATGTGAAGATTTTTTCAGTATACGCTTGTAAACATGATTATACAGCCGCCAGCCTACCCTTATTTCCGGGGATATTTGGGCAAATGAGCGACATCTGGATGCTAGGGCTTGCCGAGTTTTAGCGTGACCATATTTGTGATCGGCATAGCCATTTGAGTTGAATTCTCAGGGTGGGTTGGAGTTTTTGAGATTTTTTTTCCCAAAAGCAATGGTGAGATTTTTGTTTTGTTTTTTTTTTATTTTGGTGGGGATCGGGGAGGGGTTTGGTGAGAGTATTGTTCTACCACCGTTCTTCCCAGCTCGTATGGGATGAATTCTGTAGTGTATTATTTAACATGTAAGATATTTCGTTTAGGACTCAATTGTATCAAGATCTTCAGTTCTATCGTCGACACGTTTAGAATTTGTCAATAAAAGCAACTGTAGGTAAATTTTACTTGTGACTAAATATTTTATAATTTATTTTCCTCAATTTCACACATTATCCAGAAAACGCCCAAATGGAATACAAATACACGTAAGATTTTTAGTTACATAACTAGCAACGAACCCAGAAGGTAACTAATTTGAGTTGTAATAGAGAATGTTAGTGGGGCCACGATATGAGCACAGTTCCAAATTAAAAAAATTGACAGCGGTCGCCGTGCATTCTGTACAGGCAATTCAATCAGATAAGCACACAAAAACGTGCCTATCCCAAGATAAATATAGCTTCTGAAATAATTCAGGTATTCCCAAAAAATGAGTGGGCAAGAAAATTGGTTAGATGTTTGAGATGTGTGGAAAAAGAGAATGGAAACTAAAGACAATTTAGCCACTTTCTAGTAGAGAATTCTAAGCCTAGATTAAGCCTTATAACAACACTCAGCTCGAGCGGAAAACTACCCGGAACCAGCCTCATCGCGCAGGAATAGAGGGCAAGGCAGCCAGCGTATCTGAGCATCTTTGACAGTCTGGCTCAACAATAACAGGTCCTAATTATTTACGTGGATATACAAACAAGCTTTTTTTAAAACAATAAGGCGCTCGGTTGGCAGCTTTCCGCCCAATGGAACTCCCAAAAACCTGCACAAAAATACAACCAACGATGATCGCAGAAACTAGTTATTTCCATTCCCGGCAGCGGCCACAAGACCACTTATGTTCCACAGTAATGTCATCGCCCCAGGGAGAACAATAACTGTGTATTTGTAGCCCACATATATCGCAAGAGAGATCAGGGATTGGCTCTGTGTTTGAACAGATTTGACAGTTAACAGCCGGTAAAGACTCCACAGGTTCCAGTTGACCACTAGAACAGTGATTTGGGATGTCATTATGTGTAGTTGTAAATGCCGAATTTTCCACATCTCCTGAGCCATTCCGAGATGGATCTACTCCACCAAACTCTGCATCATCAGGTGCTAATAATTCTGTAAAAGAAAAGTAGGTCTGGGGTTCAAAATCCATATCCTCATAAGTAAGGCTCTCATAGTCAAACATCGTCTCTCCCTCGAGGCCATGGGTAGAATTGTTCCATTCTGAAAATGGTGATGAGGATCTCTCCATTGGCTTCAAGAGGCTGTTTGAATCATAGTATGTGGATGACAATGAATGAGAAAGAGAACCCTCGGAGAAACCGTCTGCATCCTCTTCCTGTTTTGTAAGCCTTCTAACAGGTAGCTTCTGTGGCGCTTGTCCACCTGCTAGGTTCCAGTCATCATCTAATCCAGAATTGGGTTCTGTAATTAGCTCAACTTTTGCAAGTGAGAAAAGAAGAGGATCTTGTCCAGAATCTTCCTCCCCGAGCAACAAAGGACTGCTGGCCTCAAGCTTCTTATATTCAGAACCGGTCAAGAGCTCACATTCCACCCCTGGACTTTCCTGCTTTGATGTCCTTACACGGGACTTCCTGCTCTCTTGTTTCTTGTGATTGGGGTCCATATAAGGACATTCAGGTGTCTTAATCCTGCGGCACCTGCAACACTTGAAGCTTGCCACATCAAAGATTTTGGATTCCTCGAGTTTAACAGCTTCTGCATGGTACCAATCTGAAAATATCCCACAAATTTAATATATATATATATAAGGCTATGAGGCAACTTTGTTCAAATGACAGTACCAATCATTAAAAGAGAACTTACTTTTGCAAGCCTCGCAGCAGATATACATCAAGTCGGATCTATATGGCATACTACATAGATGACATATGGGCTCCAAATGATGTGATTCCAAGCCGCCTTTCAAAAGAAGATAATTAAGCCTGAAATTGACACCTGTATCTTCGGAATTCTTCTTCTTCCACGTAATACCCCAGGAACAATTCTTCTTCCGGCTCTTTGAAGCCTGATTAGATTTAGAAGAAGTACCTTGTTTCATCTCAGATCTAGAGTTTTTGTTGTTCACAGGAGCTGATGGTTGATTAAAGCCTTTGGGCTTGACACTCTTCCGAACAGTTGCCAAATTATGATGTTCTTTTCTTTGCAAAGGTAATGGACTATTTGGTGATTCAGTACTGTTTTCACAGTGACTCAGAGCTTTGAAATGACACTGCATGCATGTGATTGAAAATATGGCATCCCCCACAGCAGAAATTGTTGATCTCACCGTACAGTTTTCATGGCAATAGCCTGATAAAGATAACAATGTATACATTAGCTTGAGATCTTCTAACACAAAGCCTTTCTGCTAATATTCACACCTCATTAGAACAAGTGGGAACTGGGAAGGAATCTATCGAGAAGATAATTAAAGTTTTTTTTTGGAAAAGAACTATAATCAACAGATGACTGCAATTACGAAAAACTACAGAGCTACACAAATCTAACCTTAATGATGTCACCTAGTGAAAAACAATTGACTGTACAATTCATAAATTATTTGGAGAACATTTCTATGGTAGATGAGGAGTGAGGACACATTCAGAATTTACATTGGTAACTGTTTACCCAAACAATAGACTATAGTTGAATAACCTATAAAAAAAAGTATCCTGGGAGAGGCAATACCTTGGCAAGAACTGCACTTCATCGCATTCCTGCACATCACAAAGCAAGAAAGATTATAAACCATAACGCAAGTCCAAATACAGAGAGAGACATATAAGGGGAAAAGCTTGTAGCTATTACCTAATTAAAACCTCAGTTTGACAAGAAGAACATGAAAACAAGCCCATATTATCTCTTTTACATGTAAGATAGAAAAATATCTCTCTCTGGAAGTCTTTCAACTGCCTTCGTCGTGATTGGAACAAAAAAATTTGGTGTCCCAAGGCTGATGATAAATTTACTTCACTTAAGCTTTCCTCGTACTCTTTGATCAAATATAAAGGGATGCAATTTTCTGAAAACCAATATTTATCTTTTCCATCTTCCTTCTGTTCTATTTCAATGACATTCTTCATAACACGAGAAGGAAGATGCTTTTGACTCCCAAAGGCAACTCCATATGTAGTTTTATTTTCCACAACTTTCTTATCACTAATAATAGCATTTCGGAAAATAGAAGACTCGGTCTCTTGACCTTTTGCATCTTGAAGAGTTTGTTCAGGTCGAACAAGGTCACTCCATCTCAAATGAAAGTCCAGGTTTCTCACCTAATACAAATTCCAATTTCCCAAGAAAGTCAGTCAAGACAAAATTCAAATCATCCAGGCTATTCAACGAAGAAAAATTCATGCTGAACAAGAGGGACCAAATGTGGAATACAATTGCACCAGAATATGGGTAAGGTAACAATAACTAACCTGAAGGGCAAGTTGTGAGGCATTTTTACTTGCTTCAACAGCAGCTCTCCACACAAATTGTTTGCTTCTTTTTGGAATCTCAGAACCATCAGTGTAGCATATACCAAAAATCTTCCTTGAGCCACCTAATGCATCAAAGTTTTCAGCACATGTTTTCCCAGACTCTAATTTGTTCTCAAGGACTGGAACTAGCAAAAGAAGGTATCTAAAATGCATAAATGAAAAATGAAGTGGTCAACTCAGTACCTTGACGAGCTGCTCGAGCAACCATTGATCGAGGCAATACAGCTCTCTGGAATACATGTTTCGAAAGCCTTTCCCGGAACCAGACAAAATTGGCATCGGAAGGATCCTTAGAAGAAACTTCAGAAACAATAGACTGCTTCCTATTTCTCCTCCCACCTGGTCCACGTTTGTGAATTGTACCAACAACGCATGGGGCATTCTGATTCCTAGAAGGCTCTAAAAACCAATCATCTACTGGCTTAAACCAGTTTCCAGAGAGAGTAATACTACGGATATTTTCCTCCAGCTGCAAATTAAATTTGAGATTATCAATAGAGGATAAATCAAGTATATTCATAAAATAAACTTCCTCGGAAAATCAAATTTCTTTCAGATGAATTAAGAACAGTGAAAATATGTTCTCATAAGATCTCTCTCTCAGTTGAAAACTATGTTGATTATCTTGCATGGGTGCCTATACCAGGACACTAACTCCTGAAAAAAATTGGAAAAATTACACAGGCAAACATATATACCAGGACAGACATTACTCCTTAAAAAGATAAAAAAAAAATAGCAAATTATACTGATTCACGGCAAGTTTCTATTAAAAAAAATAATCACTGCAAGTAAAATGGGCACAGAAACATAATAACTTACTTCAAGCAAGAGATATTTTATCGAACTGCAACTAGAAGCCAATTCTAATTGATGACGCCATTTTTTCCTATAGCTTGTGCTCAAAAAAGGACCACAAACAAGACCATGTAGACTCTCCTCCATGTACAGAATATACACTGCTATGCAAGATAGATTTCCTTCTTTATTCTTTCCAATACGAAGGCTTGAAAGGATTTTCATAGCACCTTTTGTAGCGGTCAATGCAGCATGATTCAGTAAACATCCTTTCTTGCATAAAACGGACGATTTACATGAAAGACACCAACCACACCTCTCCCTTGGAACCTCTGTGAACTTTTTGTCAAATGTTGGCCAAAAGAAGCGTGAGGCTGTCAGCGAGAATGCTTTTGCTTGCAATACAGCATATGCAGAACTACTTTTCTTAGTATCAGAAGCATGAGTTTCCAAACCCCGTGTTTCTTCGATGATAGAATCTCCAGTTTACCAGCAGCAGATGCAGCAAATTCACCATGGAGATAGTGATTTACATATGCCTGAGGCTTATAGAGAGAGCCCGTGTAAGCACAACCAATAGCTGAGTTAACATGACCCTTTACTTTTCCATGACCCGAAATGTTGCTCCTCTTAATTTGATGAGACAAATTCAATGGAAGAGAAGTATCATTTCCATTCCAAGAATGACTAAAATTGTTGCTTCCCGTCTTACTTAGAAGGTCTGTTGTAGTGGATATATCAACCACATCTGGGCAAGGGATGTCAGTTGAATTGGCTAGCTTACTAATTGAAAAATTAGAAGTAATAGCATCAGTTTTCCAACCATTAGGTAAAATGCTTTTGTCTACATACTCCACTGACATCGTTCCACTATGATCACCAGGTAGGTCCCTCGAGATTTCCACATGCAAGGATGTATTCAAGTACGGCACACCCTCATTCTCTTCTTCACTTTTGCATGTAGTCGCATCTTTTTTTTCCTCAACCACAGCAAGGTCCATACACTCTTCCTTGCCAGCTGGAACTGATCCAGTAGAAAAGTTGGCGTCTTTCCTCATATTTGAAGGGAGTACATCCATTTGACTTGTTTCAGGGAGAATAAGAAGATTTTCTGGGACATCCCAAAATCGCATAATGGCCCTGCAGATGCCATAATATAAAGCTATGTATTGTGAAGAAGAACAAAGAACACGAAGGACTTTCAGAATGTCATTTTGACTATAATATTTGAGACATGGTTCAGAGTTGACGGAAGCCTTGAGCCTGCAATCAATGCATATAAAGACTATAAAGATTTGACCAGCAAATCGAATGGCATGAAAGAAAATTAAAACATAAGTAGGGCAAAGCATAAAAGCAGTAGAGACAATTTTAAGTTTAAAGTATGGATCATATGTATAGAGCTTGAAATATCAAGTGCTAAAAAAAACAATAATTTAAATTTTGCAAAAAGAAATAGTGGCCTGAAACAAAAATGTTAGTAACATACACCAACAAGTAGTTGCAACTACCCAAGAAAATCTGCTCATGTGAATCTATGCCAAAAATTTCTGCTCCTCTAAGTGACGACTCATTTGTTCTAGCTGGCTGTGTCTTATTTATACTGCATTCGGGGCAATACCATGGCCCCTGAGGAATAAGTGTTTTGCCCATGCCTATACACCTAAAATGGTAGGCTGACGGACACCCATCACAACAAAGCAGACTCCCATCCATGCCGCAAAGTCGACATTCATCACTATTTATGTTTGCATCAATGGCGGTAGCATCCAAGCCACCATTAGAACCTCCTTTCAAACCCAAAAAATTCTGGTCAGTATAAGACTTTATCCCCTGATTCTCTACTATAATCTCCATAGCTTCTTCATCCTTGCAGGCGGAAGTTTTGGGGTATCTAGGATGAACCCTTCTGGGTCCATTTTCAAACATATATGTTGCTCCAGCATCATAATCTGGTCCAACTTCAGATACTTCACGCGAGTCAATTTCTGCTCTAAGCTCCACAGAATCTAATACTTCATCACAAAGAAACTGTAAAACCATAAGCTTTTGACTAGAAGGGATTGAGTAATACTCATTATTAAAAGCGCTTTTGCAGAATCCATTCCATTCCATCCCTTTTGCATATCCCATAACTGTTAAATATTCGACCAAAAAAACAGGCCAAGTCAATGAATCTAGCAAACTCCAATTCAGGTACCTGCAAGGTAATGTCGTAAAATGAATTAAACTATTCAATTTTAAATTTTAAATTTTAAAATAGATGCCTACCACTCTGAGGCATGCAAGTTTAGAAAAATGTCATGCAATGTATTTCAAAATAATTGCAATCAGACCCTTTCCCAAAGCCACAATAATATATAAACTATGAATATTTTTTTTAAATAAGAGACAAAAAAATATTCATAGTTTATAATAATTTATAAACTTTTTTTTTTGATAATAAACGAGTAATTCATGTGCATGGTCATGAACTATGAATATTATTCAACATAAATGTGCATGGTCATCTACTATATAAACAACAGATGTCCTACACTCAAACCCAGCGTACAAACAAAATGTAACTGAACTAAATATTCTGGAAAAAATAAAAATACAAAAGAAGTCCTAGCACTCTAATACAAACATTATCACAAAAATTCATTCACAATCTCCAATGCCCATAATTTATCATAAAGAGTGCATTTATTACTGGCCAACCAGAATACAATACACATCCTAGTAGCACATAGCCAAATCACCTGGCATTCAAAGACAAAAAACTCAGATCCTTTCATCTAAAATGAATTGAATATGAAAAGATGGCAAAATTTCAATGGTAACATTTTTTTTTAATAACCGTGAGTGTCCGAGACAGCTTATGCGGACCTCAAGTAATCTCAGGGACAACCACATATGGTTTGAACACTTGGTGTCGAGAAACTCGTAGAGTAATATCCTAGGTAGGTGGCCACATATGGTTTGAACCGATGACCTCAAGGTTTGAAGGAATAACATATGTGAACAAGAAAGGTCAAATACTTGAACTTGAGCAATTAGCAGCCTCTTCAACACACATATTTGAGATTGCAAACCACCGAATCCTCATTCAAACCAATCGAACATCTAACCAACCATTCAACTACTAAATCTCTGCACCACCACCCCCACCCCCATTTTATAGAGTTGCAACTCAAGCAAGGAAGGGATAACACTTGATGACCAAGGCATTACGGTAAATTTTACTTAGTGTTACCACAATGAAATCCATAAATACAGAGAACAAAAAATGAAGAAACACGGAAAAAAATATCAGGGTTGTGTAATATGGAGATTGTGAAGAACAACCTAGTACATTATAGATTAAAAAGACGACTTGAAGTTTGCATTTGCACATGAATCTCCTAGAGGGATCAACACGTAACGATGCACCAAAAATGTTCTGGATTAATTTTATTTGGGTGGAAAAGGAAGGCAAGCAAAACAGAAAAAATACCTCAAGCATTTGGATGCAACCTCTGAGCCATCTGAAGAAAGAATTTCGAGATGTCGGCGTATGGCACGCATCAAAGCAACATGAATGGCATCCAACAATGAATTCGCAACACCACAATTAAGTGATCCCACAAAGTCATCCAAGCTAAATGGATATAGAAATAATCGAATGCTAAATGATCGTAGAAAACAATAGACAGAAAAGAGATGAGAAACATGCTGCTCTGGTATCCCAATGGTTCCAGAAGATGGTGGTAGTGGTGGTGGTGGGATAAGCAGGGATTCAGCTTCAAACTCAGAAAACCTGTCCTGAACAGCCTCGGATGAATCACTCGAAGAATCAACATCAACGTCAATTTCTCCCGTGTCATTTTCAATAGCATGTTCACTGTTCAAATTACTCGGCAAAGATGCTTCAACCTGATCCTCTTTTTTAGTTAAATCTGCCACATTCTTCCTCAACACTTTAGTACTCTTCGTACTAGGCGACCTCGCTGCTAATTCGTCCAAACGCTTCTTCCTGTTACTCAAACCATCATCAAAACAAGGATCACCAAATAACAACCCTCGGATTTCACCACTCTCTAAATCCTCACTATCTCCATCCTCGTAAATTACTCTATATAGTCCTTCCTCGTAAAATACAACTTTACCGAGAAACTTTCCACTGCCTCTGAACTCTTTCAGCAAATATCTTCCAACCAACGCCACAGGCTTTGATCCTATGGTCCTCTTACAGGATTCAGGAACATCACCAACATCTTGAAGGTCATTATTCCTCCTTTTCCTCGGTCGACCTCTCGATCTAACTACCGGAGGTTCCATTGAAGTATCAATTAAAAGAAAATTGAATCCCAAATCCAAGGACAGTTCCACGCAACACCTAGGGTTTCAAAATCCTCTCACTATCACACCTGATATCCGAAATATTGCATTATAGAAGAATTAAAGCAAATTGCTGAAGAAAATCCTGCCAAAAAAAAAAAAACAGATTGGATAGCTTAATAAGTGTTTGCGGAAAATTTGCGAAGTTACGAGGTTCGAGGCATAAATTCCGATGTTCGATCCTAATGTTGAAGATGAAAAAACGATAATTAGGAAAAATGAAGCCTTGAAAAACCAGAGAAAAGAAGAAGACGAACCTTGCTAGGGTTTCATAACTGCCATTGACAAATCCTCTGAGACCTCTAAAGAGAAGAGACAGGGGAAGGGGGGAGAGAGACCACCCAAAAGATATAATTTACACATAGACCGAGCTTTACTTTCAACCAGTTGGCTGACCGGCTAGTGAATACGGCTCGGCTCGGCTCTTGACTCGGGGGCTTCTTTTCCGGTTTCAACCCGGCCCGGTTTGACTATTTTATTTATATCGCTTCTTTTCTTTTTTCTTTTTTTAATTTATTTATATCCCTTTTTAGTGAGTTTGATTTAAAATTTACTTCTCATTAATGTAATTGGAAAATCACTGCAAGGAACACATCATTTACCTAAAAAAAGGTCGAATCTCAAATCTTTTTATTATCGATTTTCTAATATTAAAAAATAAAATAAACATACGAGTTTTTACTTCTTTTTTCTAGTAGTTGGCTTTTGAAAACCGAAAAGTATATGGCAATATAACAACTTTTTAAGGCTAGTTTGATAGTGATTTTGGTGATTATTTTTTGTTTTAAAACGATAGGTTTGATTATTAACAATTTATCTGCTTTTAAAAATTAAACGAAATTTTTAAAATTTAAAACTCAAAAAATGGTGCTAAAAGTTTCGATTTAACATTAAAGATTAAACTATACAGGTTCGTCACACGAGTTTCAGCTCTCCACATATGTTAAAATCGTAAGTTTCCTCTTCTACAAAGTTCAAAGTTGTTATGGGTGAAATATCAGTGAGAGTAAAATGACCACGTTTCGAGAACACAAAGTGACACGTAGAATTATCAAACTCTTTCGGTCTACGGGTGTAAGCCTAGTTATTTGAGCATGTCACGGACGACGGACCCGACCTCCACCACTAACGGAGAACGTACCATCAAGAGTGGTTCGCAATCGTCTCAATTGTCAAGGACCACGAGGCACAACCATCTAATTAATGATGGAGTGACAAGCTCGTAGCTGCGTAGAGACGCGGACTCATCTTAGAGAAATATCGATTAAATGTCCAAGTAAGAAGATCTGCTGCTGCGCCGTGCGTATCTGCCTCCCACCTCAGAGAAGCGTAGGTGCGCAACAGCCACCCAACATACCTACACCCAATCAAGACCCAACATATGGACCAATCCGTGTGCTACACGTGGCTTGATGACATCATCCATTTCCACTCCTATAAATAGGAGATGAGAAATGGCCAAAAGGTAACTAATATTTATTCCTAATTTGTTTGGCACACCAGCTCTGCTCTAACTTAAGCATCGGAGGGTGTTAGGCCGGCACCACATCGGTGTTATTTACTCTTTTGCGCAGGTGACCGCCTACATAGCAGAACACCTACGCAAGTCACCACCTATGCGGAACATCGCCTTCGACTCAATACAAATTTATTGTTCGTTGCACACGTGAAAGCAAGAGAAGCATTGGGGCGGAGCACGTCCGCGCGTTACACTAATTACCGTTTTCACGCAACAACAAAAGTCATGCTCAAACACTGAAATTCAAGGAAGAAAAATGTATAATTTCGTTTGTGTCAAAATATACTTGTGGTATGTGAAACGAAAAATTAATGGATGTGACAGAATAGTTTTTTTAAACACTGTAAAAGTTCATGTGTTTAATTTTATTAAAAAAAATTCAAGGGGGAACTTGTCAAAACTCACATAGTTATGGTGTGTTTGCTTAAACAAATAGTTCATCGGGGTATTTGTCACAACTTGAATAGTTTAATGGTGGTTTTTTCATTTTCCCTAAAAACCTCGTACTTAACGCGGTTTTCTCTTTTTTACTAAGTATAATGTATAATATAATATAAGATTTTATAAACTCTAATTTTAAACTCGGGTCGAAAAACAAATTATACTTTATAACCTTCATCTAAAAAAGGAAATATGAGAAATTATAAATACGTTTTAAAATATATATTTAGATTAAAGAAAAAAAACTCATCAATGACTTGATCTAATAAATCAATTCCTCTAAAGCCGAAGGTTAAATATAGAACAATACTTAGTTGCTAATGAGCGATATGGCTACTTAAAGTCAATCAAAGCAACCAAGTGGTCAGAAAAATATATTTTTTAATTTTTTTTTTCCTCTGTTAGCAGCTAATTGGCTGCTTTTGATTGGATTTAAGTAGTCATGACTGCTAAAAAATGAGGAGCCAAATATTATTATTAAAAGATGGGTTAAATGCATCAATGACCCCAACATTTTCATGTTTTTTCAATTTACACCCCTACATTATCAATTTAGCTTTTTTCACCCTACACTTTTAATTGTCCAATTTCTATCCAATTGGAGTGTTAAATCTAACACTCAATTATTATTTGTTTTATAATTATTGGGATTGGTGAAAAGACTCATTTGGCCCATATATTTTTTTCTTCAAACATTCTCCTTCTCCACGTTGCCTTTCCAGACTACCTTTCACGTTTGATGCAATTGGTTCAATGGAAGTATTCCGCCGTTGAATCGTTTTTTTTCTTGAGGTTTTTAATGGCACGAGGAATAACTTTAATGGACATATGTAAGTTATTCCTTCGATTTTTTTCTAGAATTTTTGAAGCCATAATTCTTATTTAGAAAATTGATTCCATCCTCCAAATTCTTATTCATGTTTCGAACTACACCCATTTCTAATAACGAATAAAATCAAATTATCAAATCAAATAAATGTATATACCAATCAAGTATGACTATTAAACCCGTAGAACTTCATTAGATACAATCCATGGCTTCACTTTTTTTTCTAGCACAAAACAGTTTAGAGAATGAATTTATAAGAAAATGGTATCTATGAGAAGGAATTGAATCAGGAGAGAGAAAAATTGATTGGGATTAATTAGAAGTACCTCGTCCCTTCATACTATAAATCTTGAAAATTTAAAACCTAGCTAAACTAAACAACCGTCTCTGTCATTGCTCTTTTGTTCATGAATGGTTAAAGACAATGAAGAACTAAAAAGGGGGCGATGGAGAAGAGATAAAGGAGAGTGAAAGAGAGAGTTTTTAATAATATAATATTTAAAGGTCAAGTCTGTCTTTTCCCCATATCCATGTATATTAAAAAAATTAAAAAATATCAGTGCTGTTAGTTTTAACATTTTTTTAACATCAATTGGAAAATAGAAAGTGTTGGGGTGAAAAAAACTAAATTAAAAGTGCAGGGGTGTAAATGAAAAAAGCTTGAAAGGGTAAGGGTCATTGGTGCAAATAACCTTTAAAAGATGATTTAAAAAAAAAACTACAATAAGTTTGTCAATCTAATCTTTTCTACTGTCTACATCTCATAAATTTTAAAATTATCTATCTTTTCTACTCTCTACGTCTCATAAATTTTAAAACTCTCTCTCTTTTTAATCACGTCCCATCCAAATCACACTTAATCTATCAAATATTATGAAAATCGTAGTATTCACATATAATATCATTCATCTCACCCACAAAAAAATTGTGTGGGAGTGAAGACAGAAAAAACTTCATACATATAATTATAGAACCGTTTTTTTAAGTGCATTATGAAAAAAAATTTATTTTTTACATAAAATGCCCTTATCTTAATATATAATAATAATAATAGGGTAAAGTACCCTTTTGATCCATGAATTTTGGGAGTCGTGTTTATTTGGTCCATGAATTTTCATTTTGTGTCTACTTGATTCCCAAATTATTGAAACAAATATATTCGGTCCATGCCGTTAGTTTTTCATCTGCTATAGTAACAGAAAGCTGACTGTGTAATTTTTATATTATTTTATCATATGTGGTTTAAACTGTAGTCTAATATAAGAGGATCCAAAAGCTGACTCCGTAATTTTTATATTATTTTATCACATATGGTTTAAAGTTGATGGGAATTGAATCTTGTGGTATTTAGCCATTTTTGTTTTACACATTACTAGATGTTCCCTTTATTGCTCTCTTGGACGATCCATTCTTTTTTTTTTCATTGTTCAATATATTTTGTTGATCGGGTGTTTTGTACTTAATTCTCTATTTACAATTCTTACCATACAATCTTGTCAAGCCGTATTGTGAAATTCCAAACTTCCAGCAGGAGAAAATGTGTACCCATTCTTTTTAGGGTAAACTGCAAATAACACCCCTATGGTTTCGGTCAAATTCATGAAAAGTCTTTGTAGTTTAAAAATGGCAAATCACACCCCCATACTTCTAGATTATATCAATATGACCTCTCCCCTTCAATGGTATAAATCTTCTTTTAGCCGTAACTTTTTCGTTTGAACTCTGATTTTGATGATTCAAGATGTTTTGGAATCATCTTTTAGGGCTCTACGTCATGGTTATCTCAAACATTCAAATTTTTTAATAAATAACAGAGTTTTATTATCGTCAAAATATTTGGTATGATTACAGTAATTAACCCCGATATTTACTGATGATTTAGAAGTTTTCAAGTGACCATAAAGTAGAACCCGGAATGAGGATTCCAAAACATCTTGAATCATCAAAATCGAAGTTCAAACGAAAAAGTTATGACTAAAAGAAAATTTACACCATTGAAGGGGAGGGGTCATATTGATATAATTTGGAAGTACGGGGGTGTGATTTGCCATTTTTAAACTACATGGACTTTTTATGATTTTGACCGAAACCATAAGGGTGTTATTTACATTTTACCCTTCTTTTTAATTGAAAACGAGCTGCTTATTGGCCTAGAGAGAAACAATAGTATATGCATGTCTGATATTAAATGTCACTCAATACTATTTTTTCTTACGTTATTGGAATAACGGTTTGATTATTTTAAATTTTGAGTTTAAATGTGAAAGTTAATCACACGCCATGGTAACTCCACCAAGTAAAAGCAATAGTTACCTGAAGATTTGTTGTATGGTGGTCTAAATCAACAACTCAATGTTGGTAGTTTTTCTACCCAAATTAAATTTATCACGAAAAAAAAATGTAAAATAGTTTGTTTTTAGACTTGCAAAAGATGAGTTATTTCGAATAACATGTGAAGAGTGAGTGAGGGAAGGATCTTTCCTTTCTATTTTACCTTTATATAAATCTTTAACACATTTATATTAAATAAATGACATGTAAACAAAAATTGTGAATATTAAACCAATCAAACATACCACATCATTTAAAATACGCCACATAAGCGATAGTATGAATATAAAATTAATATTTTAGGGCACGTCAGATTTCTGTTAATTATCTAATAGAAATGTGACGTCACGGACCAATATGACAGCTAAATAAAACCCAGGGGCTAAATTGTCGAGTTTGAAAACTCAAGGACCAAATAGAAAATAAAGTCAAAACTCAGGGAGTAAAAGTGTAATTTTCCCTCAATTTTTTTTAAAAAAATTCTCTACGCACGCCAACCACGAACAATCAAATCCTCTTCCATTTTCCCATGTCATTTAATTTGTTTTATAGACCAAAAAATCATTTATCTTGATTTTTGTAATATCATTCATGTTCATATTTTTATCCATCTTATCACCTTTGTTTCTTTAATCTATTAATTTAATCCACTAATTCAAACTCATATAAATATATATATACCGTGGATATAAGAAGTCGAGTGGCCTAGTATACAAGACGTTGAAGAGTGATGTTTGCTACTGATGAAAGCTTTGAAAGGGAACATTCAAGTTTACATGATCGCCAGATATGATTGTATCGACCGAGACAACTATTCCAGTTCAATAAATATCATAAATAATGAAAGACCTTTTAACGAGTATAATTTAGACGTTATCATACTTTCAAAATTTAAAAAAATTATAATATCTTAAAAATACGTGCAATACATACTAAAGACAATACATAATAACGCGGAACACACATTATTTCTAAGTAGTATATGAAGGAGTGAAAAGTACTTTTGTTATCGTGGAATAAAGAGACCTTTCTTACTTTAATGCGTGTAATTAATTTTTCGAAACTATTACTTTTGGAGCGGGATTTTGTTTTTCGAATTGAGCATATCGTATTAAAATTATAAATTTTAGTGTAAGGAGTCAAAATTGATAATGATTTAAAAACGGGGAAACTCTGATAATTCTACAATTTACACGGTGAGCAAGATCGGCCCATGTATAATGGGCCTATGAGTAGATGATGTATGGGCTGCAATTCTCTAGCCAGCTAGGCCCAACAATGAGTATGGAATATTTTACATTTTAAAAGAAAACATTTACAATATTATGAAATTTCTAAGTGGGGTAAAATAAATAAACAAAAAGTAATTCACGACCTTTGTGTATAATAAGTCAAATTATAATCATATTTTTTAAGTATAATTTGCATTCTTTTATATTATTACACACCCGCTCCCTCATTTTTTTCCCTTCATATATAGGTATAATTTGATATCTGTACAATTTTTTTTTTGAACGATATCTGAATAATTTTTTTAAAAAAAGGTATCTAATCATAATTACATTTTTAAAATTACAATCTTCATTTAATGTAACATTATAATGTTATTTTAATGGATTGAGATAGGGTAGTGTAACTAGTAAATGTAAAATCTCATGACTAATTTTGTATACATATAATGATGGTATTTTTAAATTTCAAAATATACATCTGTTTATTTTGCTTATTAACTTCCTTTTTCTTTATATTAATAATTTGATATCATTTTAAGATTGTTACAATCTCTTCTCAATTTTATATAGTACAAATTTATATATATTTTTAATCTATACAAGTTAAAAAAAATACTTAATTAATTATTATACAATAATTTTCTTTATAATTTAATCCCTAACTATTATTTTACCCATTATTTTTTAGTTTTACTTATATATATTAAATTTTTATTAATCTTATTAAAACAAATTATCTTTCTAATTAATTAATTATTGAAAATAAAAGAAATTAACAAACTTTCTTGAATAGGTTAATGGTGAATAAAACATTTATATAAACCTTTTTTAGTGGTTCATTGATGAATAAATCGATTTAAATAGTAGCATCAATTTGTTTTTCTTTAAAATGATATAAATAATAACGACCTCAAAACAAAAATATAAATTAACCAACAAGTTATTTAAAATAAGGGTAAAATATAAATAACAAACCCTCTAGTTTTTTTCAAAAGCATGAACACTCCCTCTGATTTTAAAATTACAAATCACACCCATATAGTTTAAAATTATTTCAAGGAGACCCTTTTCTCCACTGTCATAAATTTATTTAGTCATGATTTTTTCGTTTGAACTCCAATTTGGATGATTCAAAATGTTTTGAAATCATCGTTTTGAGTTATACATTCTGGTCACTTCAAGACTTCAAAATTATTAATAAATAAAAGAGTTTATTTTCATCAAAATATCAGGTATGATTTACACCATTAACGCTTTTGATTATTGATGATTTAGAAGTTTTTAACTGACCATAATATAGAGCCCAAAATAAGGATTCAAAAATATTTTAAATCATCCAAATCGGTATTCAAACGATGAAGATATGGCTAAAATAAAATAAATAAAATTTAAGGGGTCTCATTGAAATAATTTGGAACGGTATGATTTGTCATTTTCAAACCACATGGGTTATTCATGCATTTGACAAAAACTACATGGTCTTATTTGCATTTTACCCTTAAAATAACTATTCAAATTTGAAAGTGTCCCCATTAATTTTTTAAAAGAACAATCATATTCAAAAGACGACAATCATTTAACCAGATCACAATGAAAGAAATGTGATCACATCTCAAAAAAAATCTAAATTGATTTAGTTATAATTTAAAATCAGTAGTTGAGATTTAAGATTATAATCTAACAGTTAAAATTAAATTAAATTTTATAAAATAACTAAAGTAAAAATGATTAAAAAAAATGAAGGAATGAGATTAAAGTTATTGGGATGCCCATAACTAATTAGAAGGTAAAAATGAAAATATAACGAAGGAATGAGTATTTTTTATAACACACCTTAAATTTGAGGTAAATTGAATAATATTCTATTTTTTATTACACTAAACCAAAATGAACCCTATAATTTAAACTCTTGAGATTTTGCTAACTGAAAATCCGATTGTAAATGAATTGAAATATATAAATATTTACTGCCATAAATACATTTGTCCTCGCTATATTTTCAGTAAGCGCGTAAATCAGAGAGATATAATTGATCATTTATTCAACGTCTTTTTTTTTTTTTTTTGAGAAAATTTATTCAACGTTTCTTTTGCCTACAATAGAGAATCATATCAGATTAGAAAAATTAAAAAAAAAACATGATGTGAAATTCTTTATATATGATTTCACGAATCATGATTTTAAATAACATACCAAAATTAAAGAAATCCGAAACGATATCCTTGCAAATCATAAAGTTTTCAAAAAAACAAGGTTAAATTCTCCAAACCAAAAACCGCAACTGTTGAATGATCATGGAATTGGATCTGACTTCCATCGATGAAAATGGTACAAATATTAGTCAAACCGAATCATTGTCGAAAGAAGGCCTCAACAATGGCATCACTATTGAAACAAATATGGCCAATGAAGAAAACAAGTCAGTTGATCAAAATGGTGTAGAAATTATATCAACCAAAAGGAAAAGAGAAAGACCAAGGAAGTATAAAGTTGACAATGACATACCGGCTCGAGTATCACCATCACTGAGTAATATGTCGTCGAATTCGTCGAAACGTCGTCGTGGTCGGCCTCGTGGTTCCGGTAGATTACAACTCCATGCATCATCTGGTATAAAAAGTTTCAGCTGATGGTAGAAGAAATATATAATAATTTTTTTATTTATAATTTCGAGTTAAATGTAAAATATACTTTTACATTTTAGATTATTGTTAAATCACATCCCTATATTTTTGTAAAATTATAAATCACATATTTTATGTCCTTCTATCAAATTGAGAATGTAAATGATATAATTTTAATGGATAGAAGAGTGTGATTTATAATTTTATAGAATACAAGAAGTTTGAAATAATTTTCATATTTGAGTATAATTTAACAATAACCTAAACGGTTTAAGAGTGTCTTTTGCATGTAACTCGATAACTTTTTTAATAAGGCGGTGATCATGATGTTGTTTTGGATAAAGCAGGAGGATTTTTTACGCCTCATGTGATTAACATTGCTATAGGAGAGGTAAATATGGATTTCATGATTTTTTTGTTTTTATTATAAATGATAATAATAATAAAAATATAATGTAATTGGTTTAGAAAAAAAAAAAATCATGGGCAGGATATTGTAAATAGAATATCAACTTTTTCACAAAAAGGTCCTCTAGCAATCTGCATACTTTCTGCAACTGGTGCAATTTCCAACGTTATCATCCAGCTTCCTGGTTCTAAATCCAGCAGTATCTTGAAATACGAGGTGTGTCTGATATTTTATTAAAAAAAAAAAAAACTGTTTATTGCATTAATTTAATTATTATTTGGTTTTGTATGTTAAATTAGGGTTTATTTGAGATTCTCTCACTTTCTGGATCCTATATCAATGAAATGAACGGTTCGAGTAGGAAAAGAGGAATATTCAGCGTTTTATTGGCCAACCCTGACGGTCGGGTTTTTGGTGGATCCGTTGGTTCTCCACTCATAGCAGCCAGCCCGGTTCAGGTTGGTTTTTTTTCTTTCTACTTCTACATTCCTCATGGTTTGTCCGGTCCATGTATTATATATGGGTAGCATTATTATATATTTAAAAAAAGCGATAAATTAAATATAATAGTTTGTTTATCCTTTGATATATCTCAATATCCACTTTCCCCCTTTGCTTTGCCAAGACTAGCCATAAACCTGCTCATTATACTCATAGGATAAGCCAAATCAAGTCTTGTGCACACCTTACAATACATCAGGCTTCCAAAAACATTGTAATAGGGAGTATTTGTCATATCTTCTGCCTCATGATTTCATTTAGGAGACTGTTCTATGACATCAGTGTGGAGCAAATGGAAGAGAAACTGGTTTTGAATCTAACATGTTGAATCTTCTCATTAATGTGTTAGCATAAGCTATTTAAGACAGATGTAGAATTCTCTTCTTTCTGTCTCTCATAATCTCCATCTCTAAGATACTCTTACCTACCATGAGGTCTTTCATGTCAAATTGAAGACTAAAGTCATCTTTTAATCCTTTGTGACTTGATCAGTGCTTTTGCAAGCAATCAATATATCATCCACATACAATAGGAGGTATATTGTATTTTGATCTATTGTACCGCTGTCTTGGGGATTGCTTAAGCCCATAAAGAGATCTCTTTAGGTGTTACACAAGGTCTTCATGCTTTATGTCTTCGAAATCAGGTGGTTGCATTATGTAGATATTTTCCTTCAATTCTCCATGAAAGAATGTTGTCTTCACATCCATATGCTCTAGTTCCAGACATCATTTTCAGTAATTAACAAGAGGATCCTGATGGATGTATGCCTCACAACAGGAGAAAAAACTTCAGTATAGTCTATCCTTTTTTGTTGAGTGAACCCTCTGGCTACTAATCTGGCCTTATTACCTTTCTCATCGAGAATTTCCTGCCCCTGATTTAATCTTTAAGATCTATTTTCAACCCACAATTCTCTTCTTTTCAGGTCTTGATACCAACTATTGGGTATGGTTCCTATATAAGGAGGCCAATTCCTCCTTCATTGTTGTTATCTAGTGAGCTTTATGCTCATATTGTATAGCTTCTTGATAGCTAGATGGCTAATTGTTAATAATTTCATATGCCACTGTGAAAGAAAAAGATGTCAAATCATAATCTTCAAACCTGGTTGATGGGTGAATAGTTCTTCTTGACCTGTCTCTCGCTAATTGATAATTAGAAGGACGAATATCAATCACACTACTATCCTCTTCTTCAAGATTAGACACTAGAGCTCTATCTAAAGATAAATAGTCAGCTTCATTTATGCTCCCTGAACCAGAAAAAGTTCCTGACATATCTGTTGCATCACAGTCATGGGGTTGTGTTGTCTCCACCTAGGGATGGCAAACAGGGAATCCTCATTTTATTAGGGCGCTAGGGTTAAGGGGAAAATTTCCCCCCTATTTGTTTTAGGGTACGAGGATGGGAATACATTCTCCACCCCGCCCCCGACCCCGAATCCGATATTTTAGTAATATCTTATGTATTTTGTTTACTATTATCTTTATTTATTGAAAAAATATATATAATATGGTTATATTAACTAATAAATTATAAAATATTTAATATTATGTTTTATTTCCGTCTTAAAAATGTATATTTTAAATATATATTTCATTTTTATATTTCTTATTAAATAAGAATAAAAATATAAAACGGGTAATTTTCCCCGCCGAAACCCTATCCCTGAATGGGGAATCCCTGAAACCACTTCTAATTTTTTATTAGGGGATAAGGTAAGGTATGGGGATTAAAAATCCCCGCAGGTTAGGGGATGAGAAATGCATCCCGACCCCGTCTCGTTGCCATCCCTATCCCTATCTCCATCTCAACAGAGATGTCCTTGCCTTTAGCTTTAGATGTAATACTTTCATATGGCATTTTTTACTCATTAAACCGGCTTATTATACACTTGGAGGATTTCAAACACCACAATTTAAAAACCTTAACTTCAGAAGGATAGTCCTAAGAACAGGCACTCCAATGGCCTTGCTTGTTGCTTCTAATTTTTCTTGACTTATGCGTGCATAAGCTGCACAACCAAACATCTTCATGTTGTCTAGATTGGTCTACTTTTCCACTGTTATTTAGGGGTTTTAAAATTTATGGCTGTTAAGGAAGATCTGTTAACTAGGTAACAAGCAGTCATCAAGGCCTCACTCCAAAATGTTCTTGGTAGACCTAGCACATAGAAGCATGTAATCTCACTCTTTCAAGAAGAGTTCTATTCATCCTCTCAACAAGACTATTTTGTTGAGGTGTATACGTAACTGTGAGGTGTCTTTGTATTCCCTGATCATTGCAAAGGTTTATGATCACTCCGATACCAATTATTGTTCTTAATTCAATCCAAACAATAACCAAACATGCTCAGAAACTAACAACAATCATAAACACAAGATATATGAATCAGTTACTGAAACTTAGAACAGAAAATGAGCAAACTAGAAAAAGATAAACATAGATTAACGTGGTTTGACAATGTGTCTACATCCACAGGAGAATCAGGAGCATTCTCAATCCATTTCATTCCACATCATTCACCATGAATCACTCATATACAAATCACTCAACTCGCAGAATTCATCAATGGTTGCCTCACTCTATTCTCAGATTTTCTCTCGAGCACTCTCTCTCAGTTTTCAGTCATTTAAATGAAGCTTAAACTTGAGGATAAAATATGTTATTCTTGCACATGGCTTCAACAGCTCTGCTCTGACACGTCAGATTAGCTAATGATAAGAAAATTGTAATAACTTCACAAAGAGATAAGATTTGGAAATAAAAGTAATTTAATGCATTTAAATACGTGAATTGACAGCTAATTGTGGCAAGTTTCAAGCAAAATAGCAGCAATACATTTAAGAAACGGCAAGCAGGAGATCTGAGCCAGCCACACCAACAGGTAATTTCAGTTTTCATTATAAAAATAAGTTTTATAAATTTTTTTTTTTTTTAGAGTACATAAATTGTTATTTGTTTGCTTACAAATTTGTATTTTATTTTAATAGTGTCATTGTTTAGTTTGAGTTCGAGTTTGTGAGTGAAGGAAATTTTATTTTTACAATCATATAATGGATAAGATATATTTAAATTGTTATATTTTAATAAGCATGAAGAATTCAAAGACTTGATTATCATCCTCATAGTTTTTTTTTTCCCCAAGGTTTTGCATTGAGGAGTATGAATTGATCATTGGAGGAGAAAGCCAGCAGCAATGCATAATTGGATGTTGGATATTTTGAATAAATCATCCTCCTCCAACTAAAAAACCCTTTGAATTTTTTTGTTTTAATTTATTTAGAATCTTTTTTATTTATTTCATATTTTGTTTTTTAAAACAAAATTCTACAATTGTTTTCTTTTTCTCTTTTTTCTGTCGTGAGAGGTAGAAACTGTGAGCGACCGTTGTAGTGAGATTTTTTTTGAAGTAATAGTGAGTCTAGCTAGGGAAATTATTAGATCATAGATATTTATTTTATAATCATTGAATAAATGATTTGAACCTTTTTTTTTAATTATTATAATGTAGAGGTTGAGTTAACGTATTTGCATCCGTCTCTATTATTTGTAATAAAAAATAGATTTTAAATTCCTCTGTATTATGTTCAATAATATATTCACAAATAAAATCTTTATAATAGTATTGTTTTTATTTAAAAATAATTATATATCCACTCTCCTCAATAGCAAGTTCTATTTAAAGAGGCATATGCAACTGTGAAATAGGGAATTGTAGATATAATTTCTCCCATGTATAATAAAACTTAGGAGTAAAATTCATAGAATATATAATGCTAGGTACGAAAAGAACTTTTAAACTCGAAATATAGAGAAAATACAAGATCCACACCTTCACGGGCTTCATAATGCAATGGTCTCCTGGAATGGTGGAGCAACTTGGGCTTTTTATTTCATTTGGGCCTTAGACTAGCACATGACGCCCGCCCATATACATATGAAATTGTTAGATTTTTGGAATTTTATCATATCTACCCCAAATTTAAAGTGTGTTATCAAAAATACTCTCTCTCCTATGATACTTTCATTTTTACCCGTGGTTAGTTATAGTCATCCCACTAACTTTAATTGGCTAGCTTCCATGTGTAAAGTTAAGGGTAATTTTAATAACTTCTACATAAATAGGGTAAATTTGAAAACTAGTTTTTCTAATGGGGTAGTTATGAAAATTCTCCTAGATTTTTTTTTTTTTGAAATGGTTAGATATAGGCCTCATCATATGGATAAAGTCAGTGGGCCGACCTGGCCCGTAAGTCAACGCTTGACAGGCCAGCCTGGCCCGGCCTATAAATCAATGAGTTGGATATGGATCGTGCATTTGAGCCTAAGCCCGGACCGCGGGCTTTATCTATAGGGCCCCCATCAGGCCAGGCCCGAAGCCCGGTTCAAAAATTATTTTAAAAATATATATATATATATATATATATATATATATATATATTTAATATCTATAATGTTAATATTTTATATTATTTTTTATATTTAAATATAATCTTATATATACATTTAAAATATATTTTATTTTTTAACAAAATGGAATAATCTTTATAAAAGAAAAAAAAATATATCGTGACAAAATAATAAATTAACTTCATCACTTTATAGTTAAATTTAAGTTTAATTAACCTATAGAGTTAAGTTTAAATTAATAATGAAATAGTAAAAATTTAAATTCACTTTTTTTTCATCACTTTAGAGTTAAGTTTAAGTTTAAAAAGTTAAAAATAATTTTTTAAAAACACAATTAATAATTTAATGGAAATTTAATTAAATTCATAAAAATTTGAACGAGCTTGGGCTTACCATTTTAAGTCAGGTCTGGGCTCGGCCCAACCCATTTATAGAGCAGGCCTGACGGGCCCAGGCCCAGCCCGAGCCCATTCAATTAAGGGCAGGCCCGGCCCGACCCATTGATGAGGCTTAGTTAGATATGGTTATTATATTTAAACGTAAAATGCAAATGAGGCCCCTGTGATTTTTTCCAAATGCATGAACACCCCCTGTGGTTTGAAAATGACAAATCACACCCCTGTGGTTCCAATTTTTTTCAATCAGACCTCTCCCCTTCAATGTCAATAGTTTTCTTTTAGCCATAACTTTTTTGTTTGGACTCTGATTTAATTTGGATGATTCAAGATGTTTTAGAATCCTCATTTCGGTCTTTAAGTTATGGTCACTTCAAAACTTCTAAATCATCGATAACCAAAACAATTAACAGTGTCAATCATGTTAGGAATGATGTCCTAGAACTTGTAATTATTTAATAATAATAATTTATTAAGAATAAATTAAATAAATAAACATAAGTTCTTTATATTATCTAGATTGATTCAATTAATGATATTAGGAATATATGGAAATATATAAATATCAAACATTCAAATAGTAAACCCTAAGTTACTCTTATGAAATCACGACTTAGTATGTGAGTCATACAAGAGGATTAAAGTCAAGATGAGTAACTTAAACGTGTCTACAGTAAACGGATAGCGTTTGAGAACCTTATCCTTGTAACACTGTTGATAGCTTCGCATTTTGTTTATAGACAAATGATCGAATCCTGATCATTCATGTGAGAGACATGAAATGGAAGTATCATATGCAATGTTGATTGTATAAGACAGGACCACGATGTTCGATCAAATTTCTCATTAGTACCGTTTACGAGAAATAATCGAATATCAAACTAAGTTTATCAACCGTGATAGATCTCAATCCTAAGTGAAATGCGGACTCCTATTTTTGGAGTTATGTTCTTTGATTCACATAGTTGAGAGCGATCTGTAAGAACGCTCAATACACTCCTGTTTTGGGAACATGACTAGATAAGTAGCTGGGAACTCATTTTCACGAGATGAAATTCATAACTTTCCTATAAATTAACGGTATCAGTGCGATACCTAAACATTTTAGGAACTTTAGGAAACTCCTTTGATGTAGTGATTTGAGACATGAACAAGTGACGTCACGACTTCTATTGATCACAGAAGTATCTTATCTCTAGTTCGACTAAAGATAAAGTTAAGTGTTAATTTGTGTTACTAAATAAATTCCGCTAATTTAGTAAATCATCCTTTCAAATTATACCTAGTATTTTGAAGTTAATAAACTCTTTTATTTATTAATCATTTAAAAGTTTCGAAGTGACTATTTTGGTTGGTTTTAATTAATGGGTTCATTTTGCTACAGGGGTATTATTAATTGGTAATGAAAATAGTGATATTTAAACTTTATAAACAAATGTTAAATCATTTTATATATTCAATGTGAGATCCTTAAATACTCCTTTAAGATGGTGACTCTTTTGAAGTCACCATTCTTGTCGGATCCCATTTTAGGATCGGATGTTCATTTGAGCCATATAAAGCTTTTATTCCGCCTTAATAATCATGTCATTCCATCTCAAAACCAATTAGTTAATGAGAGGAATTACCTTTGTGGTTTATAAACACTGTTAAATCCCATCATTTTTTCGATGTGAGATCCTTAACAAGGTGTATGAGGTTCTTAGGTGAGAGATTCTCTATCTAGGAGATTACTGTAATTTATCTTAAATACACAAAATTTCTATGCAATAGATTGATTGATCAATTCAATAAACTAGACGTAGGTTTTTCTGTAGTGTGAATCAATATAATTTTTTATGTGGGATCTCTTTCCTGATTAATTTTAGTAATAAGAATGAATTTTAATCATAATATTAATTATTTATTAAAAAAATAAGCACAAATAATGGTCAAAATAGAAAGTGAAATGCATTAAATATGGCTTAATCCCCGGCTTAGGATAATAATAATCAAGCACAAATCATGGCACGAGTACATACGATGGAATGGTAAGGAAAGGCACGAGATTAGCTACGTGGCGGACTAGGAGAAGGGCATTTACTTTACGTAGATAGTAAGAAAACTTTAGACATTTTTCTTTCTTTTTTCTTTTTCCTTAGATAATGGTCAAATAAAAAAGAGAAATGCATTAAATACAAAAAATAAAAAAAATAAAATAAAAGAACGACCCCATTAAAGGCAAGAAAAGCAGTGAAGATTTGCAATTTGATACGTAAATAAACGACATCAAGGATCTTCAAAGGTTGATTGACACTCGAGAAACTTTGTATTTTTGTGGCCAAAACTTTGATAATCTAATTCGGTGGAGTCTAAAGAAGCAGCACTAAAAAATAAAAATCTCACACAAATTATGGAACAAATTATCTTCTTTTTTTTTTTACTAATTATTTATTGTGATTGGTCAAATATTTTTAATTATAAAGTAAAAGAAAGAAAAAAAGAGTAGGCATGTTAATTAATTTAATCATAAGGTTAGATATTTCATGGACTAAATTATAAACAATCTTAAAATGTTTATTATGATTCTATGAATTAAAATATTTTCTCTTTATGATCAAGAAATGGACAAACAAAATTTTCAATCACAAAGGAATTGAGTGTTCTAATAATTTTATAATATGATTGAAACTTGTAAGGATGAAAATACAATAATAATATTTCACCATTCTTGAGGCAAGTGATAGGTATGGCAAGTGAAATAGAGGGAATAAACTTTATCTTTTGCCCATTTATTTAGTTAAGTTCATTTCATCCTTAAAGTTTTAGAATTTTTCAAATTTATAACTTAACAAGTATTGAAATTAATATCATCCAATCAAAATTTTTTTGGTTAAAATTTTGTGATTTTATTTGTGGATTTTTTTTTTGAAAGTTTGAAAGTTTAGGGTCTAATGAAGTCATTATTTTTTTCATTTATTTAAGTTTAAGATTCAATTTGATAAAATTAAAATTTAAAATAGACTTACTCAAAGGAGTATAAGGACAAAAAAAACGAATTTCCTTCTCCCAAAATTAATAACAAATAAAATTAAAAGAAAAAAAGGGGTGAGTTGAAATCCTTGGACAAATAACTAATATTGAAGACTGAATTCTTTTGGCATTTTACCAAACAAAGAATATATATATATATATGATAATGATATTGTGGGGGAGAAAATTTTCTCCTTACTTTATCATCTCTCTCTTTTTTTTTTGAGGATTTGAAGCTACAGATAAAAATAAATAAATAAATACATACAGTTTATAAAGCTGAAAAGTCAAGCCTAGGTGGGGAGTTGGGAAGTAGGACAAAAGAAAAATAGTTAAAATTACAAGGGTATAATTAGAAATAGCAAGAGAAAAAGGGTCAAAAGAACAGGTTATGAAACAGCTTTTTAAAACTGAATAAGAACATTGATGAAAGAATATGCTGATTCTATCCACAGGCACTGTTAGATTATATTTCATTTAAAAAAAAAAAAAAACAAGGGGAGTGAGAAAAATAAAAAGAAATAAAAAAAAAATTAACTCAAGTTGGGATTTTTTAATTAATTATTAATTTAAATGTAGAGAGGAAGAATATTTAGAGGGTATAGGCCACAGGTGAGCCCCAGAATGGTTGGCAAGATCAAGATGATCTTTCTTCGAAAAGATATTCCTCTTCTCTCTATTTTTTTATGCATGTCAGTGAAGCTAGAAGAAGCTACTAAATTTCAAAAAATAAAAATAAAAATTATTTGATATGGTGTGAACTAAATAATTCATTTTAAATAAACCAAACTCAATTGTTGTGATATTAATGATTGTTTTAAGACCAGCATTGAAAAAATAGATAGCTGGTCTAGTTTAGACACTAAATTGTAAAAAGTGTCGAATTTTCAAAGTTTTTTTTTACGTTAAACGGAGAGAATACTGACACCTAAAAGGTTAAAAGTATAAATCACACCCTTCTATCGATTAGTTTTAACGAAATTGAGCTACATCTATATTATACGCATACCACGTGTTCCAAAATCATAAAAATTTTTGAATATTTTTAAGTATAATTTATAGATTTTACATCTTATTAACATAAAAGTTTATTCTAAAATTCTACACATCTGTCAATTTTTTTTGTTATTTTTCATGAAATCATAATACATGACATTCGTAGAATATAAATGTATATTAATTTCGTTTAAACTAATTGATTGAAGGATGTGATTTGCAATTTTACTAAAGTACAAGGGTATTCTAAAACAAAAAAAGAGTGCAGGGGTATGATTTAACAATAACTCAAGGTAGGGGGTATTTTTTGTATTTATCCCAATTTTTAAATATTAACTCAGAAAATTAATGTTGTAGAAATTAATCCAAAAAATACGGTTTAATTAATGTTTAATAATTAATCACTTGATAATAGCTTGTTCGTTTTTCTTGACATTCTCTCTCTTCATTTGGCACATGAGTTATTGATAGAGGACAGAAAATGAGTTAGTGGTTCGCTATCAAAATGTCTTCTATGATCAAATTTTTTTTATTTTTTTTTGAATTAAATAACTTTTTAGAGTATAAAAATAATGAAGAACCGACGGTAGTTGGTTTAAAATAAATGCGATTTTCCAGCAAGGATAGAGACATCACCCATTGCCCACAATTATACCCATTCAGCTTCTTCTCACAATATAAGAAAAGCTCATTCGGAATTTTCATATTTTCTTTTATATTCATTAAAACAATACTGTAACTTCAGCGTTTTTCTTTCATAAACACATAATTGAATATCGCATTCTACTACCTTTTTAAATTTTTGCATTTAAGTTGTTTTTTTCCCTCTTTCAATCACATCCAAAACACACTTTACAATGGATAAAACAAAATTTATGACGATTTAAGGTTGGTGATTGTTTGGAATTTTTTTTTTAAGTATGTTATATCAAATTTAAAAACGGAAATTACTCGATGTTTAACCAGTTAATTTATAGTCATCTTGTCCAGATATTATTTATAATAATATATTTTTTACTTTTGTTTTCAAAATTGTTTTTTATAGTTTACTACTAATAGAATCTATGAATTTAGAATAAAAACTAATTATAATTGTTTTAAAAAGTAAATCATACATAAAAATCAAAATAAGTTAAAAAATAGTTTCTAATCGAGCTTTCTCTGAATTTTTTTTTTTTATAAAACAACACTCCAAACAAAACCATCATTTTTTTTTCCAAAATCACCATAAGCTTTTTTCCTCTTAATTAAACTTATGAGATTATGATTGATTAACCATCTAATTAACTATATTTAATTATTTACGTTCTTATTAAAAACAATTGATTAACATATGATAAAAAGTAAAACGATGTGTAATTTTTATTCATAATTAAGAACTTTGAAACATATCAGTAGTTTGGAGTACAAGAAACATAAAGAATATGTCCGATTGTAAAACCAGCTGCCATTGTTTTTTTTTTTTTTTCCCTTTCTCTCTCTCCTTGAATTCTCAGTATTAAATAACTATTAATTTGAGCATTTATTGGGTGAGATAGAATCTGCCCCTTATTACCTTCCTTTATAGCTATCAATCTTGTTGTTGAAGCAGATTTCTAAGCACAATGGATATGACTTTAAATCAAGAGAAGCTTTTGGCTCATAATTTATGACTTTTAAATATCTTATGCTTTACTATTGTTTTTTTTTTTTTTTTTTTTACTTACTTCTTCTTATAGATATCTAGAGATGATCTATGGCCCAAGTATTTAGCAATGCATCCATCTTAGGATAGAGTTTATCCAAACTATTATCAAATTAGGTTGGGGCGGAGTCAGAATTTTTGTTTAGAGAGATAAAAATCGTATTGAACTGTTTTTTAATACATAAAGTAAGGAAGAGGTAAAAGTAGTAAAAATTAGATAAAACATATTGAAAAAAAGTTAGTCCCCTCCCTTTCATAGATCCACCCCTAAAGCCTAGATTAGAAAATAAATTTCGATTCTCACATTCCGATAAATTTCAATTAACCTATTGTGAATCAATTTTTATATTAAAATGTCATTGTTCATTGTTGGTGACGACATTAAAATAAACATTGCAATTCTACTATGCACTAAAGAGAATTTGATAAATAGTAGTTAAGGTCAACTAAATGAAAATTCAAATACCTAATTGAAATTTAAAAAAAAAAGGTACAAAATTGGTTATCGCATATCAAAATAAATGATAGAAACCCTCTAGAATATTAATTTATAGTAATAAAAGAGAGTTGGGATAACATGATTTGAATTGTTGATTAGAAGTCCCAACCTCAAGAAATTAGGCTTTCGTATATGTTGTAATCTGTGAATATATATATACAAATTTCTGTCTTAATCTGTTATGTGTATATGTATACTCAAATTCTATTTTTATCCCATCCAAAAGGTAATTGCTATTTTATTGAAGTGATAAAAATGAAGGTTTTTTTTTTCTTTTTTTTTTTTAAGATTTGGATGAAGATGAATGTTTATGTATATAATATAACATTATTATGGAGAGAAAATAAAGTTAATAACATTATTTTTTACCTTTTTTTTAAAATTAATTTTTTTTACTTTCATTAAATTAAAGTTTTTTAAAATTTTTTTTTTATATTATTCAAAGACAAATTTCATTATTACTTTGACATAAATTTTACTATTTTGATAAATTCATAATATAGTGAATTCTTTTCTTCATTTAAAAAATGTTAAAAGCAATGCTATTTTTAACGATTCTAAAAACTTTTTTCAACATTATATGTTAAAACATCCCTATTGTAAATGGGAGTCCCCACTTTATTATTATTTTTTTATTTTTTATAGCGAATTTCTTTCCTATCTATCAATTTTTTTCAATAAATTTTGTTACATAAATATCTGTGTGATATTCGATTTTTTTTCTTTTTTAATTTGATTATTTATATTGTTGCATATTTTTTTTAACATATATATATATATTATGAGAGAGAGGAAGAATGGTGGGACCAATGAAATATGAAAGACCATGGGGCTAAGGGTAGTTAGGTCAGCCAGAATGTGCAACAATGGTTAAGAAGACATTATTTTGGAGAGATGAGAATGAGAAATGAGCTTCTTTTTTATCTTTCATATTTGGGAGGTTGTGAAAGAAAAAAAAAGGTCATTCATATATAATATAATAAGTGAATACAAAATAGAAGCAGCCAAAGTTTATAAGAAGAGTGTCGGTTACCCCTTTCAAACCTATCATCAAACAGCTCATCTTTCGTACTAACCGACAATTTTAACTCAACCTCAATACCCCATAACATAACCTTTCTAAACCCATTTTTATTTTTATTTTTTTTAAATGCACAAACATGTTCCATAGGCTTTAACAAAGGCGACCCATTGTTTTTCTAATCAACCACTTTTTGTAGGAATAATTTTTCTTTTCTTTTAGTTTGAGCTAATTTCATAGGAAAATCACACTCTTAAAAATTCCACGTCGAAAAGATGAAGAGGCCTAACAACGTTTATAAAGTCTAAGGCCACTCATCTCATTATCAATTGGTTTTGAGATTAATCGTTACATTATTAATATATTGACGGCTCAATAAACAGCATACGAATACCCGGTCCAAAAATGGGATCCGACTCAAAATTGGTGAGCCCAAAAGAGGCACCACCATCTTGAGGGAGCATGTTAAGAATGCCATATCGGAAAGATGAAGGGAACCTAATAACATTTATAAACTCTAAGGGTCACTCCTCTCATTATCAATTGGTTTTGAGATGGATGCTCATATTATTAATAGACACGATCTTATGATATATTTGGTGTTTAGAAACTCGTAAGATAATATTTTGGATAGATGACTACAGCTCAAGACTTAAAGAAATTTTTTACCCGCTAAGTTAACTTATAGATGGTTAGATAAATGACTTTTTAAAACTCCAAAGTTAGAATATGACAAAATCAAGTCACTGAATTATAAAAAGCATCAAGTTACAAAAAGTTTGCTAATTGACATTAATATATCTTTTTTTTATCTTTGAGTGGCATCTAATTAAGATTTGTATTGTAAATCAGTAATAAACAAGTTCATCTATTTAAATATTTATATAAGTTTAATTTTTTTTTCTTACTTTATGGTACAAAAAATCGATCCACTATAAATTTAATTTAATTTATTTAATTTATGGTTAAATATTGAGGAAATATAATCAATGTAGATAATGGAAGAAAAAAAAGAGGCTTAAAACAAGGCTCAAAGATTCAACATTGAAAAACAAGGTCCCAAAAATCAAGCCTCAAGACATGCTTCTTCTCTTCCCCATTTTTCCTCCCAAATCTAAAAGACTCCGTTGACTATGGACTCTACTAAAATCTCAGTGTTTTAATTAATTAATTTCATAAAAGTTATAGTTGGGGTGAGAATTTTGAATCGAAATGAAAATATTTTTGCAATAATGTGTTATCAGTGGACATTATACTCTTATTTTAGAAAATAATTAACTTATGTGATGAAAATTTGAATTTGAGTGTATTATTTAAAGGAAGATACTTGACTTTTCTTCATTTTTATTGGTTAAAAACATATTAATAGATAATAAATATGTGATTTTTTTATAAATATATGGAATCCAATTATATGTTTTACTTAATACTTTAATGAGGCACGTGAAAAATCAGGAGTAACTCTTCGATTAAAAGACAAATATTTTCCTTAATTAAATATTGACTCCATTAAGTCAATATATAGGAATATTTTTTTAATAATCAGATGTCTTGTATCATACTTTATCTGGTATCTTTACTTTAGATAGAATAATTTGAAAAACTAAGATCGTGAAAGAAAAAAAAATCGTTAGACAAAATATATTAATTGATTGAGAATAAAACCTTGAAATAAAAATAAAAATGGAGCTCCTTAAATTAAAAAAAAAAAATCGGTGGTCACTACAAAGTACAAACAACAGTGCAACTGACGGTAGTATCATTTTTTGCAGCGGGGGAGGGTGAAGTACACTAAGGCCACCGTACCCCACCTCGTTTACTTTCATCCTCTTTCCTTTTTCACTTTCATTTTTCTTATAATTTTAATTTAAATAATTAATAAATTAAAAATGAGAATTAATCTCATTACCTTTACCAACCCCAAACGACCAAATTAGAAAATAAATGAGTTTATATATAGACGCTAATTTTGTTTTTTATGCATTCGATCGTTGAATTATATATTTTTTCCAAAATCATATTTTTTTTCTCCTCGTTTTAGGAAATAATTAAAAGAAATATCTAAATATTTGTTTAACGCTCTGATTCGTTGGCGGTTCCTAAACAAATGGCATTGATGTTTAATGATTTTTATCTTTATGGTCGGATTTTTTTTCTTAAAAAAATAAAGTAATGAAATAACCCAAAACTATATATTTAAGGGAATTTAATATTTATCATATAATTTTTTGGTCAATGATACCGTGATTTTGAAATATTTATATAACAAAGAGATTTAAATGAAATTAATTTAAATTTATAAATATTAATCGTGTTATTATTATCAATCTAGCAAAGAAAACAAAACAAAAACAAAACGCTCCAGAAGCCTCCAAGGCAAGGGAGGAAGATGACCTCTCCAAAGCCCGAAACAACTATAATATGCAGTCAATTTGGCCAATGAATGAGTTATATGGTTACAGCTACGCTTAGCATGAATGAAGTTAGCGATCCTTCGGCATGCAACCATCTCCTGGATCTCAGTCACTACGGAGTTAACTTCCGTTAGATCCGATTCTTCATGATTGAGGAGCTTGACAATATCGAGAAGTCTGATTCTACCACCAGTTCCACATCATGAGAACTCAGATTTTGGATCCCCTCTCTGATCGCCATCATCTCTAATAGTTTAGGAGTGTCGGAAAAACAAATCTCTCCTTACAACCCGAACTCAAAATCAAACCATTGTGATCTCTCATAACCTATCCAACTCCCCATGTTCTTCTCTTTTTGTTAACTGAAGCCTCCACATTGAGTTTGAGTTGATTAAACGTAGGGGGACTCCACTCTTCAGTTGGGAAAAGAGGTCCAGATTGAGGTTGTTGAATCTCTGGTCTTCTAAAAGATGAGAGAAATTCATCTTCCTACCCCAAAATTTTGTCAATGGAAGCTTGAATTGGCAACTTTTGCAACTTGAAAGTCCAACTATTTCTATTATTCCAGATATACCTAATGTTTATGAGTACTCATTCACAATTGTGAGGGTCGGTCCTAAGAAAATAAGGGTCCGGTGTGAAAAACAATTTTAGGCCCTATATCATATAACTTTAATGCGATAAAATTATAAAGTATATAACAAAAATTTATGAACTTTAATCAAAATGCTATAGTTATTTGACTAAGCCCTAATGGGCTGGCAGCCGGCGTGAATTGTAGCAATTCTTTTTTAAATCAATGTAAAATCAAACTCAAAATTGGGGCCCCTAAAAATTAGGTGCCCGGGGCAGTCGTACTGCTTGCACAGTGTCAGGACCGCCCCTGACAATTGTCGTTGCAATTTTCCATCATCCAAATGATACCCTCCGCTGGATTCGATTGATTTTTTATTTCAATTTTAAGATTAGGAAAAAAGGCTTCTCCATATTTTTTTTTGTTGAGTCACATTTATGTTCCTATAAATATTAAAGATATGCATCTCTCTACTCAATTTTTTTGGGTAAAATATCATTTTTGTCCTTGAACTATCGCTCCGGTTTCATTTTCTTCTCTAAACTTTTAAAAGTTATATTTTTCGTTCCTAAACTTTACGATTCATTTCGTTTTAGTCCTCCCGTCTGTTTTTTTTCTTCTACTGGAACACTAACAGAGAGCTTATGTGACATGTAATTGATGATGAGACATTATAGAAATATGAAGTGAGGTTAAATAACGTGGAAAACGAATATACAGTGAGGTTAATCTCATCATTTTCTCTTTAATTGCAGTCTTAAACCTAACTGTATATTTGTTTTGCACGTTATTTAACCCCACTCCATATTTATATAATGTCACATTATCAATTACATGTCACATAAGTCATCTCTTAGTGTCCTAGACGGAAAACACAGATGCGAGGACTAAAACGGAACTAATCGTAAAGTTCAAAGACGAAAAATATCAGTTTTAAAAGTTTATGGATGAAAATGAAATATGAATGAAAGTTCAGGGATTAAAAATGGTATTTCACCTCAATTTTAACCAAAAATTATATATTTAAATGTATTTTTCATATATATTTTTGTCGGATGAAACCGCGATTTTGAAATATTTATATAGCCTAAGAGATTTAAATAAAATTAATTTGAACTTTTGAATGTTGATTATGGCATTATGACCAATATAAACATAACTCAAGTAGTTAGACATGTATTTCTTTTCTGTTAAGTTGAAAGTTCGAGTTTCCGCCCTCTAATTTAGATGTAATCTTTAAAAAAGAAAAAAAATGACATCATGGGTTTCCCATCTCTATTTTTTTTAAGTTGTGCAATTGGCAGTTTTGTTTTTTGAAAATTGAAAGTGGTTGGTTTTATTTTATTTTATTCGTTAACGTTAGTTTTTTTTTCTCCATCCATTTATTTAAACTCATTTTTTCAAAGTACCGATGGATCTAATTTTTTTTTTCCTAATTGACATTTCTATTAAATAACATTTATATATTATATAGTATTAGAGAATTGTTTATCACTGTCAATGACTTAGTAATGGGCCTAACGGCCTATTAATTTTGAAGAATCCAACTTTAACTTTAACATTTCTATTTTTATTTTTATTTTTTGAGCAGATAAACCTACAAGAGGGCAAACCATATATTTTATTTTAATATATTTACCGTGACTATTAGAACTCCCATTTTAAACCTCGTTTCTTTCTTCAAAAAAAAAAAAAAACCTCGTTTCTTCTAAAAACAAAAAAACTTTAAACATAAATTATATATAAAATGAAAACAATTTATCTACCGTTATTATAATTATTATTATGTAATTATGAGTTTAAACTCTTTTTTTTGTTTACCTTGTACTTTATTCATACTATGTTATTCCTTCATTATAGGTAGATGATATATATATATATATATATATATATATATCCCATAAAATATTTTTGAAAAGTACTTTTTTTAATTATTATATTTTATTATTTAAAATCGTTATTTTTGCAAACACGAACATAGCTCAAGTGGTTAGACACATATTCCATTCTCATGAGATCGATTGTTCGAGTCTCACATCCCTCAATTTGATGTAATATCTCAAAATAAAAACATCACCTTTTCAAATACTCCAATATATATAGTATGACAAATATTTGTAAACAACATACTTATTTTTTTTTTACGAGTAATTTTAAAAAGAGCAATTCTTAAAATGCCATTTAAAAAAAATCTTTTCATTTCAATTTGAATTGAGAATAATTTTTAAGAATGCAATAATATAAACCGCCAATACAATAATAAGTAATCACCAAAAAAAAAAAAAAAAAAAAAAAAAAAGTGGACCCGCATAAATAAAAAGAAGGGTGAATTTCACTAATAACCAAAAAAATAATGGATATATCAAATATACCGGATGTTTTTATTAAATATCAAAAGTACCCAAAACCGCACCGGCCAAATTAAATTACATTATGAAAGGACAAACATGCCCCTGATTTTATTTCTCCTTAATTTGTGTAAAATTTAAGGAAAGTTATAAAATTCCTTAAATTTTACAAAATTAATGGAAAAATCAAATCTAAATAAAAATAAAAACTATAACAAAAATAAAATAAAAAATCTTCAAACGTCAAACTTGTTCTTCAACCTTCTGACTTCTTCTTCATGGAAAAATCGAACGTCTTTCTTGTTCGTCATTCTAAAAAAAACAAAGATAAAAAGTAAACAGTTTATTAATGTGCACTTAAAATTGATTTCGGACACAAAAATTGATGAAACAGTTTTGAAAACATATATAAAAAAGGCTTTCAAAATAAAAATTGAATAAAAATAAACATTTCACTAAAAGTAACTTATCTACAAAATACATAGAAAGCAAGTTCACTGAGAATTGAAAATGTAATTTTTTTTTATAAATAGTTTACTTTTAGTAAACATTTATTTTGGAAAAATCAAATGTCCTTCCTGAGATAGCGAATGCACAAAATTGGAGATGAAAAAGAATTGGAAGGTACAAATTTTTATAAAATCATTTCTTGTTAGTAAACATTTATTGATGTACCTTGGTTGCTGCTTTCTTCCTCGATTGAACAGAAACACGAGCCACAATAACGATCACCTTCGTCTATTTTTCAGATCTCGCGATGAATTTGAATCATGACCGGAAAACCAAACCAGTAAAGAATCATAAGTTTTGGTGGCAGAGAAGACGGTCAAATTTTTATAAACAATTGAAAATGTAATTTTTATTATAAACAGTTTACTGTTAGTAAACATTTATTTTGGAAAATTCAAATGTCCTTCCTGAGATAGCGAATGCACAAAATTGGAGATGAAAAAAAATTGGAAGGTACACATTTTTATAAACAGTTTACTTTTGGTAAACATTTATTTATGAAAATTCAAATGTCCTTCCTGATCGTCCTCTTACAAAATACAGAGATAAAAATTAAAAACGAAAGAGAAAAACAATTCATCCAGAGATAGAGCGAAAGCACAAAATTGGAGATGAAAAAGAGATCAAAGTTTCTATAAATATGTAAATAGAAAAATAAAATAAATGTTGTACAAAAATAAACAGTTTAAAAAATTCCTTCAGATCTGGAAAAAAAATTCCAAGAAATTATGCATATTTATCCAATTTTCGAATCGCATCTATCCCTTTACGAACAAATAACCAATATAAACATTTACCTAAAAGTAACTTTGGGTGTTTTCGAAGTGGACAAACGGAAACATTCTGAGAGCGGTGGATCCGAATCGCTACAAACGGAAACATTCTTCGCGGTGATTCTAGTGTATGAGACAGATTGTGAGGTATTTGGAAGGGGAATCAGAGCTGCAATCAATCGGGTTGTTGGTTTCGTCAAGTGGGTTAATGTATTCGAATCGGGGGAATGGAGATTTCGTGATTTCTTCTTATCGTCGTGTTTCGTTGGAAAGGACGTTGTCGAGTTCTTCCATGGCTGAGTGTATTCTGTAGGAAGGTCGCAGATTTAGGAGTGAAAATTATATGTAAATATATGGGAAGAAGAAGAAGAGGAAGAATATAAAAGGAAAAATATAATTTAGATTTGGTAACTGACAAATCAAAATCAAATTAATATGATAAAAAAGGAAGTCATTAACTAAATCCCAAGAATCATGGAATCATAGAAAATGATCACGGAAAATTGAAAAAAAAAAAGAAAATGAATAAAAAAGGGTAAAAATGTAAACTGTATAATTAATAGCTACGGTTGCGCCGCCCGGAATGGGTGTTTTTTGGGTAAAAGTGTAATAGAATCTTAACAACCGGTAATATTGAAATTGGGTGATTTTGGTGAATTAATCAGGATACTAGTGATATTAATCTCTAAAAAGAAATTAGACAAATAAAGACAAAAATAATTGATAAACCATAGCAATAGTTTATAAGAAAGAAAATTATCAACACCATAATTCTAAAATTTCCATAAATATTCAATAAACCATGTGAAATTAATTTTTCCATTTCTCTTTTTTTTCCCTAGCCAGTTGTTGGGACACAAAAACAGTGAGAGTAATTTTGGGTGAAGAAAAAAAGAGAGGCATAATTGTGTTGAAATTCAAAATACAAAACCAAGCAGCCAAGCAAGAACAAAAATTAAAAAAATTAAAAATAATAGTGAAAAATTAAAACCCCAATTATTATGATAGCTTTACTATAAATAAACTCATTTCTCCCTCTCATTAATCTCACACACACACACTCTCTCTCTCTCTCTTCAACTGCCTCTCTACTGTTATCTTCTTCCATTGGCTTTACACAGAGAGAGAGAGAGATCACGCATTTTGAAGAGAAAATTCACTTGTCTTCTTCTTCAAAACAGAGAGAGATAGAGATCTGAAATTGGGTTCTGTTTCTTAGTTACCATATATTACTTTCCATACAGAGAGATTTCAGCCATTTCCATAACTGAAAGCTGAAATCCCCTTTTTTTAAAACTCAGAGATCTGTCTATTGTTTTCCTCTCACATTCTTTTGAATTTCGATCGCCTTTCTCTTCCATTTTCTCTGAGAGAGGGAGAAATGGCTGAAACTTCACAGATATTGTTACCGGAGACGTTTCAAGGGGGAAGAGGCGATATCTCAGAGCAAATTTGGCTGATTTGGGAGCTTATTAAAGCGCCATTGATAGTTCCTTTGCTTAGACTTATGGTTTATATTTCTTTAGCAATGTCGCTTATGCTTTTCTTTGAAAGGCTTTATATGGGTATTGTTATTATTCTGGTCAAGCTTTTCTGGAAAAAACCAGAAAAACGTTATAAATACGAACCCATTCAGGATGATTTGGAATTGGGAAGCTCCAATTTCCCCTCTGTTCTCATTCAAATCCCAATGTTCAATGAAAGAGAGGTCCGTCCTTCTTCCTAATCTAATTTCTCTGTTTTTTTTTTGGGGGTTTCTGTTTGGATCCTACATTTTCCGGGAAAATTTAGTGTTTGTTTCTGTTTGGGTACAGGTTTACAAGATTTCCATTGGGGCTGCTTGTGGGCTTTCTTGGCCGTCCGATCGTCTTGTGATCCAAGTTCTTGATGATTCAACTGACCCTGTCATTAAGGTACTTTTCCTACTTTAATTTATTGAATTTGGTGAAATTGATTCAATTAGCTCTTTAATTTTGAAGTCTCTTTCTTATCTGGGGTCTCTCTTACTTTTTCTCTATCACATCATTATCAATCCAAATCTCAAAAACATATTTCCCATGATTTTATATTAAAATTCCAATTGTTTTCTGATTTGGGTCTTTTTTTTTTGCAATTCCCAAATCTCCAATGTTCATTTGTTTTTAATTGTAATTGCAGCAAATGGTGGAGCAAGAATGCCTGAGATGGGCAAGTAAAGGCATTAACATTGTATACCAAATCAGAGAGACGAGAGGAGGATACAAAGCCGGTGCTCTCAAAGAAGGCCTTAAACGAAGCTACGTTAAACAATGCGAATACGTCGCCATTTTCGATGCCGATTTCAGGCCGGAGCCCGATTATCTCCGACGAGCCATTCCATTCTTGATCAATAACCCTGATATTGCCCTTGTTCAAGCTCGCTGGAGATTTGGTATGCTTACTCCTCTTTGCATTAACTTTACTTCCAAGTTTTATTATCATATTTGTTCTTTTTACTAATGTTTATAATCATGGTTCCACCTTTAATCGCTTACTTGGATGGATGAAATAGAAATTAGATACGATAACTAAAGTTTGTGTAAAAATCTCGTTATATTGTCTTTTATATAATTCGATATATCTTACCTGATTTTATCTATTTTTATATATATAATGTGGGGACGAAATTTTAATATCTAACTTACTATATGGATATAAATATCTTACTATTAGATTAAACTTCAATGACGGTTTAATAATTAGTTTAGGATGGTCTTTTTATTTTATTTTTTAAAGTCTTATAATACTTCCAATTATCAAAATTTAGAAAATTCTATTAACGTTAATTAAATTCATAAATGTGTTTAATTATCTTACCCTAATTTTCTCAAAGTGTCGGTGGTCTGAAAAAATGATTTCTTTTTTACCCTTCCTTTTTATTTTCTTTTCATGTTCTGTTTTTCTTTTTCTTTTTTTCACTCTGTTCTCGTCGGCGGGAGAGTGGACGCAGATTGCATGAGGGAATCTGGGGTCCACATAAAAGAATTAAAAGAAAAAGAAGAAAGAAAACCATCAATCACGGGGTGGGGGCCACTTAGCTTCCATCAGCCACCATGATCGGGACACATGTTCAATAGTTTCTCATCACGAGCCATAGGTCCCACATTTTAGAAGATAATTAAAAAAAACAATAATAATAATAATAATTGGTAGTATAGTACCGGACGAGTCAAGATCTTCTCCTCTCTTTTATTGAATTTTTATTTTGCCAAGCTTTTTGTATTTATGAAATTAATTTTATTTGCATTATATGATAGTTTAATAAAAATTGATTTAGTAGGTGAAACTTTATACTTAAAATTTTAATTGTCGCATTAATTGACCTTGATTTATGGACTCTAATGTATTGGCAGCCCTTGAAAGATTCTGATATTTAATTAAATATTAAATGTGGGTCTATATTTATTTAGTTTCGTCATCGCAATTATTAATCGCCAAAATGATGTAAACGTTATAGCCTTCTGCCGTTAGTCAACATCTTGTCTCCCAATTTTAACCAAGTGAGGGATGGTAGTTATGTCTCATGTCCGGGGCATACTTGTAGTTTCACAAGTTGATTTTTTTTTTTACTTTCTTCTTCCCCCTAACGACTCCGGATTGTACGGGACAGATAATGGGGGTAATTTTGTCATTTAGGAAAAGCAGCCTTCTCCACTCTCCATGTGGTTTTTCCACAAAATTCTTCTTTTTTTTTCCTTTGTTTGTTTGTTTTTTTTAATAAAAAAAAATAATGTTTTTTTTTTCCTCGTTCTCTACCGACACTGAGTTTGTCTTGCTTTGGATGACGTGTACATTCTTCCAAAGGATCACGTTAGGGGTAAAACGGGAAGAGGAAGTGAGTGAATGAGAGGTCATTCATTTGATTTCTTTTCTCAGTTTTTTAACTAATGGAAAGTTGCCAGCTCATTCCTCACATGAGCTTTGTGAGGGTGGGCCACAGTGGATTATTTCTTTTTCGTTACATGTCCACGTGGCCTGTTTGGAAAATAGTTTTTCTAAACTGTTCATTTTTTACTTAGGAATATGCAATATGCAAGAAATACAAATTCATAAATCTAAGACATTATTATTCATTTGTTAATGTCATTATCCATTACTAAAGCATAAGTAGGTGTGCTAATTATTTTTAATAGTTAACTATTTGATCTGATTCGGGATAGTCTGTTTAATACTCTTTCATTTTTAATCGTAAGTTCGAGTGTTCGAGCCTCTAATTTATATTAGCATATTTATTAAAAAAAATAATGGGTTCATTGGAAAATGATTTTTTCCCTTTTTTATTGCAGTAAATTCAGATGAGTGCCTGTTGACAAGGATGCAGGAGATGTCTTTAGATTACCATTTTACAGTTGAGCAAGAAGTTGGATCTGCCACTCATGCCTTCTTTGGCTTCAATGGTATTCTAATTTATTCAATGATCATGCCACATTATATTATATTTAAGCCATCTTAGTTTTCATATATTTGACCACATTGACCAATTCTCTATCTAATCTTCATTAATCTTTTTACTTAAGAGTGCTAAAACTAGTTTAAATGTGGAAAGATCATGGTGACTATCTTTACAAAGAAGCATTGTTGGTCTGAAATAATCATTCATCATTATATATAGTAATCAATGATGTATTAACTTGTGCCTAACAATTCATTCAACAAAGTTTTAGAAAAACCCCAATTGATATTTGTGAAGACATTTTATGAGTCTTTAGGTTCTTTTGCCCCCCCTTTAAATTTAGAGACAGAGGTAGTATGAAACTACGGTATATGTTGTAGGAACTGCTGGTGTATGGAGAATAGCTGCAATTAATGAGGCAGGTGGGTGGAAGGATAGAACCACGGTTGAGGACATGGATCTTGCAGTTCGAGCTAGTCTTCGGGGCTGGAAATTTGTCTACCTCGGCGACCTCCATGTATTCATTCGTATCTAACCATCTTTAAATGCTACAAGCAAATTTCTGTTTACTGCTCATTAACCTTAAATTGAATTCTGCCCTGCACCTTTGAAGTTGTCTTAATCTACTCTACTTCTTTTGGCATTATGATAGGTAAAAAGTGAGCTTCCTAGTACTTTCAAAGCATTCCGCTTCCAGCAGCATCGATGGTCTTGTGGTCCCGCTAATCTTTTCCGCAAAATGGTGATGGAGATTATCCAAAATAAGGTCTGTTTTAAGTTTTTTCTAGGATACTTTTAAACGATTTAGAGAAGTTTTCAGAATTGTCTTCTTGACTCATGTTTTCTTGTTCACCTGTTGTTGCAGAAAGTGAGATTCTGGAAGAAAGTTTATGTCATTTACAGTTTCTTCTTCGTTCGCAAGATCATTGCCCATATGGTCACTTTCTTCTTTTACTGCGTTGTACTTCCCCTAACCATTCTGGTTCCTGAGGTTTATGTTCCAATTTGGGGAGCTGTTTACATTCCTTCTATAATCACTATTCTGAATTCAGTAGGAACTCCAAGGTAAGCCTGTTCTACAACCACTTGTGCATTTACTAATTAATAGCTTTTACAAAATCAAAATTCATTCTCTTGTGCTCACACTGGCTTGAAATTACAGGTCAATTCACCTACTGTTCTATTGGATCCTTTTCGAAAACGTGATGTCGTTGCATCGGACGAAAGCTACTCTTATCGGTCTGCTAGAATACGGTAGAGCTAATGAATGGGTTGTCACTGAAAAACTTGGAGATGCACTCAAGAACAAAGCAGCTGCTGATGCTGCCAAGAAAACAAATTCCAAAGTGCCTAAAATCAGATTCAGGTTCAAATTTGCAGACAGGTAAATGGAAAAATTGAACTGTCAACACTAATTTCCTATCTGCTTTTGCATTTAATCCCAGCAGCACGGAAAATCTGACCTGAAATCAATTTTTTTTTTTTTTTTATATATAACTAACTAATCTTGTTTTGGACAATGACAGAATCAATACACTGGAGCTGGGATTTGCTGCCTTCCTCTTCTTCTGTGGATGCTATGACTTTGTTCATGGGAAGAACAGCTACTTTATCTACCTTTTCCTACAGACACTATCCTTTCTTGTTACCGGATTCGGCTATGTCGGCACCATCATCCCAAGCTCTTGAGTGAAAAATGAAAAACCATTTCCATTTATTTAAAATGCCCTTTTCAGTCTCTCATCCTCTGCTACAAAATTATATATAAATATATATTAGAAGGTTTCAGGCAATTATTCAGGTAAACCTGAGAAATGTTATGAAGAATTCAGAAAGAGCAAGCAAGCTACTTAAACAAATTACAGAGTCAGTCTCAAGGAAGAGAAGAAGAAGAAGAAGGAACAGTTTTAGGATTTGAAAAAAAAAGGATCTTGCTGCACTATTTCTTCATTTAGATTTGTTTTTGAATTGTGAAATACATTTTGTCATTTTCTTTGGTTTATCCATTTGTTACTTTCCTTAGCTTTGTGGGGGGGAATAAAGCTCATGGATTATATTATAGGTTGAACTTTGTAATAAAAACTTATTTACCGTTTCAAGTTTTTGTATGCCCTTTTTTTTAGGACTGAATTTACTGGGGGGAAACAATTTGGCTTTTTTTTTTAAATACAAATGATTGTTAGCATTATTGTAAGAGTATCACGTTTGATATTTTAATTTTGAGAAATTATATTTTGCACCATATTGTTTATCACCTTCTTCCTATTTTTTGAGATATTATATCAATTTAAAGAAGATAAAATTTGAACATTGGATCCTGTGGAAGAGCGTACTAATATCTTCATTAAAGTTATTTATTTATTTAAATGTTATGCTTCTGATCCTTGCATGGAATGCAATAATAATTTAATTTAATTTGTTATTAATTTAAAACTACTATTTACTTTCCTTTCCTTTTCATTTATTAACAAACCTTCTATCTTCTGATAGAGAAGTTAAAAATATACAAATAAAACCAACAATCAAATTAAAGCAGTATTCATTTTAAAGGAAGCCTAAACAATAAATAAAAGATATTGATACAAATCCTATATATGATAACAAGTTCCTCTATGCCTTTTCTCAATCATTAGTAGCTTTGATGCTAATAAGATATGATTTAGAATTGATTCTCTCTTAATTGATTAATCTCTTTTACAACTTTATTTTAACTTATCTAACCTGTCGGTGGAATATTGCAGCCCTAATGGCTAATGGGGTTACTTAAACTTAAAGTAGAAGGGTCTTCATCAGCTTAATTAATATATCTTTATTTTGCACACAAATCAATGCATTTTCTATTAGTCGTCTATCAACCCTTTGTTCATTTTGGGGCACAGCAATTATAACTATAGGGATGTATAGAAGCGGTAGTTTTCTAATAATAACACTTGCCATTTAAGTAAGTGCAAAGCATACTTGAGCATTTAGGAGTAGTGGATAATTCCCCCCTCCCAAAAAATAATTGAAAAAAAAAGTAATTAATGATGGATAAATTTTGTGAAGACCAAAGTGGCAACCAGATGGGGTTTGGAAAAGTTATAATTAAAATCTTATAAATAATTATTTCATTTTTGAAGGAAAAAAAACCTTTCTATCCCTAAGTTTTAAGAATGATATTACTGTTCAGGGTAAAATGAAAATAACAACCATGATGTTTTTGCTAAATGCATGAACACTCTATGTGACTTGAAAATGAAAAATTATACTTCTATAGTTTTAAATTATTCCAATGAGACCTATTCAATGTCGTTAATTTTTTTTAGTCATAACTTTTTCGTTTGAACTCCAATTTAGATAAATCAAGATGTTTTGGAATTCTCATTTCAAGCTCTACGTTGTGGTCAGTTCAAAACTTCTAATCATCAGCAACCAAAAGCGTTAAAAGTGTAAATTATACCTAGTATTTTTTTATGATAATAAACTCTTTTATTTATTAACTGATTTGAAGTTTTGAAGTGACCATGACGTAGAGCTCAAAACGAGGATTCCAAAACATCTTGAATCATCCAAATCAAAGTTCAAAAAAAAAAGTTATGGCTAAAAAAAATTATGATTGGGATGAGTCTCATTGAAATAATTTGAAACAACAAACAAGAGTATAATTTGTCATTTTCAAACCACATGAGATGTTTATGTATTTAGCAAAAATCACGGGATCTTATTTTCATTTTACCCTAATATTTATTTGCAAAAAATATTTATTTAGTTTTCTTTCTATTTTAAATTTATATCTATACTATTTTTGTATCTCAACAAGTAAAAAAAAATCATAATAATATAACGGATTAACTTAAAAAATAGATAAGTTACAACACCTTTTAGATATTATATCAAATTGAGGGAGGAGAGACTCGAACCTTCAACCCTATAGGAAAGGAATATATGTTTAATCATTTGAGTTATTCTCGTGTTGGTACGATATCTTATCATTTAATATGTTTATTCAGTGTTTTTTTTATAGTTACTAATATTGCTTAAGTAAGGATCTTTTAAATTATTATAAAAACTTTCGGAGGTCAAATTAAATTTAAAGATTAAACTTGGGGGATAAGAAGGTAATTTGATCGAGCTTTGACTTTTGATACTATTGACTTTATACATGTAACCTGGGTAAAATTCTTAAGGTTAGTCGTACAATGTTTTGTTATTGAAAATGTATAATGATATCATTATATGACCAATAATAAAAAAATTCCCTAAAATCAAATTTAATTTTACTTGTTATGGGTGAAATATCGCTAAGGGTAAAATGACCACGTGTTGAGCATACGAAGAGACACGAGGAATTTCAAACACTTTCGGCCTACGCATGCAAACCTAGGTACTTAAGCATGCCACGCACGACGAACCCGACCTCCACCACTAGCGGAGAACATACCATCAAGAGAGGTCCGCAAACATCTCGACTGACCAGGACCACGAGGCACAACCATCTGATTAATGATGGAGTGACTAACTCGTAGGTGCGTATAGACGCGGACCCATTTCGGAGAAATATAGACTAAGTGTCCGAGTAAGAAGCTCCGCTACTACGCTGTGCTTATCTACCTCCACCTCAGAGAAGCGTAGGTACACACCTACATACTTACACACCTACACCCATTCAAGACCCAACACATGGACCAATCCGTGAGCGACACGTGGCTTGATGACATCATCCATTTCCACTCCTATAAATAGGAGATGAGAAATTGCCAAAAGGTAATTCATTTTCATTCCTTATTTGCTCTAACCACAAGTTCTGCTCTGCTCTAACTTAAGCATCGGAGGGTGTTAGGCCGGCACCACACCGGTGCTACTAGCTCTACTTGCGCAGGTGATCACCTACGTAGCAGGACACCCACGCAAGTTACCTCCAACACGGATCTTCGCCTCCGACTCAATACAAATTTATTGTTCGTTGCACACGTGGAAGCAAAAGCAGCATTAGCGCCGAGCACGCCCGCGTATTATACTTAGTACCATTTCCACGCAACAACATTACTTATGAATGTTTTAAAATTTGAGGAGAGAAACGTCAAATTGCCAAAAGCCAAGTTGATCTGACACGGTGGTCAAAATAATTACTGCCACATGAATAACAATAAATGAATAACAATAAGGGGTTCAGAAGAGTTAAAAATGGAGTCTTGCATCAATAATTGAAATAATAATAAGGCGTCAGAAGCAAAAAGGGAGGGGAAAAAGAAAAAAAATAAACCATCAATTTTTTTTAAAGAATAAAAATCCATCAATTCTTATAAAGTAATAGTGCACAACAACCACACCATATGTCATGTGGCAAAAGGGTTTTTTTTTTTCTCTCTCTCTTTTTAACCACAAGGAGATTGGTATAAATTTTATAGCATATGCATGATTGCATGAATTTATTAAGAGATAATAAAAATAGTGATACACACTTTATAAGTATGTATATATAAATAAGTCATAACATAACACTCATTAAATAAATTCTCAAGATTGAATAAATAAGTCATAACATAACATTCATTAAATAAATTCTCGAGATTGAAATTATGAGATTCAAACTCGTTCTTTACCTAGAAAAAATATGTTAAATTACAAAAATTGACATAGTAAAACTCTTGAGTTGTTATTAATTTTCTTCCTCTTTTGATGGTGGGTTAAATCTTTCCGTACTTATTTTATTTTATAATGTAATATTATAAAGGCTTTGGGCCATTGAGTATGTTATGATGTTACAAGGAAGTATTTCATCAAACTTCCTTTCATCTGTAATTGGGTTGCTATTTGTATGTATATAATATAAGGTATCTCTAGATTTAATAATTTAGGAAGAGAAAGGAGAATTGAATTGTAGATAAAAAAAATTACAAATTAATTAGATTCTATCAATTGAACAATTGCTAAAAAAAATTATGAGTTAAATTCTACTGTATTGTAAGATTAAATTTGACGATCAGTCTATAAAATCATACTTTGATTTTTTTTTTTATTAATAATAATAAATATAAATAAATAAAAAACCAAACTTGACTGCTGCCCAAGCAGTCAACCCGATTTGCATCTATTTGGAGGTGGCCACGTGGTCTAAACTTGAAATTATATTAATTTTTGTTCTATTTCTTTAGCTTTTTATTAAATGTAAATTGGGTTGGCTGCTAATCCATATTTATTTATTTTTAATTGGTTTTGCAAAATGTGGTCTCATTTTTAGCATGTAGCGTATTAATATAATTAAAGAAAGTACTATTCTAGAAGATGGGATTGTTTCCGTTCCAAAAAAAAAAAAGATGGGATTGTTTCGGTTGGTACAATTATCAACAGTTACGTCGGCCGACAGAAACCGACGCCGTAGACTGAGTCATCGGGAAGCGTCCCGGCGGTGATATATGGGCCGCCCTTCCCTTCCTTTTCCAACACCAACTTTTGTTGGTTCAACTGTCTTTTCGCTTTGTTGTATTTGACAATGTTTTTTTTAATTCTCAATGTTTTGTCCTTGTTCATTATAAATTATATATATTGTTACATTAATTTATTTTCTTTGTATTCGAGTTGGTTGGTGTTAGATACGTGTTAAAATATTTTTATATTTATTTATTTGTTGTTTAATTTAATTTTGATATCTAATTTAATTGAAGATTTTGTAGTTCATTATCTTAATAAACGATTACGTTATCTTTAGGTGGTTAAAGTCAGTTTTTATACTGCAAAAACACAAAGAGAAAAGAATGATATACTAATATATATATTATATATAGGGAAGAAGAATGGGAGAGGAGTGGGTTCAAATTAGAATTAATACCTCTTAATTACAAACAAATGACTCTTTCGTTTCATAATTAGCTCCAATACAATTGTTGTAACAAAATTAACTCATATATTGATTGCATTATGTAATTTATCCAAACCAAGACAAAAGGCTTGCTCAATTTAAGCTCAAAGTAGGATTTTATTGACAAATTGGCAGTAGTTAAGTCATAATCTCATAAACATCATTTGTAATCTAATTACTTCGATTAAAAGTTATATATATATATATATTTTTTTTCCTTACATTTATGAGTGTTCAAACCAGTTTGCTCTTAAGTTTTTAAAAGACATGGGCGGATCCATTATGATTAAGGTGAAGGGTAAATCCACTAGAAAAAGAGTCCTCCACAAATAGAGTAAATTAAATGGAAGTTTTTAATGAATAGATTCTGATTTTTATTTTCATGATTTATTAAATTTTTTATTATTTAATTTTATAGGTTAGAGATAGAGAGATGTGCTGAATTTTTACTATCAGTTTTTTTAGAAGGAACAAGATAGACCAAGTGATAGATTCAGATAGAAAAAAGAAAACTAAAATGCAGTTTGGAATACTCTCATGCTAATATCAATAATATTTAAAATAATGAACTAAATATTTCTATATAATTAAAATATAAATAACAGTAATATAGGGGTATGTCTAAAATTTCCCTCAAGAATAGTGCAACGAAAAGTAATGCTGGCTGTGGGGTTCGAACCCACGCGCACTTATGTGCAGAAGATCTTAAGTCTTCCCCCTTAACCTCTCGGGCAAACCAGCTGATGGTGTTACTCTGTGTCGTTTTACAATATATACACAATTATAATCTAGAGCCATCAGACAACCCATAACAATTTAACTTTTAAAAGATTTAAAATCATTTAGGGCCGTTTGATAACCTTTATTGTTTTCATTTCTTATTTCTTGTTCCTATTTCTTTTAAAAAGATAAACAGAAATGTGTTTAGTAACTATTTATTTTTTCTATTTCTCACTTAAAAAAAATTTGAAAATATTATAATTTTAAATGACATATTTAAAAATATTATATCAATATAATTTTTGAATTTCTATAATATATTTTATAATTCAAAACAAGACAACGTAATGATTTATTGATGTGTTGAAAAATTTGGAAACAAGAAAGAGAAATAAGAAACTAAAATTTGTTGTTTCTAAAATTTCTACACAATTTTGGGAAATGATTCTAAAAAGAAAAAGAAACAAGAAGAGTTACCAAACAACTCTATTTCTTAAAAAATGAGAAACAAAAATTGGGAAGGTTACCAAACAAATACATATTTTATTTAGGGAAAAAAAAAATACTCTGAAAAACCATTCCAAACACACTATACTCATAAAGCATTGAGAACTATTTTTTCCACCGTTAATTCAGAAATGGAACAAAATATAGAATTTCCGGATTTTGTTTTTCCTTCTTAAAGCATAATGTATAATTATAAGTTCGTGTTAGAATTATGGGTGTAAGTTTCAATTTTTGCAGCAAGATATTGTCCGACTTCAAATCTATCTGAAAACATTTTGTTTCTTCAATTCACTGAAAGAAAAAACTTCCGAAATAAAATTGTGTCTCGTTTTAAACCCTACGAAATCTCAGCCAATCCCGCAACCTATCTTAGACAGTAAAGTAGAAGAGTTTGAAGCTGCACAACAAAATGTCACCATTTCCCTTTACTTGCCACCGTGCTTAGCTTTACCGTGTGACTGAAGTGCCTTAACCGAACCAAATGACCTAATAAAACAGAGGCTATCAGCAATCTTAAGACACTTCATGTTCTAGTAAGTAATCTATAGAGATATTTATGGTTAAGTAAAACATACCTAGCACAAGATTTGCAAGGGAATTGGCTACCGGACTTCGGGGTCTCCGTCTTCTTGGAGTGTCCAATGTTAGCAGGAGTTTTAAAAGGTTTCTTGGCTGGATGGGGAGTAGCCGTATGGCCACCATTCTTCTCATCTGGAAGTAAACAACTAACAAGTTTAGCACCGATGTTATTGAAATGTAAGTTAAAGCAATGCACAGAATCTAAAAATTTGAAGTGAAAAAAAAAACCTTGAAAGCTCATTTACACAATAACAAATGAAGATGTTATGATTACCAGATTAAAAAAAAAAGAACTATAATATCTTTATACAATTTGAGAAACAGAGTTCTTTCTCGAGTGAGGTTCAGTCATCCTTAATACAATGTTTATACCAAAACATGAGTTAAAGAATAAAAAAATGGTAAAAAGAGAATCACCAGTCTTTTCAGGCATAGCTGACTTTGCCTTCTTAGCAGGAACAGTGTTCTTGGAGGCAGACTCGTTCAACCTCTTCTTGGTTGATTCATCCTTCAAAGATTGTAAGAAAAATGATGCCAAAAAAAGATGACACTAAGGCTATATAAAAATATTGAATATTTTCATATAAAGATGAAGCAAATAAAAGATGGGCAATGATGACCTGAATACCTTCTTTGGTGTTTCTTCGTCTCTTTCAGCTCTATCATCGTTGTCATCAGTGTCACTGCTGTCTGTTCTGAGCACGTCCTGCCATTTTATGACATATGAAACAAGTTACATAAATAAAGCATGTTTTCCATTTATAAAATCCCAGTGGCTTAACAGAGAGGTTTCATTACAACTTGTCAAAGCCTAATTTGCAGAAGCAATAAAAAACTTCAAGTGGTCATCACAAGTAAATTGTTACAAGAATAAGATAAATTATATTAATATTCCCTCAACTTCTAGCTAAATAGCTAGAATCTTAAGAGCATCTCACATAATTTTATAATAGTGTCTCGCGCACTCTAGATTAAATGGTAAACTATTTATAGGCATGGCCGCATGGGGGAGGAAAACAGAACAAGCAGAGCAACCCTACTACTACCATTCTGCCATAAGAAGATATTAGAGAAAAAGAATCTCATTTTGACTACCTCATCAGAATCATCATCATCCTTAGACTTGTCATTTTCTTCCTTGTATGGTTCTGGATGCTTGACATTGGGCTTCTTCAAAGACTCAGGCTTCACAGCATTGCACTTACCTGCAGTAGACTTCTCCTTGTGGCTAAGTTTTCCTGAAATGGATCGACGTCCAAGATAGTAATAGAGTGCCAAAGATATATTTCATATTAATAACGAGAATGCCAAACATATTTCCTGTCATAAAATTACTATTATAAAAAGTAACATAATGGGAAGTAGTTCACCATTCTCAGCAGGGCGCAATGGAAGTTCCTCTTCCTCTGAGCCAGAATCAGAATCTGAAAAGTAATTCAACCAATCATTTTCCCAAGTTCATACCGGCATCAAAATGTAAAGGAATTATATTTGGGAACTTGATTAAATGAATGTTAAACAACTAACCAAGATCCTCACTGGTGGAAAGGGGAAGACAACATTATGGTCAAGGAGACAACAAATAATACAAATAATTGAACATAGACAAGTACTAAAGATTAATGATATGAAATACAATAGCATCTAGGGCTTAAAAAAAACTTCATTCAGTTTATCAATCCAAAGAGAAGACAAAAGGAAATGTAAATCATGAAACATAGACAGGCACGGAAAAGAAATGCTGCCAAATAGAATAGCGTCTGAAGCTCCAAACGTTTTAAAATTTAAATCAACCAATATCTGTGTTTCAGTCCTGTGAAAACTGTGTTCATCCATGAAAGAGAGTAAAACTTTGGCCACGAGGCACATATATATATAAACAGAAACTACTACAACTTTTTATAAATGTGGTGTTCAAACAAATAACTAACTTTTTAAGAGGAAAACCAAAAACAGTATGCACATTAAATTTTTAAACATAAAACAAAGGAACATAGTATGATATGAGAGAGAGAATATCCAGAAAACTACAGCTTCCTGGAAATTCAAACTTAGGCACACAACAGCACTATGAAAGAGATTAAGATCACTGATTTATGCGGAAATTATAAATCCCCAAATGGGAAAGGAAGGATATTTTTCTTGATCCTCCTGATAAATCTGGTATCCACAAAAGTAGACACTTCCATTTTTCCAGTCGTGAGAGAGTTCAAATTCCTTCTCAAACAGAAGATTATAAGATAGGTTGGGGAACTTCTCCGGGGAAAGAATTCCCAGAACAAGCTTTTGGTTGCCCATATTCAATAAAACGGTCACGGACTCATTTGCTTTGCCCTTCTTTATTTCCCCTAAATTTGCCTGCAGAAAAGCATTTCATGTAATTTACAATACCATAAGAGGTGACGCCAAGCAAGAAATTGATAGTTCAACAGGGATGAAAAACAAAATTTAAACGGCCCAAACCTGTGACAGATGCAAGTACTTTCGACTTTCCGGCTTCACGACGATTGACTGACCAGCCTTAACTTCAACACCTAAAAGCTCAAAAACAAATTCAACTGTTTAGTTCCTTGTGTCACAAGATAGAAGTATCATTTCAATATAACCTTCAAGAACAATCAGTATATAGTTGTTCATCTAAACATTTCATTCACGAATTCGGTAGAACACACATGAATACAATACGAAGCAATCCGATAGATTATTGCGAAAGACTATAGCAGAAATGAAGCGTGGAGAAAGATTTGAGCAAGGAAATGGGAAATGATAAATTGAAACCTCTTAAAAATTGTCATTGTTTTAGCGGAAAAGAAACTTCGTAAGACTGATTAAAAAGTACGTAAAACCAGAATTGCTTACCCCAAAACTCCATTGAAAGCTGAGGAAGAAGATGAAGCAAGGGTTTTAAGAAATGCCTTCCAGAGAAAGTAAGCTCGAATTGGAAAGGTTTGATGGGTTTTATAAGGGAATTGCCGCCACTGCCAGGTTTTAGTAATGGTGACCCTTGGGCCTTTTCAAATAGTGAGCATGGGCTTTGTTTAGGCCCACTGGCCCAACATGAAGATTAATGGTTGATGGTACCTACTAAAGAAAATTTGTTTTGAAGCAAATATTGATAAATCGAATATATATATATTTGATTATTTTTTGTGAGAAGTTTCAAATTTTTATTTGTATAAAATTTTATTTATTATCTTTAATATAATTGAAGGTTGTTAATTGTAATTGAAGTGTTATGTAAATAAAAAAAAAATTAATGAGTCTAAGTAGTAAGTGGTAATTTAAGATATATAATCAAAAGAAATTATTGAGTTCATATAAATTATCTATCAAAATTAATAGTGTAATGATGAGTGATAATAATAAGATCTAACTAAATTACAAACACTGAAATGAACCAAATTGATATGACTTACAAATAATGGACAAAACATATAATTTAACTAAAATTGAAAGGTTCAACAACCTTAGATTTTTATTTTCAATTGGAAAAATTGCTTACTATTTCAATTATTCTGTAAGCTATGTCATAATTTAATTACATAGGACAAAGCAATTGGATTTTGAAGGATGAAAATGAAATGATACTTATCTGGATGAAAATATTTTTTAAACTTTGAATTAGCGCTGTCCACCTCATCTCCCTTTGAATTAAGAACATGAAATTGACAGAGAGTAAAACACAATAAAAAGCCAAATATTAAATTTGTAGAAAGTTCATCCTTCATGTCAATAGCTATCTCATTATTGAGTCTAGTCCACATCATTTCATTCAATTCATCATATTTATAACTTTTTTTTTATATCAATATGATTTTAAAATAGTTTTAAGTGTTTAGATATGTCGTAAGATTACAAATTACGCTCTTCTATAAATTTGAGACGCAATTTATCTCACCCCTCTATTAATTAAATTCAATGAAATTGAGACCCGACTTATTCGACATATGTCACATGTTTCAATTATATTAAAACTAAAAAAAAATTAACATGCAATTACCCTATGGATGAGATTTCGCTAACAGCTATAATGGAATGTTAAATTTAATACGTAATTATCCCCATACACAAAGTTAATCTGCATATCTAGAACAAAACAGTACTATAAACATGATATAATTGTATTTAAATGTTGATGTTGCTTGTACTAATCAAGTCTTTCACATTAATTGTCAATTTGATAAATTCACATCTTGATGTCCTATGAAAATACAGTGAATCATATTTGGTCATGATGCAAAATATCTTCACTCGAATTCAATGAAAGCCAGTCAAGATTTGCAGGTTCTAGAGATGGAATATTACTGTAAAACTCTGGCATATGATTTTGATTTTAATTTTTTATTCTTAAAAATACGGTTTTTACAAATAATTTTTTAAGTATTTTACAAAGTAAATAATTTGTTTTAGTAAAAGAACTTATTATATAAAATAATTAAACATAGAATAATTATCAAGACTAGCATATACAATAAAATAAAAACTAAACTATTATTAAAACGTTATATCAAACCATACATTCAAAATATCACCACACTTAATAAAGAAATTCACCAAAATAAATTTAAACATGATGCATCATTTTACTAAAAAAATTAACATGCAATTACTGTTTTTTGTTTCCAATAAATATTAAATAATTATTCACAATTACACACTTGTTTTCCCTTAAAAAAAATCACAAAATTTTAGAGCATTAGGTAATGTCAGTAGGAAAAACTTACCTCTTAACCAGTCAAACGCGTGTTATAGACGCTGTGTATTTATTTAACAAGTCAAGAAGTAACCTATTTTCATAGGGGATAATGAGTTTAAAGATGACTCTTAAAAATGGTTGATTTTAGTGAAATATTTTACATAAAAAAAATTTTCAATAATTTTTAAAATTAAGACAATAAATTATTGAGATTATAAATAGATTATCAAAATTAAGTGACTAATTAACTTAAAATAAAATGAGAGTTTTAGTTTCTATAAAACTCATTTAGTTAGATGATAATTATTCAAACCAAATAAATGTTATAATAACAAATATTAAAAGTCAACTGTACATTTAATTTTAATAAATTTTTAACTAGAATTTTGATAAGTTTCCAAATATTATATTATACGAATAATTACATATTTTTCTACTGTTTTAATATAATTTCCCGAATATGTTTTTCAATAAACACTTAAAAAAAACACGAATTAAACATTTTCTCTAGAAAACTTATAAAATGTTGAAGATCACGTCAGTCAAACTCACTAAAAGAATAAAGAAGACAAACCACATGGCAAATGCTCATGTGGCTCTACCAAAAATAGACTATTCTCCATTGGGAAATCTTCTTCGACCTTCTTCCCATGTTTGATATTGCATTTCATGGATAATTTAATTATTGGTTACAATTCTTCCCAAAATAGAGCAATTTTCCAGGAAAAAATAGTTTCCACTTCAAGAGCCATTCAAGCAAATAAACCAAAGAAAAATTAATTTTGTTTAAAATAAAACATCAAATTAGAAGACGAGAGACTCAAAATTTTACGGAAATTTTTATTTTTATTATTGAATTTTGACATCAAATTAGGAGAAGAATACAAATTACTTTATACAAATATATTTATTGTACTCTTCCCCTATATGTGCAATAAAAGCAAAGAACAAAGTTACAGAAATATCCTTGGCTTCACTTAATTCACATAATAATCAAACCAACTTCACAAATAAAGATTCCTAAACATAGCCTTTAGAGAATTGCATCATAATGATTATACAATTATCCATTTAAATATGGAAGGAAAAAAACATCGGTTTACACTTGCCGATTTTGCAGTAATCTAAGTCCGAAAATCAATAAACTTAAACCAATTGAAACTTCCAGAACTCTTCGTACTATTCTCAGCCTGTTTAGAACAAGACGAAGATGAAGATGATGAAGAAGTTTCCTCCAATTTCTTGAGACAGAGAAAGAAGTTTCTCGATCCTAAAGCTATAAGCTTCTCCTCTCTATCCAAACCTAAACCAAACCACAAGGAAAAATAAAATAATTAGTCACTTTTTTCTTAGATTCATCAATGAAATTCAAAAACGGAGAAAACAGAGTATATAATCACTCGATTTCTTACTTTCTAAGCTGAATTGAGAGTAATGGAGGTCGAAACCGGAGGAATCTGTAGTAGGCAAAATCGGCCGACGAAATTCCTTTGCGTATTGCCGTAAAGTCGCCGTCACGAGATCGGAAACCTTCGTCTCCGGCGACATCAATACTTGAACCGGCCCTACACTCCCTTGAATCGTCACGTTGAGAAGCAATTTCGTCATTTTTGGCGGTCCTTCCAAACACGACGATGATAAACTTAGATTCTTGAAAGATAGTAATTCCGGTTCGGTTTTTGGCCGTCGAAGCGTCGTCGGAGTCGTCATCGGAGTTTTCGTCAGACTTCCGCTGTGAAAAGACGACGATTTCTCAGAAAGCCTCCCCTTCCGGCTCTTATCTTCAAGAACTTTCCGTTGAGACCTAATATTCGGCATCCTTCCTAAAAATGAAGAACGATCGTATATGTAGAGAAGAAAAACGAGATTCTAATTTTTGCTACCTTAGTCGCCGGAAGCGGAAAAATCTGAGGCGAGGGAAGCCGAGAGCTAAAGAGGAGCTAGGGCTCACAGATTCGCCGTCACAGTCGCCGGAATCTATCATAACCCAGATTTGCGACGGTGAAGAGAGAGAGAGAAAGGGGAAATAGAAGAGTGAGGAAGCGTATACGATTCTACGAAGAAGATGAAGTGAAGCTTATCGGGAATTTATAACTTGGGAAGAGTGGAAAGCGATAAAATAATCACGAAACCGATAGGAATATTCTTGGAGCGGACAACGGGCTATATCCGGTTTTCCATTATGGGTTAGAAATTCAAAGTTGGACGGCTAACCTCTCCATGACCGGCTATTACCGGTATGCAATGGCTTACGTTTGTTTGATTTTTCTTTCTTTCTTTCTTTTTTCCACCCTTTTTCTTATGTTCTTCATTTTAGTCACGCATTCACTGCATGTGATTCCTTAACTGATTATTTTCCTAAAAAATTGAAAGAAAAAACAAATGATAAAATCAATGAGTTAAGACTTTCCATCTTCTCATTATCAAACATAATTCGTTTAAAACGAAACCATAACCTAATTTTAGTTAGGGACATTTACAAATCTAGTAATTTTTTTTTTGATAATATTTATAAAAAAAGAAGTTTTAAAAAATATTTGTAAGTACGACAAATTCTGATGCGGTGAATCACTTAAAAACATTAAATTACATTTTTTTACAGTAAGTTTATTAATGATACACACATTAATCACTATTAATCATTGATTAACATAATAAAAATTACTATATTTGTAAATATTTTTTAGAATTGCTATTTTTATAAATATTGTATAAAAAATTTGCTACCCAATAAAATTTCCCTTTTAGTTATGAGATAGTGTGAGAGAGAACTTTAAAAAATATCAGAATTTAATTAAATGAAAATTCAATAGAAAAGACTGTAAATATTATTTTTAACTATTTTAGTTATAAAAAAAAATATTAAAATCGGATTTTTAGTTTATATTAATATGTAAAAAAAAAGTATTTTTATACAACAATTTATTATTATTATTATTTTGAGTTTATATAATTTTTTCTCTCTCTAGATTTTAGTTAACTGATTCTTGTTTACGAAACAATTACAGGGACGACTTAGATGATATATGATTATTATATAAAATTAAAATATTAATTCATAATATTTTAGAAATTAAAATTCAGAATAAAATAAGTATGAAGATGCATGTTTTTTTTGTCAACACTAGCATAATTCGAGTGGTTAGGCATTGACTCCTTTCTCATGAACTCAAAAGTTCGAGTATTCCCTTCTTAGTCCCTCCCTCAATTTGACGTAATATTAAAAAAAATAGGGTAAAGTACTCATTTGGTCCCTGAGTTTTAGAGCTCATGTCTATTTGGTCCCTACGTTTTCAATTTGTGTCTAAGTGGTCCCTTAGTTTTGGATATTGTGTTTATTTGGTCCCTGCGTTTCAATTTGTGTCTATTTGGTCTCTGAGTTTTCAATTTGTGTCTAAATAGTCCCTGGGTTATTAGAAACAAGTTTAATTCTTTCTTAATTTGTTAACTCATTAACATAATATCGACTTAACGGTGCTATAAAATATTTAATTGATCAAAATACTGACATGAGATTAATAATTATGTCAAATTTTAGGCCTAGATTGATGAAAGATTTATTCCTATTTTCATATTTTGACCAATTAAACATTTTATGTCATCATTAAGTCAATAATATGATAAAAAGTTAACGAATACGTTAAATTAAGCACCAATTAAACTTATTTCTAATACTTCTTGAAAATCTAGGGACCAAATAGACACAGTATCCAAAACTCGGGGACCAATTAGACACAAATTGGAAACGCAGAGACCAAATAGACTCGACATCTAAAACTCAGGGACCATTTAGACACAAATTAAAAACGTAGGGACCAAATAAACATGACCTCCAAAACTCATGGACTAAATGAGTACTTTAGCCAAAAAAATATATATGATTTAAAAACTAGCAGAAATTATCTCCCAAGTCCTAACTCCTAACTATGAAAGGGAAGTCATCTTGACAAGTATTGCTGACTGTGAGCTGCTTGGTGGCTGCTATTATTATTTTATTTATTTTCATCATTCACTGAAATTCAGAAACCGAAATTAACTACCAATCACGTGCACCTGCATGCACTTGAAGTGCGTGCAAAATTATTTCTTCGGTCTTTTTCTATTTTCTCTCCCAATTTCCAATGCAAAGATTGGATTTTTCTCCCTTGAGATTAAAAAATATGTGATATTGGACCAATAATTTTTTAGATAGAATAGAACGCCGAGATGATTTAAATAACGAACTTATTTTTTTAAAAATAATTAAACTTCTTTATTAATAATTCCTTCATCTTATTTTTTATATTTTTAAATTTTCCTTTTTAGATATTAACTAAATATACGTTAAAAAAAACTAATCTTTAAAATTTGTATGATTTAAAAAAGTAAATAACAATTAAAAATGCTAACCCTTATCCAAGAGACACTTCATCATTTAATTTATTTATTTCACTTTGTTATGAAGAAATATCCGAATGAACTATTTTAATTAAAAAATTATCTTATGTCAATTTCTTTCACCAATATATGGTTTAATGATAAAGTCATTAGTCAAGAAATTTTTTTATTAACTCGAAGATAGTTCAACTCATTAAGTATCATTAACTATTTTATATAACGTTGAAAGTTCGAGCCACCATCTTTCAATTTGATGTAATATATAAAAAAAAAGTGTTAAGCTCATGGGTGTGTAACTTTAAATATCTCTAACCCAACCCCTCATATATTTTTTCATTCAAAATCTCATTTCATATTTTATTTAATGAAATATAGTTTTTAAAAGACAATCATGTTAAGGTTTTTTTTTTATTAAAACATTTTTTAGAATGGGTAAATAACAACACGCAGACTCACAAGTCCCGACTATTACTTTTATTAGATAAATTTTAACATATTTTAAAAAATAAAATGATTAAATTGAAACAATCGAAAATAAACAAGTCGTTTTCCTCTCATATTTAATGTTTTTACACACTTATTGCATTTTAATGTTTATAAAATTACAATAAAGTTGTCACATTTTCATTAAGTCTTTATGTTACGTTTAATAGAGTTTTTCAATAATTTATTTTCAACTATGATATACACCCTTCAAATCAAGTTTATGAGTTACAAATATAAGTTATTTTAAACATACTAAAGAGATTTAAATAATAAATACTTGAATGAATTTGTAATTTGTATCTAAAGTTAGAGATTAAAAATTAGATAACAAAATAATATCTCATAATACACTTGACATTTATAGAAAATACAATTACTAATTAATGGATTCCTTTATAATGATAAAGATATTTGAGAGGTTCAAGAATTTTGGGAATCCGATGTAGAGACAAGTCATGAAGTTTCGCCGCAATTTCGTGAAAATGGACGATTGGTTTACAGTTATCGATACGTGGTGCAAATTGTTTTAGTTTTTCACAGCTTCCTCTGGTCACTGACAGTGACCCTAGCTAGCGTCAAGATCGTGTCTGTCGTTTTTCAATGATCCAATTTTGCCTACGTTTTATTTATAGCTATACAATTTCATTCTGAATTTTGATCTAATTTTGTAACCGTTTGATCTGATGGCTCTGAGTGTGAAATTAAGGGTCGTGATTCCCTTGCTGTCTGGGGGAAGTAAAATTGGTCATATATAGAATATGAATTTCTTACGGAAGAAAAAGTATTGAACAACAGACCAAACCCAATTAAACCACCTGATTTTTTTTTCCCATTGTCTTCACATACACGTGGAACTGTTGTATGTAATAAATTTATGTTGTTTTAGATTGTTATATATTTATAGTATTGAAAATACTTGCAAAATATACTTTAAACGTAAAAATATAAGCTTAACAAAACATAAATATAAGTCAAATTAAGTATGTTCAAATGGTTAGATATCGTTTTTTTAACGAAATCTAATGTTTGAAACTCTCCTCCATCTCTTAAAACAACATAAAATATGGGTTAAAAAATCATAATTTTACCCATACCATTACAAGTGTCGAATTTAATCTTACATTTTTAACTTCATCAAATTAGATTTTGATCATTAATAAATGGTGTAGTTAATACATTATGTTAGTGAAATTATTATTATTAGAGATTTATAAATATTGATCTTTATGTCTTTGTTGAATATTTTAATAGTTAGATTGAAGTATTTTGATGTTATTTTTTTTTGTTTGATTTTGTGATGAGAATTGAGTGTTTTTTTTAGATATGGTATTTTATTTGTGTCATTAGATTATATATATTGGCTTTTTTTTAGTAATTTATCAAATGATAATTTCAATAATTTTATAGTTTTGTTTTAAGATTGGTATTAATTACACCGTTTATTTAAATTCATGGTTGAATATGGTGAAATTAAAAAGTTGGGTAAAAATCTTATTTGGTCCATGTAGTCTTGGAGGTCATGCCTATTTGAGACCGCATTTTTAATTTGTGTTTAAGTGCTCCCTGAGTTTTAGATATTGTGTTTATTTGGTCTTTGTGTTTTCAATTTGTGTTTAAGTGGTCCTTAAGTTTTGGATATTGTGTCTATTTGGTCCATGAATTTTCAATTTGTGTCTAAATGGTCCCTAGATTATTAGAAATAACTTTAATTTTTCCTTAATTTGTTAACTCGTTAACTTAATATCGACTTAACGCAGATATAAAATATTTAATTGACAAAAATATTGCATAAGATTAATTATTATGTCAAATCTTAGGCCTGGATTGATGACAGATTTGAAGCAATATTTAATCCTATGTCTGCATTTTGACCAAGTAGACATGTTATGCCAGCGTTAAGCCAACATTCTACTAATAAGTTAACGAATATGTTAAATTAAGAACCAATTAAATTTATTTCTAATAGTTCTTGAAAACCTAGGGATCAAATAAACACAACATCTAAAATTTATAGACCACTTAGATACAAATTAAAAACGTAGAGACCAAATAGACATAACATCCAAAACTTAGAGACTACTTAAACACAAATTTAAAACTTGGGGACCTAATAGATACGATCTCTAAAACTCAGGGACCAAATAGGTACTTTATACCATGCAAATTAAGATCATTTTTAAAAATAAACCATGGTTTGAGGTACGACGATTTAAAAGTCCATTAAAATTTAATCCAATGATAAAATACTTATATTTCCTATATTAAATTAGGAGTTTTCAATCTTCTACCGATATATTGTTTTAAATGTTTGTCTCTCTTATTAGTTGATTTTATTTTGATGAGCACAACGTTGGAAATTTGAATAGCACCTCCACCAATTATTGCATAAATGACCGACTTTTCTTTCAGATTCTTCCCCACCAGACTCCAATCTTTGCTTTTTTTAGTTTATTTTTTTAAAAAGTATACTGAATTAAAAAAAATATTAACCCACAAAGGAAAGAAATAAAACGTGAATCAAATCGAATATGGGTAAACATCAATGTTTGAGTAATTGAATAAATATTTAAATTAGTGAAAAATTATGAATTAGAATATAACTCAATGAGTTAAATTTCATTATCTTTTATAAAATCAAAAATTTAGGTATACTTTTTTTAATTTAACGTGATATCTAAAAAAAATTAGTTATAAGAGTATGCAATATTAATATTCTTATGGAATTATATTAGTTAGAATAATAATGAATTTCCAAAAATATCGGCCGACCTAGGATAAAGCATACTTTAGTCTTTACTATTTATGACGTCATTTAAGATTGGGAGAGGTCGTGGGGCTGTCTGGTGAAGGCATTGCGTAGGACATGGGCCTATTCTTCTTGTTGGTTTTTTTGTTTTTTTGTCTTCATTATTATTTTTTAATAAATTGAGAACAAGAATATTCATTTTTGGATAAAAAAATTATGATCTTCTCATATAATAATTAATATTTTACTAGATTAACACGAAACACATGATTAGTGATTAAAATAATTAACATTTCATTAGACTAACACAAAACACATAAGTGACTAATATTTGTCCTCAGTATATATATTTCACTAGACTAGTAATTCCATCTTAAATTATTTACAAAGGTTTAAGTTCAAATATTAAAAAAAAATACTACTTAAAGTTTGTTTGATAATTTATTATTGTTTTAAAAATATATATTCAATTTCCATATTCTATTTCTCAAAATTATTTACTAAAATATTCGTCAATTCATTAAGGTGGTGTTTGGTTGCTAGGTTTGAGTAGCTAGTTGGGGGTTACACAACCCTTACCAATGTTTGTTTTCCAGTTTTGAAACCCCATATGATAGGTTTGTTAACTCCCCTCTTAACAACTCTCAATTTTCACAATTTCAACACATTTTACACTTAACAGCCTCACTATTTTGTACAAACCAAACACAGTGTTAACAACCCTCTACTTAACAACACACTGCTTAACAATTCAAACCTGACAACCAAATGACCCCTAAAAGAAATAGAATTACAAATATGACAATGTCAAGGCCGGCCCTGGACATGTGTGTCCAGGGCCTTTGCACAGGGCCCCTAAATTATAGGGCCCCATTTTTATTTTTTATCTTTTTCCTTCTTTTTTTTTTGGCTGTAGGCTGTAGCGCTTTGTCTTTTTTTCCCTTCCTTCTCTCTCCTTAAGTCAGGTTCCGACTAAATTCTTTTTTTTTTTCTTTTTTTTTTTTAAAAAAGAAATTCTCGCCAGCTTACATTTTTTTTCTTTCTTTTCTAACATTAAGGCTAACTTATTCCTAATGTTTATGAAATTATTTTGAATGTATTTAATTTTTTGAAAAAATTAATCATATTTTTAGTTTTATGTTAATTTAAAAAAAATGATAATTAGATAAATATATTGTAAAAGTTATTTTTATCTAAAAAAATTTATCCTCATCAGTTCATATTTTCGATTTTGTTTTTTCACTTCTTCTTTTACTTGCTTTTATTTCCATTCTTTGTTTCTTTTATTATAAAAAAGAACAAGTTTTTGAACGGCAAAGCATCAATGTTTTTAATTTAAAAAAATGTACATGTTAAATGATTAATGGTAAAATTTTAAATATTTATAAAAATTTGATAAATAACTATATTCAAATATAGTTTTTAATATTCGTAAATTTTGAACATAAATTTTAATTTCTTCACGTTTAATATACATGAAAATTCAAATTAATATCAACAATGTATATGTATTGATAATTTTTTTTTTGATAATATGTTATTATAAAAAACAATGTATACATAAATTTTGATATATGTATTGATAATATGTTATTTAAATGATAATAATTTATTTTATTAATGAATTATTGATAAATTGATAATTAATTTAAAAAAAACTAAAAACTACATAATTAATATTTAAGTGGTAATTAAATAGAAATTACATATTTTGTTAATTAATGGTTTAATGAAGGGTTAATAATATATAAATAATGACATATTTTGTAATTTTTAAAATCAAGGGGGTAAAATGGTCCAAAAATATTTCTTAAACATCTAACTTTTTGTATATTAAAGATATAATAGGGGTCCAAAATCTCATTTTGCGCCGGACCCCTATTATCTTAGGACCGGCCCTGACAATGGCAAAAGTATTATGAGGAAGTTGAGCAATTATTTGGGACGGATTAAAGATTTATCAAATACTACCCTTTTAACTTGAAATGATTACACGACCTTAGTATAATTCACATAGTTTGTTATCAACGTTGTCTCCCATTTAATTGTAAGTTCCGACTCTTCCTCCGGTATTTCTAATATATTTTTTAAAAAAATAGGTAAATTAAACTGCATGGCTGCTTCTCATCTCCTCCATCAGTCATCACTATCAATCAGCCATGTCTGAAAGATGTGTAAGGACAATAGCAAAAAGTCTACACAATTTGGAGAATGACTTACTTTATTCATTCACTGAAGTTGGCATAAATAGCCATTACAAAAGAAAACTGAAAAGGAGAAATAGCAGCCCACTAATGTGTAACTAAACATTGTGGATACAGAAAATAATGGAATTGTAAAAACTAAATAACCAACACCCTAACATATAGGGATTTATTCTAACAAACAAATCTTCTAGAAAACTAAATAATAACTCATCATTCCCTCCCTTAAACTAAACACTTTCAAGTATTTAGTTTAGCAGATATATCACAAACTCCGAGCATCTTTCTAAATCTCAAAAAATCTTCTAACTTCAAAGGTTTAGTCATTATGTCAGCTACTTGATCCTTTGTGCCACAAAAATTTAGCTTGATAGCACCATCTTTAACCAAATCTCGAAGAAAATGGAATCGCACATCTATGTGTTTGCTTCTACCATGCATAACAGGATTTTTGGAAAGTTTAATGGCTGAACTGCTGTCACACATGATTGTGGTGCTTCCTTCATATTTATGTCCCAACTTCTCCAATATCCTTCTCATCCATACAGCATGACAAGCACAAGCTCCAGCAGCCACAAATTCAGCTTCAGTTGTTGATAATGTGACTAATGGTTGTTTTCTAGATGACCATGAAACAGCTCCTGAGTTCAACAAAAAAACATATCCAGATGTGCTTTTCCTGTCCTCTACATCTCCGGCGTAATCACTATCAGTGAAAGCAAGAAGCTCTTCAGTTTCTCCTCTTTTGTAACATATCCCACAATTCACCGTCCCTTTTAAGTATCGAAGAACCCTTTTGGCTGCTTGCAAATGTAACTCTGTAGGCTTAGCCATGTAACGACTAATTAAACTCACACTAAACATCAAATCAGACCTGGTGGTGGTGAGATACATGAGACTTCTAACTATTTTGTTATAATACGTCTCATTTACTTTGACTCCTCCTTCATCACTATGTAACTTAAAACCTGGTACAATGGGATCATTTCTGACATTGCTATCCTCCATATTAAATCGTTTCAAAACATCTAGTGCATATTTCCTTTGGCAAATATATATGCAATCAGAATTTTGCAAAACCTCTATGCCAAGAAAAAATCTCATACCACCTAAATCAGACATATCAAATTCCTTCAACATAGATTTTTTAAAACCACTTATCATAACTTCATCATCACCAGTATATATCAAGTCATCCACATAAACACTAACAATAAGAATCTTACCTCTGATGGTTTTAATGAACAAAGTTTGTTCACTATGACACCCTTCAAACCCTTCTCTAATGAAATGTGCTTCCAATCTACTAAACCAAGCTCGAGGAGCTTGTTTTAGTCCATACAAAGCTTTCTTCAGTTTATACACTTTATCCTCATTCCCATTCTGCACATACCCCATTGGCTGCTCCACATAAACATCTTCATTTAATTCTCCATGAAGGAATGCCGACTTTACATCAAGCTGGTAAATCTTCCATCCTCTTTGAACCGCTAAAGAAATGATCATGCGAACCGTATCCATCCTTGCTACTGGAGCATAAACTTCAGTATAGTCTATGCCTTCTTGTTGTGAATACCCTTTTGCCACCAACCTTGCTTTGTACTTGTCCACTTGTCCAAGTTCATTTAATTTTGTTTTATAGATCCATTTCACTCCAATTTTCTTTGCACCTTCAGGCAAATTAGTGAGGTTTCATGTTTCATTTCTCTCAATTGCTGCTATCTCCTCATCCATTGCCAACTTCCATATAGAACTCTTTTTAGCTTCTTCAAAACTAGATGGGTCTGTAGACACAATTTGAGTCATGTTTACCTCATTTTCCTCCTCGGAGAAATCTTCACCAGTAACATAATCATTCAAAAAGGTTGGAGCTCTTCGAATTCTTCCTCTTGCATTTGAGTTAGCCTCCATTGATGTATTTGAAGATGTTGAAGTTGACCCATCATTTATCATCCCCATATCTTCATTGCTGCCATTTTCAATATCACCTTCAATTAAGTCACCACAATTCTTGTTTTCTTCAATATCATCTTCAAAGGAGTCAACATGGTCCTCATCATCTCCCCATTCCAAATCTACTAAGATCTGTTCTTCCAAACTCTTGTCCCAGTCCCATTGCTTTTCTTCTTAAAAAATGACATCTCGACTTACTACAATCCTTTTTGAGATAGGATCATATAAGCGATATGCCTTGGATTCTTCACTGACGCCTAATAGAACACAAGGAAAACTATTGTTCGTCAATTTTGTTCTTATTTCATCTGGGATATGAACATGTGAAATGCATCCAAATATCCTAAAATGCTTCACTGTTGGTTTTGTCCCGCTCCAAGCTTCCTGTGGTGTGACATCTTTTACCACTAATATGGGACTCCTGCTCAATACATAAATTGCCCAATTTATGGCTTCGGGCCAGAAAGTTTTTGGCATCTTTTTCTCCGATAACATACTTCTCACCAGATTCATTACCGTCCGATTCTTCCGTTCTGCCACTCCATTTTGTTGGGGTGTGTATGCCGCTGTTAACTGTCTTTTCTTGCTGTTTGACAGTGGCGATATAGGACCACAAATATCTGCATGTATCAATTGTAGCCTCTGTGTAGCTCTCCATGTGCTCTTTTTAGGGATAGGATTTCTATGTTGTTTTCCTACCATGCAGTCCGTACATGTCACAGATGATGTAGGGAGTTGTGGAAGACCATGAACCATATTCTTAGAATGAAGTGTATTTAAGCCTTTATAGCTTAAATGCCCATACCTGCAATGCCAAAGGTGAGATAGATCTGTGGTAGTTGTGTGGAAGCAAGTATTCTTCTCTTTAGAATTAGTCAACAAGACAAACATTCTGTTGATTGTCATCTTATATTGAATTATAAGTCCTTTCTCCGGATGATAAATGTCGCACTTTCCTGATTGAATTACAAATGCAAGGCCTCGTTCCTGGAGTTGCCCAACACTTAAGAGATTATTCTTCAACTCTGGGACAAAGTAAACATCAGTAATCACATGGATACAACCATTGATATTTAGTTTCACCTTTCCTTTTCCAAGTACACTCATTCTGCTGTTATTTCCCAACTTAGCGGTTTCTCGAAATGTTTCATTCAACTCACAGAATGCAGTCTTGTCTCCAGTCATGTGGTTTGAGCAACCAGAATCAAGAAACCAAATATTCTCTTGTACAACATTCTTTGCATCGACATATGCCATTAAGAGAATCTCTTCTTGTTCATTAAATTCAGTATAATTTACCTCTTTTTCAAAAGTTGGGCACTCGTACTGAAAATGGCCAAGCTTATGGCACTTGTAGCATTCAATGGTAGCCTTGTTGAAAGTTTGTCGACCTCTGCCTCTGCCTCTACCTCTACCTCTGTAGCCTCCTCTACCTTGACCTCTACCACCATTTCCATCATCCACCGTCACCTTTAAAACATGCTCTTCACCATTGCTCCTATGAAATTTCTGCTCATGCACAGTAAGTGAATTTTGCAGTTCATCAATTGTTAGCTCATCAATATCCTTTGATTCTTCAATAGACACAACAACATAGTTGAACTTCTCTGTTAAAGTTCGAAGAATCTTTTCCACAATGGTAATATCCTTTATTTGTTCTCCATTACTCCTCATTTTATTTGCTATGCTCATGACACGAGCAAAATATTCCGTAATGGTTTCACTTGCCTTCATCTCCAAAATTTCGAAATCTCTCCTCAACGCCTGAAGAGTTGAACGTTTTACTCTAGCATTGCCCTCAGACTTCTTTTTCATCGAGTCCCATATCTGCTTTGAGGTACGTTTCTCTAGGATTTGCTCAAGAATTGTCTTGTCAATAGCTTGGAACAGATAATTCTTGACTTTGAGATCCTTCATAATCAAATCATCCAATTCCTTTTGGTGTGCTTCCGACAACATGACTCCAGCCTTTGGTTCTTCGTAACCAGCTTCAATCATATTCCAATACCCTTTGGATCTCAAAATATTTTCCATGAGCATGCTCCAATGGTCATAGTGACCATCAAAACGTGGAATGGCAGGCTGCATGAGATTTTTTTCTTCACTCATCTTTTTGTTCGGTGTTGAAGATCACTCAAAAGACTGCTGCTTTTTTTTTTCTCAGATCCCAGTGGTGGCTCTGATACCAATTTGTAAGGACAATAGCAAAAAGTCTACACAATTTGGAGAATGACTTACTTTATTCATTCACTGAAGTTGGCATAAATAGCCATTACAAAAGAAAACTGAAAAGGAGAAATAGCAGCCCACTAATGTGTAACTAAACATTGTGGATACAGAAAATAATGGAATTGTAAAAACTAAATAACCAACACCCTAACATATAGGGATTTATTCTAACAAACAAATCTTCTAGAAAACTAAATAATAACTCATCAAGATGAACAGTCAAACGACATGTCGCTACATAATATATAAATAAATTTATGAGTCTAACTTTCAAGTGTGACTCTGTGAGCAGTTTAATTTTGACAAATTTTAATTTTAGTTAGAAAGAAGGAGCTAGCTAGCGCAGCCAGTAGTGGAATGTTCTGCCAGAATTAAAACAGATGGACAAGTTTCATTCAGAAAACTGAAAACCATATTTAATTATTCTCTCTCTCTCTTTATGTGATTTTGTTTGATAGCTATTATTTTTCTTTATAAATATGTTAAAATTGTTTGTGACTTTTATTCATTCCACACTGATTCTTGTAAAAACGAGATATTTTGAATAGATTCATTAAAAAAAATAGATTTTAAATCTTTAAAGAAAATAGTTGTCAATTTGAGTATTCTTTCTCGTTTATGATAGATATGTTTTATATCTGGATTTGAACTCAATATCTCTTGTTTCTACATCTAAAAAAAAATTAAATTAAATTATCGGGTTATATACTATGAATATCATATTTTGACTTGAGTTTTTATTAAAAAAAATATATAGCTTTTTATATTTAATTTTTAAACAAGAAAAACAAATTACAAGAAATGATCTCCCATATTAATTATCGTTATTCTCATCATTAGGGAAAATGAACGATTTAGATCCATTAATTAATAATTTTATTTTTAAATATTAAGTTTGGTTTAATAATAATTTCTTAATATTCACTGCTCAACTGCTCAAGGGGACTTTTAAAAACTTGGTCAAAACCCCAAAAAAAAAAAACTCAGGTTTTTTAAAACCATTTTTTTAGTTAGAAATTAAATACCGTTTATTAAAAAGAGATGCAAAAATATAGAAACTGTTAATAACATATTTTATTTTTTTTCCAATAGAATCGTAATCAGACAGCACTAAATTTAAAAAACTCTGGACCTTTACTTTTTTAAATCTATTCTTGATTTTGAGAGAGATGACAATGCAATGAGCAGGAACTTATCGTTATCATTACTCCCCATTTCATTTCACTTGACACAATTTTCTTTCTTCCTACTTTTGGTTTAGATCTCACAAAATATACTTTCGCCTTTATAAATATCGTGTTACTTTATTTCTTACAATTTCAAAATGATTAAAGTCAATAGAATATTAAATTATTATTGTCGTTTTCATTTATTTCGTATGGTTAATCCCTTAAACATATCATGTTGAATTAATGGGCATATGATATATGAATTTAAGCAATTCTAATTTACTTTCTGATGCTGTTTATTTCTATTAGATTATAAAAAATAGTATGATTCTTATATTTATTACTGTACAATATAATATAATATAAATAGACCGATAGAAATAAAAGTATATCAGTACTTCTATTTACTGGTGTGTAGGTAAGTTTTATTCTCGGAACAAAACATGAACGAACAAGATGGGCACTGGAAATAAACAGTTACCTGGACACCACAAATTAACTGCATCATAAAAGCCGGCTGAAATCCAATTCATCCCAATCTAATGTACATTTAAGTAAATACAGCTCAAGCAATATAGCTCCTGCAAAATTGCTCTCTAAAAACAAGTGAAAACATAGTGTTGTACAAAATGCTATATTTTAGTAGTATCTGCTGCATATGATTCCAAATAATCTAACGGTGTGTGCCAAGACAAGATGTTGCATATACTCCCTCCCTGTGATTCGGGAAACTGGCTATTATTCCATGTCAACTGGTCGGGATTCGACACAAAATGACACGAATGGAAATCAGCTGCATAATGCAGCTGTACTTTCTTTCTATTTGGGAGAAATCTGGATTGGTTCTTCCATTTTGTTGGTATAATGGCCCTCAAACTTCCCTTTGAGCTTAGCATCGTGGGAAAACTGACTGAATGAATTGATTCTGAGCGGTCGTCATGGCGAGCACACGAGGAAGGCATGACCTTTGATGTTGATCTACCCTTTGTCCAGGGCAAAATGGAATGAATTAATTTGGAGGGAACCTGCAAAGCAAGCAGCAAATTTGTTACCTGTCAGAGAGAAAATTATGCAACATTCACCAAAAAGGAATACTTATACTGAGGCTACCATTGCTTTCTAAACTCAAATATTTTCAGAACTCACAAAAGAACAAAGCTCTGGATGAAACGCCCTTCCATACAAAATTACATATTTATTTACTGGCTTCTACCTCAAATAACATATAAAAATAGGCTACGTAAACTAAATCCAATAATCAGAGAGCATGTATCTGAATCTAATTTAAATAACTTGCATAATCTAAGTCGCTGAAGCAAAATTCACATTAGTTGAAAATATATCATGATTGAAGAATGAAGAGACCATGAAAAAAAAGCAACTGGTCCGAAAGAACTCACCCCTGAAACAAGAGTTCTTGAAGCAAAAGGCAATGAACATGAAGAAAATGGTGAGTCTTTTGGCTTCTCATCCTTTGATGGGTCACGAACAGCTGAAACAGACCCAAAACTGGATGGTGGTGCGTCATCAATGTCGTCGTCGTCTTCCTCTTCCTCTTCACCTTCCTCTTCAACTAATGAAGCCTTTTTGTCTTGCTTGGTTGAGGAAGTAACAACTTCCTCATCAAGCAAACCCATTTCTGCCTTCTTCTCTTCCTCTTTTTCTTTCTTCTTCAACTCCTCTTCCATTTCCCCAATGGCCTCTTCCAGACATATTTCAGCTTCTATCAGTTCGAGTTCCTTTTCAATCAGCTGCCTCTTCATCTCACTATCTTTCTTTTTCTCTTCAGCCCATTTTTCAAACTTTTCTAGTCTTGATTTAATTGAATTTTCCAGCCCTGATAAAAATCGTACCAAAAAGTTTTCCTTCTTTTCAGTCACTACTTTTCCATAGAACTCATCAAAACCAAGGGGCAAAAACTCAGCCTTCTCTGGGTCTACATCCTCCCCTTCTTTTAGGGGTGGCTGCCAAAACAAGCGAACCCCGTACTCCTCATCCTCAATATAATTGATTAGTCGTCCAGTTGGTGTGTGTAGGATTAAAGGATCTTCAGTATATACAAGCTTTGATGGATCTTCAGGATCAGGCTCTGGTTCCTTGTTAATGAGAACAAATTCGGGAGTTTGATCTGTGTGGGGTACATGTATGTTATATCAACCAACAAAAAAGTACTCTCTCATTTATTATTATTAAGAAAAAAAAAAGAGGGAAAACAGCAAAAGGCAGATAGTGTCTGATGAAAAATGAAAACTAAGAAAAACTGAAAAGGTTAATAAGTTATGTGGAGTTGCAAAGTGTGAGTAAATTAAGGCAAATCGAACACAAATACAATTGCTCAAAAGAAACAAATGATAGGATCCAAACTGATATTATATGAAAACAAAACAATTACAATAACTTGCTAAGCATTCAAGAGGTTTAGCTCTCTCCCCTCAATAGGCTCAAAACTACTAATTATCATAATATTTGGATAAATAACTCACTCTCACTCATTCACTATTTATAACAACTCACCTCTAACTAACTCCTCCACTATTTACTCTTTATTCCCATCCTAACAACAAACTTTTTCATAACATATGCAAAGTTCTGTTTGAAAGAGAGGTGTGGGAGCTGGTTACATTAGCTATTAAGTAGAAAACGAATACCTCATATTAAAAAGAGAGTAGAAAACTAATACCTTGTGACCACCAGTATTCAAGTTCTGCAGGCATCGGTAATCTCAGTGGAGCTTTGTAAAAGGAGTTCAACCACATTTGCCTCTCCTCATCTACCTCATGCACATATGTTTGCCAAAAATCGGGGACCTGGAAAATATATATCACTTAACAACTACCATGCATCAAGCAGAAGGGGAAAAAAGCAACTTACTTCATAAAACTGGTTGATGAAGCCAGGTGCCATCCAGGTATCTTCCTCCTCATAGAAATAGGGATGCTGAGGATCACTATATGGACCCCTCTCTTCTCTAACCACTATGCAGATAAAGTAAACCCAAGTTATGAATGAAAGACAGACCATTAAAAATACCAATTAATTTCTGTCTTTTTTACTGAAGCCTAAGATCAACAACATTTGAAATTTATAAGCTGTGAAAAATTATAACCCTTGTTGTCATTAACTCATATGGAGAACCAGAACCCAACCATCCAAAATTATTTACCAGAATTTTTTAGAGAATCTAGACTTTTAGATGTTTTCCATTAAAATACTTAGAAATGGAAAGGAAATCTATGTAAAATAATAATTACAATTGAAAGTGACATACTTCCATCGGGTTTGTTAACAAACATACGAGCCTTGGCAGCAGCAACTTCTGCTAAGCCTGCGTGAAGCTGGAAAGCAACAGTGTAAAAGAAATATCTTACTCTAGGAAAAAATTAAGAGATGGTATTATAATACCGCTGCAGTGTCCTCATCACAGCCAGTAGAATCCTCCAGCATCTCCCCAAAATAGAACCTGCCCTGCTTACTCAGATTATGCAATCAAATTCATTTACCATAAAATACTGATAACTAAAACGAAATAAGTCCTTCAATTTAGCACCCAAAAAAGGGCTTTACCTACCCATATGGGACGCTCATTAATTTCATATACTCCACATCCATGCATCCTACCATGCTTCCATTGACCAGCATAACGATATCGGCCTTTCTCCCTAGCATGTGATGAATTACTTTAATAAATCCCTTCAATTTCTTCATCCAAAAAATATTGAGAAATTTTATCAATTTATATCTAGCACACGGCTTTGTGTTGGTAAGTGAATATATGCTAGATAACATTCCTACAGTAACAAGGCACATGCTCCACCAAATGTCTGCTAGCAATTTATCAATTACGGGTGTACAGTGCAGGCACATGGGTGATGATTGGTTCAAGTCATACGTACAAGGGTTATAGGAAAAGTGAAGCTAAATTTTATCAAGTCACCCAGGTTAAGAACAAAGAACACAAAAACTATCTCCATACAGATGCTATCTTGAAGACTCAGCAAGTGTCTAAATAATAAAAGAACAAAGAACTTACGGCTTCTCTCCAAAATGTTTTATCCACTCGTCTCTCTCATAAAAAGGAATCTCGTAATTATCTCCAGCCAAACGGACACTATCTTCAATATCCATTTCCAGCCACTCTTTGTCTTCCGGGGTCATATAATCTCTTGAGATTATTTTCCCTTCAGCACGCATCTCTTGTTCAAGCCTAAAAATTGTGCAGATAACCATTCAGTTCACATATTTTTAAAAGTTAATTGCTTTCTTTCCATCTGTCAGTCAGTTTTAAACATGTTACACAAAATCAAGGACACAAAAACTTACTGGGAACCGGGTATAGGTTCTATGTCAGGAATATCAACCTCAACCACTCCGTGGCCTTCCATATTGTTTTGAAGCCATTCACCTTCATACCTACAATGAAAGAGATGCTTTAAATGTCAGTCGATCAACAAAAAAGCTAAAGCATGTTATCAGTTGCAGTTGGACAAGCAAAAACTAAAATGAAGACTACAAGGAAATATTGACAGCACCACTAATCTTTATGAAACAATAATCTCAATACAAAAGTTTAAAAAAAAAACATACTATATGATAAAGCAACATTTTGAGACACTAAAAAAAAATAGACACTGTCAACCATAGTAAATTTGAATACTCACAAGCCAGAACAACAGGAATTTCAAAATTCTACAGACTGGCTTACTAATTATTAAATGAATCTGTCTCCATTATAAGAAAGGGGTTGACAATAATTCATGTCCTTAACAGTAGTAAAAACTGTGATGTCATAAATGTGCTCATATAGTGAAGATACCTACAGAAAGAGTTTAAACTTAATTATATATTAAAAAAAACACATACGTTCTATTTCCCAAGGTTGAGATGACCCGCAAGAATTAGGTATGACCCTGAAATTTTCAATCTGAAAGGTATGATAATGAAACTAACAGTGTTTCTGAGCACTATTGACAGGGCTGAATAACAGTGTATCATTGAGTTAATAGTGTCAAAAATATATTAATTCCTTTGATTTCGGGCTCTCCTATCATTCCATGTATATATAAGAAATTCTTTATTTTAACTCTCTCCTTCGTCTTTTTTTCTCTCTCTCTCGAGGACTACTTGTCTAACTTTGATTAATGGAAGCTTATTTTTCCATTAAAAAAATTGGTTAAAATTAACAATAGAAACACTACCCTCTCTTCTAGAAACAAATTCGGTTAAAATTATTTACATCAATGATCATTTGACTTGTAACGAAAAAACTGACATAAAATTGAAAAAGATGGAACAACAATCCACAATGTTGCCTTTTTCTTTCACGAGTTTCAATGGAACAACTAGCATCTAAGCAAACAATTGATTTTTTTTCACCCAGAGATTCAATAACAAAACATTAAACATTTATGTACTATGATAACGAACAGACCAACCTGACCAGCCCCATTTCAGCAACGTAAACACCTTTCCCATGAGCCAAATCATCCCAAACAGTCCCTTCATACCTTGATCAAGTAAAAGGCAAAAAAATTAAACTATGGAGTAAGGACATTCAAATATATTGCGGGGTACAAAATTTTAATCATAATGGAGAAGGAAGTAAAGGACAACTCTTTAGTCTATGCATTCAGCGATGCATTAAAGGAGTACAGAGTATTAAACAGAAATTAATTGAATTTGATACAAAAAAAGCATCAATAAGCAATGTTGCTGTACATGAACAAAAACAATAAAAATATGAACTTTTATCAGTAAACAGATTCTTCAGCGGAAAATCTTACTTGACAACTAGAGAGTAACAGATAAATAACTACAATGTCCCCAACGTTATAGCCAAAATGTGATTAAACCCAATAAAGGGTATATAAGTTTCATCCTTTTCTACCAAAAATTTAAAACAACAAATAGTGAAAATAATCCGTGATAGAGAAAACAAGACATACGAGCTTCCATCAGGAAAAATGTAGCTAACCCATTTGAGAAACTCCTCAATTCTATCCAATTCTTCAATTACAGCTTTGGGATTTGATATATCAAAATGATTATCAGGAATTGCAGGGAAAGGTTTTCGATAGGGCACATAAAAAGGAGCAATTGGTGGATTTTTCCCAGCTTTAACTTCATCCCTAACAATCTCCCAATCTTCTTCATCCGCCCAAATTGGGTCCCAACCAGGTTTCGTCATTTCCAATGGAGCATCCATCCAAAGTTCTTGCAAATCCTCTTCCCTCCAATTTTCTGGATCTTCTGGAAAATCAAAAAGATCTTCATGAAAGACAAAGTTTTCATCTTCTTCTTCTTCCTGCTTCTTAATTCGCTTGCTGTTGAGAACTTGACTGAACCGTTTAATGTTGATTTCCGGGGTGTTTTCGGACTCGGGTAGTTCATCTCCGGGTCGGGTATAAACAAGGGGTTCTTCAAGTTCATCATCATAATAATTAGAATCGTCTGAATCGTATTCGGATTCTGAGCTATCTGAAGATGAATTCTGGTCATCTGGGTTTTCGTTTTGCTCCTTTCGTTTATTTTCCGACTCTTCTTCTTTTTGCTGAGAGGCATTGGTTTCATTTGAGTCGTTTCTCGCCATAGCTTAGCTTGTTGAGGATAAAACGGAGGAGGATGAAGAAGATAAGGTGGAAAGTGGGAAGACAAAGAGGAGTGAGCTTATTACGAAGATGACCAAGAGTGACTAGAGCAGAGGGTTGGTTTGGGGACTCGGACACTTAGATTAAGGGCTGGGCCTCTATTTGTTAGTGGGCCGGGCCAACATGTTAAATAAAACGAGTTAATTACCCCCTACGCTTTGTATTATTGCTAAATCATACCTTTATATTTTAATATTTTTTAATTATAAAACGTTGCAGTTATAAATTACGCCCTTCTATCGGTTCATTTTAACGAAATTGAGACACGTCCATATTATATGCATGCCGTGTGTTCTGATACCGTTTAAAATAACAAAAAATTTAAACATATGAATGTAACTGATAATGTGACGTTGTAGAAATATCCGTGAAGTTAAATATCATGGAAAAACGAATATATAGTGAGGTTAATCTCATATTTTTCTCCTTAATTTTAGTCTTAAACCTCACTGTATTTATTTTTTCCATGTCATTTAACCTTATTGTATATTTATATAATGTTACATCATCAATTACACGCCACATAAGCCTGCGGTAGTGTTCTAGAAGAAAAAACACAGATGGAGGGACCAAAACGAAACGAATTGTAAAATTCAGAGATGGAAATTATAACTCTTGAAAGTTTAGGGATGAAAATGAAACCTGAGTGAAAGCTCAGGGACTAAAATAGTATTTTACCCATTTTACATTTTTCTAACATAACGGTTCATTCTAAAAAATCTACACAGATGTTCAAGTTTTCCGTTATAACGGTATTGGAGCACCTGATATATGTATAATATGGACGTGTCTCAGTTTCATTAAAATCAATTGATAAATTATGTGATTTGTAATTTTATTAAAGCATATATGTATTTAATTGAAATGTTGAAATATAGAAGTATGATTCAACAACAATCTAAAACGTATGTGCATGTTTTACATTTAGTTCTCTTTATATATATATATCGTTTATACGTTATGGTTGGCGTGAAAGGACAATTAATTTCTTAAGAAATATTGACCTTTTGAAGGAAATTGTACCTTTTTTTCTTCTTGAAATTGCAATGATACTATTTTTAGAACCATATAAATGGATTCAACTTAAATTACAAAAAGAGAATTTAAATTACCACAAGAAAAAGAATATCATATGTTTAAGTTTTTAATTAGATTACCTATATCGCACAACTCAAACAAATTGCCTTAATTTAACAACACAAAAATCCTTAATTTATAAGTTGATTATTTAATAGTTAAGTTAGTTATTTAATGATTTTTAATTTTCTATTTAAAAAGGTAAGTTCATCTAGTCACTATACATATTGTCTCAAATACTATAAATATACATACTAATTCCTAAAATGTTATAACATTTTAAAAATTAGTCAAATAGCATAATTATAATGGTTCAATACATAATTAAACTAATACTTTATTATTTTTAAGGGTATTTTCAATGAATTTGTTTGTTTTTTATTTTTGTAAGTTTAAATTCAATAATTCATCGAACTATTTGATTGTTTTTTTATTACTATTTTCGATGAATTTATTGTTTATTTATCTTTTTTTAGATATTATATCAAATTGAAAGAGGGGAAACTTGAACCTTTAACCTTAAAGGAAGGGAGCATGACTAACCTAGAGAGTGCCAATTGGGCGGTCGAGGGCCAAAAACTTTAAAGTTGATGTGTTATTTAATTTATATATTTTGTAGTGCACACTTGTTTTGCAACAATTATATGGTTACAATGGTATGCTTTTCTTAAAATTATTGTCTCGAGTACAAAAAACTTGTGTTCGAATCAGGGACGGAACCCACTAAGGATCAGGGGGCACGTGCCCCCCCCCCACTTGAGATTTTTTTTGTAATTTTTATTTTATATATAATTATTAAAAATATTATATTAATATAAATTACCCAATTTTAATTTTTTAACCGACTTTTATGGTACTAAATTTTAATTTAATTTTCTGATTTATGTGTTATAATTATTTTCAAATGATTTCTATAATTCCCACTACCTATTTTTCTTATAATTGACTATTTTTTAAAAGGTAAAATTGAGTAATTGATAAATGATATAACTAGAGATTGATTAACTTTAAAAAAAAATATGTAATTATATATTTTTTTAGTAAAAAAAAATATTACTTATGATAAACATAGATATGTTAATATTTGAATTGATTAAATTTTATACACTATCATTTATATTGTGTTCCTCTAAACTCGAGTTCTAGATAAGTCACTGGTTCGAATCCCAACTATAGTGCAATTTTTCCTTTTGCTTTCCTAGGCTTAGTGTTGAGGGAGGGTCGAATGCTTTTAAAACCTCTTTTTATATTTTGTGTTTATATTCTTTTAGATATATTAGTATTTTTTTGCAAGTGTTATTTCATTTTTTATATTATAAATAACCTTTTCAATATTTTTTTTATTATCTATTATCTATCTATTTAATTTAATTATTACTATGAATAAAATGATTTTTAATATAAAATATAAATATTTTTTTATTAATATTTACTTGACTTAATTTTTCAAATAATTAAATACCATTTATTTAGAAAAAATTAAATGTCACTAATGATTATATAGATTTTATTTTTATAATTTTTTTTAGATATATGTTATGATGTTAGTAGTGTTTTTAATTCGGTTTGAGATTAGGCCATCTGAATTTTAGTATGAGAAAAATCATTTTTTAAATATTAATTCTTAAAATATCATTTTAAAAAAAATACATTTAAAAAATAGTGTAGAGTATGATATATAAGTAATTGAAATATAATGGTGTTTGAAATTTAAAAAAAAAATGAGAGATAGGCTTTATAAATATTAAAAGTACAATTTTCATTTTGATCTAAGTATATAAGGATAAAGTAAAAGATTAAAGACGATAAGACCAACTTTTGATAAACTCAAAGAATTAAATCAAGAACTCCAAAATAAAATGTGGGATTAATAAAATAATAACTTTGTATAGAGTAAACGTGAGATAGATAACTAAAATAATATTTTTAACCTAAAAAGAATATGTAAGACAGGACATGTGGATTTCCAGTCCTGCATGCAAAAGTAAATTAGGAGTCAAAATTCCTTCTTCTCCGCAAAATCTACAGAAACGCCATGCAAGAGCAAAGCATTATTCAGAACAAGAACCAAGAAATCTGGATTCCAAACACTCCATTAAAGCCCATTCGAGAAAGATTTCATGTCCCTTCTTCTTCTTCTTCCAATTCCATGGGTTCTGTTTCGCTTTCGACTGAAGTAATTACTAAATCGAATCTTGTTCTGCCAGAAACTGACCGAATTGGTTTATATATCCAACAAGATTCTTTCGTTGAGGAATCTGGGGAGATTCTGTGTGATTTTACTCGAAAATCTCCGGATTTTTCTAACGGTTGTGATTTAACCAATTTGGCTACTGATACTGTGAGTAGGGAAACTGAAAAAGAAGCAGCTTTGGAAGGAAGCCCTAGCATGGCTTCGGGTTTGAGAGATTTTTTCTTTCAAGATTTAAGTATAAGTTCCCAATTTGAGAGTTCTGATATTTTTACTCAAAAATTTGATATTGAAGCCTCTGCTGTCTATGATGATGATGATGATGATACCGACAACAGAGATTACCATGAAGAATCTAAATGTGAGTGGTTTGATGAACTACTGATTTTTTATTTAAGTTTTTTTTTTCCCATGAATTTAATGGGTTTTGAATAAAGACATGATATTGAAGCTTCTGTAATAGTTTCTGCTATCAATGATGGTATCAAATGTACGTAATATGATAAGTGATCATTTTTTTTTTTGAAGATTTTTTTATTTATTATTGCTTTCTTGCAGATGAACAAGGATATGGGGAAAAAGAAAAGGCTGAAATTTGTGTTGTTTCTGCAAATGAGAAACAATATGATGGATTGGAAATCCCAGAGATTTCAACTCCATTACAGGAGAGTAAAAGGAAGAGAAAAATGATGATATGGAATCAGAAAGAAAACGCAGTAAAAAAACTAGAAAGAAAATGTATAGGCCTAAAGTGATCGGCGAAGGAAGACGGCAAAAGAGCAAAGGACTAGGAACTCCTGAAGTAGCCAAAGATAAGCTTGCTCCTTCGAAGCCAAAGACACCAAATCCCGTGACTCGAAACGTCCTTCTTGAAATTGAGGACACGGAAACTTGCAAATCCAAAGAAAAAGCCTGCCAAGAGAGATTTGAATTTTGATGAAATCGACGAAAAATTGGGGATGGAAACAAAGTCTACTGCTGCAGCTGTTTTTAATTTTCAACTTCAAAGTGAAATGCACACACCTGAGAGTGGAATTTCCAATGGTGAATGTGAAAGTAACTGCAGAAATTTGGTTGAGATTGAAGCAACGAAGTCTGTGGAAGATGGTTCTGGAAATCAATCCAATTCCTTTCCAGTTTACCAAAGGGGATCCAAGTTGAACTGCAGCAATTTGGTTGAGATTGATGCAATGAAATCTGTGGAAGGTGATTCTGGAATTCAATCCAATTCCTTTCTGGTTTACCAAAGGAGATCCAAGTTGAACGGATGGCTCCATAATGAGCATTTTCCCGGACTAGAAATTCCAAAGGGGTGCAAGAAAAAGAGGACAGCAAGGAGAAGGAAAATAAACAAGTTCAGTAATTTGAAAGGATGGATCTCCATGGTTGAAGGAGGTCAATGTAGTTTTGATTCCAGTAGAACAGGATTAAGAAATAATAAGATATTAGGGATTAGAAAAGGGAGCAAATCGAGGACTAAAAAAGGTAAAGGAAAGGGCTCGAGTTGTAAACTGCCATCCTTTATCATTAGGAGAAAAAGGACTGTAATGGTTAGAAGATGCAACTTTGCTGTATTATCTGCACTTCCATTTCTTGAGCAGTCAGAAAGTGAAAAAGATGAGAATTTTAGTGGGGAGGACAATGGAGGGGGAGGATGGCACATAGAATTGCTAGTTGTAGCAGCACAGGTATTTTTTGCATTAATATTTTATTGAATAAATTACTCAATTGGAAGTGTTATTAGAAATGAGTGATGAAAATTATATCCACTTGTTTTAAAATCCTAATTTCTAAATGAAATTCACCATCCGCAATATTTTAGATGATGAAGATAGAAAAGTAAATGAGTTTGACTGACAATGAACTTCCTGGTAGAAAAATAAACAACCAACAAAACTTTGTTTTTGTTCGGGTCACTCATGAATGCAACAAGCATATGGCTCATGTTTATTTTGAAAGAATTGCCTGAGTTTAATCCAGCACTTTGCATCATTTTACAGAGAATAAGGAAGGAATGCAATTGGCTCAAATGGCACACTCTCCTGCTATTTGCCAGTTCTCGAATTTACAAACCGTAGGGACCCTATGCGAGACGCGGGTTTTTCTCATACTGAAAAATTAAGTAGGTTTTCCCTTCAGTAATATCACTTGAAAATTTCCTTTAAGCAAACTGATGTTAATGAGTATTAGTATATAAGGATAATATTAGGACATTTTTGTAATTTTTGTTTTAGTTAGTTAGCCTTTTCTATAAATAGAGGCTTTAATCTTTGTATTTGAACAACTTTGTTGACATTCAGTAAAGAATTCTCTTTTAATTCTTGGAGCCTAGTCTGTTGAAAATTAGGCTGCGTCACAAACACCCTTCCTTTCCCTGGATATCAAGAAAGTAAATACTGGGATTTGTTTGCAGGTAATAACTTAACTATGGGATGGCTTGACATAGGACATTTTTTAACTAAATCCAAGTTTCTCAACGGCAGAACCAACAAAAGCCCATCAGAGAAATGCTTTTCTCGTACTAGCATTGTAGCAGCCGCAGGTTTGGAAGAACACACAAGTTTCTTGTTTTCAGGAGGCAAATATCTTTGTTAATTTTATTGCTAATGTCAGATGCTAATGAAGAAAATAAAATAACTAGATGTATTGAAAGAAGTTAATACAAAGATTAATCGAACACAAAAATTCGACTTTATTTTATTTCAGGACTTCATGATGTTGATAGCAAAGGAATCCTGATAAGGCAGCAGAAGTTCGCCATTGCAGCCAGATCAAGCGGTATGTTTCACTTTCCAGGGTACAATGTTTAAATACATGTTTGTATTCCAAATTAACTTCCAACTACTTTGATAAGGTTTGAGATATTAATTAATTGATGATAGGTCACATGAGAATTTTAACAAGGGATGTGATTGAAATGAGATCCACCGTTGACAATTTGATATTATTGAATAGAAGTCAAGGAACCATGGATTATCATGAACATATCAGTCTTGCTGGTGAACCAAGAGGTATCTTCTTTGCAGATTATCGTTTATGCTCTTGAGAAGCACAGTTCATATTAATTCCTGCTTATAAAGGCACTAATAAACAGCTTTTACCCAGTACATGATGTAGGTTATCAGGAAGAAGAATCGGGTTCCTCGCAAGAGAAGCTTTTGATCCCCTTTCCTGCTAATTGTTATTATCAAGAACCACAACTCAGATTAATTCCTAAATATGAAGGCACCAATTGCAGTACTGGTCTATCATGTGATGATAAAGAAAGAACTGGTTCCTCCAAAGAGAAGCAAATGATTCCATATGCCAGGGAAGGAGGAAACCAAACCCTTCAGCTTTCTGTTCTTAGTGGGCAAGACATAGTTCCCTATCATAAACCAACTAAAAAAAGGCATGAATTAGATAGAGTCTACCTTGACCCAAGAAACATTACAATGTGGAATTTACTAATCAAGAATGAGGGTAATTTTGGTAAAGAAAAAGTTGATATCAATACAGAGAAGTGGTGGGAATATGAAAGAGAGGTTTTCCGTGGACGTATAGATGCTTTTATTGCTCGGTTGCATCCAATCTTAGGTACTCTTTATCTGTACAGTTGTATAATTTGTAGTAGTATATTCGGTATGAACCAGGATAATTGAATATATTTTAATTGAGAACTAAGCATAAAGAAAGGTAAAATAAGGTTGTGAAGTAATAGTCTTGCATTTTAAGCTTTAAGTAGTTCTCGTCTTAGTAATGATATGTCTGAAGTAATCTGTATGATTTCTTCCTATCACTTTATTCTCCATCCCTGGTTTTCTAAACATTCTAATTCAGTTATCTGTTATTGGATGTACCAGATTAGATATTTACAACTGTTTGATGCAATAAATTTATAGCAGCACAATTCTATGTACAGGTGATAGGCGATTTTTACCATGGAAAGGTTCGGTGGTGGATTCTGTGGTTGGGGTTTACCTTACTCAAAATGTGTCTGACAATCTTTCAAGGTAAAGATGCTAAGCTAAGTTTTCCCTCCAAATGATTTTAACACCAGTCAATACCAGATGAAGCTGACATTTTAATATTTTCTTGTTTTTCATAGCTCTGCTTTTATGTCACTAGCTGCTACATTCCCCCTCCAGGCAACTAGAAAAGACACAGAAAATTATGGGTGCCAGGAGGTTGTCTGCTATCAAGATTCAATTGTAAGGAACGAAAAATCTTTCGAGTGTGAAAGTAAACTGAATACTGGCAGTAGATTGGAGAACAAGACAATTGATCTTGAAGTGGCTGAAGATTTATCGACCGTCGTCTGCATTCAAGATTCAATTGTAAGTAACAAAGGATCTTTTGAGTGCGAAAGTAAACTGATTAATGGCCATAGATTGGAGAACAAAACGACAGTTGATCTTGAAGCAGCAGAAGAATTAACGTCAGCAATTGATGGAACCGCTTCTCAAGATTTTCAGATGTCATCTTCCAAACAAAGCACAGATGGAACTCAATTCTTCTCATCTACACGCAGAGAAGAAATTTCTAGAATATGTGGGTCCTCAAATTTGGAAACCACCAGTGACACTGTGCCACAGTCAAATAAATCAACCTTTGTGGAAGGACTTTATAGCAGTAGAACCAGCACGTTATCATGTGAATGCAATCAAGAAAATGAAATTTTAGAATCAAAAGAGATGGACTACAGAAATGGAAATCCAACTTCTGGAAGCTTAAACCAGAGAGACGTAACACATATGCTTAGATCATTCGAGAAGTGCCATCTATGCCCAGAGTGCAGTAGCCAATCAAAGAGTGGACTTGAAAGCAACTCTAAGAGTTATAACTGCTGCCCAGGAACATTGGGAGTTGATTTTCAGTTTACACCAGATGTGGAGTCTCAAAAATTACATGATGGTGTTGGAAAGGTCGAGAGTCATGAAATTCAAGCAACTTGTGATGCCAATGGAAAATGTTGTTTGTCTTCAGAGTACAGGAGCCAAAGAGAGAGAGGAATTGAAAAGAAAATAAAATTTTACAATTTCCTTGAAGGAAAAGCAGAAGATGGTCCTCAGCTCTTAACCATTGATGAATCATATGAATTATTAGTTGCTGGTGTTGAAAAGGTAGAAAATCAAGAGATGAAGATTCAAACACCTAATAATGCCCATTGGTCTAAAAAGAAAGGAAAGAAATGGAAACAACAAAATTTGGAAGAAAAATGTTCTTGTCATGTGGATGAGAAAAAGACAGAAATTCCTAAGGGGAAGGCCAAAAAGATTAAAACTAAGCCAGAAATAGATTGGGATGGTTTACAGAAAAAGTGGGATACTATGAGGGGAGCCTATTCTAGTTGTGAGCCAAGAAATAGTGATTACATGGATTCTGTGAATTGGGAAGCAGTTAGGTGTGCAGAACCTAGCAAGATTGCTGAAGCCATCAAGGAACGTGGCCAACATAATATCATTGCAGGACGTATCAAGGTTTAAAAAAATAATGTGAAAGTTGTAAAAAAATTGCAGTTCTATCCCTTGTCCTTGAAGTACATTCAAATGAACATCGATTCGTTTATTTTTGTAGGAGTTTCTTGATCGAGTGTCCAGAATCCATGGTAGCATTGACCTTGAATGGCTTAGAAATGCTCCTCCTCATGATGTAAAGTAAGTTAACCTTGATGGTTGATTTTTTTTACATATTGCAGGAACAAAAGAAGGAACTAAAAGTATTGTACATTACACATTTACACTCTGGTTTTCAGATTTTGATTTTTCACTTATTTGTGTTTGAAGGGAGTATCTACTGGAAATAAATGGACTAGGATTGAAAAGTGTAGAATGCATAAGGCTTCTGGCACTGCAGCAAGTTGCCTTTCCCGTAAGATAATATGCATTTATTATTTGTAAATTAGGTATTTTGCATGAACTGATAGGCCCCACCTTAAGTTTACTTTTGAAATGAGGGGTGTTAAGGAGGTAGAAAGGTAGAGAGGGAAGGACAGGATAAAATTAGTTGTGAGTTAGCATGTTGGGGTGTTAGATAATATGCATGTATCATCTTGTAAATTATGTATTCTGCATCAGCTGTTAGGCCCAACTTAAGTTTACTTGTGCAAGGAGAGGGTGAAAGGGAAGTACAGGTGTGAATGCTATGTGGGGTGAGAACGGTTTGTAAGTGTGTACGTAAAGCTTGTAGGATTGTCAGGTATACGCAAGTAATAAGTGGGTATTGTTTTGGGAGAGGAGAGGAGAGGAACACTCTAATTTTCCTTGTTAATAACTCTGCACTTTGAATATTGATTTGAATTCTCTCTCTAACTTTTTTTATTCATTCCTAAAATAAGGTGGACATAAATGTCGGTCGAATAGCAGTTCGACTAGGGTGGGTTCCTCTTGAACCGCTACCAGAAGAGGTTGAGATGCATCTTCTTGAGATGTAAGCTTAGGATACCAAAAAGAAGCATCATTGATATGACTGATAAAAAGATCCTAACATATCTTTATGCAGGTTCCCTATGATGGATTCTATCCAGAAATACCTGTGGCCAAGGCTTTGTACTCTTGACCAACGAACTCTGTAATCTTAAATGCCCTTTATTTAACTTAGTGTTTTTAAAATATACTCTTGAAGTCTATAAACTTCAGAGCATCTATCTAAATAAGCAAAGTTCTCACCTCAGGGTTTTTACTACAGGTATGAACTACACTATCAATTGATTACATTTGGAAAGGTACACTATCTTCTAAGTATATGCTGTCAAGGTATCATCATGATTTCTGTTTGAAACCTTTGAAATGAAGAATTTGATGATCTCTCTTGAACATTTACCTGCAGGTCTTTTGTACGAAGAGAAATCCAAATTGCAATGCTTGCCCACTAAAGGCGGAATGCAGACACTATGCCAGTGCATTAGCAAGGTATTAATACATTTATGCATGAAATCCTAGTCACGTAAGATATATTTTATATGCAAATTATGCACAAAACACGTGAAGGATTCAAAATTCATTTTTGCTGTCCCAAGGTATTGATATGTTCATTGAAAGTATCAATCTCCAGTATATTATATAAAAAAAATGGTAATTTTGCATCTAATCATTATTAGGCTTGACGGTGGCGAATATCCATTAGTATACTCAGCTGACCATGCATTTTTTGACTTCCATGTGAAAAGGTGAATTTTCTTGTAGGATAGTTTCAGATGATGAAAATAGAAATTCATGAAAGTCAAAATTTTGATGAAATTTTTTGTGCAAATTATAGAGGTTTATTGGTTGTCCTGTTCTACTTTGTCTGAAGTCCTATAATATATGCAGGGCAAGGTTTGCGCTACCAGGACCTGCAGAGAAAAGAATGGTTCCAGTAGAAGTTTCTGCTCAAACAATGAATCCAGAATCAACGCTCCTTATTGAGGACAACCCACTTTTGGGATCAAGCTGCCATACCAATAACTACGAACCCATAATTGAAGAGCCTTTATCACCTGAGCCCGAACATGCTGAATCATCATTGACTGACATTGAAGATATATGCAACTATGATTCCAATGATATTCCTACAATCAGACTGGATGCTGGACAATTTACGGCTTCACAGAACTGTATGGAAGTTGAGAATAAAATGCTTCAAGACTTGAATACTATAAGAGATTTGGTTCCTTTGAATATCAAAGTTGCTTCCATTCCCACACGCAAACTCAAGCATATTAACCGATTAAGGACAGAGCACCAAGTGTAAGTTGGCCTAAAAGCATTGAATTGGTCTTTACATATGTGCAAATAGATTTCTCTCCAAACCAAACATAAACAGACAAAAAAATAGCCCCCAATTATTCAATTGAATTCCATAATATGTGCTCTCTGCTCTACCTCTGGTTCTTCACTTGGAACTTTTATGGAGTTATAGCAAGAAATTGATTATATATTAAGATATATTTATCTTGGTTTATTTTAATGGTATATTATTAATTTTTGAGTCCCATATGCAAGAGTATCAACATGACCCTTCATAGGTTATCTTGATCATTTAAATTGCCTCAACGGATTTGATTTAATATAGATATCAGGTTTTGCATTAGATATAGCAACTTATATGATGCAATATTGTATTAGAAGCAGACTGAGAAATGTTTTAATATGATGCAGCTATGAACTTCCAGATGCACATCCTCTCCTATTTGAGGTAAATACTTGCCTTTTAACATGGGGAAAATTTGCATTATATTTGCACAGAATTTCATTTCGAAATATGCATTGACAGCTAGACAGACGAGAGCAAAAAGATTCAAGCCCGTATCTTCTATGCATATTAACACCAGGTACTGCAGTTCAAAAAAATTTACAACTTGAAATTCATTTCTTAAACAAGATTTTGATGCTGTAGGCTTAATATTTTTTTAGGTGAAATGGTAAATTCATCTGAGCCACCCAATACAAAATGCTTGTACCAGGAATCTGGGAAACTTTGCAGTGAGGAAGCTTGCTCTTCATGCAACATCATCAGGGAACAAAACAGCGGAACAATCCGCGGAACAATTTTGGTTAGTGAAAGGCAAAACTCCGAAGTTATTTTCACTTGATTGCTTTGCAGAACCTCTGATATCTGAACAAATTCATTTCCAGATTCCCTGTAGAACGGCCATGAGAGGAGTATTTCCGTTGAACGGGACATACTTTCAAGTCAACGAGGTTAGCTAGAATTTTATGTGCTGTTTGTTGTATGAAGAAAGCCGTTGCAACTAAACAAAATAAACTCCAATGCAGGTTTTTGCTGATGATGAATCTAGTAGAAACCCCATTCATATTCCAAGGGAATGGATATGGAATCTACCTAGGAGGACCGCCTATTTTGGAACCTCAACATCAACAATTTTCAGAGGTAAATTAACATACAATGGATGGGTTATAGTTGTTGTATTGACAATAAGATCACACTGGTTATATCCATTATACAGGTTTGTCACAGGAGGAAATTCAGTACTGCTTCCAGAGAGGTACGAAATAACTCTTAACAGTTTAAAAAACAAATTTTTTGTCATGGTTTGTTTCACTTGATGATAGAAAACTTGTGAAAGGAAAAGAAAAACTAATGGCAAGAAAAAAAAGAAAGGAAAAAAAAAACTAATGGCAAGAAAAAAAAGAACATAAGGCTATTAAGACGATCGTAAAATCTGAAACATTCCTCACATTAATCTCAGCATAAACATGGCTCAAATGTCAGTGCTGTTGGTGGGATTTGAGAATAGCAGAGGATGGGAGAACCTTTTATTTGACGACATTATCTGTTTGTGTTGATTGCTGGATTTGATGTATTTTGTAGGGTTCATTTGTGTGAGAGGATTTGATCGAAAAACGCGAAAGCCAAAACGACTAATTCAGAGGTTGCACAAGTCCACTACCAGCATCCCAGCAGGAGGAAAAGCTAAGGCAAACAGAATGGAAGATTAGGGGTAAGAACCAGACAATATCAAACCTAACACGATACAAATATATAATCATCCCATGAGATTAATCGAGATCAGCTAGCCTTACATAAAAACACAATTGTTGGAATATATGTGATCCACAGAGATATCTCTGTTTAAGAATGAGATGTGAATGTAGGGGCTAGTTATTGAGGATTAGACTACGTTATAGAGCGAGGAACATTCAGATATTGTATAGTTTGTGAAATACAAGTTATTTATATATATATATGTTTAAAACAAATATTGAAAATAGTTATTTACTTGATTTCCTGTTTTTTAATTTGATATCTATTATTTGAAATTGATATCCCATCAGCTAATTTAAAACACTGAAAATACTAAAACAAATTCGTAGATTGTATGTGGTTTTTTTATTGTTTTAAACAAAATGTTATTATAATTTTCATTTTTAGGAAAAACAGAATTGAGTCGGACTCGATAAATTTGACTAGTGTATTAGAGAATTAAATCAAAAGATATTTCCTTTACTATCTATCGAATCAAAACCTATGATACTATTGACCATCCAACCAACTATTGACCATCCAACCAACTACCGTTCCCTTCATGTTTCTCTTCTTTATTTTGCTATCATGATGAATCAAAACCTATGATTACCATTGACCATCCAACCAGCTACCGTTCCATTCATGTTTCTCTTCTTTATTTTGCTATCATGATACGTCAAGAAATTACCTCATCCAACATTTAATGAATATGTAAGTATCTTTTAACATGGGAAAACCAGCATTTCTATCACAGTTTCATTACGAAATATGCATGGACAGAGAGACGATAGCAAAATGATTCAAATCCTTTTTCACCAGCAACTACAAAACATAGTTCAAAAAACTTCACAACTTGAAACTCTTTCAAGTGAAAACTTTAACTTCATCTGAGCTACCCCATACAAAATACTTCTACCAGGAATATGAGAAACTTTGCAGTGAGGAAGCATGCTCTTTAACCAACATAATCAGTGAACAAAACCGTAAAACAATCCCCGCATAACAGCCATGAGAGGAGTATTTCCGTTTAATAGAACATACTTTCAAGTCAATGAGGTTCAATGCGATGATGAGAACCCGATTCATGTTCTAAGGGAATGGATATTGAATTCTACCCAAGAGAATCGCCAATTTTAGAACCGCAACATCAACAATTTTCAGAGTTGAAGTAACATACAATGGATGTGTTGTAATTGTTGTAGAGACGAGAAGGATATTCAGAACCAGCAGAACGAAACAAATCTGTGCATTTTACAAAACAAAAATCTGTCGGTGTGTTTCACTGGATGGAACTCAAGGAAAGTTAGCAAGATATAATCTTAGTTTCGGGATTTACATTGATTATTCAGTCCAAAAACTCATCAACCGAACAGCTATTAAGACGAATATTAAAATCTGAAGCATTCCTCACATTAATCTCAGTATAAAAATTGCTCAAATTTCAGGTGCTATTTGTGTGGTTTGAGAATTAGCAGATCTCGAGGAAATAAGGATGGAAACTGACCTTTCATTTGACAAACATTCTGTTTATGTTCATTGCTGGATTTGATGTGCTTTCCAGGGTTCCTTTGTGTCTGAGAGGATTTGATCGAAAAACACGAAAGCCAAAACAACTATTCAGAGGTTGCACAATTCGTCCACCAGCACCCCAACAGGAAAAACAAAGGCAAACAAAATGGAAGATTAGAAGCACGAATCGGACAATATCAAACTCAAAACAACACAAATATGGTTTTTAGTGAGATTAGTCGAGAAGCGCCAGGTCCAAGCTTGGCCGATATAACCACGACATAAAAAAAACAATAATTCCTTGAAAGTATTTCTTTCTGTTCTGATGCACTTGGAAGAATTTCTGTTAGATTAGACTAAGAAAGGAAGACATGTTTCTTGAAGATTACCAACGGTACATGAGAAATGAAAACTAAATTGTTTAACAATTTAATTTCATAAAACAACATGCTAAATGATATTTTTTTTAAAAAGGTGGAAACATAGTTTTAATCTTTAAACTATATACAATTTTACGAATCAAAACAAACACGAAAGCCAAAACAACTATTCAGAGGTTGCACAATTCGTCCACCAGCACCCCAACAGGAAAAACAACGGCAAACAAAATGGAAGATTAGAAGCACGAATCGGACAATATCAAACTCAAAACAACACAAATATGGTTTTTAGTGAGATTAGTCGAGAAGCGCCAGGTCCAAGCTTGGCCGATATAACCACGACATAAAAAAAACAATAATTCCTTGAAAGTATTTCTTTCTGTTCTGATGCACTTGGAAGAATTTCTGTTAGATTAGACTAAGAAAGGAAGACATGTTTCTTGAAGATTACCAACGGTACATGAGAAATGAAAACTAAATTGTTTAACAATTTAATTTCATAAAACAACATGCTAAATGATATTTTTTTTAAAAAGGTGGAAACATAGTTTTAATCTTTAAACTTATCCCATAATTCTAATTTGATCAATCAAGAGGAACAATTTATATTTACCCAAATTTCATAAAATAACAGAAAGTTTTGATTCGTAAAATTGTATATAGTTATTTTGTACCTCTCTAGCAGTACTATATAGATGTTGAGATTATTATCCACATTTGACAAATCTGAATAGTGAATAAAATAAAACCCGTAATATTATTATCACGGCAAAAACTATCTATAACTCATCTATCGTATGTTAATTTACCTCCGGTAATTATTGATGTTGGGATTCCAAAAAAGGTGGTTCTCTTGGGCAGATTTCTTATCCATTCCCTTTTGGAATATGAATGGGGATTCTATAAGACTCATCATCCTGCATTTGAATTTAGCATGTTTAGGTGCAACAGCTTATAGTTCATGAAACCCAACATAGAATTCTAACTAACCTCCTTGACTTGAAAGTAAGGAAATACTCCTCTCACAGCTGTTGCGCGGATTGTTCCGTTTTTATTCACTGATGATGTTTGCATAAAGAGCATGCTTCCTCACCACAAAGATCTGAGTTTCCCTGGTTCCAGTACAAGAATTTTGTATTGGGTGGCTCAGATGAATTTATAGTTTCACTTGAAATTGAAAACAACATAGGGCATTCAGCATCAAAATCTTGTTTGAGAAAGAAATTGTGGATTCCATCTCCATCACATCTTAAAGTTTTGAGAATTGATCTTCTTTCATTTTTTGAACTGTGAGCTGCAATACCGGGTCTTATTAAGCATAGAAGATACGGTCTTGAATCATTTTCCTCTCATCCGTCTAACTGCGAACGCATTTTTCAAAATGAAAATCTACACACATAAATGCAAGTCTCTCATGATAAAAGGTAGAGTGTTTACCTCAAATAGGAGAGGATGTGCATGTGGAAGCTCATAGCTGCATCATAGTAAAACATTCCTTTAGTTTGCTTCTATTACAAGATTGCATTATGTCAGTTCTATATTAAATCAAATCCCATGCTCTGTGCTTGCTAATAAATTTGGTCAGTACTTACGTTAAGGCAATTAAAATGATAATATAACCTATGAGGGTCATGTTGATCCTTTCTCTTTCCCTTGAGTACATAATATGTTTAAAAAACTCTTGTTGGTACGGTACTCTTGCATTGCTCAACAATCAACCAAGATAATCATATATATTCTTAATTTATAAATCAAATTCTTGTACCCTCAATAAGGGGCGTTGATTCTGGGTGAGCTGCGCCTTTTACCAGGACCATCGAACTTATCATTCTTTTCTCTGCATATTCTGGTAGAGCAAGCCTTACCCTGCATATATTATAGAACTTCAGACAAAAAGTAGAATAATAGCACAAAACCCATACATCTCGAAAATTTGCACAAAAAATTTCATCAAAATTTTGATTTTCATAAATTTCTATTTCATCATTTAAAATATCCCTACAAGAAAATTCACCTTTTCACAGGAAAAAAAATGCAGGGTCATGTTCCCTGGAAAACGTGTCACCCTCAACAAGCCTAATCATTGATTACATGCAAAATTACCAAATTTTTTATTAAATATACTGGGAGATTGACATCTTCAATGAATGTATAGCTCATGCTTTGGGTAGCAAAAATAGAATTGAATCCTTCCCAACGTGTTTTGTGCACAATTCCATACCATATACATTTCTTGTGACTAGAAATTAATGCATAAATTGATTAATACCTCGCTAATGCACTGGCGCAGTGCCGGCATTCCCCGCTTAGTGGACAAGCATTGGATTTTCTTCATGCAAAAGACCTGTAGGTAAATGTTCAAGACAGATAATCAAAATGATGGTATACCTTATCAAACCTGATCAATTGATAGCATAGTTCAAACATATAGTAAATACATACCCTTGGGTGAGAATTTTGTTTGAACCCCCCGGAGGAGCATTTCTAGCCATTGATTGTAGTCACTCGATCAAGAAAATCCTGTAAAAATAAACAAATTTGTGTTAAATGTAATTAAGAGCAAGGGATAAACTCGCACAAATTTTATAACTTCCACATTATTTTCTCAAATCTTGATACTACTAGCAATATTATGCTGGCCACGATCCTTGATAGTTTCTGAGTGTTAGGTTTTGCAAACCCAACTTCATCTCAATTTAAAGAATCTGTGTAATCAATTTTTTTCGACTCACAAGTGACAGGATTTCCTCATAATATCCATTTTTTCAGTAAGTCACCCCAGTCTATTTCTTGTTTATATTTTATATTTTGATGTTCCCTCGTGAACTTTTTGTTTCAAATATTTTCGTGTCCCTTTACTTTATCAGAATCTTAAACTTGGACTAGAGAAACACAGACATATGCTTAAACAGACAGAATTTCTAAAAGCTTAAACCACAGAGTGGCGTAACACATATGCTTATATCATTTTAGATGCTATCTATGCCCAGAGTGCAGTAGCCAATCAAAGAGTGGACTTGAAAACAACCATGAGATTTATAATGGCAGCCAATAAACATTGGGAGTTGAATTTCAGTTCACACCAGATGAGGAGTTTCAGGGATTGATTAATGGCAGTGGAAAGGTCCAACATCGAGATTCAAGTAACTTGTGATGCCAATGGAAAGTGAAATTCAAGCAACATCACTGATAATGTCAATGGCACTAAAAGAAAGGTAAACAAAAATATTTAGCAGAACGAGTTATCATTGATGATGAGACAACGACAGAATTTTCGAAAGAAGAGATCACAAGGATTAAAAATAAACAAGTAATAGACTGGGATGGTTTACAGAAAACATGAGATACTTTTAAGGGAAGTCCATTCCGGTTGTGAGCCAAGAAATAGTAATTACATGGATTCTGTGAGTTGGCAAGCAGTTAGGTGTGCCTAACCTAGCAAGATTACCGAGCCATGAAAGAACGTGGCACCATAATATATCATGCAGGACAAATCAGCATGTAAGAAAATAATATGAAAGCTATAAAATATTTCAGGGTCTATCCCTTAATCTTGAAGAGCATTCAAGTGAACACAAACTTGTTTATTTTTACCCGAGTTTCTTGATCGAACGATTAGAATCCATGATAGCATTGACCTTGAATTGATTAGAAATGCTCCTCCTGATGATATAAATTAAGTTAACATTGATGGCTGTTTTTTTTTTTTTTTTTTTTTTTTTCATATTCAAGGAACAAAAGAAAGAACTAAAAGTATGGTACATTACACATTTACACTCCGGTTTTATTACCTTTTTTTTTGGCTAAAATTATATACTGGTTCAATTTTACCAACTGTTTTACAAATCTCAAATTTCCCCCTAAAGTTTTAAAACTCTTTTTTTAAAGGAAAAATATATTTTTCATACTAATTATTGAAATGTCAGACCTTTTTAAAAATTACTCAAATAGCATAATTATAGTTCAATAATTTATTGAAAAAAAAGGGTAACAAATCAACAAATTCATTGAAAACAATAATGAAAAATAATCAAATAATGCGATAAATTATTGAACTTGAATTTTTAAAAAAAAACAAACAAATTCATTAAAAATACCCATGAAAAGTAACAAAGTATAGTTCAATAATTTATTGAACTTTTAATTATTGTATTTGAGTAATTTTTAAAAATTCCGGGCATTTTAGTAATTAATATAAAAATTTATGCTATTTGAACAAATTATATTTTTTAAATAAAAAAAAGATTGAGAATACAATTGGAAATTTGTACACGTTAGGGACAAAATGGAAATTTTATCCTTTCTAATTTGATCCATTAACCTTTCATAATTTAATTTCAACCCTTCAAATCTTAATAAGTTCCAAATCCAACCATTTTTGTTCACACTTGAATTAATTAAAAAAAAAAAAAACCTGACTCGCTCTATTAAAATAATGAAATTAATATTTTTATCGGTATCGTTTATACTAATTAACAATGAAATGACACGTAGGTTTTTTTTATATATATATTAACATCTCAATACAATTTTCTTACCCAAAAAAAAAAAACTCTACCACAAATTTAACATAAACCAAATAAGAAAAACATATATACCATAACACGTGTTTAATAAGCAACATTATTTCCTATGATAATGCAGTAATATGTTTATTTTCAAATTATTTATATATTATTTAAAAAATAATAAATCAATTCACATGATCAGATTAATTTACCTTAAAGTATATTCTCTTTCAGTTTCAATCTCCTGTGTCTTCTGCCGTTTCAATTCTGTTCATGTTTTTCTGAACCAATTTCAATTTTCATCAACAACCAAAAACCAATACATTAAAAAGGCAAATTAATTTACCTCGTTTCGACCTAATTACCCGCGACCGGTCCTCTATGTCTCTTACTAAGTTCATCACCATCCAATTTCCTTCCATCTTCCTCTTTAAACCACTCGAATTCAACCTAGAAACTGCCTTTCCGGTTTCACTAGCCTCTATCAATCTCGCCGTTTCATCGAAACCGACTTGGAAATGAAATATAGCGATCTGAGAAAGTTCGATTCGGAGTATTTGAGGTTTGGAACATTTCACGATTACAATAATAAAAAAGAACCAAAGGCAAAGGCAGTGCCTGGTGATGATATAGTTTTTGATCAGTTGTTTGTTTCTTCTTCACTGACCATCATTACTCTGTTTTGGTGAAGGAAGAAATAGAGAGACAGAGAACAAACGGATCCGATGTTGAGCATTGCAAATGTTTTGCCGTTACTTTTAAAGGAAAAATAATAATATTATATTAAACTCAGGCAGCAGGTCCTGCGACGTGGCATTTCATAATGGCACTTAACTATAGATGTGGCAAAACCAAAACAAGATAAACCAAACACATGTCACGTCACGTCAGCCACGTGTTAAATTGTGTTTTTTCTCCTCCTCGTTAGTTGGGCTGGCCTGGGCGCCAATAATTATGGGCCTTGCCGTTCTCACTTTCTATACCCCTTTAATAATTGAACAATTTTTATAACCACCCATTAGAAAAACTAGTTTTCAAATTTACCTGTGAAAGTTATCAAAATTACCTTTAATTTTATATATGAAGACTAGTTAATTAAAGTTAGTGGGATGACTATAACTAACCATGGGGTAAAAATGAAAGTATCATAGGAGAGGGGGTATTTTTTATAACACACCTTAAATTTGGGGTAGATATGATAAAATTCCTTAATAAATTTAAGTTATCAAAATATTTTAGTATCATTTTAAACTTTTCAAGATTATCTTAAAATTAGTAAGTGACTACAATTAATTAGTGGATACTACAACAAACTATATAAAAATTACCCATTAAGGGTATGAAAACAACTAATTTCTTTATTGAGGTAGTTTTAAAAATCACACATAATTAAGAGGTATTTATAATAATATTTCTTAATATTTTTCCCTTTATAATGATTCAAGTTTTTCAAGTAATCATAATTATTTGTTTTACAAAAAATATGAACCTAGGTCAAAAAATCTGTTTCATTTCATTTATTCGGATATCCTTAATATATAAAAGGTGGTATGTTTGAGAAATATTTTTGGATAATTATACCCCTTTTAAAATATCGAAATTACTATACATACCATTATATATACTCTTTTAAAATCATCAAATTACTAAATATGTCATTGTTATTTATTCTCCACTTTCTATTCAATGACCATTTACATTTTTTGAATTTCATATACCCTTAGGAAAATAAATTTTGGAGTTGTAAAAAAAAAGTTTATTTTGTAAAGTGACATTTTTTGCATATTGATCCTAACCTTTTTTTCCTCTTGATATTTATAATTTTCTCATACATTAATGTAATTTGATTTTTTTTTCTTTTTTTATATCCTTTTTATATAATAAGATTATAATATTTCTCTTCAATGAATAAGAAATGGTCAAATTTTTAATAAATTTTTAGGCTTTTGATTGCTCTCATAACATCAAATTATAAAATAGTTGAAAAATTAAGTACAACATATGAAAATGAATGCGATATTAAAATGAATAAATGTTCATTATTTAGATTTATCACTTATTCATTAAAAAAATTTATATTTAAGTATTCAGATAATAAGTTATTTAATAAAGGTGACGGTGATTTGATGTTAAAATAACTAAATAAAATCTTAAATTGTTTTAAAAAATAAGATGAAAAAAGAGTAAAGCTGAAAAAACAACTATAAGAAAATATAATCTATTGAACTAGTAAGTGTATAGTATTTTATAATATTTAAATAAAACTTTAAATTTTTGTAATAAGAAATATTTTATTTTATTTTTAAATAAAAACGCTAATATAATTTCTTGAATTATTACTAATATTGTAAATTAATAATCTATAAATGAATAAATTAACTATAAAAAAAAGAAATATATATAGATTTTGAACAAACTGTTTATTCTTTATTTTGTAGTATAAATTTTAAAAATAAAAAAATAAAAAAAATTATCTTAAATAAATGAAAAAGCAACTAGATATACAATTCATTGAATTAGTAATATAACAATAAAACATATAATTCGATAATTTAAATCTTAAATAAAGCATGAAAATAAGTTTAATAATTGAAACTTTAATAAATCAAAAATCATTTCACAAAAGATATATAAAGCATTGGAAAAAAAAATGTTAAAATTTTAAATATTTCTATATTTAGAATGAATAACACGTGCATGCACGTGGTAAAAACTAGTTTTGAAAATGACTAAAGTTGGAAAGAATTGAGTATCTATTTTTATGTTCATTTATGACGGATCCTTTTGAAAATAATTACTATATATTTATTTGATGAATTAACCATATAGATAGGAACATAAATTTCATGGTAAAAAGCTCGAACACCTTAAAAAGAACTATTAAATAATTCCTGTAAAAGCATTTTATTTAACAGGCTACATATAATAAATTAATAAAAGAAGAAGATAAAGTTCAAATAATTAATAAAACAAAAAAAGAATACAGAAAGAATAATAAAAAAAAAATGATAAATTTCAAGGTAGTCCGTGGCCTTCAGTATAAACATAATCTAAATGAGCCTCTAAAACAATCCTTCTCTTCAAACAATCTTCATCTCCTTCTTCACACTCTTTATCCATCAATTCCTGAAAATAAACAATAATCCAAGTAAATAATTAAATAAATACAGATTTTAAAAAATTAAATAAAGAATGAATACACAACCATTGTAGATTCATGGATTATTGAGAGCTGCTTCTGTTCCAGATAACGATTGCCTGTGATATATTGTAAATTTGAGAACAAAAAAAACAGCAAATCGATCGTAAAAGAAAAGGAAAAAAGTAAAAATAAATAAATTACCAAGTCCTGAAGAGATAAAGAAGAAGAGAATGAAGAAAATGGCGTAAAACTGATTCTTCATAGCTTTCAGAAAGAGAGAGAGAGGGATGGGGATTGGACATTCACTATAATTAAATGAAGAGAGAGAGAGAGAGAGAGAGAAAAGAAGCATTGGAAAAAAGGAAACAGTTCCGTCCGTCTGTGTAAATTCCTTGAAACGATAAACTTTACCTTAATTAAAATGAATACGTGGGCCCATTTCCGTATCCCATTTTTTCAAACCATTAAATTATGTTGTTTCAAATTCTATTTTTATTAGAAAACACTTGGCTCATTTTCTTTTTAAATTACAAGGACTGTATTTGTATTGAAAAGTACAAAATTAAATAATCCAATAGTTTTATGGGGGTTGGGTTAGAGAGGGTATCATAAATAAATAACGTACATAGATAGAGAGGGGTGTTTTCCATGTCTGAGAAAAGTGACGAAGGCATCGGTCTCCCATTACAATCCAAACTCCAATGCATTACCATTTACTTCATTGACATGGACTGCATCACATCACAAGTCAAACCCTTATATAGCTATTTTTCAGGGTTAATTATAAATTCACCTATTTTTACCATTCTTGTAATTTGATCATATAAAATACTTTAATGAAGTAATCAACTTTTGGTTTCGTATTTAGGAAATTAATATATTGAAAAAGTGATATTAGAGAAGGTATAATAAAAAAATGATGTGAATGTTGAATATTTTCACATAGAAAAAATAAGTGGGAAATTAACATTGAAGAAAAGAGGGCAGATTTTTCGTTAAGTAGAACTTACGTGTAACTATTTAATACTATAAAAATGAATCAAAGGATAAGGGATTGATTGATTTACTCAAGATATTGTAAATTAAGGGTGTTCATATTCTTCACAGGGATGAGTGGAACCTTTTTTCCGTTTTAATTTTGGGGATAGGATAGGACGGGGAACACATACCCCGCTTAATTATCGAATTTATTTAATTATTAAATGACTTTTTATTAATATTATATTTTTTATATTTTAAGTTATATAATGTAATATATGTTTTTTAATTTTAAAAGAAATATATCTCCTATTACTGCTTATAACATAATTAAATATATTTATCAATTTAATTAATATTAAAAAAATTTAAATGAGGAGAAATTATCAAAGGGAATCCGTACCCATAAATTCCCTGTGGGGAATCCCCGCCCCGATTTGTTTAAATAAAGATGAGAAATAAGAATAAAGATGATATTTATAAAACCTCATCACACGAGCTGAATTCGTGATTTTTTTTCCCCTTTAATCTTTGATATGAAACACGTCAACTAGCCTTAAATTAATTAATTAGTTATTTTTCTGGTTTTGAAGCCGAGCATCAAAGTTTCGACTATTTAAAGTTCATAAAGAAAATAGAATATAAATCGTAAAATGGGCCTGAACAATGTATGAATCAAGGCACTAATGGGTCAAGAAACAAACTCTGATTGGGCCGTAACATCAAAACGGCCCAACCCAACTTCTTCAATTGCCACGGAACAAGGACATGCTAGGTTTTGAGCTACCATGAAGACAACCCATATGGTTTAGCAAACAAAACAATATCATTTTGACACAAAAAAAAAAAAAAAAAAAATCAGAAATGCATATATTTACAAAGGTTTTTTTAAAAAAAAAAAAAATAATACCTAATATTATTTCTTCAACCCATTTCATTTCATGGTTTGTTTAATCAATCTTTACTTTTCCATTCATGTCCTAATAAAAATCAATTGTGGTTGTGGTTTGTAGTTGATTATTGTGAGAGAAGTATTGTAAAATTATTTGATTACAACGAGATACTTATTTTTTGAAACACAAATTATAAAATTTATAGTCTAAGTATGGAATAGATCCCTTATTTTGAGGTCATTGGGAAAAATTCCCAAATTTTTCATAATAATAGATAAATGAAAAAGACAAAAAGTGGATATTTGAAACTCAAGAAAGTTTCCTGGAAAAGTATGAAGAATTCAAGGACAAGGTTACACCCTTCTTATGTGCATACTCCAATTACCTTGTTGAAGATCTTAGTAGCATTTTTCAATTCCTATAAATTTTTATCATTTTTTTAACCTTTAAAATGAATAATAGTATAAAGTTAATAATAATTTTAAAGATTTCCATTAAAAAACAGCTTTTAAATACAATTCTCAACTTTATAATACAAAAATTTAGAGGAAAAAAAATAAAAGTAGTGACCAACCAATCATATCTGTCTTTTTTAAATTAAAAAAAAGAAAAGAAATATAAATTAAAGATGTTTCCAAATGATTGTGATTATAAACTTAGAATTCACCCATTCATTCTTACACACAATTTAAAAAATTGGTAAAAAAAAAATAACGATTTTCATATAAATTGTGATATCATGAAATTCAAACTATATAATCTATTATCTAAATTTTAGGAGGTAAAATATGTAAAATCTGACATGGTCATCAATCAGTGAAAGTAAACCTCGCAAAATCACTCGTGTAAAAGTTGCGTTAAGTCAAATCAAATAAAAGTTGTTTGTTTGTCAATTGTCACACTCCAACTTTCCAAATGAAAATAATACTTCAATGGTCCTTCTTTTTGAAGTGAAAATTAGGAATGGGAAATTAAAAAGAAAAATCAATCTATAAAATAAAGATCAATGAGTAATTGAACTATTATTTTACACCGTCCTTTCTCGAAAAAAGAATAATAAATATGTTTGATCATATTATATACTCGTATTAATATATCCATGAGAACAAGGAGTAACAAATTTTGAAAACTCGGTTTATATCCCCTTGTTAAACGTTTATATTAAGTGTGTAATAAAAAAAAAAAAACTTCATATTAACTGTGTAAGCAATTCAAATAAGTGTCCAGTCAAAATTGAGGTCCAAATCCAATTAACTAATATATTGATTTCTTTTTTATTCAAGGGGAAAAACTACTCAAAATTATATTTTCTTAAAGACCAGGCCGATTTGGAAAATTTAATTAAACTAATTAAATTCCAATAAAATGAAATGTTTATAGTTTTAAAATCATGAAATCTAATTGATAATAATCAATGAATCTGGTCAAATTTATTTAATTTGAATTTCCTTATGTATATGGAAGAGAGAAGACTTATGGTAACCAATTAACCATCTATAACCATTTAATTTTAGAGATAAATGCAAAATATACTCTTACACTTTAGGTTATTGTGAAATCATACTCCTATACTTTTTTTTTGTCATAAAATACCCCTGCATTTTAGTAAAATTGAAAGTCACACACTTCAACCAATTAGTTTTAACGAAATCGAGGTATATTTAGATTCTACGTATGTCATGTATTATGATTTCATGAAAAAATACAAAAAAAATTGACAAATGTGTAGAATTTTAGAATAAACTCTTATGTTAATAAGATGTAAAACCTATAAATCACACTCAAATGTTTTAAAATTTTCGAAATTTTTAATGGTTTTGGAACACATGGTATGCGTATAATATATATGTGTCTAAATTTCGTTAAAACTAATCAATTCAAGGGTGTGATTTGCAATTGTACTATTTAAGGGTATTTTATAACCAAAAAAAAGTGCAGGTGTATGATTTAACAATAAACCAAAGTGCAGGTGTGTATTTTGCATTTATCCCTTTAATTTATTCACTTGAATTATGAATCACATTTTTAATAAGATAATTATTAGGGGTGAAACTGGTTCGGTTCGGTTTTTCAATTAATTTTAAAAATCGGACCGGTTCGGTTTAAAATAAGAATCGGTCCAATTTTGAATGGGTTTTGCTGGTACGGTTTTCGGTTTTTCCGATTTTTCTAGTATAGGAGATTTGCATTTAGTTTATAAAAAAATCCTCCAACGAAGAATGAAACAAAACAAAAACAAAACTTAGTTGAAAAAATTAGATTAATAAATATACAAAATATAAATTAAAATAAAGTGATCAATAAATATATAAAATAAAATAAATAAATAAAAATTAGTGGGAAATAGGGAAGGGATATGAGATTTTTACTTGTTTTTAGAAGCCGGTTCGATTCCGATTTTAACCGGCTCGGTTTTTGAAGAATGGAAACTGGAACGGTTTGGTTTTTTACGACTTCAGTCCGGTTTAATTTTCTGATTTTCAGTTTTTCAGTTTTTTCTTTCACCCCTAGTAATTATACAGAGGAGGTAGATAAACTTGTTTCTCTAATTAAAATTATCTTCTAAAAGTGATTTACGATGTAAATTAATGAAAAATATTCAATAAAAATGATTTTTATTTTACGTTATATCAAATTGAGGTGACAAGGGGAAAATTAATAAAATCGAGGAGGGATACTCGAATTTTTAACTTAGAAATGAATATTGAAACTTTTAAACTCTTAAACTATCTTAGTTTGATAAAAGAAAAATAATTTATTATATAATACAATAATAATAAATTAAGGATGTATTTTTTAAATATTATAATAATAATAATCACTATAGTAATAAGATTTTTGAAAATTATCTAAATTTGTCAACAAAACCAAGAGAAATGTAGTTGTAGTTGTTGAGAATGTGAATGTCCAAAAAAGAAGAGCCGACAAATATAGTTGAAAGGTGAGGACTACGTCGTCGTTTAAGTTGGAATTAATCTCAACCAACCATGAAGCTCCACGTTACTTCTCCACCTACCACACAAATACATTTGCCTCGTCAATTCACGCATAACTCATAAGCACACACCTCACCTATCCCCTTTACCTACCCCTCTCTCCCTCTCGTGGGGCTATTAAAGTAATGATTATTTATTACATTACGACTAATTAAGTATCTAAGCAACATTTTTAATTGGAAGCATAATAAAATAACATTAATATGTCAATTGAATATTATTGAATTGATTTGATATCGTTAGTATATTTCACGTGGTTGTAAGTTTAGTATATCGTGAATTTGAAATAATATGTTGTATTGTAAAAACACAAACGTCACTACATGATCAATCGATACTGGATCATAATTCTCTTTATATAATAAATAAATAAATAGTATTTGACTCTTACACTTTCAAAGATTTTATTTTGACATTTTAAAAATGTATGAACCGTGGGGGTAGGTTTTGACTAGATGTTTCAATTAGCAAAGCGACAAGGCTGAGAGAACGTTTTCAATGGTTGTTGGGAAAACTGAGTTGGAGAAATTCCTCACGAAGTCTGAACGACCAATTGCAAACTCATATGCCAAAGAAGACATAAAAAATCATTATACTCACCAAATTTAGTTTAACTTAGGGGTTGTGTTAGCTTTAATGGTATGGTAAGACTTTCTTTATCTTTACTTCTTACCCCTATTTCAAAAGTGAGTTTAATAAATCTAAGTATTTTCTTTACATTCATTACATTAGAGTGTTTTGAGTTGTGAATATAGATAATGAGTTTAGGCTCACAAATCTAACCCGTATTTAATCTCTTGATTATACAATCTTTAATTTTATCTAAACTCATTATCTTTAACAAACTCATTCTTTTCCATAATTTTCAATATTTTTTACACTAATTCAAGCTTAACAAACTCATTGTTTTACACAATTCAAACACATGTTCAAACCAAGATGTGTCCAAACAAATCAAACGCCCCCTAATTATGTGGTAGAAGAATTGCTTATGAGTTTCTACATACATCATATAAATCATTATTCCATTTTATTCAATAAACATAAATTTTAACATCTGAGATTTCTCAAACCATACCGGAGCATGTTCTCAAAGATCATATCAATAAAAAAAAATGATAGGATTAGATGAATTCTTCTCATAAAATTTACTACCTAATATAACTATTAAAAAAAAAACCTAAACCAACAAATCTACACAAAATTACCAAACCTCATTTTCCTAAACATACCGAAAACTCCTAGTCCTACCTACCTAAACCCCAAACTAAATAAATGAATGCACCAAGTCTAACGAAACCACTACCACTTACGTAATTGAAATTGAAATTCAAACTTTGAGATTTAATTTTAAATGTCAATGAGATGGTTGAATACAAAAGAATTTTCCAAATCTGACGAAAACTTTCTTAGTGCACATTACGACACGTCATACACTCGGACAACATTATTCTTAATTAAACCATAGCCTTACATGCATATACATACATCAAATACATTAAAAACTTTACAATTTCCCAACCTCACCCCCCCGTCACCGTCACCGTCACCGTCACCGTCACCGCTACCTATCACCACCGTATCGGTTTTTCTTCATTCACCATTTCCACAGTGGCTCACATTCAAAAATTAAAATTAAAATTAAAAAAAAAAAAAAACAGAAAATTTGATTTTGAGATTTTTCTTCTCTGTGCAAAAGAAGAAAATTAATACGTAATAAAACACGAATTATGATTGTTCTAATCGCCACCGGACGGTGACCAAGGGGTCATATCCATAGGGTAACTTCCCAAGACTCGAAGAAATGATGTGAATTCTTGAACTTCAGCCAATGCGTTTTGAGCCCTAGTTTCCGCCATTGACGCTTCGAAATCAACGTAGAACATGTATTCGAAACGCTTCGCCGTTCCGACGTTTGCGTCGTCGACGAGCCTGATCGGGCAGTTTCTATGCGGCCTCGATTCGATCTTCGTCAAACTTATATTTCTGAACGCGAACGCCGATAACACCTTGAACAGCGCCGATGTTCCGTTATCGTGAGCGAATACGATGCTCGTCTTGAAAGGCCGATCTGTTCTTGGAATTATCGGATCTCGAGCCAGCATAACGAATCTCGTAACGTTACTTGAATCATCTTGAATTCCGTCCGCTAGGATTTGAAGGCCGTACAGTTCGGCGGCGCGTGCACTCGCAATCGCCGCCGTATCTCGGAGATTGTTCACCGCGATGTACTCTGCCGCACCGGCGGTGTCATCGACAGCTTCGCGAGTAACATTGAGCCCTAATTTCGTCAAAGTTAGCTCGCACTGAGCTAGGGCTTGAGGATGAGAAATTACTCGGTTTAAATACTCTTTCCGGACTCCAGGAAGAGCTAAGAGACAGTGATGAACGGCAAATTGAACCTCGCCGACGATATGAAGCCGATGACGGAGCAAGAGATCGTAATTTCTATGAATTGAGCCACCGAGAGAGTTTTCAACAGGAAGAACAGCTCGATCGGCAATCCAAAGCTCAACGGCTTGAAAAGCCACTTCGAATTGATCGCAAGGAATCGCCTCACAGTTCGGATAAGCTTTACCGGCGGCAGCTTCGGAGTAAGCACCGGGAACGCCTTGGTAAGCTACACGAAGCTTGGCCCCGTGCATCGGCGCCGGCGAGAGGTCGGTGATGCTTAATGGCTTAGGTTGCGGCTTCGTTATATTGTAGGAATCATGAACATTCGCAATCGGAACAAGGTTAAGATTCTCTACATTAACTTTACGGCCATTGACGGCAGCGATATGGCCGCCTCCACCGCCGCTTTTGACGGCGGAATTATCGGGAGATTGTTGTTGAGACACTACGTTACTAGAAAGAATGGCACAGGAGCTTTGCCAATCAGATCTGGTGAAGCCTCCGCCGCCGCCGTTTTGGAAGCTGATAGAATCTGGTCCATAAGCGCAATGGACGGCGACAGATTGGGCCGGGAAGTGGCGGTGATATGGATGACGGCGGAGGAAGGAATTTAGGGTTTGGGATTGAGAAGAAGGATTATTAAGAGCTTGCATATTTTGGTAGGTGAAAAAATGAAGGGCAAGCTTTTGCTTGGCGTTCACTTTGAAAAAAGGAACCTCAAGCTGAAAAATTAAAGAGGTGATGCTTTGGTTTATATATTAAGAGAAAAGGTTGAGAAATTGGGTAGTTTCTTAGACTATGTATGTATTGTCTTCAAGAGGATCTTGTTATTTTCTTGTGTTTTTACTGGTTGTTGGTCATTCTCACACCTACCCCCTTTTTTTTAAAAAAAGTTGGTATATATATATTTGGATTTTAGTTTTAAAACTATGAAGACAAGTCTCTCTAGAAAAATTAAATATTAATTTCATTTATATATATTTTTAATTTTCATTATAAATATAGATTCTTAGATAACTATTTTATGGATAATAGGGTAATTTGATGTATTTTTTTAAATTTTTAATGTTGGTTTTTTAGTAATTGATATAAACTGATCATAATTTTTTTTTACAAGTTTTTGTTTCATTTGTACTGCATCAAAATATTAGATTTATATTAGGGAAATTTCATTGGATAGCAGAATTTTATGCAATATTTATAAATATAGCATTTTTAAAAAGTATTTATAAATATAGCAGATTTTTAAAAACCCTTATTCATGTGAATCAGATAAATCAGTGATAACTTTTAAGATATCAGTGATAACTATTATGTAATCAGTGATTCATGTACAAAATATCAGGATATCAGTAAAATCAGTGTTTACTTATGTGGAAATCAACAATTAGTTGTGAGGAAATTACTGATTACTCATATAAACTTAGTGGTAATTTTGTAATATTTTGTGCGCGAATTTAAGTTTTTTGCTATTTTTTCAAATAACTTTTTTTACTATTCTTTTTATAAATATTGAACCCAATTTTACTATTTTTACCAGAGCCCCTTTATATTAAGTAGGGGTGAAAGTTGGTTTGGTTTGGTTCGATTTTAAACCAAACCTAAAAAACCGATTGGTTTGGTTATGTATTTTTTAGAATCGAACCAAACCGAACCAAACCAAACCAAACAATTGGTTTAGATAGATCGGTTTCAATCGGTTTTGTTTCTCACGCCTTTTGTTCTTATGAAGAGAGTTTAGTTATACAAAAATCAACATTTTCATGGAAATCCATACAATTAAATAATTTCAAAGGATAAATTTAAAGCTTAAAGTTAATCTAAAGTTATAAACATCGAAAGTATGATGTTTAAATGAAAAATTCTCTAATATCATTCACTCCCATAAAAGACTTTGCCTAATTGGTTTGGATTGGTTAAAAACCGACTAGAGTATTTCCAACCAAACCAAACCAACATAAAACAACAAATTGCCGAAATAATTAAATTTATATTAAACGCCTCGAACAAAGTAATTCTGTTTCAAGTATTATTTTAGATACTTATTACTATATTTGAAAGTCGAAACATTTATATTATTTTATTTATTTTTTAAAAATGAAACTAAATGACAACGCATATTCGGAATAAAAAACAAACTATTTTTTAAAATATATATTTAGAAAATATAATTAAATGCACTTTCCTATCATACTTTTTCAAGATCTAACCCGCCATAATGTAGGCCGGGTAATTTATAAATACACGTTTATGAAATGTAAAAATCATACACACGAAAATGTGAAATATCTATATATATCTAGGAGGGTGGGGTGGAGACGCGATGCACTTCCCGCCCCTTAACGTTCAGGCATTTTTAATCTCTATATATACTCTTATATCACCATCATCAATAGATCAAGTCAGTTAACTTACAGGCATTTTTAATCTCTATACATACTTTTATATCACCATCATCAATGGGCCGAACCGGCTCATTAGAAGGCTCGAACTCAAGACCAACGAGCCTATACTTTTGGTCGAGCGGCTCGGCCCAATCTAAAATTTTAAGGCTCACGGCTCGGCTCGTGGGCTAGGCTCATCGAGTCGAGTTTAGGCTTGGCTCGATGGAGCCAGCCAAGCTCGACCTATCATACGAGTTCATTTTTGTATTACATCATCTCAAAAATCAATTATGCCTAACTTTCGAATCACTTTTAAAAAAAAATCAAGTGTTAACAAAATTAACATATTAAACTTATTATTTTAAATAGCAAAAAAGAATGAAAAAAATCAATATATTAAATTTATTATTTTGAAAGGCAAGAAAGCAGAAATTGTTCAATTTTATCCATTAAATAATTTAACTATTTTATTTTATCCTATCTAGTAACTACACAAAAGTATCAACTTTAAAATAGATATTTTTATTAATTATTTCATACATGAACATTTGAGAATAAAGTGCAACACTACAATATCAGTTCATCCCAACTAGGTTGGCACCCACTCATTTGTCAATCATATGCATTTTTCTCAATTTATATTGTAGTGATTCGGGAATATAATATAAAAAGATCAAAATGAGGTATATTATTATTTTTTTATCTTTAATTTTTAAATTGGTAATAATATAAAATTCTATTTAAATAATAAATAAATATTGTGAGATTTATTTGGATCGAGCTTAAGCCGGCTCGTTGGATCGGCCTATAGAGGCTCAAACGAGCCGACTCGTTCAACAAAAGGGAGGCTCATATCCAATCCAAACATTTAACGAGCCGAGCCGAACGGAGTCGTCAAATGTTGACTTTAGGGTCAAGCTCGAGCCGAACCTCGAGCCAAGCTTGGCCGGCCTTTAGGCCGCGAGCCGAATGATGATGGTGACTCTTATATCTTAATAAAAAAATCGGAGGCGAGTTTAGGAAAACAACGTTCGTTTTATATTTTAATTCTTATTTTAAAAATAATATAAATATATATTATACATTTAAAATATTTTTTTAAGATAAAAAAATAATACTAAACATTTTATAATTTATTAGTTAATATAATCATATTATATATATAATATTGACAATAAATAAATATAAAAGTAAAAAAAAAAAACCTAAGATATTATTATAAAAAAAAAATTCAGGGCAAGGAATGTATTCCCATCCCTGTACCGGAAAATAAATCGGGGAAAATTTCCCCCTTAACCCTCAATTTATCATGTGGTTCTTCAAATATAAATAATTTTTAATGTAATTCCTGTTGACTTTCTAAGCCAATTAATCTTATTCTTATTTTGATGATAACAAACGTGTTTTTGTTACTAATCAATTTTCTGTGTTTTGATAGTCCAATATGTAGAGAAAATTATAACGAGTCCAATGCAATTGGAATCTACTCAATCGGACTTCAAACGAGCGAAATATTGATTTTAGAAGATTGGAGTTAAATTAATTATTTAAATCGGATCGTATATGGCGAGCTCATTGATCTTATTATGCGCTCAAAATTCCAGCCGTTAGATCAGATGGAATTCGAATTCAATGGCCCAGATTATTTGGTATTTTGATTTAAAGAAAAGAAATTAAATCAGATTTATTTCTAGCCGTTAGATCAGAAGGTGGTTGAGATTGAAGGTCAGATTTATTCAGAATTTCAAATTAAATGAAAAGCAAAAGTCAGATTTATTCCCAGCCGTCAGATCAGAATTTTAGTTGAGATGGAAGGCTCAGATCGATTCAGATTTACAAATTATATATATATATATATATATATATATATATATATATATATCTATCTATCTATATCTATCTATCTATCTATCTATCTATATATATATCTATCTATCTATCTATATATTGTTAGGGACACCGGGCCACCACATCTTCACATTGGTATGATATTGTCCACTTTGGGCCTAGGCCCGCATGACTTTGCTTTAGGTTTCACCCAAAGGCCTCATACCAATGGAGATGTGTCTTTCCCTTTATATTCCCATGATCATCCCCTTTCGTAACCGATATGGGATTTTGTTCGCCCTCAACAATCCTCCCCTCGAACAAATATCCACCGAGCCTCCCCTCCATCCGTCCACTCTATCCAGGCCAACTCTCTCTCCGGAGCTCACCGCCTGTCCACTAGAGCCCACCACGGATCGGGTTTCCGAGACTCCTCATCTTGTTCGGCACCTGAGGATTCCACCCACATCGTTAGGGTCGGGGCATGGCTCTGATACCACTTGTTATAAAATAAAATTATAGCATGCTTCACATGCATCATGATATAATATGTGTTATTATATGCTAATGTATGTGAAGCATGCTATAATTTTATTTTATAAATGTTATTATCGAAAATTATATTCTAATTGTTTTAGAATTAAAAGCATGCTTATTTAGTTAAAATTCAAAAGTTAAATCTAGTTTAAAAGTTGAATAGAAACTAAATGAATTATTTGTAATATGGAATTATTGTTTAAACAATTGGGCCAAAATCCATATAAGATAAACAAATAGAAACTTTTAATTAAGGGTTAATTAAAAATTAATAATTGAGATTAATTGAATTGAATGGATCTCTGGCAGAAAGCTCCCAGGCGATGAGGTTTCATAAAGTTCCCCTAACACCGGAGCGCCTCTAACCTGGGAGCGATCCTGGGAGAAAATTTCAAATTAATAAATCAAAATTATTAAGACGGCGCATAATGTGATTAGTTTAAATTAGGAAAACTTGAACAATCACTTTATAAAATTAATCTAACCAATTTAAGTGTTAAAGTTGATTAGGTTAATTAAAACTTGGATTAATGAGTTAGCCTGAATTAGTCTAAGTTATGAAACCCTAACTCAAAATATTAAGTGGGAGAAGGAAACATGTCAATGTATCCTATGGTCTCCACTAATGGGCTCAAACGTGAGATTTATACATGGCCTCCGTAACACTGCTGCGGTGTTCATTCCCATAGGAAGGTTTATTGTATAAATCAATATCAAGTTGGGTCTCCGAAAGGGATAAAGAATTTTAAATGAGATTGATTGAAGATCGAATCTACACTTCGTAGACACTCTTCAATTTTATTTAAAAGACTAAATTAGTGGGTTACACTTAAAAGAAATTTGATAAATTTTGTTATCAAAACTCTGGACCAAATACACGGTGAAACAATGACATAGGAATATGAGTTATTCTGGAGTTGTCAATTGTTCGAGTGGCATCTCGTTTTAATGATGGTAATCGACCTATCATTCGACCGACTTCACCAGGTATCATTAAAATATCGTGACATAGTAACATGTTTTAGGGCTTTTCTGTTCATTAATATGTTCGCATTCATGCATCATATTTAATTATATGTCGAAATTTTGAGTATTTGAATGTTGAATGCATGTTAGATTAGTAAGATAAAGTTTATTTAAATTTCGGTAATATAGCATATGTTTTAGTCACTATACTTGGAAAGAACAAACCGAACTATGAGAACCGTGTTTCCTAGAAAAGGAAATGAATAATTTAAGTAAAGCAGTTTACTTGAATAGACAGACAATATTAATTATTTAAATAATGAGTTTATTTAAATGTAAATTAATATCATTGTTATTAATTATTTAAATAATGTGTTTATTTAAATGGTAATTAATAATAAAATATTATTAATAAATAATTATTAATTATTTAGGTAATGTGTTTACCTGAATGGAAATCAATAATTAAAAATTTATTATTAATTTTAAATAATAGGGATTATTTAAAAGGATAATATTAAATAACCTATTTATTATTAATTTAAATAATTTCGATTATTTAAATAGAAAATAATAAATATTTATTAATAATAAAGTACAAAAATCGGAATATAATATTTTATTTAAATGATTGATTTAAATATGAAGAACTGATAAATAAGATTTATTAATAAGGAAGAATGTATGATTGAATTAATGAATTCAATGGATTTTGGTTCAAATTATTTGAATTATTAAATACCAAAATCGAGTCATATATAATATTTTAGGAAATAATTGTGGAATTATTTTGTCTAAAATAAATATATAAAAGAATGTTCAACCAAAGACAAATTAAACAAAGAAAAATTAGTTTTTCTTAATGATTTTATACACATAAAATCGGCACGTAAGATAAATAAGGAATAAAATTTGATTTTATTCTTGGCATTTATCTTGTATTTATTTTAATAGTATTTCCTAATTCAATTGGAAAACTGTTTTGCGTATAAATACAAACGTCTTGGTTGTTCATTCAAAAGCTTCTAATTTTAATTTTCGAAATTGAAAACTGTTCTTCTCCCTATTCTCCTCGTAACCGATTTTACAATAGTCTAAAAGGGAAGAAAATATTTCTCTTCCCAAACCATAGTTTTCGAGTTTAGTTTAGTTATCAATTTGTTTTTTATTTTGAATTATGTAATAACTATTGGTTCTCATTTCGTATGAACCAAGTTTGGGAATATTTTAAATAAGAGTTATTTAGGTAGATATTCCTCTACAACTATATTACAAAGTTCCAAAGTGTGATTGGATGGTTATTTAAAATACTTAGTATAAAACAAATAAATTCCAAAACCAAATTCTAAACTCCAAAATATCTAAACAAGTTATAAAGGTTTAAAAATGTTTAAATACTTAAGTCTAAAATTACTTAAATAAGTTAGAGGGATTAATCTCTTAAAGATGGTTCTCAAAGAGTTTGAGATGATAACCATATTAATCCACGAACTTATGGGATAAGTAAAATCAAATATCTTTGATTTATCAAAGATAACTAGACTTAAATATCACTAAAGTTGAACATTTAGATGTTAGAACTTAAGTGATAAGTAAACATTAAATCGATTTCTTATATTCCAAACATTCGATTATTTAAAAGGATGTTTTAAAGGTAATAACTGGTATGGAATAAACAAAAAGAAATCGAGAGTAATAATTAGTGAATAATTGAATTCACAAATTATCAAAGAAAGGTTCATAAATCGGTGATCCTGAAAAAGTTTAAACCATACTTAAGATAGAAAAGAATTACAATGATTTTATTTCACAATAAAACAAGTAGTCATTTAAAAGTTTAAATGGTAAAACTACTTATAGAACTTTATTTGAGTGGGAGCGTCATAATACGAACCAAAGGACTTTCGAAGTCCAAGTGAAACTCATTGACTTCAAAATCAATGAATAAAGTTCAAAATAAGTGAAATAAAAATGACACGAATTTTCAATAGTGGAGTTGAAAAATGGTCACTTATACTTATACATTATTTTTGAAATAATAACAAGTATAGAATTGTAATCATTAAACGAATGAAAGTAATGGAGAATTACTTTGTAGTGGGAGCTTAAGAATTTCGAGAATCCTAGAACCAATGTGACTAAAATAAAATTTACAAATAGTATGTTATTGCACATAGATAAAATGGGAGATTTTATGAGTTGCACGGGCTCAAATTCGAACATGAATTTATTTCCATGTAAGAATTTGACAAAAGACTTTTGCGAATTAAATATCAGATGAGTTAAGTATAAGTAAAATGAGTTTTTACTAACTAAACTCTAGATTCGCGTAATTACTAAGTCGTTAGTAAATGAAAGTGGTTGAACATGATGGTTTCAAATCAATAGTTAATAGAGTTTATTTTATGGCGATAAAATATGGAATCTATTACACTTAATGAAACTAACATCAGACAAAAGAAATACATACTAAGCAGATGAAAACGTTACTGATAAAGTATTAAAATGACTACCATGGCTAAATAGTTGATAGTCATCCAGTTTGACTGGAATTACAAGTCAAATCTCCAAAGATCTAGGACAAGTGGGAGATTGTTAGGAATGGTGTCCTAGAACTTGTAATTATTTAATAATAATAATTTATTAAGAATAAATTAAATAAATAAACATAAGTTCTTTATATTATCTAGATTGATTCAATTAATGATATTAGGAATATATGGAAATATATAAATATCAAACATTCAAATAGTAAACCCTAAGTTACTCTTATGAAATCACGACTTAGTATGTGAGTCATACGAGAGGATTAAAGTCGAGATGAGTAACTTAAACGTGTCTACATAAAGGATAACGTTTGGGAACCTTATCCTGATAACATTGTTGATAGCTTCGCATTTTGTTTATAGACAAATGATCGAATCCTGATCATTCATGTGGGAGACATGAAATGGAAGTATCATATACAATGTTGATTGTATAAGACAGGACCACGATGTTCGATCAAATTTCTCCTTAGTACCGTTTACGAGAAATGATCGAATATCAAACTAAGTTTATCAACCAGGTGATAGATCTCAATCCTGAGTGAAACTCCTATTTGTGGAGTTATGTTCTTTGATTCACATAGTTGAGAAGCGTCTGTAGAAGAACGCTCAATACACTCCTGTTTTGGGAACATGACTAGATAAGTACTGGGAACTCATTTTCACAAGATGGAATTCATAATTTTCCTATAAATTAACCGGTATCGGTGCGATACCTAAATATTTTAGGAACTTTAGGAAACTCCTTGATGTCTTGATTCGAGACATGAACGAGTGGCGCCACGACTTCTATTGATCACGAAGTATATTATCTCTAGTTCGACTAAAGATAATGTTCATTGGAGAATCAGCGGGAACACAAGGATAAAGCGGTAATTACAGGGGCAAAACGGTAAATTTATCCGCTTGTAATTATGAGGGTTCCACGTGAAGGATTATAACACAGATATAAATAAAGATAAACTAAATGGACATAACTCATCTATAGTGAGGGGAGTTCAGTTATGAATCTATAGTGGAATTATTCATAGTTAGATAATAAGTAATTAACTGATTATGAGTTAATCAATTAATTGACTAATTATTAAGCCCATGATCTATAGGTCCATCGGGTCCCTATGCTAGCCCAAATATCGTAGTCGCGAAATCAAGTAGAAGAAATGGAAATTTTAAGTAAAGTGAATTACTTAAAATAGGCAATGTTAATTGTTTAAATATTGAGTATATTTAAACGGTAATTAATATAAACATTATTAATTTTTTAAATAATGAGTTTATTTAAACATGAAATTAATAATGAAATATTATTAATTATACATTATTAATTATTTAAATATTGAGTATATTTAAATGGTAATTAATAATTTGAAATTAATTAACAATTATTAATTGTTTAAATAATTAATTATATTTAAACGGAAATTAATAATTGAAATTAATTAAATTAATAATAAAATATTGTCAATAAAATTATTAATTTATGGAAATTAATAATTATAATATTTATTATTAATTATTTAAATAATGAAAATTATTTAAATGGAAATTAATAATTAAATATAAATTGGATAATATTTAGTCGGGAGAAAATATTAATATTATTAATTGTTTAAATAAAATATTTTATTTAAATGGTAATTAATAAATTAATTAATTAAGTTGGACTTATTAATTTAAGAGAGAGTTTCAAGCCCAATTGGATTAATGAACCCAATTGAAATTGGCCCAAAATAATTAATTAAATAAATTTGATTTATTAATTATTTATTATTAATTTTGGCCTTCATAGATAATTTGTAGGAGATAATTATTTGAATTATATCCTATAATAATTATATAGATTTATTTACCCAAGATAATTAAAATAAAGAAAAGAAAATAATCTCCTATTTATCTATGGCATTTTCGAAATTGCAAGATAAAGGAAAGAGATAATCTTTATTCTTTTTGTATTTATCTCTATAGATTAATCCTAATGGGATTAGGATTCCTATTTTTCTATAAATAGGAGGGTTGGGTCATTCATAAATCACACAATTAAATTCCTTAGAAATTCAGAATTCTCTCTTCCTCCTCTCCCCCCTTGAGTGCCGATTTTCCCTATTCAAAATTGGGAAGAAAATATTTTTCTTCCCAATTTCTTCTAAAGTTCGATCCCACAATCGGGTTTCGTTTGATCGATCGGGATATAGCGTAGAAGATCCGGTGTTGCTGAGGATTTGATGCTGTAAAGAAACCTCCAACCGATTCTCCATTTATTACTCAATGTAAGTTCCGGTTTTAATTTTCGAAAATATAAGCATGAATCTACATGTTTTATCACAAATTGCATGATATTAATAGATCCTAAATTAAGTGTTAATTTATGTTACTAAATAAATTCCGCTAATTTAGTAAATCATCCCTTCATATATATATATATATATATATATATATATATATATATCTATCTATCTATCTATCTATCTATCTATCTATCTATCTATATATATATATATATATATATATATATCTAAAAGAAATGAAATAAGAAAAATTAAATAGATAGATTTGATCGCAGCCGTTGATCACGCATCCAACGCTCTTCGTCGAGCCACGCCGCGCGCGTGTAGCGACCTCACCTGGCCGACCGGCGTCGTCTGCCGCCGTGGGCCCCATCTTCTTTTCCTCGGCCCGACCAACGCGTGACACGCGTCATGCGTGTTCCTCATGCCATGTTTTTGCTTTTTCGATGCAATGAATTGTCACTTTTGCCCCTTCCTTTCTAGCTAATGCCTCCATGTCCTGACCATTACTTTATCTCCTGATGACCGAATTTCAAATTTCTCTCACAACGGTCATCTGCCTGAATGCCCTATTGCTGGGATATTTTATTAATAATAATATTATTATTATTAATTTCAATTTCATAAATGCTACAGCCAATGACGTTTTGACACGTGGACTTCTCATTTGACTTATTCTGAAGCATTTATTACACAATTTGGTTGATTACTAATTTGCCCTTCCTGATTTGAATTTATAAGAAGAATTAAAAGGGTATCTATGTCATTTCACGATCTTCTTCATCAGCTCAATTCTGGAAAAATTACAGCACCGAAAATGGCAGTTTCCTTCTCCTTTTTGTCAACAATGGAGCCTCTTCCTTCCTCATTTCACACAATTGAAGTTAAAAATATTTATGAAAGTGGATGAATGGTAACATTTTTTTACCTATAAAAGGAGATCGAATTGGCAAATTGAAATATACCAACGAAAACAGAAGCTTCTTCTCATTGCTAAATCAGAAAGCTCTTCATTTTTAATCTTCTTGTGAGCGAAAATTTGTGTATTTCTAGCCATTCTTGAGGGCTATTTTATTAAGAGTTTTATCTCTTACTGTGAGCAAATTTCTTGTAATATCCATCCTTTGTGAGGATTTACCATTGTAAAAGGTTTATTCTTAAACCTTAGTAAAAAGAGTGATAGATATCGGTTGTCCTTGCTCCGTGGAAAGGGTCGTTGTTCGGGTTTGATCTTGATCCCGCTAAAAGGATTGGGTTGCACTTGCTCCCAAAAAGTGAATACAAATTCCCGAGAGGCGCTGGGGAGTGGACTAGGCCGCATTTTTGGCCGAACCACTATAAATTTTGGTGTCACTTTCTCTAACCCTTACTCTTTAATTTTTGCTTTACATATTTATTTTCATAATTTACCAAAACATAATTAAATGGTTAGAAATTATTTGTGATACAAAATTTTCTATTATCATATCATATTTGTTTACTTTGCTAAAAAGAATTTTAAGTATAAAATTCATTTATATTAATTGAACTTATAAAGTCCAATTATTTTGTTAATATAAATCCTTAAATTGATTGAAAAAGTTTTATAATTTTTTAAAACCCTATTCACCCCCCTCTAGGGTTGCCTTAGATCCTAACAATTCCTATCATTTTAAAGTTTTGAATTTCACCTATTCTTAATATCAAATCTTTAACTGACAATATCGTTAAAAATCGTAATAGATTCATAATTAAATAAAATTTTGTGGTTTTAAATGCACCAACACCGTATATAGTTACACTACAAAAAACTCTGGTACTAGCCACGCGCGATCGCGTCACTAATAATATACCTTCGCGTCTCCAATAGTCTTTTGTGACGCGACCCACGCGTCGCCCCACACGTCGTTAATACCCCGTCATAAATGCCCGTTTTGAGAATTAGTGACGCGCAATTGCAACGCGTCACTGATGCTTACTAATTAGCCACGCATGCAATACGTGGCTAATGGCCGGCATCTGCCACGCAAGGAAAGCGTGGCTAATGCTCATCATTAGCCACGCAATTGCGTGGCTATCTGGGTTATATTTTTTTATAAAGCTGCTCATTAGTGATGCCATTGCGTGGCTATTTGGGTTATATTTTTTTATAAAGCTGCTCATTAGTGACGCCATTGCGTGGCTAATAGACTCTAAATTTTTTTAAAAAAAACTATTTGTTTAAAGACTTCCCAAATGCATACCTGTAACAAACATATACATATTCATATCTCTAAACACCAGACAAGCTAAATGATTATATATTTCATAAAATAAGCAGTTTTACAATCAAATAGGAGTTTACAACATAAAAAAACAGTTTTACTTAAGTCAAAGAAGAGTTTGCAACATAAATAACACAGTTGTTATAAATTACAAACTACAAAGTCTCCAATTATGCATCACTGCCCCACTACCTTGGTCCCCACCCCCACCCCCTTGAGATTTAAAGTCTCATAAGCATGTTCATATCCTCTTGAAGCTTCTTATACTCCTTTTCTCGTTGCAATTCACGCATCTTATATTCCTCATCTTGTTGCAATTCACGCTCCTTAAGTGCCTCAATAGACAAGACTCATATATTTAACCATTTGTTGCTATACAAAACAATAAAACATATGATATAGAGTTAGTAAAAAGATATAATTAAAAAAAAACCATAATGCGCATTTGAAATCAATGAAGTATACTTACATGTTGTTCCTTTGCCAAATCGCTCACCCACTGATCCTTTTTGTAAGAGTGTTGTGTCTCAAACACATCCACCCATGTACTTATGTATTGTTCCATCATATGATACACAATCACATGAGCGAAGGAAAATAGGTAAAGAACATTTCAGTTTTTTGTTTGATTCTCCATCAGAAAAATAAAACTACAAATACATTACAGGTTGTTATAAATGAAACCACTTTTATGAATCTAAATAGGAACAAATATAACAAACGAGTTTTAAAGTTTGATGTATTTATCACTCCATTTGGTTCAAAAGCAACATAGTTATTCACCAAATCCTTTGCAAGGTTGGACAAAACTATCACATTTTAGACACACACAAAAAAAAGCAGCATGGATTTCTTAAATGGAGAAGAGGGAAATGAGCATAATCAGATTGAACATTTATTGATGAAAATAATCAAAACACGTGAATTAAAATAGAAATTTGATTATTGGGATAATAAAGAAAAATAATACAGTCAAACAAAATATCAAACAGTTGGTGGGCAACTTACATGTACCCTTAGAGACAGCAGGGAAAGTACAAAGAGAGTGTGAGTCTTGTTCCTTCTCTTACCAAAGCTTCCCGTTCCATTACCCTAATTCCCCAAACAACAAAAACATATCAATAATCTCATGAAACAAACTCTTCCTAATTTATAAAAATATCTACTTTTAAAAAAGCCCTAAAACACTAAATCAACACAAATCTAAACTATTTTTGCAAAATAAACCATTCAAACTTACCTAAAAACGTCGAATATCGAAACCTTGGTTGTTGAACGGAGTAAAACGGCTATGAATCGACAAAAATTGAAGAAAACTCATGATGGGGAGAAGAACTCACGCGGCTGAGGCGAAGAAGAAGAGAACAGAATGTGAAAGAAGAAAAGAAAACGAGTTGTGTTTTTTTTTAAATGCAGACTCATTGGTGACGCACGACGTTTGTCAATAATGGGCCTATCTTGCGTCACTAATGGGTCACTCTAAAGCCAAAACTTGCGTTTTGGATAAGTGGCCTGCATAGCCATTGGTGACGCTGAGTCAGCAATGGACCACCATTAGTGACGCATAGTCAGCAATGGACTGTCCATTTCTTACGCAAACAATTTGCGTGGCCAATGGGCCTAACCATCATTGACGTTGTGTCACTAATGGGCCATTCCAAATTAATTCATCTTCATTGGTGACGTTGCGTCACTGATGGGTACACCATTGGTGACGCCCGTGTTTAGCGTCACTGATGAGCACACCATTGGTGACGCCCGTGTTTAGCGTCACCAATGTTTAGCATTGACCACACAATTTTTTTGCGTGGCTAATTCTTGCGTCACTAGTAACATAGTTTCTTGTAGTGTTAAGAGACCACTCCTAACATAATTAAATGTTTAACGTATAATCCAGACATTAAATATGTAATAATGTCTACATTTAAATCATTGCTCCTACCATATTACAAAGTGTATTGACAAGATCTTTAGGAACCCCCCCCCCCCCGCGCGCGCGCGCTAATGGTGGTCTAGCCTTTTGTGGTTTAAAGAAAAAGAATTCAGCTTTGCTCCTCAAGTGGCTGTGATGCCCCTTAGATTTCAATCTTCTTTGACGCAAGGTGATTGTAGGCATTCATGGGATGGAAGAGTTTGATTGGTGCTCTGGAATCAAGAACAATCGCAATAACAAATCTCATTGAAAAGATATTCATAAGCTTAATAATTTTTTGGAGGCTAATTGTTCATTCAAAGTTGGCAGAGGTACATCTATTTTGTTTTGGGAGCATGCTTGGGCTGGAAATAGGGCCCTTAACTCTCTTTTTCCCAATTTGTATCACATAGCCATCATGAAAAGTCTCCGTGCCAGTAGCTTCTGAAATGCGGATTTGAATTCGTGGGTGGTTGAGTTTATAAGAAACCTCAAAGATAATGAGATCGTTGAGTGGATTAATCTCTACTCCTTATTATAGCCTACATGTTTGAACAACAGGGATGACACAAGGCAGCGAAATTCAGATAAAACTCATGGTTTTTCTAGTAAGTCTGCTCTCAACTTGATCTAGAATAGAAACACTACTTTTTTTTGACAAAGCTAACTTACTCATTTGGAAAGGCAAACTTCCTATGCAGATCAAAGTTTTTCTTTGGCTTGTCATCTATGATGCCATCAACTCTAATCAAAAGTTTCGATCTAAAAACCCTTGGATCTTGCTCCAGTCGAATTAGTGTAGCTTGTGTATGAAGTGTTCGAGAATCCACCTGGAGCATCTTTTTTGTATGGTTGTTTTCTCTTTGGTGACCCTTCTCAAGATCTTTAACATGTCTTGGGTATTCCACAAGGATCATATCCATAACACCTTAGCTTTCCATGGAGGCGCCTTGCTCTACGACAAGGAGAAAAGAATTCTTTAGGATAATGGGGGAGAGAGCCACCGTTTGAAATGTTTGGATTGAGAGGAATAAGAGAATTTTTTTAGAGTAAGTCTAGATTTTGGGAGGAGGTGGTGCAAATTGTAATTCTTTTTGTAACTATGCTTGCTCTATTATTGACTCCAATTGGATGACCTTTTTGTAATCTTGTTTAGCCGTTTTTTGGCCCTTTCACTCATCAATGAAAAACTTTGTTTATCATAAAAAAAAACACTATCAAGCCCCATTTGGTTCGCTGTAATCTAAGATACCTCCAATAATCTAATACCTAGGAATTTGATGCCAGAGTATTTGAATGAGAATCTTATATTACTGTATTTATTTAACTTAAGTAAACAATGAAAATGCTTGGTAATTTGAACTAATAAAACTTCACACAATAATTTATTTACAAAATATATTACAGAATTTATCCACAATCTACAAATAGAGATAAATCACGAAGAAAATGGAGAAGAAATCAAAATATCATAAAATTAAAACCTAGAGGAAAAAATCTTTATCAAATGTAGCAAAATGAACGGCAAAAAAAAAAAATCTAACTTATTGAGAAATGATTTTGATCAAACCTATTATATAAAAATAGAGAAGATTAATTAATAATACAAATAGAAAGATGGAGAAACCACATAATTATTTAGAAGAAATGAAAACGTGAGTGTAGGTTCTTTTCCTAATTAAATAGGATTAAATTGTAAAAAATAAGATTATCTTCTCACGGGAATCATAGAAAACACTCGAATTCAAAGGTAATCAAATAACCTCATATCTGAGAAAATATGGATTCCAGGAATCTTAGATTACCAAGATATTTTTAAATAAACCACAAACAAACAATAGAATTAGATGCTGAGGAAATTTTAGATTATCCCAAGCCAAACAGGGGCTCAATTCATTAATTTTTTGTCTAAAAAAATATATTCTATATAACATTCTTATCATCATCCTTTGTTAATAAAATAACTTAAAGGGAAGAATGAAAATTGAAATTAATTTTAATATGTGAGATTAAAGTTAAAATTTAAAAAATTAAGAATTAAAGTAGAAATTGAGGAAAATTTATCTTAACCTAAAATAACGACCAACCATACAAAATCATTTAATTATTGGGAAAAAAAAAGTAGCGCGAAATAACACCACACAGACAACGGAAACGTGAATAGAAAACGATATCCAAATGTTTTCTCTTACCCCTTCAGTCCCCTCCTCACATCTCCGCAAGAGCTCCGGCTTCTTCCCCACCGGAACTCCGATCGCTTCCTTCATTATCCGATCATCTTTCAGTCTTCAAGAGGTCCAGAAATCTTCCAATTCATCGGAAGAGAAGGAGCTCAAATCAGAGCTCTACGCTCCGGCGCCGCTGCCTCCAATTAAGACTTCAAAGAGAGTGGTTCTGGTTAGGCACGGGCAAAGCACGTGGAATGAAGAAGGTAGGATTCAAGGAAGCTCCAATTTCTCTGTTCTCACTAAAAAAGGCGAGGCTCAAGCTGAGACTTCTCGCCAAATGCTTATCGATGATGCATTTGATGTTTGTTTCAGCAGGTTTTCCATTCTAATTGAACTCTTTCTTCTGTATTCGGTTTCTATTCAGAATCTTGTCTTCGTTTTCTTACATATTCGATTGCTTATGATTATAATATAGTTTAGTGTTTGTTTAGTTTTGTTGCATAAATCTTAGCTTGTGTATCTTCAATTAACTTTGATGAAATTGATCAATCGTGATAATGTGCAGTTGATTAGGGACATTAATTAATTTGTAACCCCATGAAAGTGTATTTGTCTCATTGGTTTGATTCTTGATTTTGATTGACTGAGCGAGATGAGTTGTGTCTCCAGCCCTCTAATTCGATCGAAGAGAACTGCTGAAATCATTTGGGGAGATCGCGAGGCAGAGATTATTACGGATTCTGAACTAAGAGAAATTGATTTATATTCATTTCAAGTAAGCTCCTTGTCTTGACATTTACTTTATAGGGAGCTTTCTCTCTCGTTTGGTAGGGGGGTGTGATTGAATTTGATAGTTGAATTCATTGATATTTTTCTCATTCTTGTTATGGTTTTTCGCTTGGTTGGTGAACTCAGGGTCTACTCAAGCATGAAGGGAAAGCAAAATTTGGTGCCGCTTTTCGTCAATGGCAGGTAGATGGTGCAAATTTTAACATTGACGGTCATTATCCGGTGAGAGAGTTGTGGGCACGTGCTCGAAACAGCTGGGATAAAATTCTAGCAAATGAGAGTAGGTCTGTCCTGGTGGTTGCTCACAATGCTGTTAATCAGGCTCTTGTTGCTACAGCTATTGGTATTATATCATCTTTAATTAAGTTTTTTTTTTAATTAACGACTTGAATGTGGTTAGTGTAACTATTGTTTCAATATTCAGGATTAGGAGCAGAGTACTTCAGGGTTTTACTTCAGAGCAACTGTGGTGTTAGTGTTCTTGATTTCACTCCTAAAGCTGAGGGTGAATCACCAAATATTTGTCTAAATCGTTTAAATCAGGTATATTGATTGTTTATTTGAGAAAAATGGATACATTTTGTACCTCTCCTTTCTTTCCATTCCTAGGTTTAGCGTGTGATGATTTTCTCTTCTTTTCTTTTCCCTCCTTTTGTTTAGTCATGTCTTCCTTCTCCTTGCTATTTTTGACTCAATAATCAGCTTAAGTTCTTTCTGGCAAAAAAAATAATATTCTATTAATTTCCTTATCTATGATTTTGTGAGATATTTCTCCTCTTCCAACTATATCAAGTGAGTTTAGTATGTTTAATTTTATTTTCTACTTATAAGATTATAAGATAATATTTATTTGTACCTATCTGGAAATTCTTTCACCATACGATTACTCCTGTCACAAGTCCAACAAAGGCAGTAATCTCTTCATTGATGCAGACCCCCAATTCACCTGTTGCTTCTGGAAGTTCTGGAGGCAGAAAGACGACAAAGCGAATCATACTTGTTTGTCAAGGAGTTTCCGAGAATAATGAGGTAAAGTGCCTAATTGATGGCATTGTGTTATTATGTCATAGATATTGCCTATTAAATCTAGAATGCTTGAACTGAAAGTAACTGATGGAATGCGGAAACTTGTGTTATTTTGGATTGCAAACTTGCACTATAGAAATTTTGAAACACAGTTAGGAATATCATCTCTCTAAATAAGCTGTCAACTTGCAGGCTGGTTTTTCCTTCCTGGAGGATAAACCTATGAACATCCTTGGAATTATACAGGTAGAGCATCCGTGTCATTTTCATCGGATAGGTTTGGAGGTCATATAATTTGATTTTCTGGATACATATGCATGACAGTCCCAGAAAGTTGCAGAGCTACTTCTTGATCTGAGAGTGAGCACTATAGTTAGCAGTCCGAAGAAAGCTTGTGTTGAGACAGCTGCCGCAATTTCCAGAGTATGTTTATGTTATCTTTCATACTTCTGAGTTAACTGTACAATGTTTTCTCTTTTCCTTCTCTTCATTCTCCTTGGAGGAGCCTTGAGGTAGGTATTGAGTTTGAAAATAATGCCTCGCCAAAAATTATAATATAATATATTCGACAATAAATAATTAAAACAAGACTATTAAAGAATGCTGCAAACCGTTTTGGCAGAAGATAGAAGATGTTTAATGAAAAAGATTATGCTTACATAAGCATTTGGGTTGAAGCCAGCCTCTTTTCCATTCCTTTGCCCTATTCTCTACACACTTTGCTTCTTCTTGGCATTTTCATTTTCCAGGAAAGAATTCTCTATTTTCAATTTAAATAATGCTAAAGTTGTCTCCTAACAATTCGACAGCTTCTTCAAGAATATTTTGGTTGGATTTAGCTGAAGTATACAATAAACATCCCTGTCCCAATCCTGGTCTGTTACCTATCTTTTAATTGTGGCACCATAGTTGCTATGTGCTCTTCTTCTTCTTTTGCCCTTTTTTACTTACAAGGATCCTCTATTCTATTTTTGAAATCAGAGTTAATTTCTTATCACCTGACGAAGTAAAAGGAATATCTTTAAAGATAATCTCAATTGGATTTAGCTCTTGCATGCAATTAGTACCATGGAACCAAGCAAAAATAGATTAATTACCATTGATGATTTGATCCTAACTCTTTCAATCTAACTTATGCATAACTATGACATAAAATTGGACAAGTTAAATAAAAGAAACGAAGCTCTAAGTTCACTTGTGAAGAAGCCCTTCTATAATATGTTTGGCTTATTTGGTTGTAGGTACAAGAAGCTGCAGATTGTTTGGGTGCTGATTGTGTGCCCCGGTATGTGGAGATGAAGCAGATGAATAATCTTGATATAGATAATCTTCGTGATCATTTCAAGAAGGCAAGATATCGGAACATCAAATTTTAGATTAAAAACAATGTATTTAAGGTTGTAACTCAAATGCCATTAGTAGGTTGGTAAATTAGTTGCACATGCACCATAATTAAAGTAGATGAATACATTACTTATTTAACTTTTCAGTATGACTTTGACAAAGCCCAACTTCCTTTTATGTTTCATTTATCTCATTTGGGTTTACACCGATGGGGTGGAGAAATTTGAACGTGAGACTAAAAGGAATGTTATTGGAGCCTTTAGAAAGGGTATTATTTGAAGCCAATGCGGGCACTTGGGGATCACCATGGTCCGTGGCTATCAAGTACACTGCACTCACCATAGATGAACCATCGAACTCATAATTTACCTATTTGTTTCAATAATGATTTTTCCATCTAACATTCTCTGCTTTTTCGTTCCGCAGGATGTAGTTAACGCCAGTGCTTTTCAACCTGGTTGGTTAAATGGCTTGGAGGATGCATTGATTACAGAACTATGGAATCAGTGTGGTGAAACCTGGCAGTCTCTGTTGAATGAAGTAGCTGATGAATCAATGCCAGAAAAGATTGTTGTTGTGGTTGGTCATCCTGCCATCCTTCTAGGATTGGTGGGGCAGTGCCTAAGTCTCACAAAAGACTGGATTGGATCATTCCATTTGGATGCAGGAAGCATTAGTGTGCTTGACTTCCCAGATGGGCCGAGCCGAGGTGTTATCCGATGCATAAATTACACTGCTCATCTGGGGAGATGGTCAATACCTATCACTAAACCAACTGTGGAAGATGAAGCGTTTTGAGTAAGTTAGAATAAACTTGTACAGCTTGTTACATACTTTTGGATTAAAAGAATGGGGAGTAGAGAGAACAACTGTGACTCTTGCACTGCTTGTTGAAAGCATCAGTACCTTGTTCCTTGTCCAGAATTCTGATTCCTAGTGGATTGTTTGAGCAGTGAATCTTTAAAAGAGAGAAATTTAAGAAAACGGTAAAAAATAATTAATAATATATTTAGATTGATTCGGTCGTTTTAAGTATTGGTATATGATTGATTTATTTGTATCACATTTTGATTAACCAATCATCACATATTCACTTATTAATTTTTTTTATTAATTGATATTTGTTAAATTACTAGTAGACTTAAAAAAACTTAAGATATCGGGTTAACGAACCCCCCTCATATGTGGGTTTGTATATTTGCACAAATCTAATTCATGTGAAATTTTAATAAATGAGGAAAATGGCGAACTCGGGACCTTTGCTCTGATATCATATCATATCATATCGGTAGACCCAAAAGTTTAAGCTAATGGGTTAATGTAAATTAAAAATTGAATATTATAAGAAAATAACTACTTTGGAATATCACAATATAAGAAGAGCTACCTAAAACAAAATTTACCATTTGCATCTAAGTTGGGGTTCTTGTGTCAATCTCCAAATTAGGTAGTTTAATGGCAAACCGGGTGTATGAAAAGAAAATACTGATAAATAAATCTAATAAACGTATATATAGTATTTTTAAGAAGTAATTGCAAAACAATAAATTATTATTGATTATATAGTAATTACTAGTCATTAAAAAAAATTAAAAATATATATATATATATATATTAATTACTATAATTAGTGTCAATACTAAATTATATAAAGGGTGAAATGCAAATGAGACCCCTGTTGTTTTTTCAAAATGCATGAACACCCCCTGTACTTTGAAAATGGCAGATTGCACCCCTGTAGTTCCAATTTTTTTCAATCAAACCTCTCCCCTTCAATGTCAATAATTTTCTTTTAGCCATAACTTCTTCGTTTGAACTTCGATTTGGATGATTCAAGATGTTTTGGAATCCTCATTTCAGGCTCTACATAAACGTCACTTTGAAACTTTGAAATCATTAATAAATAAAAGATTTTATTAACATCGAAACACTAGGTATGATTGATATCGTTAACTCTTATGGTTCTTGATGATTTCAAAGTTTCGAAGCGACGATTATGTAAAGCCGAAAATAAATATTGCAAAATATCTTGAATTATCCAAATTGGAGTTCAAATGAAGAAGTTATGGCTAAAAGAAAATTATTGACATTGAAGAAGAGGGTCTGATTGAAAAAAATTGGTACCACATGGATGCGATTTACCATTTTCAAAATACAAGAGGTGTTCATGTATTTTGAAAAAACCACATGGGTCTCATTTGCATTTTACCCATATATAAATTAGTAATTATGTCGAACAATAACCAAAAAAATGAGCGCAACAATATGGACAGGGTGAATAGTGATGCGAGTACGACATGTCAGTTGATCACGTTATATGAAAATTGGTAACCACAAAATAAAAACGACACAAGAACATTAGATAATGAGAGCAAAGCTTAAGTTGTCCAAAAATTAACATTGTAAATTGTAATGTACCTTAAATGAAAATACTCATGTTGAATAATTTCCAAGCAAAAAACATATGAAGATTCACCACATTTCCAACACCCAAAAAAACACAATTACTCATTATATGCTTTTCGCATTGTACTAAATTTATTCCCCATTAATTTATAATTTATCAAGCTGGTGGCGGTGCCTTAGCAACAAAAGCTGGGAAATCAAGCAGAAGAATCTTCTCAATGGCTGCTGAAAAAGTTGTAGAGAATTCAACATGTTTTGGATGACCCAAAAATACATTGTGTGCTTCCTTATCGTTGAATGTCAACAAGAATGCATGCGTGAATCCTTGTGTAAGCATCTCTGGTCCTTCTATCTCATGCCCCCTGTTTATCATCACATTTTTACACTTTCAAGTTATCGGGTTTACGGGCTAACTGCCCGTTTGTAATAGCTTTTTCAAAAGTTATTTCAAACCGACCCTAGTCAGAAAGATGATTTTTTTAAGAGGGGTAATTTTCTCCCATGAATCAAAAATATTAATAAAAAAATTGATTACACATTAAATAATTCTAAACTCAAGTAAAATTAAAACTTATATTTAAAAGGCAGGATTAAATCAAAATTAGATTAAAAAATAGTGAAAGAAGAGTTAGTGATAAAGGCTAACCATTCAAAAGAATTGACAGCATCAATTTCAGCAACAAGATTTTCCATGGCTTTGATAATGTCTTCCACGACAACTCCATCCTTAAACTTAGCAATCACCAAATGCTTGAATTCTCCTCCCATGGCGTTTGGCTTTTCAACACTCAAAATCCCTTAAAAGAAAAACTCCTTTATTTATAACCATATTGAAGAGAAGGGAAGAGAAGACATTGAATGGAAAGATTACCAAACCGACACAAGTCACGTGTAATTTCTCAGATGAATCACTAAAAAGAATTATTACTGTCTGCTGATATTATTGGACAGCATCTTTTGTTCATTATCTGGAAAGCTACATTTCTAAATGTGATAAGATTTTTAGACCCACAACTTCCAACTCTACTTGTTTGGATCTTTTTTTTCTTGTACCTGTGTTAATATGAATAATTCTTTTTTGGAACAAATATAAAAATAGCATATTTTTTACCCCTAATTACTCAAATAGCCACAATTTTATTTTTTAATTAAAATAGCCACATGTTTTTGTAAAAATAAAAAAAAACCCTTGTCAAATCATTTCTCTCACCTCTCTCATTTTCTCTCCCATCTTTTCAATCATCATTCCTTCTTTCCTCTCTCCTCTCTCTCCTCCCCTTCCCTCACCCACCTCCCTTTCTTTTATCTTTTATCTTTTTTAATATTCATCTCTCTCTAATTTTTTTTAAAAAATTTCCCTCCTATTTTTCCCTCCCATGTTTTTCTATATATTTCATTCTCTCCCTTCCACCCTCATTTTTTCTCTCATTTCTTCCTCCCTCCCTCCTCCATTCTATTTATCCATTTCATATCATTTTCTTTCAAACTTTCATTTCATTTCTTATTCCTTCTCTCCTAATTTTCTTTATCCATTTCATATCAATTTCTTCCCTCTCCCTCCTTCTTTCATTTTTTTTTTCAAAAATCCACCATTTTAATCTTTTACAAATGTTTATCTCACAAATTTCCTACACTTTTTAATTTAGTATCTCTCTCCTTAATTTCTTCTCATTCTCGTTTTTTCATAAATATTTTTCACCGTTTTTCTTCCGAATCTCGCATATCTAAACCAAAATAACAAAAAATTGACGAAATGTATTATTATTTTTTTAGTTTTTTTATTTCTTTTTCTCATGTATGTCATTTATCGTTTCATGTAATATACGTAATTTCATAATAGTGTTCCTGTGATGCGTGTAATATATGCAATATACATTTTTTATTTATCTTTTTAAGGTGATGTTTCTTTAAAATATAGCTTTTTTGTGATATACGTAATATACATAACTGTTGTTGGTTCTCGTTCTGATTATGTTTTGCTTAATATACAGTCTGTAACACACGTAATATACACTTTTTGTTTGTTTGTCTAAATATAGTATTTGTAATATACATGATATACGTAAACTATGTGTTTTTCTCATACGTAATATACATTTTTCGTGGTCTGTAATATACGTATTATACAATTTTTTGTGGTGTGTTTATTATTCAATCAGAACATACGTAATATACGTTCTACTTTATGCTTAATATACATTGTGTAATATACGCTATATACATTTTTTCGTGCTTCTGTTTAATATTGGTCTATAATATATGTATTTTACATTCTACTTCAATGTTGGTTAATATACAGTTTGTAATATACGTAATATACTTTTTATGTGGTCTGTTTAAATATATATCTTGTAATATACGTGTTATACATAACTGTCTGTTTTATATTCATCATTTCTCTAATGTCTTTTTAATGTATAGTTCTGTAATATACGTAATATACATAACTGTCTGTTTTTTTCAGTCCACTATGTTAGTTACTAAAATGTACATTCGTAAATATACACAATATACGCAAAATGGCAAGGGTTGGTGTACACAACCCTTCCTTTATGTTCTGTTTTTTTCTTAGTCGTACATTTGGTAATATACGTACTATTTGTGATATAAATTCCCCCTCTTTTATGTTTTTTTTTTCTTAGTCGTACATTATGTAATATACATACTATACATAAAATACAGTTCTTTTTCGTCTATTTATATATTAAGTATTTTTTTTGTATATTAAGCATTGTGTAATTAACACTCTTTTCGTTTTCCATTTACAGATTAAATGACATGTATATTGCGTACATCCTTAACTTTTTCTCAAATGCACTTACAAACCGGAGGACGATATAGACAATATACGACTATATACCCAATATACCAAATGGACAAAATATTTTACATGAGAGGGGAAACTATGAACAATATACTAAAATGAATCTAAAAAATTGAATTAAAATTGAAGTATGTAGTATAAAATCAAAACATAAAAAAAAATACAAAATATACTAAATCCACCAAAGAACTATGAACAATATACTAAATATGCCATAAACTGGGAGAAAAAAGAATGCATTGGGAAAGAAAATCGCATTGAAAAAGAAAAAATGTCAGAAATGTCAGACTATACGTACTATACAGACGTGTCAGAATGTCAGGAGGTGTCAGACTATACCTGCTATACGAAAAAGACAGTTTTGATATTTTTAAAAATTGAATAGTAAAAAATGGCTACCCCATTACATATCTCAAAAGGTGGCCATTTGCTAACTTTGACCTCAAAAAGTGGCTATTTTGATTTTTCACCCTTGTTTTTTTTTATAAATATTTTAAAAAGTGTTAAATTTTAAAAAATAGTATTATTTTAAAGGTTTGTGTCGGTTGAGTTGAGAGAACCAAAAAATGTTACTCTTGAAAATTTTCAATTTCTTTTAATATAATATATTCTTTATAAAAGGAGTTGTTACAAATCTAGAAATTTTTTTAATAGTGTTTATGAAAAATAGTAACTCTATTATTATTTTTTTTTTTATAGATATAGCTAATTTCGATGGGGTGAATTATAAACATTAAATTAAATATTTTTACATTAAGCTTATCGTTGATATGCACATTAATCACTGATTAACATAGTAAAATTGCTTTATTTGTAAATAGTTTTAACTTTTAAGTGATGATATATTTATAAATATTACATTACAATTGTTACCCAGTGAAATTTCCCTTTATAAAATGTTATTTGAAAAAATGTGTTTTCCGGATATTTTAAGAATTGGTATTTTAAAAATAAAAAATTATATTTCTAAAAAATTCATCAATTTCAAACTGAGATTAATCTAAAACTAAAATTAATGATAAATAAGAGCCCTTTTGGTAACCTTCTACATTTCTATTTATTGTTTCTCATTCCTATATATATTTTTAAAAAGAAAACAAACATGTTTCATAACTCTTTCTTATTTCTTGTTTCAGTAAAAAAAGAAACATAAATGTTTTTTGTAATTATTTCTTTGCTTTCGCTTTCTCATTTAAAAAAATAAAAATATCCTGAAATTATTACAACTTTAATCTAAGTATTTAAAAATATTATATCATCATTATAATTTTTGGATCTTCATAATATATTTTATAAGTCAAAATGGGACAGTATAATAATTTATCAATGTGTTGAAAATTTTAAAAACAAGAATTAGTTGTATCTAAAATTTCTACACAAGTTTAAGAAGAGTTTTCAGAAAAAAATGGAGAAATAAAAACAAGAAATGTTAACAAACAACTTAAATTTCTTAAAAAATAAGAATGAAAAGCAAGAAACATTGTACTGAAATTTCTAATTTTTTTTTTTTTTGAATAAAGGAAAAAATTTATTGGAAGATGGATGTGGATTCATTGCACGTAAAAGTTTTGTGGAGCCAGCTATAGTTGTCATATCATATAGCTCTGCTTTTGGAGTTTTTAGTATTTTCCTTCTTTTGGGATTTGGGTGTTTTTGCTTTTGAATTCAAGAGGAATATTCATTACATTCATATGGCACTTTCTACTTTTATTTTTATTGTTTGGGATCGATGGTTGAAATATTTCTCTGATTTACTTTTGTGGCTGGCACTACCACATGCTGCCTTGGTCCATCACTATTATTCAATGGCGAATGTATTTTATCATTTATTTATCTTTTGAGATTTGTGTCTCCTCAATTTGATATAATATCTTTTAAAATTTATGAATCAACATCCTTCTTTATTTATTAAAATTTCAAATAGGGATATATCAGTATATAGCCCATTTTTTAAATATATAAGTAAATTCGGCCCATCCAAAAAAAATAAAGCAAACTAGTCATTTCCGGATCCCAAAACGTGTTTAAGGACAAAAATACCCTCTACGAAATCTGGGTGGGAGAAAATGTAAAAAAAATAAAGGAAATAAAGCAAGGTATTTTTTTCTACAGATTAATCTCCAAAATCTTCATTGCATGTTTCTAAAAATCGGTGTAGATTGAAAAATCTCTAACCAATTATCCGTTATATAACTTTGTAAGTATATTTCTAAAAATCCTAATCTTTTAAGTTTAAGTTTTTTCATTTATTTTAAAATAAAATTTACAAATATTATTCACAAATGCATTTTAAAAAATATTATATTTATAAATATTGTAGAAAATTCTGGTACCCAATAAAAATTTCCTTTAATTAAAGAGTTTAATGTTTTTCATTTTTATTTAGTTGGTGAGTTTAAACTTAGGTTCGTGTTTTTTAATTTTTATTATGGTTTGATAAACCCACACTTAAATTAAACTTAGATTTTTTTAAAAAAAAACTGATATTAAGTTTATGAATATTGTTTGAAAAGATATTCAAACCCTTATTAACCGAACCAGAAAAAATGATATACTTTTCTTTAGTATACATTTTTTTTAAGGTATACAATCTCTTTCAATTGTACGATTATTACAAATACAATAAAAAGTAATAGGAAAAAGATTATTATTTTTTTTTATTTTGATCTATTTTTCAATAATTTACGGACCTAGATAATTTAATAATTTTAAAAAGTTCACACTTGAATGAATAAAGATATTTTTTTTAATCTCTTATTAAAAATCTATAATATCTTAATAAGAAAAGGAATGAAATGTTCTCATATCTTCTTAACTATCAGATCTTCAAAAAAAAAAAAATCTTAAATTATCAGAGTGATGGGAACCAATCAAATTATGACGCACAGTACTTTTCCGTGAGTCCTCACACACTTGACTACTGCGTAACCAATAAGCTAAAATACTATTATATAAAGGAAAATCTCAAATCGTAAACTCCTCCTTCATTCTTTCAAAATAAAATAAAATAAATAAAATTCCTCCTTCATTCCTTCAAAAGCCAAAGCCATAGCCATAGCCGAAACCTAAAAGAAGAGTGAGTGACTATTTTAGTTAATAACTCTATTACTTAATTAGTGATTAGTTACAATTTTTTTTATGGGAAACGTAACGTTTGTTTGGGGAAAATCCCACAAGAACGGCGACAATTCCATTCCATGAAAATTTTCATTTAAACTAAGAGATGAGTTAATGTTTTATATTTAATTTTCATATATTTTGAAGAGTGAAAAATTATCAAAACCATGGCTATTATCACATATACCCAATATCGAGTCCGGTTTTCAAAAAACCACAAACGTTGAAAAATATCAAAATTACCCAACACATAATTAACCCATAATTTTTTTATGAAAATTTGATTATAATTGATATATTATTTTTGTAAATTTATATTATTGATATAAATTTAATACTAGAATTTATATTACTGATAAATTATTGTTGTAAAATTACATCAATGATACATCATTAAATTAATAGAATATATAAAAATGGGTAAATCTGATATAAACATGAAAGTGTGGCATATGTGAAAACAAAACTCAAAAGTTGGCTACCACGCATAATTTTCCTTTTTAAAATGTTATATTTAATTTTTTTTTTCAATTTGATAATGATAGTGTGTACAAAACTCGGGTGTAGGTTGAAGAATCTCTAATTAATTCTCTGTTATATAACTTTGTAAGTATATTTCTATAAACTCTATTCTTTCAAGGTTAAGTTCTTCGTTTATTTAAAAAAAATGAAAAAAAGTATTATATTTACAAATACATTTTAATGTTTAATGTTTTTCTTTAATTAAAGAGTTTAATGTTTTTCATTTTTTTTCGTTGGTGAGTTTCAATTTAGGTTCGTGTTTTTTAATTTTATTTTCGTTTGATGAACCCACACTCTTAAATTAAACTTAGATTTTTTTAAAAAAATTGATTTTAAGTTTATGAATATTGTTTGAAAAGATATTCATCGGTAACAAACCAGAAAAAAATGATATACTTTGTTTAAGTATTCAATCTCTTCAATTGTAGGATTATTACAATACGACTGGTGTTGGTAGTTGTTGAATTTAAGATTCCATTATAGTACATATTCATAAGAAACATGTGATATATATACTAAAGAAACTTTGAAAGAAAATCATAAAAGAGAGTATTTATTTGGTATGGATAATTAAGATGCAATTCGTTATGAAATTTGAATGAATAAATATTTGTCAAAAGCAAGTAAGAACTTGTTATAAGTTGATCTAAGATTTAAATATATAATTACATTAAACTTTTAATATCATATAATGGATGAAGAAGAAGAAAACAACATAAAAAAGTTTTCCCAAAAACTGAAATAAAAAAAGTAAGGAAAATGTAAAACTGGTTAAAAATGTTACATTAGAAAGATGAAAAGAACTCATAATGTTTGGGCTACTCCACTTATTGTTAATTAGTTTTGAGATGCCATGATATCAAGAAGGTACCAGAGCCCGTCAAAAAAATAGGATCCGACTAATAAATGGTGATCTCAAAAGAGGCTCCATTTTGACGGGCATGTCGAGAATCTCATATCGGAAAGAAGAAAGGAATTCATAATCTTTATAAAATACATAAGTTACCCCTTTTATTGTTGTCAATTGGTCGGTCGTGAGATGGTTTCTCATAATATCAAGATGATATCAAAGCCTAACAAAATAAAACGAGTATTCGGTCAAAAAATGAGATCCGACCCAAAAATGAGATCCGACCCAAAAATGAGGGGCAAAACAATATTAGTTTAGTTTTTATGTAGAGAAATCTTTGAAGTATTGATCTATTTTTTCCCTTGATCCTTCTAGTGACTCGAAGCAAAATTAATTTAGTTTTTATGTGGAGAAATCTTTATAATAGAATTAAGCCATAGGGCTCGGTAGTTTTTCTCAGTTAAAAAGCCATATCTTGATCAATTCCAAATCGGGTCATATCCTAAATAATTCAAGTATCAACTTCTAGGCGGGGGTGTAGTTTTGACAAGAAAAGACATAATCACCATTTTAACCCTCGCTCCGTTCGTCGAACATTCAGAATTTGAGAAATTTGTAAAATCCTCTATTGAGTTTTCGGTTCAAGTCATGATGTTCAAGTCAAGATGATTTGATCTTTTGGTGATTTATTAATTGAGTTTTGAATAATTTTATACTTTTCTTTTAATGTGAGTGCAAATTGAACTACTTATTAAAGTACATGAATTTGATTTATTAAACCTAAAATTTAGAGTTTAAATTGACACACCATGTGAGAAAACTGAGAGAGATAAACTAAAATAAATTGGGGAATTACCAAAACAACAAGAAAAATATATGTAATTACTTATATAGCATGACTTTTTAAAATTACCAAAATAGCATATCACTTCCGGTTCAATAAATTATTGAAATAAAGGAAGAGTTTAATAAATTATAACTTTTATTTTGGGCCAGATAATTGTAGCTTTTAGGATCTAAAATTTTCATTTTATTACAAGTTAATAGTTAATTTAGTTTTGATAATATATTTCTAGTTTAATGATATATATGCAATATTAGTGTTGTGCAAATGTTGTATTCAAATAAATAAGAATATGGGGCTTTTAAAAATGACATTTCAGAATTGATATTTTTTAAAAATAGTAAAGAAATTAAAACTTTTTAAAATGATATTTCTCAAACTGAGATTCATGTCTGAGATTGGTCTAATCCCATTTTAAGAAATGTCATTTTTGAAATATTTCCAAATACTTATAGTTTTTTAAAATAAGTCAATATCTTTCACAGAAGATATAAAAGAAGAGGTGGTTGGAAATAGTTATATGGATGAATATAAAATCAAGATGAAAATGAAAAAGCCATCCCCAAGGCATTTAGTTCTGATATCTTGCAATACACTCACCAAGTAATGTTAGGTTGCTTGTAACAACAGCATCCACTTCCTTTTTACCAACTAACATTTTCTTCATTGAATCAACATCATCAACTCTCCAGGCATTACACCTTTTTATCCCTCCTGCCTAGCCAAAAAAATCTTGAAGTACTGCAAAACCATAGACTGTTTTTCAAATACTAAAGCACAACACCACCAAATGGCAGTATTCCCATTAATTTTTCATCAATCAATGGATGATAGACACCAACCGCCTTGGCCGTTTCATTCTGAGTCCCGGTCCTTCATAACAATGTACCCTACCTGCAATTTCAAATCTAGATAGTTTATATTTTTATAACAAATTCTCTACTTACACATGAGCTATTAATGAATCTAGTGGGGAATCTGTATTTGACTAAATAAAAGAATCACACTGTTATCAGAATCATGGATACTAAAATCCAGCTGCTAAATTCACAAGATGAAGTGAGCTCTACAAACTTGAATACATAATCATAAACATATTAATAGTGTTGTGTGCAAAAATTGCTGCAAGTCCTTAACCTTTCATGAACTTGTTTCTAATTTTATGAAGTTTTCCCTAACTAGCCGTTGCAAAGAAGAGACCTTTGGACATTACAAACAAGAACTTTAACCTCTCACCTTAATATCAGAAGATAATCAGATTATGTCCCTAGCTAAACTATCACTTTTCGCCCGTACAAGACAATTCTTAGAGTGTGTCCTCTAAATCTGAAAGTATGAAATGAAAAACATTAGATTAAAAAAAAAAACTATAAGCATAAGTTAAACAAATGAGAAGGAATACAGGGAGGTTTCCATTCCCTCAATAGCATGCTTGATGACCCTTGTTTAAGAGGTAAGATTGTATCAAAAAATGAGGCCAAGGGCCCGTTTGGGATAACGTTTGAAAGTGATTTTTTTAATAGTTATCAAAAAACACTTTATTTATTCAAAAAACACTTTTAAAAGCTATCCTGCTAAATGTAAGTAGAAAAGGAACTCCTTGAACAATTCATAAGTCAAGATCACAGCCCCATCAAGAACAAGAACTAACCTTACCTTTTTTTTTTTTTTTTTAATGAATAGGACTTAAATTAACATATCTAGATTAGGGAACTCACAACAGAAAGAATATCTTTTGCCATTTTCATATCTAGAATTAAACTGAACTTGATATTGACTGGAAAAACGCCAGAACCCATAATCAATTAAAACTACCAAAGAATTAATCTAACATTACACAGAAATATTAGAATATGGCATACACACCAGTTTAAACGCTGGGTTCGTCGAACCTTCAGACATTTGAAAAATTTGTAAAATCCTTTCTTCACTTTTCGGTTCAGCTCGTGATGCTTCATCCAAAAAGCTTTCTTTCTTCCAGAAACCCCTTTCTTTATTTCAAGATCACAGCTTTCATTTGGTCCTTCTTCAATGACAGCTTCATCTTGTTTCAATTTCGAATAGTCTCCGAGATTCTTGCCAAAAAATTTGAAAATTTTACGCGAACATTCCATCCGCGGGGAGTTTTGATAATTAGAATAATACTCTTGCCCATTCTTCACTTCTTCTAGGGCAGAATTCAAAAACTGAGAATGATTTTCTCGAAACAGAGGTTCTCCATTCTTTTCTTTCCAACTCATCTCCATTTTGAAAGACGCAAGGTGATCAAAAATTTGAAGGTTGCAGGAAGAAGAAGAAATAGAAGGACTGAGATTTTTAAGGTTTCAGGAAGAAAAATAAGAAATAGAAGGCGTGAGATTTTTAAGGTTGCAGGAAGAAGAAGAAAAAGAAATAGAAATAGAAAGCGTGAAATTTTGAAAGTTGTAGGAAGAAGAAGAAGAAAAAGAAAATATAATACATATATATATACAAAACTTAAGAAAAACAAATTTAATTTTCTCAGCGTTTCTTTTTATATGATAACTCTATTTATGTTTCTTCCTATTTTTTACATTATCATTTTATTTTTCCTCATTATCTCTTTATTCACATATTTGTTTTATAAATTATCTTAATAGAATATTTTATATATATTATTTTTATTTATGTCATTACCTTCCGATTTTAACTTAATCGCAGATTTATTGTTCAATTATTTATCAAATCAAAATAATAAATCATTTTTAAACTATAAATTTACTATTAAAATTAAACTAACAATTAACCTATAACAAAATGAGAGTTTTAGTTTCTAAGAGCTCAGGTAGGGGGTTTGTCTCGGATCTTGAGGTCCGAGTTTTGTTTCCAAGTCATGTAATTGGTTTTGAGTTTCCAGGTATTGGAAAATTAATCCTGAGTTTCCAAAAAATGGACCGGGTTTTTGGATTATGGCATTTTCAGCCATATGAATGATTTATGGATTGGGGATTTAATACGATGGGTATCACTTTTTGGTGACGAAAGGAGAAATTATTCAAAGAGGCCGCCTCATTGGGGCGGCCTCCTGAATGTACGACACGTGTCGCATTGAAATTTCTTTTTACCTGTTGCAACTCAAATAAAACGGAGGGAAACGGAAACGGTGAATTCTAGACTTTTTATGTTTTTTTTAATTTTTTTTTCCCTTGACCCGTCAGAGGTGGAAGATTTTACTTTATAAGAAAAAGAAGAAGAAACTTGTATGAAATGACTTTTTTTATTTCATATCCTGCAACCACTTATTTCGATGTGAAGGTGAATTTTGTGAAGAAGTAAATAATTTTTTTGTGAAGGTGAATTTTCTTCCTTAATTTATTTTAAATTAATTTTTATATACTATCGATGTGAAAGTTAATTTTCTTCTTCAATTTGTTTTATTTTATTTTAAATAAAATTAAAAATTACGTTTTTATTGATAATAATTAGATATAGAAATATACACTAAGTAATTATTTTAAAAATATTGAATTTAACTCGATATCGTATTTTTAAAAACATATTACACTTCTACTCTTCTATAATTATAATCTCAAATTTTACTCTTTATTTATTAATATTAATATATTTTATATTAAAATTACACTTCTACTATTTTATAATTATAATTTCAAAATTTACTCTTTTTTTTATTAATTTAATATTTTAAAAATATTACCTAGTGTATTTTTCTATTTCTAATTATGAAAATTAGTTGACAAGGAAAAAAACTTAAAATAAAATATTAATTTTAAATTTAATTTGAAATAAAATAAATTGAGGAAGAAAATTAACCTTCACAAAAAATAACATTTTATACTTTCAGAAAATATTATTTACTTTGAAGTTTTAATTCAAGATCAAAAAATTAAATAAAAAAAAACTTATGTAATTTTTTTTCAAATGCGATGTGAATTAAAAAAAAGCAAGGTAAAAAAAAAATTCCCCCCCTCTGACGGTTCAGGAAAAAAAAAGTAAAAAAAAACACTTTCCATTTACCTCCGTTTCATTTGATTTAGTGCAGTAAAAAGAAACTTTAATGTGACACGTGTCGCACATTCAGGAGGCCGCCCAATGAGGCGGCCTCTCTGAATAATTTCTCTGAAGGAAGAGGGGGAAAAAGTTCATGGCTCCACCCTTGATTTATGCCTTTTTTTGTTAAGATAATGGCACCTTGTTTATCTCATCTAATCAGTGCTGATAGCTGCTTCATAATACATGGTGATGTATGCCTTTTACAAAAATCCTTCTATGGTCTCAAAGAAATCTCTAAGGCAATGATATAAGAGATTTGATGGTGCAAGTCAAAATAATCATGTCAAGACTTGAGCTTTAAAAATAATGCTTAGAGAAAACCCAGTTAGTTTGGGCCTTTTAGATTTTTAAGGTCGCTTATTGGTTAGGCATCTTCATCATTAAGATTATTAGCATTTTGGTGTAGACTCTTTTCATAAATTGATTAAAGTTAAAGGGAAAAAGAGAAAATTGGTAAAGTAAAGAGAAGATGATTCAAGGGTTTGCTATTATAAACTAAAAAACATGAAAATTAAGAGCCTCCAAAAACTCTTTCACATCTTCATTTTCTCACATCAAACTTCAAGTGGCGTATTTTGACCGTAAATTTTTCATTTGCTACCCATAAGCTTCGTTTTGGCATATCATTTGTCATGTTCGAATTTCGTTTGATTGAGTTATTGATTTTAGTTTCAAATTCATGTTTGAGTTGAATCTCCAATTTCAACTATATGGAATTTCAATTAAAAAATAGATTTTTTTTTCTCCCCACTTTTTCTTCACCAAAAAGTGATACATATCGTATTGAAATCCCCAATCCATAAATCATTCATATGACCGAAATGCCGTAATCCAAAAACCCGGTCCATTTTTCCATTTTTTGGAAACTAAAGATTAATTTTCCGATAGCGAAGAAAAATGATAAAATGAGTTCGACGACTGTGAAAAGGAAGAACAAAATCTCAATATTTGAAGAAAATTTAAAATAAAAAAAGAAAGATTGGAAAGAGAAACAAAATCAAATAAGGAAAACAGTTATAATTTTTTTTAAAAAAAAACCCTTAATAGACGTAATTGAACAATTACAAATAAAAATAAAAAACAAAATTAAATGAGGGTAAATCAAGGATATTTAAAAAACAGATACTCTAAAATGGCTAAAAAAACTTAAGGAATTTAAGAGGCTACAAAAATATATAGTATAGTTAAATTGGGCTATATAGTGGATTATCCCAACTATAAATGTGCGATTAAGTTAAAATCGGAAGGTAATGACATAAATAAAATAGGGAAAAAATCAATTTACACCCCTGAACTTTACATGGTGTGTCAACTTAAACCCTAAACTTTCAATGTAATCAATTTTCACCCTCAACTTTAATAAATGAATCAATTTACACCCTTTGTTAGTAAACTTACTATTATTTTTGAATATTTTTAGTTATTCGTAAGTGTTTTTATATCTAAATAAAGTTAATTTTTTGAAAATTATTTTAAATTTATGTTAAATATTTTTTATGACTAAATTTGATCGTTTTGGTGTCGGGTTTGAACATTTTTGTAATGTTTAAATTGGTGACTATGATTTGAGTTTTTCGGTAGTTGAAGTTGGGCGTTTTTATGATTATGTCATATACGTTTTGTTATTTTTATTTTTCGGTGATTTGGTAATTGAATTTTGATTAATTTTATAGTTTTAGTATTATGTGGGTTTAAATTGATTCACTTGAAAAAGTTTAGATTGTAAATTGATTCAATTGAAAGTTTAGGGTGTAAATTGACACAACATATAAAGTTTAGGGGTGTAAATTGATTTTTTCCCAATAAAATAATATGTAATAAAATAATATATTGAAAATCTCACGACTTCTATTTCTTCTTCTTCCTACAACTTTCAAAATTTCACGCTTTCTATTTCTATTTCTTTTTCTTCTTCTTCCTGCAACCTTAAAAATCTCACGCCTTCTATTTCTTATTTTTCTTCCTGAAACCTTAAAAATCTCAGTCCTTCTATTTCTTCTTCTTCCTGCAACCTTCAAATTTTTGATCACCTTGCGTCTTTCAAAATGGAGATGAGTTGGAAAGAAAAGAATGGAGAACCTCTGTTTCGAGAAAATCATTCTCAGTTTTCGAATTCTGCCCTAGAAGAAGTGAAGAATGGGCAAGAGTATTATTCTAATTATCAAAACTCCCCGCGGATGGAATGTTCGCGTAAAATTTTCAAATTTTTTGGCAAGAATCTCGGAGACTATTCGAAATTGAAACAAGATGAAGCTGTCATTGAAGAAGGACCAAATGAAAGCTGTGATCTTGAAATAAAGAAAGGGGTTTCTGGAAGAAAGAAAGCTTTTTGGATGAAGCATCACGAGCTGAACCGAAAAGTGAAGAAAGGATTTTACAAATTTTTCAAATGTCTGAAGGTTCGACGAACCCAGCGTTTAAACTGGTGTGTATGCCATATTCTAATATTTCTGTGTAATGTTAGATTAATTCTTTGGTAGTTTTAATTGATTATGGGTTCTGGCGTTTTTCCAGTCAATATCAAGTTCAGTTTAATTCTAGATATGAAAATGGCAAAAGATATTCTTTCTGTTGTGAGTTCCCTAATCTAGATATGTTAATTTAAGTCCTATTCATTAAAAAAAAAAAAAAAGGTAAGGTTAGTTCTTGTTCTTGATGGGGCTGTGATCTTGACTTATGAATTGTTCAAGGAGTTCCTTTTCTACTTACATTTAGCAGGATAGCTTTTAAAAGTGTTTTTTGAATAAATAAAGTGTTTTTTGATAACTATTAAAAAAATCACTTTCAAACGTTATCCCAAACGGGCCCTTGGCCTCATTTTTTGATACAATCTTACCTCTTAAACAAGGGTCATCAAGCATGCTATTGAGGGAATGGAAACCTCCCTGTATTCCTTCTCATTTGTTTAACTTATGCTTATAGTTTTTTTTTTTAATCTAATGTTTTTCATTTCATACTTTCAGATTTAGAGGACACACTCTAAGAATTGTCTTGTACGGGCGAAAAGTGATAGTTTAGCTAGGGACATAATCTGATTATCTTCTGATATTAAGGTGAGAGGTTAAAGTTCTTGTTTGTAATGTCCAAAGGTCTCTTCTTTGCAACGGCTAGTTAGGGAAAACTTCATAAAATTAGAAACAAGTTCATGAAAGGTTAAGGACTTGCAGCAATTTTTGCACACAACACTATTAATATGTTTATGATTATGTATTCAAGTTTGTAGAGCTCACTTCATCTTGTGAATTTAGCAGCTGGATTTTAGTATCCATGATTCTGATAACAGTGTGATTCTTTTATTTAGTCAAATACAGATTCCCCACTAGATTCATTAATAGCTCATGTGTAAGTAGAGAATTTGTTATAAAAATATAAACTATCTAGATTTGAAATTGCAGGTAGGGTACATTGTTATGAAGGACCGGGACTCAGAATGAAACGGCCAAGGCGGTTGGTGTCTATCATCCATTGATTGATGAAAAATTAATGGGAATACTGCCATTTGGTGGTGTTGTGCTTTAGTATTTGAAAAACAGTCTATGGTTTTGCAGTACTTTAAGATTTTTTTGGCTAAGCAGGAGGGATAAAAAGGTGTATGCTGATAAAAAAAGGGTGGATGCTGTTGTTACAAGCAACCCTACATTACTTGGTGAGTGTATTGCAAGATATCAGAATCAAAACTAAATGCCTTGAGGATGGCTTTTTCTTTTTCATCTTGATTTTATATTCATCTATAAAACTAATTCAACCACCTCTTCTTATATCTTCTGTGGAGGATATTGATTTTTGTTTACAATAAATTTTTCCAATAATTCATTTTAGTTTGATGCTAATGTCATATGGTCTGATAAATCAAAGCCATGTTGTTAGAGTGTGGAGTTGATATATACTGATTTTAAAAGATAAAAAAAAAAGCTAACAAAGTTGATTACATTGAATCTATGTGTTTTTTAGCTAAAGTTCTAAAAAAATTAGATTTATTTAGTATAGGGGGTGATTTGCAATGAAATGTAATTTGAATATTTTTAAGTAAAGAATTTTTTATGACCCTATTGTTGATTGTTTTTAGATAGATGATTTCAATTCTCGATAATCGAATTTGAAGAATATTTAAAAAATACAAATTATCTCAAATATTATATTTCTCTATACTAAATAATGAATTGTCATAACATTTTAAAAATTACCCAAATAGCAGTTCAATAATTATTGTTTGAATTATTTTGTAATTTGTCAAGGAATTAATTGGTTTTTGACATTTTAAGTTGATTTTTGGCCCCTTTTTAAACTGCTATTTGGGGTTTTTTGTTTTGTTTTTTTTAATGAGAAAAATATAGGTTCATATTGGTTTATTATGTTAGCATTTGTTCAATTAAAATTATGGTAATCATTAACAGCTACCATTTGTAACTCTTGTACCCATTATTTACAATGGTGAATTCTTATCATCTTTCATGTTGTTGTCCTCGTAAAATTAATGTATTATTCACAATTCTCCTCTAATCTAACTCATCAACACTTTTCATATTTTAAAACAATAATTGATTTTTTTTTAACGTGTATATACTAATATTTTTTTTTTAACTTCTTAAATTTTAGTAAGACTGTATAAGTAAATAGTAGTTTTCAAAGGACCAGATTCACATTTCAAAAAATAACTATATAAATAAACTTTTTAAAAGGTTAAAAAACAACAACAAAGTAAAGACAACAAACAATATTACTTTTACAGGGAAGAAAAATCAAAATTGTCATGAAACTGTAACAATTTTTCATACTATTGGGGAGATTTAAGGAGAGGGTTTCTACTTTATTTGTTTTAAATAGTTTTTTTTATATAAAAATTGAAATTTGTTTAATATTTTACCCTTTTTATTTATTAAAAAAAATAATTAATTAAGATTTCTACTTTTCTTGAGATTTTTTACTGGACATACCATTGCCAAATATACGTCATAAACAACAATGCTTTTTAGGCTCAAAATCAACATTATCAATGTTACTTATCTTCCAAAAAAAATCTTGAGGGTTAGAGTTTATGGAGCTTTACACTATTTAAGCCATTATTTATTTTCAGGGAAATTGAGAAGAAGAAAAAAGAGAAACTATTATCTTTTCATTAGCTTCAACAAATTAATAAAGCAAAATAATAATAATAAAAATATAGCTATTCTACAAATCTCAACCTCATTCAACTAAAAAATGTATATTGATCAAACCAACGGGTAAAATCCTCTATTGTTGTGTTGAAAGAGAAACCAAATTCCGACATATTGCAAACTTAAACATTTATTGCGGGGAATGGAAAGCTATTAGCTCAAATATACATTTATAGTGGTGTATGGCCACTTAATGGTTTTTTAAAAATTAAAGATTGCCTTTTGGGAAACATTTTTGGGATTTTTTCCCCCAACAGACAGACTTTATTCCAAAAAAAGAATAAAAGGGACATTAGCCTCCAATAGTTCTATGTTTGGCCAAATAATGGGCCTTACAATTAACGCTACGACGAATAAAATGAAAAGATAAAGCAATAAATTGAATCTGCAAGTTTTGAAACTCCTCCCAAAAGCAGTCAAGGAAACTCGGGCAAATTGAAAAGCTCTTTATAATATCAATAAGCCATTTCGAGTCGGGAAAAACGGAAAGGTTATCGATATTCAACCTACGAGCGTCCATAAGGCCAGAAATCAGAAAAATTATTAGTATTTACTCATGAATAATATTTCATTAGGAAGTTATGAAATGGAGAATGTATTTACTCATGAATAATTGGATAATGGCATCATTCGGTTCTTATTATTTCCCTTATTAGTTATTCATTGAATAATTAAAAAAAAAAGTAGTATTGATTAACTTTTCATATTCTCTTCAAAATAACAATTTCAAAATATAAATAATATTAAGAGTTAATTTCACTAATTATAAAAAAAATATGGATATATCAAATATACCGGATGTTTTTATTAAATATCAATAGTACCCAAAACCGCCTCCGGCCAAATTAAATTACATTGTGAAAGGACAAACATTCCCCAATTTAATTTCTCCTTAATTTGTGCAAAATTTAAGGAAATTTATAAAAATCCCTTCAATTTTACAAAATTAATAGAAAAATCAAATCTAAACAAAAATTAAACTATAACAAAAAAATAAAAATAAAAATCTTCAAACTTCTGACTTCTTTTTTTAGGAAAATTTGAATGTCTTTCTTGTTCGTCCTCTTACAAAATACAGAGATAAAAAGTAAACATTTAATGAAAAGTAACTTATTCTACAAAAATACAGAGAAAGCTAATTCGCCGGAAAATTGAGTTTTTAAAGATATATGTAAATATAAAATTAAAAAAATATTGAAAAAAAATAAACATTTTAATAAAATCTTTCAAATCTGGATAAAAACAATAAAAAAAAATCATCAAATATATAAGCTAATAACCAATAGATCTATCACCAGAATCCTAGATCCGACTCATCCGCAAGAAAAATCACTAGCAAGATCAAAAATAAACATTGAACAAAAATAAATGTTTACTCAGGGCCGGTTCTAAAATTATAGGGGCCCGGTACAAAATATAATTTAGGCCCTATTATAAATTAATTTTGAAATATTAACTTTTATTAAAACACTATAACAACTAAATAATATAATAAGAGATTATAGAAAATTATATTTTAGAAATATCTTATCTGAAGATTTTTTTTAATAATATTTAATAAAACCTATAACTAAATATTATAGAATGCCATAAACATAATATTTTTTTAACATTTACTAATTAAATAAAAGAAAACCATTAATTAATGAATTTATAAAAACAGTTTAAACTAACAAACTTGAAGAAAAAAATATGAACCCTAATTCAAAACATCTCAATATTGATTATAAAAAATACAACTTCAGGGTATGTAAATCGCAACATAAGGGGAAAAATATTTTAAAAATAACTCAAACTTTTGCTATATATTAAATTAAAGTTAAAAATATTAATGGGTGTAACTAAAATAAATATTTTAATTTTTTAATATCAGAATTATTTTAATTATTGATCAATAATATTTAATAGGTTAAAAATTAAATCAAGTTAAAATAAATAATTTTTATCAAAACATTATTCAACTCATATTAATTATAATCTATACCAATACAATAAATAAAAAAACGAAAGAAAAAAATCATTATTTATAGTTTATATTATAAATTTAAGTTATATAATTTATATTATTAATTTTTAAATAAATAATAATAAAATACCTCATATATTATCAATACAAAACAATATAAAATTAGAAAAAGAAATAAAAATAAGCACGGTTTTGGATGGATTCGAACCCACACATGCGTGCGTGAAGCGAGAGCAATGGATGATATTTAGCCACTGTACCATAATTATGGTCAATTGTTCTTAATTTTTATATATAATAAAAATGTGCATAATAATTTTGGGCCCCCAAATAAGTCGCACCTCTGGCACCACGTCAGAGCCGGGCCTGTGTTTACTCAAAAGTACCTTTTGCTACTGCTTTCTTCATCGATTGAACAGCAACAAGAGCCACAACAACGATCGCCTTCGTCGATTTCTCGGATGCAGATAAGGCTGATTTCGTTTCGGAGTCGACAAAATCGAAGAAGGAAAAATGAGGATCTGAACAGAGAAGGAGATTGTGAAGAATCCAGCAAATCACAATCACAACTCCATTGATTTCGAGTATATTTCTTTGATTGTGACGACGAATAAAGAGGAGATCAGGAGGATCTTCCTATACTCAAGAAGGAAATCGCAATTGAACCTTTATTTGATTGTGACGACCATAACCTCACCATTGTTTTTTTATAAACGAGGATCTGAAGTATAGAGACAGTGAAAAAAAATCTTCATTGATGGTTGTGGTCGAAGAAGGAGGAGGAAGAAGAAGATGATGGGAGATATTTAGGGATGGCAAAATTCCTCGCGGGTTAGGGGCCCCGACCCTATAGGGGCGGGGAATCCCCGCTTTATAGGGTTAGGGTTAGGGGGGAAATTTTTCCCAATTTTATTTTAGGGTTAGGGGATGGGAAATCTTTATTTATTAGAAAAAAATATATAAAATATGGTTATATTAACTTATAAATTATAAAATGTTTAATATTATGTTTTCTTTTTATCTTAATGTATATTATAAATATATATTCTTTTTTTATATTTCTTTTTAAATAAGAATTAAAATATAAAAAATAGAATTTCCCCCGCGGGGAACCCGATCCCCTAACGGGGAATCCCCGAACCCGCCCCGATTCTTTGATTAGGGGATAGGGTAGGGTATGGGGATTTAAAATCCCCGCGGATTAGGGGATAGAAATGGCATCCCCGACACCGCCCCGCCCCGTTGCCATCCCTAGAGATATTTAGGTTAAAGATCTTTTTCATTAAATAAGAATTCAATTGATTTAAATTCAAAATAAATAATTAAATAAATTATAAATTTAAATGATCTGCAATATGATTATGAAAATTTAAATGATTTGCAATTAATAATATATGATTATGAAGAGAGATAAAAGGGTAAGATGGTAAAAAAAGAAATCGGAAACCACATCACCACCATAAATGGTGTTTTTTTTGGGTAAAAATGAAATAAAATCATAATCACCAGTATTATTGTAATTGGGTGAATTAAAGTGATTACTCTTGTAATTAATTCTAATATTAAATGGCTGACCTATTAACTATTATCAATCAATCAATTAATAAAGAATAATAAAAGAAAGCAATAAATCTTCTTTTTCTTCTTATAATCACCGTAATTCTTTTTACAAAAACGGGTGACCTATTATCAATCAATCAACAATAAAGAACAATAAAAAAAGCAATAAATCTTCTTTTTCTTCTTATAATCAACGTAATTCTTTTTACAAAAATGGGTGACATATTATCAATAAAGAACAATAAAAGAAAGCAATAAATCTTTTTTCTTCTTCTTATAACCGCCGTAATTCTTTTTACAAAATGAGTGACCTATTATCAATCAATCAACAATAAAGAACAGTAAAAGAAAGCAATAAATCTTTTTTCTTCTTCTTATTATCACCGTAATTCTTTTTACAAATAAGTAATTTTAAAAAAAAACTATAATGGCAAACTTTGTATATTTGAGATTTGATATAGGAGTATAGTAGTTCAAAAATAATTCCCAATGATCCCCACTTTTAAGATACTAATTTTTACCACGTGCGATGCACGTACATTTTTATTTACTTTGTTTTTTCATTTTATTTTTATAAATTAATATTTATTTTTTATTTTGGTTTTTTCTCTATTTTTTATATGTTGTTATCTAAATTTGAATCGATAATGATTTGGTTTTTAATTTTAGAATTTTAAATATAAAATTTATTTACTAATAAATTCAATTCATTATCATAACTTTCCACTTTTTTTTTATAATTTTTGTATTTCAAAAATTAGATTAAAATTTTAAAATATAGAATAAAACCCGTATATTTGTATATCCAATCCTTTTTATTTTTTTACATTTTTATCTCTTTCTTTATCTAAACCTGAATTTATAATTTTTTATTTCATTTTTATAAAATGAAACTTATTTACTAATAAATTTGTTATCATATCTTTCCATTTTTAATGATTTTTATTTTTATTTTTTAATTTTAAAAATTAGTCTTTAGAAAAATTAATTTAACTAAAAGCATTTATAAATTTATATTTTAAAATTTAATAAAAAAATTTAAAATTTTAAAATATGACATTTTTTTTAAAGTTATATGTGGATTCAGTTTCATTTTATTTTTGTTGAGGGAGAAAAAATATTATTCTTTAAAATTTTCAAAACTTTTGTTTCTTTTTCTTTTTAAAAAAAAAAATATCAATTCTTAAATACCATTTTTGAAAAAGAATTTTTTCTCCTTAAACAAAATTAGGATTCCACATGAGATAATTATCCCAATAGCACAATTTTCCTCCCTCTTTATATAAATAGCCACACTTTTTATTTTATAAAATATTAGCCATATAAAAATGTAAAAATACCAAAAAACCCATCATGTCACATCATTTCTTCTTTCCTCTCTCCTCCCCTTCCCTCACCCACCGTCCCTTTCTTTGTCTCTATTTTTTTTTAAAAAAATTTCCCTCCCATTTTCCCCTCCCATTTTTCCCTCCCATGTTTTTCTATATATTTCATTCTCTCCCTCCCACCCTCATTTTTTTCATTTTTTCTCTCATTTCTTCTTCCCTCTCTCTCTCATTTTCTTTATCAATTTCATATCATTTTCTTTCAAACTTTCATTTCATTTCTTCTTCCTTCTCTCCCTCATTTTCTTTATCCATTTCATATCAATTTCTTCCCTCTCTCCCTCATTCTTTCGTTTTTTTTTCTTTCAAAAATCCATTATTTTAATCTTTTACAAATGTTTATCTCACAAATTTCCTACACTTTTTAATTTACTATCTCTCTACTTAATTTCTTCTCATTCTCATTTTTTCATATATTATTTATAATATACGTGATATACATAAACTATGTGTTTTTCTCATACGCAATATACATTTTTTTGTGGTCTGTAATATACGTATTATACACTTTTTCGTGGTCTGTTTAATATTCAGTCTGTAATATACGTAATATACGTTCTACTTCTATCTTACTTAATATACAGTGTGTAATATACGCAATATACGTTTTCCCATGGTCTGTTTAATATTCAGTCTATAATATACGTAATATACGTTATACTTCTATTTTGCTTAATATACAGTTTGTAATATACATAATATACCTTTTCTGTGGTCTGTTTAAATATATATCTTGTAATATACGTGCTATACATAACCGTCTGTTTTTATATTCATCATCTCTCTAATGTCTTTTTAATGTATAGTTCTATAATATACGTAATATACATAACTGTCTGTTTTTTTAGTCCACTACATTGGTTACTAAAATATACATTCTTAAGTATACACAATATACGAAAAAATGGCGAGGGTTGGTTGTTGTGTGAAATCGTGATACGCAAGTGCACGCAGTCAAACAAGTAATAAAGTGATAAGAAAGATATCGTTCCCACGAGGATTAGTAGATTAAATAGGTGTTTAACAAATAGCTTAAAGAAAATAAAAACAATGAAAAATTGGGGTGATTTGATTTATGAAACTAAACTAATAAAAATTGCGAAATTATGCAAAACTAAATAAATGAATTCTAAATTAATTAAGGAAAATAAATGTGATGGTCTAAAGTGGCTTAAATTACTCCTAAAATATGCAAGAATATTCAAAGTGATGAAACTATGTAGAGATGAATGGTTGGAAAATCAAGAATCCCCCTAAAAAGTCTTAGAACTCACAAATGCTGCAGCAAACTGCATTAATAAAGACACTTTTTATGCAAGCAAACCCTATCAAGTGACTTCGTCAAGCCTAAATGATTCTAATTCCTAATCCAATTTTAATCCTATGTCTAGGTAAAATTAGATTAAGAAATATGTTTTCAATGTTCCGGTTTAAGCCTTAAGGTGTAAATACATATGTCTATGCATTACCAAAAACAATTTCTAGAATCGTTAACCCCTATCAATCAATATTCTTCCATTCAATTTTAACCTTTTGTAATTAAAACTAAACTAAGCAATTTACTTAGGTTGATCAAGCATAAGCAAATAGATAGAAATTTCAAACTATTGATTGAACATAAAAACTGAATTTATTAAAGCTTGTGAAAACTAATCCCTTTTAGGGTTCATCAATCAATTCCAACCAAATAAAATTTAGTTCATAACAAAACCTAAATTAACAAAAGAGTTTAACAAAACAAAAAGTAAGCCTAACATAACTTGAGTTCAACAATGGAGTTTGGAAACTAAGAAGAAGAAGAAAAAGAAAATATAAAATAAAACACAAAGAGAAAAGGGAAAAGAATCAAATCCGAGTTTCCAAGAATCGAAGCTTTTCCCCTCTCCCATGGCTGCTACATCTTCCTCCCTCTTTCATATTTTTGCCTCCAATGAAGAACTAGGGTTTCTTTCTTTTCTTTTCTCTTTTTATGTTTACTTTTTCTTCAAGATTAGGGTTGGGCTTCATTAAAACTATCCCAAATATGCTCTTTGATGGATCCCAAGGCTTGCCCTAATTTTTCCTCACGTTTTTGGGCTGAAACGGGCCCAAAAAGATGACTTTTTGGGCCAAAAATCGTGATCCTGCTTGCTGCCAGATTCTGCCCAGTGTGCTGCAGCACAGCTGCAGCACTGCCACAACACTTTTCAAAATTCTGCACTTTTTTCTTTGTTTCTGCATGAAATTTGCAATTCTTTTAGGACTCTCTTTCATTCAAATTGACAAAATTAAATACCCAAAGCCAAAAACACTTCAAACATATTATTTAAAGCGCTAAAAACCCGAGTTTTCTCAAAGTAAGCTTAATTAAAGAATTATGCAAAATGAATTCAAAGTATGCAAAATATTAGCAAAGTTCAATCAAATAATCATCACATAGGCATTAAAATAGGACCAAATAACTCTATTTTATAGAGTTATCATTGGTGTACAGAGCCCTTCTTTTATGTTCTGTTTTTTTCTTAGTCGTATATTTGATAATATACTTACTATACGTGATGTACACTCCTCCCTCTTTTATGTTCTTTTTTTTGTTAGTCGTACATTATGTAATATATGTACTATACATAAAATATAGTTCTTTTCTTCTGTTTGTATATTAAGTATTTTTTGTATATTATTATTATGTAATTTATTATGTAATTAACACTCTTTTGTATATTAAGTATTTTTTGTATTCTATTTTCTTCCTTCTCTCTCTTCATCTCTCTCTCTTTTTTTTTATTTAAAAAATATACCATTTTCATCTATACTCTTTTTTGTCTTGTTGTCCATAATCCATGGTTGCTCTTATTTAAAAAAAAAACCACAATTTTCATATTCTAGAAACTCCCCCATCACATTTTTTCCCCATATTTTACGAATCTACTTTATCTTTTTCCATTTCTTCTTTTTCTCTTTTTTTTTGTTCATAAATCACGTTTTACGTTTTTGTTCTTTTTTTATTCATATTTTTCCTTCAAAATATTAGATCTTATGGATCTTGAAGATTTTGGCATGGATCTTGAAGATTTTGGCAAAAAGTAATTTTTTTTATAGTTTTTCCAATTTTTTTGTTATGTGTTGTAATATACGTAAAGTACTATCCGTTATATACGTTGTGCCTGTTTGTCTAAATATATGTTATGTAATATACGTAATGTACATAAGTGACGAAATTATCAACGAACACCTTTTGTCATCATAACTGTTTTTCTAAATGTATAGTTTTGTAATATACATAACTGTCTGGTTATCTACAATATCTACAATATACGTAATATACATAAATGTATAGTTTTTTTAATGTATAGTTCTGTAATATACGTAATATACATGTTGGTTATTAAAATGTAAATTCTTAAATATACACAAAATACAAAAAAATGATGAGTGGTTGATGTACACACCCTCTTCTTTTATGTTTTGTTTTCTTTCTTAGTCGTACATTATGTAATATACGTACTATACGTAATATACATCCCCCTTCTTTTTATGCTCTGTTTTTTTGTTAGTCGTACATTATGTAATATACGTACTATATATAACATACAGTGTTTTTCGTCTGTTTGTATATTAATTATTTTTTGTATATTAAACATTGTGTAATTAATGCTCTTCCATTTTCCATTTTGCAGATTAAATGATATGTAAATTACGTACATTGCGGACATCCTTCACTTTTTCTCAAATGCACATACGAACTGGAGGACAACATACACAATATACCAAATGTACATAACCTATTATGTGAGAGGAAAAAGTATAAATAATATACTAAAATGAATATACAAAATGATTTAAAATCGAAATATGAAGTATAAAATCAAAAATAATAAAAATAATAAAAAAAACATACTGAATATACTAAAGAACTATAAACAATATACTAAATATACTATAAAATGGAAAGAAATAATGCATCGGGAAAGAAAAATTGCATTGGAAAAGAAAAATGTCAGAAGTGTCAGACCATACGTAACATACAGGCGTGTCAGAGTGTCAGAGGTGTCAGACTATACCTGACATACGGAAAGGGCAGTTTTGGTATATTAAAAAATTAAATAGTAAAAAGTGGATACCTTCTCAAATTCTCCCCCTCTTGGCTATTTTATTAAAAGTGATGATAAATGTGGCTATTTTGATTTTTGCCCCATTCACATATGTTTTTCTTTCCAAAGATTAATATAATGTTTTATAGTTATAGTTATGTAAAAAATGAGCCAAATAACATTAAGCAAAGAAAATGTAGAGAATGGATTCATTTTAATTTTCTTCTTTCGTATATATAATAGTATGTGAATTTTAACACAAAATGAATAAGATCGAATAATGCATTATTCATTGTTACTTTACTCCTACTAATGAATTACAAATATTGAAAAATAAACTAAAGTAGCTAAAACAAAGAAGAATTTCAATTTATAAAGCAAGGAACACTTTTTTAATGAACACAAAAACATGGAATATGAAATTGAGATAAAAGAATTAAAAACCCACGAAGCGGCCAAAATGGATATTCGGAAGTAATAACGTCGAGGAGCCTCCAACAATCAATCGGCTACCAAAAGGCATCAGGTTCTTAAATTTGTAAGACTCATTCCATCCCTAAATTTAAAAAAAACGATGTAAAAAAAACATGTAGACAAAAAATGTTACTTTTATAGGGTAAAAAATGATCAAATATGATTTGTAAAATCAATTAAATCTTAATTAATAAAATTAAATCATATTTAAAATTTGAACTCAATCTGAATTTAATTAAACCAAATAATTGAATTTAGATTAGATTAGATTAGAGTAAAATCTAGGGGTGAAAGAAACCCCCCCCCCCCCCGCCCCGCTTCCCCGCACCCCGCCAAATCTGCTTTGTAAATGGGGTAGGGGCAGGGGGAAAAAAATTCCCCTTTAGTAAACGGGGCGGGGGTGGGGTAATGGGGATGACCCTGGCGGGGCCCCACCCCACCTCGTTTAGCATTAAGTTTTTTTTTTTTAAATTATATACATTATGTTTGAACTTGGATTAATTATGTTTATTGTGACTTTGAAATAACAAATTTGAATTTGGATTGATTTAATAATATTAGAATAAAATGAAAATTGATTATGTATGTTTTATAAATATTGTCTTTGAATTGTTACTTAAGACTTTATAATGAAAATATAGATTATGTTTGAGACTTTTAGTTTATTGTTAAATACATTGTATATGGAATGGAAAGAATAAAAATGTGTATATTATATAAGATTTATATTTGAAAATATTAAAATTTATAACAAAATTTAAACACAAAATCAGGCATTTTTTTAAAATATTGCCCCTGCCCCGCCCCGCCTCACCCCGTTTTTCCCCGCCCCGCCCCTGTTCCATAAACGGGGCGGGGGAAATGTTAACAGAGGCAGGGGCAGGGGTGGGAATTTTTCCCTTAAAACGGGGGACCCCACCCCGCCCTGTTTACACCCCTAGTAAAATTATATCATAATAATTAAATTAATATAATTAGGTTATATCTAAAATTTGAATTCAAACGTTGGTTCAATTTAATTAAAATAATTAATTTAGATTTCGAGTTTTTAATTTCAATCTTAATTAATTCATTTTAATATAATTAAATTAGATTTATAAGTAAAATTCATTTTTAATTAAATGAAGAGGATTTATTTAGACAAAAAAAATCAAAACTTATTTAGTTAACGTTAATATCAAATCCTTGCTTAACATTTTTTTTTGAATTAAAATTTTTATTTTAATTTTAAATTAAAAAATATTTAGATATAATATGATTTTATTTTGACTTTTTTAAAAAACCATTTTTTAACGATTTCTTTTTCTTTTTCAAATAAAACCAAAATTTGTATTTCTTTAAAAAATTTATGTAGTTTTTTATGTCTCAATTTAAAAATTAAAACTCTCTCGTAATTATTTTTTCCTATTTGTTTAATTTAATCTCATTTTTTTTATATTTTCAATTAAATTTTTTTAAAAAATAATAATTTTAAGTCGGAAAAATACAGTGTCTACAATAATTAGTATTTATTTGATATAAAATAAATTGTCGATAAATTAATTAATTAATTTTTATTTTAAAATATTAAGAATAAATATCTTTTTATTATTTATATGTGAGGTAAATGATAGATGTAATTTGTCAATAATTTAAAATTTAGTTATTTTTTTAAATTTTAAGGTAGATGATAGATGTAATTTGTCAATAATATAGAGGGTAATTTTGTCCAAAAATGTTTCCCCAACTTCTTTGCTTTTTAATATAGTATCCCCAACTTCTTTGCTTTTTAATATAGTATAGATATAAATGATATGATTTTATTTTGACTTTTTTAAAAAACCATTTTTTTTCAACGATTTCTTTTTCTTTTTCAAATAAAACCAAAATTTGCCTTCTTTAAAAAATTTATGTAGTTTTTTATGTCTCAATTTAACAATTAAAACTCTCTCGTAATTATTTTTTCCCTATTTGTTTAATTTAATCTCATTCTTTTATATTTTCAATTAAATTTAAAAAAAAAATAATTTTAAGTCGAAAAAATACAGTGTCTACAATAATTAATATTTATTTGATATAAAATAAATTGTCGTTAAATTAATTAATTAATTTTTATTTTAAAATATTAACAATAAATATCTTTTTATTATTTATATTTGAGGTAAATGATAGATGTAATTTGTCAATACCTTTTAATATAGCATATATATAGATATAGATTAAAGAATTAAGATAAAGGGCTAAATTATACTTGTCGTCCCCTTATTCTTTTCAGTATGTGGTCAATATCGTCCTAAACTTTTAAAAGTGTCACAAACGTCTCTGTTGTTTGATAATAGGATTAAAGAAATAGGAAACAAGATTAATATTTTTTTTTATCTATTTTTCAATAATTTATTGACCTAGATAATTTAATCTAAATAATTTAAAAAAGTTCACACTAAGGCCTCGTTTACTTAGCTGGAATGAGAATGAGCATGAATCGGAATGAAAATCAATCAGAATGAAAAAATATGGAATTAGAATAAGATTTCTTTGATTATGTTTACTTAAAAAAAATTAGAATCGGAATCGAAATGAAAAGAATTACCATTGATGTTGTTTACTAGAGTCTTGGAATGAGAATGAAATATTAATTCGTGTGGCACCCAGAAAAAGTAGAGAGAAAAGAAAATTAATAAAATATAAAAGTTGGTGGGACCCACAGAATAAGGAATGAGAATGAGATTGATGAAGTTGTATAAGAGAATAAAATTGTTTAAAAATTGGGAATGAGATTGCAAAATTATATGGGTTCTACACTCCTATTGTCATTCCAAATTTTAGGTAAACAAGAACAATGAGAATGAAGTAATCTCATTCTCATTCCTTCAGAGTAAACATGGGAATCCCCGTTCCGTGAGGACAAAAAATTTCATATATTCTTAACTATCATATCTTCAAAAAAAAAAAAAAAAACTTAAATCATCAGAGTGATGGGAACCAATCAAATTATGACGCACAGTACTTTTCCGTGAGTCCTCACACGCTTGACCACTGCGTAACCAATAAGCTAAAATGCTATTATATAAAGAAAATCTCAAATCGTAAACTCCTCCTTCATTCTTTCAAAAATAAATAAATAAATAAAATTCCTCCTTCATTCCTTCAAAAGCCAAAGCCATAACCATAGCCGAAACCTAAAAGAAGAGTGAGTGACTATTTTAGTTAATAACTCTATTACTTAATTAGTGATTAGTTACAATTTTTTTTTATGGGAAACGTAACGTTGTTTGTGGAAAATCCAACAAGAACGGAGACAATTCCATTCGATGAAATTTTTCATTAAACTGAGAGGTTTGTTTCGTAGGAGAGATGACATGTGTTGGAATTTATAAACTAAATCCATGTTTGTTTGATGAGTTAATGCCTTATATTTCATTTTCATATATTTTGAAGAGTGAAAAAGTGTCAAAGCCATCCATTATAAAACTTTGTAAGTTTAATTTTTTCGATAATAGATTTGATAATGATAGTAATAGAGGACTTGGTGTAGATCGAAAATCTCTAATCAATTCTCGTTATATAATTTTGTAAGTATATTTCTAAAAATCCAAATCTTTTAAGTTTAAGTTTTTTAATTTATTTAAAAAAATATTATATTTACAAATGCATTTAAAAATAAAATTATATTTATAAATATTGCAGAAAATTCTGGTACCCAATAAAATTTTCCTTTGATTAAAGAGTTTAATGTTTTTCATTTTTTTTGTATTTAAATTTTAAAATTTAAATTTTTAAAAGCTTATTTCCTTTTTCACGTAAAAAATACATGTTAGATTTAAATTTGAAATTGTAGAATACGCTTATTTTGAAATTGTTGAAGTTATATTTTGTTATCAAATTCTCAACTATTAATAATAATTTGATTTTTAGTTTTAAACTTTTGAAAAAAAAATTCTATTTTTTTTAGTTTTTAATTTGAAAAATATTAAATTTATCTACTATTATAATCATCATTATCATATCTTTCCATTTTAAAATTTATATTTTTAAAAGTTCATTTTCTTTTTTATTGCTTAAAAATAGATTTTAGATTGTGTTTTAAGATTATAGAATTTGTATAGGATTTTTTTGAAATGGTTTAGGAGAAGTTATATATTGCAATCAAAATCTTAACTATTAATAATAATTTGATTTTTAGTTTTAGATTTAGATTTTTGAAAAAAATAATTTATATTCGTACATTTCATTTTAAAAGCTCATTTCCTTCCTTTCTTTTTTTTATGTAAAAAAAAGATAATAGAATACATATATTTATTCTATTTTTTATTTTAAAAAATGAAATTTATTTACTTATAAAAAATCATTATTATCATATCTTTCCAATTTAAAATTTAAAATTTTAATTTTTAAATGTATATTTTCTTTTATTACTTAAAAAATAGATTTTATAAGATACGTATATTTTTCTATTGTTTTTAGTTTTTAATTTTAAAAAAAGAAATTTATTTATTAATAAAATTATTATTATCATATCTTTCTATTTTTAAATTTATATTTTTAAAAGTTTATTCCTTTTTTTTACTTAAAAAATAGAGTTTAGATTGAGATTTTAGATTGTAGAATAAATATAGGATTGTTATGAAATTGTTTAGGAGAAGTTATATTATGCTATTAAAATCTCAACTTTTTTTTTTTACTTAAAAAGGTAGATTTTAGATCATGTTTATATTTTTTTTATAGTTTTAAATTTAAAAAAATGAAATTTATTTATTAATAAAATCATCATTTTCATATCTTTTCTTTTTTAATTTTTTAATTTTTATTTTAAAATTTAATTTTCAAAGGCTTATTTCCCCTTTTTTTTTACTTAAAAATATAGATTTTAGATCGTGTTTAGAGTGTAGAATACGTATAGGATTGTTCTAAAATTGTTGAGTAGAAAGTTATATTTTGTAATCAAAATATCCACTATTAATAAAAATTTGATTTTTAGTTTAGATATTTGAAAATTTTAATTTTAATTTATTATTTAAAAGTTTATTTATTTCTTTCTTTTACTTAAAAAAATAGATTTTAGGGGAATACGTAGATATATTTTTTTCTTATTGTTTTTAGTTTTTAATTTTGAAAATGATAATGTGTAATTTGTCAATTTTCTAGAGGGTATTTTTGTCTAAAAATGTTTCCCCAATTCTTAGTTTTTTAATTTAAAAGTTTATTCTTTTTTACTTACAAAAATAAAGTTTAGATTGAGATTTAGATTGTAGAATAAGTATAGGATTGTTTTGAAATTGTTTAGGAGAAGTTATATTCTGCTATTAAAATCTCAACTCTTAATATAATTTGATTTTTCGTTTTAAATTTTTGAAATATTTTAAAAGCTTATTTTTATTTTTTTACTTAAAAGGGTGGATTTTAGATAACGTATATTTTTTTTTTATTGTTTTTAGTTTTAAATTTTAAATAAAGAAATTTATTTATGAATAAAATCATCATTATCATATCTTTTCATTTTTTATTTATATTTTTAAATTTAATTTTCAAAAGCTTATTTCTCTTTTTTACTTAAAAAAATAGATTTTAGATTGTGTTTAAATTGTAGAATAGTATCGGATTGTTTTGAAATTGTTGAGTAGAAAGTAGTTATATTTTGTTATCAAAATCTCAACTATTAATAATAATTTGATTTTTAGTTTTAGATAATTGAAAATTTTAATTTATTTTTTGAATGCTTATTTCTTTATTTCTTTTACTTAAAAAAATAATAGATTTTAGAGGAATGCGTACGTATATTTTTTCTTATTGTTTTTAGTTTTAAATTTTGAAAAAAAAAATGATAATATGCGCAATTTGTCAATTATATTTTTATCTAAAAATATTTCCCTAGCTTCTTAGTTTTTTAATATAGTATAGATTTTACTTTAAAAAAATAATAGATTTTAGAGGAATACATACGTATATTTTTTCTTATTGTTTTTAATTTTAATTTTGAAAATGATAATATGTATAATTTGTCAATTATCTAGAGGGTATTTTTATTTAAAAATGTTTCCCCAACTTCTTAGCTTTTTAATATAATATAGATAAAGAGAGATGTTTTTAAATCTATTGTTAAAAATCTATAATATCTTAATAAGAAAAGGAATGAAATGTTAAAATACTATTATAAAAAAGAAAATCTCAAACGCAAAAGAAAGAACCCAAAAATTTCCTTTTCTTTTTCTTTCGTTGAACTCCTCCTCCATTCGCCTAAAAGAAGAGTGAGTGACTATTGTAGTTAATAACTCTATCTCTTAATTAGTGATTAGTTACAATTTTTTCGATGGGAAACGTAACGTTGTTTGTGGAAAATCCCACAAGAAATTTTCAGTAAGCTAAGAGAGGTTTGTTTCGTAGGAGGGATGAGATCTGTTGGAATTTATAAACTTAATCCATGTTTGTTTGATGAGTTAATGATTTATATTTAATTTTCATATATTTTGAAGAGTGAAAAAGTGTCAAAACCATCAATTTATAAACCTTTGTAAACCCTAATCTTTCAATTTTAATATTTTTCAAGAACAAATTTGATGAGGATAGTGAGTAGAAGACTTGGAGTAGATTGAAGAATCTCCGACCAATTCTCCGTCATATAACTTTGTCAGTATATTTCTAAAAATCTTAATCTTTCAAGTTTAAGTTTTTTCATTTATTTAAAAAAATATATATTATATTTACAAATTGCATTTTAAAAATATTATATTTATAAATATTGCAAAAAAAAAATTATACCCGATCAATGTTTTCTTTAATTAAAGAGTTTAATATTTTTCATTTTTATTCAGTTGGTGAGTTTCAATTTAGGTTTGTGTTTTTTAATTTTTATTATGGTTTGATAAACCTACTAGGGCCTGAACAAATCCAAACCAAACAGATTGTTCAAACTAAAACAAACTGGTTTGGTTCAGTTTTTAAACCTTCATTTACCCAAACCAATTAATAACGGTTTGGTTCGATTTGATAGTTTTTTGTAACGATCCAAACCAAATCAAATCAATACACAATAAATGATATATTTGAATTTTTAAATATTAATAAAAACTTAATTAAATGAAAAAAAATGAAGAATCTTAAATATTAAGTGTTATGTTTGTATAATTATAACAAAATTTTATAAATTTGTCATGTTTGTCTTTGTAATTTGTGTTTTATTGAACTTTTAGATGAATCGAAATTAGTTCTAGTAATTTTTTGAGATTTTGTTACATTTAATGTAAATTAAGTATCTATGAATAATTACGGAAAAAAACAAAAATGTAAGAACCAAATGATATGAAATTTTAGCCAAATCCAATTCAAGCCAATCTATTGTTCATCCTAAAACCCACACTCTTAAATTAAATATAGATTTTTTTTTTAATTGATACTAAGTTTATGAATATTGTTTGAAAAGATATTCAAACCCTTATTAACAAACGAAAAAAAAATGATATACTTTTTTTTAGTATACAAATCTCTTCAATTGTAGGATTATTATTTCAATACAACTGGTGTTGGTAGACGGTAGTTGTTGAATTTAAGATTCCATGTAGTATATATTCATAAGAAACATGTGATATATACTAAAGAAATTTTGAAAGAAAATCATAAAAGAGAGTATTCATTTGGTATGGATAATTAAGATGCAATTCGTTATGAAATTTGAATGAATAAATATTTGTCAAAAGCAAGTAAGGACTTGTTATAAGTTGATCTAAGATTTAAATAAATAATTACATTAAACTTTTAATATCATATAATGGATGAAGAAGAAGAAAACAACAGCAAAAAGTGGTATCTTTCAAATTTCAAAAAACTTAAAACTGTTGAAAATCTTATATCGGAAAGGTGAAAGTAACTCACAATGTTTGGGCTACTCCTCTCATTGCTAATTAGTTTAAAACTTTAAAGATCGAACCCTATGGTATCAAGATAAACCAGAGCCCAACAAGCCCAAACATGCATTCGGTTAAAAAAAAATAGGATCCGACTAAAAAATGGTGAGCTCAAAAGAGGCACCATCTTGACGGGGCATGTCGGAAAGATGAAGGGAATTCATAACGCATGAGCTACTCCTTTCATTGTCAATTGATCGTGAGATGGAACTCATGATATCAAAGATGACATCAAATCCCAACAAAACCAAATGAGTGTTCGGTTAAAAAATAGGATCCGACCTAGGAATAGGGAAAAACAATATTAGTTTAGTTTTTATGTAGAGAAATTTTTGAAGTATTGATCTGTTTTTGCCCTTTATCCTTCTAGTGACTCAAAGCAATATTAGTTTAGTTTTTATGTGGAGAAATCTTTATAATAAAATTAAGCCATAGGACTCAGTAGTTTTTCTCAGTTTAAAAGCCATATCCTGATGAATTCCAAATTGGGTCATATCCTATATAATTCAAGTATCAACTTGTAGGCAGGGGTGTAGTTTTGACAAGAAAAGACATAATCACCATTTTAACCCTCGCTCGGTTCGTCGAACATTCAGAATTTTAGAAATTTGTAAAATCCTCTCTTGAGTTTTTTCAGTTCAAAGTCATGATGTTCCATCCAAAAAAGGGAAGTCAGGATCTTTCTTTCTTCCAAGCACCCCTTTATTGATTTTCAAGATCACAACTTTCTTCTTCTTTTTCATTGTGTATACCTTTTTTTTTTTTTTCTAAACAGCTTCATCTTGAAAATTATTGGAAAATTCCTAATGATCATCTTTATAATCATTAAATCGGTTCAATTTCGAATAGTCGTCATTCGAGGCAAATAAATTGAAATTTTTAGACGAAGATTCTATTCGCGGTGAGTTTTGATCATTTAGAAATGATAAAATTTAACAAAATGAAACTTTTGACCATTTCTCACTTCGTCTAGGGCAGAACTCGAAAACTGATGCTACTTCCAAGTGAATTATCTCCAGTTTTCTTTTCTTTCCCATTCATCTTAATTTTGAAAGAAATATAACCCACACCGAAAAGGCGAACAAAAAAGAAAAGAAAATTGGAGATAATTCTTCTTTGTTCTAAAAGTCTTCTTTGTTGGCCATTTGCGGTGCGAGTTATCTTTCTTTTAAAATAAAAATGAATTGGAAGGAAAACAAAACCGGAGATAATTCACTAGGACGTAGAATTTCAAGAAAATTCGCATTTTCATTCTCATTCTCATCAGTTTTCGAGTTTTGCTCTAGACGAAATGAGGAAATGGTCAAGAGTATATCATTTCGTTAAAATCCATCATTCTAATGATAAAACTCACCGCGAATAAAATCTGCGTCTAAAAAAGTCAATTTATTTTCCAATAATCTCTCCTCCTCCCATGACTATTCGAAATTGAACAGTGTTTTTATTATTATAAAGATAATCGTCTTCAATAATTTTCTAGCAATTTTCAAGATGAAGGTGTTTGGAACAAAGGTATGCTCAATGAAGAAGGAGAAGAATAAGATGAAAATACTGATCATGAAATGAAGAAAGAGGTGCTTGGAAGAAAGAAAGATTCTGACTTCCCTTTTTGAATGGAACATCATGACTTGAAACGAAAACTCAAGATAGGATTTTACAAGTTTCTCAAATTCTGAATGTTTGACGAACCGGTTAAAATAGTGTGTATGTTTTTTCTTGTCTTCCAATTTAAATTAGGCTCCTATTAATTACCCTCTTGCCTTGAAGTTGATACTTGAATTCTTTAAGATATAACCCAATTTGAAATTGATCATCTTAGGGGTGTGAAGTCGGTTCGGTTTTGGTTTTTCGTTCGTTTTTGCACTGTAGATTGTTTTTCATATTTTTCATGATTTTTTTTTTTGTTTTAAAATTGTACGAGAATGATTTGCTTTTACTTATTGGATTTGAATTATTGAATTAAAGTTTAAAATATGGGTGTGAATTATTTTGAATTGGTTCGGTTTCAGTTTTTCCGTTTATTTTTTGCACGAAGGAGGGATGTTCATACTTTTCATAGATTTTTTGAATTTTTTAATGTACGGACCAAAATACGGGTAAGGGAATGATTGTTTTTGCCTTTTGGAATTGAGTTATTGCTTTAAAATAACTTTTGCCTTGAATGGTTGTTTTAGTTTAGAATGTAAAATTTGATATTTAATTTTAAATTTAAATAACTCTAATATTTAATTTAAAATTGGTGTCTAAAGGTAAAGATTTATGAACCATTGGTGGTTATTGATTGTTATTATTATTGTGATGTGAAATGTCAATCCTCGAGTAATATATTAATTTTAATTTGATTATGTATTTAAATAACTCTATATTGAATTTTGACTTCCAAAAAACTCTAATATTTAATTTATAATTGATGTTAATTCAAAATTAATAAAAGTACAATTGTATTTGTAGAATATTTTGATAAAAGAATTAAAAAAGTTGGAGGTGGTTAACCAATATAATTAATAATATATATGATGGTTGTGAAAAAATATATTGAATTAGTTATATATATTACTAATTCAAAAAAAAAATATAAATAAATATATATATATATATATATATATATATATATATATATCAGTTCGGTTCGGTTCGGTTCGATACGGTTTTACTGCTTCCGGACAGAAACCGAACCGATTCTTAATTGGTCTGAAAATTTCCGGACAGAACATAACCAAAATTGGCAGTTTTAGTTCGGTTCGATCGGTTTTGCGGTTTTGATTCTCATCCCTAGATCATGTTATGGTTTTTTATACTGAGAAAAACTATGGGGCCTATGTGGTTTGATTTTTTAAGAAATATTTTTCCAAAATTAAGAACTAAACTAATATTGGGCAGAAGCAGATCAACACTTAGGGGGTGTTTGGGAAATGGATGTCTGGGTTTGTGATGCCTGAGAAAGAAAAGTGTGGGTTTGTGAACAATGTGTTTGGATTGTATGAGAATGGAAATAATGTGAGTGTGTTGGAATAAAAATGTCAAATCCAATAGTAACTTGGGAATGTGATGTCAAACCCAAGTAAAAAAGAGAGTGAAACAAACATGAGAATGACATCACAAACTCATTCCCACATCCAAATCCCATGCCAAAACCTTCAAACAAACACCCCTTAAAAGCACTTGTTGGCTCATGGGATGGAATAGTGAATGAACACAAATCATTTCTCTTTTATATTATTTGATTTAGTAATTGTGATACGAGTTTTTTTTTTTTATGTCAGGTTTGAACTTTTTTTTTTATGTTGATTGATTTAGTAATTGTAATATGAGTTTTTTTTTAATCGGTTAGATTAGTTTCTTTTATGATTATGTTATAGTTGATTTGATCTTTTGATGATTTATTAAATAAATTTTGAATAATTTCATAGTTTTCTTTTCAATGTGAGTGCAAATTGAACTACTTATTAAAGTTTATGAATTTGATTTATCAAATCAAAAGTTTAAAGTTTAAATCGACACCATGTGAGAAAAGTGGGAGAGATAAACTAAAATAATTAAATAGGGGAATTACCAAAATAGCACGAAAAAATATATGTAATTACTTATATGTTAATAATCTTAATGATGAGATGAGGATGCCTAACCAATAAGCGACACACAATTGGCGCGACCTTCAAAATCTAAAACGGCTAAACTAACTGGGTTTTCTCCGACCATTATTTTCAAGGCTGAAGTCTTGACATGATTAGGAGAGATAATCAGGGTGCTATTTTCTTATCAAAAAAGGCAACCTTCCAATAAAAGTGGAGGCAGGAAATTTTTTTATTAGTAAAATATACTAAAGTTTCATATAAAATATTACCATCTTTATTTAATAAAAAAATCGTTTTTTTAAAATTTAGGGGGCAACTACCCCCTAGCGTTAAGTGGCCCTAGCCTGCTATGAAAGGGCTAAAAACATAGAAATCAGGTATCACTATACTCGGGAGATACTAGCATAAGATGAAATCAAAATTGATAAAGTGTCTACACCAAAATGCTGTAGAACAGATAGTGATAAAAATTGGCAAAGTTTCTAAACATGTTGTTTAGGGATAAAGGCTAGAAAGCAAGAAAGGGAAGAAAAGGCCGTTGACATGAGTAATAATGTGACTGACCCGTCTTCAGGTATGTAAAAAATGGATGCTTTTAAATCCTAACTAATATTATTTTAAATAATATTCATTAGGTCAAACTAAAATAATTGGAATGAGATTTAAATCTTAAATTAACATTATTTGCTCACTGGGTTTTAAGAGTGGGTTTATGGATGTATGAGGTACATTTCATAAATTAATGAAAGTTAAGGGAAAAAGAGAAAAATGGTAAAGTAAAGAGAGATGATTCAAAGGTTTGCTATCATAAACTAAAAAACATAAAAATTAAAAGCCTCCAAAAACTCTTACGCGTCTTCATTTTCTCACATCAAACTTCAAGGGGCGTATTTTTAACCGTAAAATTTTCATTTGCTATCCATAAGCTTCGTTTTGGTATATCATTTGTCATTCGAAGTTCGTTCGATTGAGTTATTGATTTTAGTTGAGTTGAATCTCCAATTTCAACTATATGGAATTTCAATTAAAAAATAGAAAATTCTTTTTTTTCACTACTTTTTCTTCATCAAAAAGTGATACACATCGTATTGAAATCCCCAATCCATAAATCATTCACATGATCGAAAATGCCATGCCAACTCAAAACCCGGTCCATTTTACCATTTTTTGGAAATTCAAGATTAATTTTCCTATACCTGGAAACTCAAAACCAATTACATGACTTGGACCTCGAGACCCGAGACAAACCCCCTACCTGAGCTCTCAAGAATTAAAACTCTCATTTTATTATAAGTTAATTGTTAATTTAATTTTGATCATAATGATTTATTATTTTGATTTGATAGATAATTGAACTATAACGTAATGACATAAATAAAATAATATATATAAAATATTCTATTAAGATAGTTTATGAAATAAATAAGTGAATAAAGAGATAATGAGGAAAAATAAAATGATCATGTAAAAAATAGGAAGAAACATAAATAGAGTTATCATATAAAAAGAAACGCTGAGAAAATTAAATTTGTTTTTCTTAATAAGTTTTTTTTTTTTTTTTTGTATATATATATTATAGTTTCATTGTCTTCTTCTCCTCCTTCTTCCTTTCCGGCCACCTTCAAAATCAAACGCCTTCTATTTCTTCTTCTTCCCTGCAACCTTCAAAATCTCACGCCTTCAATTTCTTCCTCTTCCTCTTCCTCTTCCTGTAACCTTGAAAATCTCACGCCTTCTTCTTCTTCTTCTTATTCTTCCTCCTCCTCTTCCTGCAATCTTGAAAATCTCACGCCTTCTTTTTCTTCTTCTTCTTCCTCTTCCTGCAACCTTGAAAATCTCACGCCTTCTTCTTCTTCTTCTTCTTCTTCTTCTTCTTCTTCTTCTTCTTCTTCCTCTTCCTGCAACCTTGAAAATCTCACGCCTTCTTCTTCTTCTTCTTCCTCTTCCTGCAACCTTGAAAATCTCACGCCTTCAATTTCTTTTTCTTCTTCCTGCGACCTTGAAAATCTCACGCCTTCAATTTCTTTTTCTTCTTCTTCTTCTTCCTACAACCTTGAAAATCTCACGCCTTCTTTTTGTTCTCCTTCAAATTTTTGATCATTTTGCGACTTTCAAAATGACGATGAGTTGGAAAGAAAGGAATGGAGAACCCCTGTTTCGAGAAAATCATTCTCAATTTTCGAATTCTGCCCTAGAAGAAGTGAAGAATGGGCAAGAGCATTATTCTAATTATCAAAACTCCCCGCGGGTGCAATGTTCGTGTAAAATTTCCAAATTTTTTGGCAAGAATCTCGGAGGCTATTCGAAATTGAAACAAGATGAAGCAGCCATTGAAGAAGGACCAAATGAAAGCTGTGATCTTGAAGTAAAGAAAGGGGTTTCTGGGAGGAAGGAAGCTTTTTGGATGAAGCATCACGAGTTGAACCGAAAAGTGAAGAAAGGATTTTACAAATTTCTAAAATGTCTGAAGGTTCGACGAACCCAGCGTTCAAACTGGTGTGTATGCCATATTCTAATATTTCTTTGTAATGTTAGATTAATTCATTCTTTGGTAGTGTTTACTCGTATTTTTAATTGATTATGGGTTCTCATTTGTATGCTTATAATTGTTTTTTTATTGCATAATTTCAGATTTAGAGGACACAATTGTCTTGTACGGCTAGTTTAGTTAGGGACATAAGCAGCTTCTGATATTAAGGTGAGAGGTTAAAGTTCTTGTTTGTAATGTCCAAAGGTCTCTTCTTTGCAATGGCTAGTTAGGGAAAACTTCATAAAATTAGAAACAAGTTCATGAATTAATTGTAATTTTTTCACACAACACTATTTATATGTTTATGATTATGTAATGTATTCAAGTTTGTAGAGCTCACTTCATCTTGTGAATTTAGCACCTGGATTTTAGTATCCATGATTCTGATAACAATGTGATTCTTTTACTTAGTCAAATACAGATTCCCCACTAGATTCATTAATAGCTCGTGTGTAAGTAGAGAGTTTAATATAAAAATATAAACTATCTAGATTTGAAATTGCAGGTAGGGACATTGTTATGAAGGACCGGGACTCAGAATGAAACGGCCAAGGCGGTTGGTGTCTATCATCCATTGATTGATGAAAAATTAATGGGAATACTGTCATTTGGTGTAGTGCTTTAGTATTTGAAAAACAGTCTATGGTACTAGATTAAGTTTAAGATTTTTTTGGCTAAGCAGGAAGGATAAAAAGGTGTATGCCTGGACAGTTGATATTGATTCAATGAAGAAAATGTTAGTTGATAAAAAGGGAGTGGGTGATGTTGTTAATTACAAGCAACCCTACATTACTTGGTGAGTGTGTATTGCAAGATATCAGAACTAAATGCCTTGAGGATGGCTTTTTCATTTTCATCTTCATTTTATATTCTTCTATAAAACTAATTCAACCACCTCTTCTTATATCTTCTGTGGAAGATATTGATGTTTGTTTTCAAGAAATTTCTCCAATAATTTATTTTAGTGTGATGCTAATGTCATATGGTCTGATAAATCAAAGCCATGTTGTTAGAGTGGGGAGTTGATGTGTACGGATTTTAAAAGATAAAAAAGCTAACAAAGTAGGTGATTGCATTGAAGCTATCTTTGCTAAAGTTTTTTAGGAATGGGCTATAAGGGCATAATAGTAATAATGGAGAGAGTTTGTTAGAGGAGTGTGGGTTATAAATAGAGTGAATAGGAGAGGTTAGGGATTATCTAACATATTGAGAATATTAGTCTTATAGGCTATCGTGAGGAAGAGTTCTCTAAGCCTCTCGAATGCTTAGTAGTTTTGTAATTGTTCTATTTTCGTATTAATATAGTTTGGATCCTATCAAAGTTCTATGAAAAAAAAATTAGATTTCTTTAGTATTGGGGTGATTTGCAATGAAATGTAATTTGAATATTTTTAAGCAATCTGAATGACATCCGAGCCTACTGACAAGATTTTAGAATTTTGAATGTATGCATTATGTCTCTCAAATCAGAATTCTGGATGGATATAAAGGGTGTTGTAGAGCGGCTAGGATCACTTACTTTTTTGTATAAGGAAATACTGTTTAATTAAGGTTATTCTAATTTTAGAATGTTATCTTTGAGGGTCGTCTAATGGATTCATGTTGCCAGTAAGGTTCCTGAGGATTGGGGGGATTATTTTAGAGAAATTTATTCTTTGGATGCAGTTACTGATCTTGAGTTTCCAAAACTTTATCCAATTTCATGACTTTTTGGTTTTATAATACATTCTTATAATAACTAATGGTTTTTATAATAAATAAAGGGCTAAATTAGTAAATTATACTTGTCGTCCCCTTATTCTTTTTCATTTGTGTCTATATTGTTCTAAACTTTTAAAAGTATCACAAACGTCCATGTCGTTTGATATTATATGTCTAAGTTGTCCTAGCCATAATGAAACGTGTTAAATGTAACAACCGTCTACCTACATTATATTTTTTGTCTCCCTCACTTCCTTCCCTCACATGAATGCTAATTATATACCAATTATTTTTCACTCATTTTCTATGTTTGTCTTTCAACTTCGCATCATAATGAAATGTTTTTTTTTTATTAATACAAAATGAAAAATCTAATCAACGTGAAAAATTATGTTAATTTTTTTTTTCTTTTTATAGTAGAGACGATTAAGATTTATAATATCAAATTATAAAGAACGTGTGTGACACGTTTAAAAGTATAGAGGGGTGATTGACACAAATCTAAAAAAAATGGGAGAGGTACAGTAAAAGCTAAATGAAATGAAATCGTGTCGCATAACACGTTTCCGTGAGTTCTCACCCAGTCGACTAATTACACTACCCGGTGGTTGCGTAACCAATAAGCCAGAATTGCCGCAACCTTCAAAATCACACACACCCAAACTAACTGGGTTTTCATTTCCTTTCCTAAAACCCTTGCTTCATTCCTTCCATATCCTTTCTCTTCTTCTTCTCTTTCTTTTTCTAGGGTTACCTTTCTCTGAAAATCATTATGAACTGGAAAGAAGAAAGGAATGGAGATAATCATCGGTCTCGGTCTCCTTCGCTTCGCCGGAGTATTTTAGAACAACCTCGATTTCAAGATAATCCCTACTATCATTCTCATTCTCACCGGTTTTCGGGTTCTGCCCTAGATAAACTAAGGAATCGTCAAGACGAAAATTCCGTTAAACTCTATCAGTTTAGTGAGAAGCTGCACGAAACTGAATCCCCGTCCAAAAAGTTTCAGTGGGAAACTTTGTTTGCCAAAAATCCCGCCAATGCGAATTCAAAATCGAGTTTAGGGTTAGAGCGTGGAAATGGGTTTGATAATGATAATCATAATCAGAGACATGAGTTTTCCACTTCACAAGTTGTTCCCAAATCCTCGTCGTCATCGGATGTCTTAGAGCATCATAATTTTCCCACATTCTATAGGCGTGGGGTTAGTGATTGTAGCTGTTTTTCTCCATCTAGAAAGTTTGATTTCGACAAAGAAATTGAAATTTCGAGACAATCCTCGAGTGCAGCACGTGTTGCTGTGTCTGATGGGAACTTTCAAGATGAATATGATAGAGCTTGGAGGAAGCAAATGCTCAATGAAGAATTTGATGAAACTGAACTTGGAATGACAGAGCTTTTGGATTATCGACAAAGCGGAGGCAATCAAAGTGAGCTCAGCAGATTATCTCAGCAGATTGCTAGTATCCCACAAGATGATTGTTATCAAGATTCTACGAGAACGAGTATTATAATGGATTCAGTTGTTGAGGGATATGAAGACTCTGAAAGTGTAAGGAACCACTATGGTTTTTATAAAGAACCCTTCATTATTGAAGATTCTTGTATGACTGACTTCCCTTTTTGGATGGAGAGGGATAGAACTGGAAAAGAATATGTTCGTTATGAAACAAATTGTGGATTCTTAGTGTCAAAAAACTTGGAACGTGATGAAGATTTGTGTGAGATGGAAGACTGTAGAAATCAGAATTCAAGAACTAAGGATAAGAGAAAAGGCTTCATAAATTCAAGAAGCAGAATGAATTATCCGAGGTCTGAGTCATCTCAAAAAAGGAATGTGTTTAGCAGGATTTGTCGTTTTAGTCATGTAGATGAGCAGAGTACCACTATGTTGACCTCTCTTAGACGGCCACTATCTCGACCAAGGCATCCCTCTCCGCATCTAAAATCAAAACGCAGAGACTTAACGAAACGTTTGGGCATCTCTTTGAAGGATCTCAGATCAAACCTTTCGGTTGGAGAATATGAAAAAAATAAGAGGGACCCAAGTATTAATCAAGGTAATTGTTCTGAAGAGAAGACAAAGCCTTCAATTAGTGAGCCACAGCCACCTGAAGATTCCAAGGAGTTGAACCAGCTAATCAAGAGTGCATTTTTCAAGTTTGTCAAAGTTTTGTGTGAGAATCCTATCCGGCAAAAAAAATTCATAGAGCCAGGGTCTGGTACTTTAAAGTGTGTTGTCTGTGGCAGGTGTGTCTCCCCAGTTTTCCCATGTTGTAGCACCATTAAAATTTTGATGTCCCTTTCCATAATTTAACTTCAATTTGGAGCAATTTTCATTTACAAACTTTTTTAGGCTAAAGTCTTGACATGATTATTTTAGCTTGCTTTTCAGGTTGATTGTCATTTATTATACATATATAACATGTTAGTTTTACTCGCTTTTCTCGTTGTCAAATAAACAGAAATTTCTTTTGATCCTTGTTAGTAGAAGTAACAGTAGTGGCTTACCTTATGAATAATATTCAGGATACCATATTATTTGTGGAGTAGACTGGAGAAACAATATTACATGGCACATGCTTTTAGAAACATTTTCTACCTTTCATGAATTAAAATAAGATTGATCTGGTGAAGATATCTTGTATGAAAGTGTTATCTTCCATTTTTTTTAAATATGTTCAGTTCTTGATAGAAGTTTCATCTTGAAATGCAATTGATGGGAGTGAGGACAGAGAGCATCCTTGTTTGTTTTTTAATTGCAAAGTTGTAGTGACGTAAGAGTCGGAGAGAAGGAGAATAGAGAACAATAGTAAGTCTAAGGAAAAATTCAAAGACAAGATTGTAACACAAGTTCAAGAGTTTGGTTGCAATATGTCCTCTCATTTGAATCTTAGTACTCGGCAGAGGTTTTTATCATTAGAAAGTCCTTTCTCTTCTGCTTCCCTCAACCTCCCATAGCTACATCCCATTGACACCTTTTTTTTAATTCTTTAGAACCTGATTCGAAAAGCCCGCAGGATGGCTTTTTTAGGATGTAACGCCATTTCAAACTTCCTTGACCATATTTCAGTCACAATGGATTCTTCTTCTCTACCTCTAGTTTTTGGGAAAAAATTTCTTGTAAAATATGTTTTTTTACAATTTATTCCTCATCTTTTCCATTTATTGTTTGTGTCATCCTATTCATAATCTCTTCATATAAGTAACAAGCATATCATTTGACATTCATTGCTAGGCGTTCCCCTATGTTAGACATTTTCCATGCACACCCAAATTTAGGCAAGCAAAACCTCTGTATCTTGATGTTCAGATGTTGTTGCTTAATTCATCTGCATACTGTATTCATATTGTATCAGCAACTCCAAGGAGTTTAAAGACACACTAAGCTTATCACATCATGCCTTTGGGTCACTGAAAGGATCAAGGGCAGAACACTTGGGTCTTCACAAAGCACTTTGTTGGCTCATGGGATGGAGCAGTGAAGCAGTGCCAAATAGTCTATGGGTTCAAAGGATATTGCCTGATGAAGAATCCCTTGCTTTAAAGGAGGATCTCATCATATGGCCTCCTGTTCTTATCGTTCATAACAGTTCTATTACAAATAATAGTACATCTGAACGAGTAACTGTGAGTTGTGAAGAGCTTGAGGTTGCTATTAGAGGTAACTTTGCTTGCAGTTAATATGATTTGTTGGGTATTACATTTTTTTTTAAAACTACTTAGGTTGCATGTGGATGACACATTATTTGACTGGTTGTTTATGTTGACCATGATTATTTTGATTAATGACATCTTAGATATTTTTTTCCCTCTAAAGTCTTTATGTTTTCTCCTTCAAATTGAAACTAGATATATTCTCTCTTTTTATTTGATATGGTCCTTTTGCTAGGCCAGCTTTACCAGCTTCTAGGAAGACAAATGCATGTTTCAACCTTTTCAACTATTTGACATTTTCTAGTTGATAACTTTGTTGTTTAGATAGTTTTTGGTGCCATTGTACTCTCTGAAGTTGTTTCACGTTACATTTTCTACTTTTCACCATATATTGATTTCTTCCTAAACCCGCACCCTCCCAATACAAATCAGCAGCAACAGGTCTTGGAGAGAAGATCAAAGTGGAACGTGGTAAACCTGCTAATCAGAGTATTATGGTAGTTATCTTTGGTGCAGTGTTTTCTGGACTGCAAGAAGCTGAAAGACTTCACAGACATTATGCAGATAAAAACCATGGCAAGGATCAATTTCAGAAACTCCGTACCAGTCATCTCATCAGCCATATGGATGATTTGCATAAAGTAGGAGAAAACAAGATGGAAAATGTTATTTATGGTTACTTGGGTCTTGCTGAAGACATGGATAAACTTGACTTCGAGACCAAAAAGAGGTCTATGGTGAAAAGCAAGAGAGACATTCAGGCCATTGTTGATGCCTCTCTCATTAGTGTTAACTAGCTTAACATAAGCTGTGTATTTTTTTTTAATATGAAGTGATACGTCCTGAGCAGGGTTTGTTATGGCATTTGGTGGGCAGTCTGGACCCTTGAACACAACCTTTGTCTAGTTTGTTATTTTGGGTCCGAACACTCCTTTTTTTGGTTAGGCAAATTTTGGGTGGGGAAGCGATATCAGAATTCTCATAGAATACGAACAGATGATTGAAAGTCATTACTTGTGCTATTTTGATGAGTAGTTTCAGATTTTGAGTAATGAGTCATTGGCTCAGGTTATGAAAGAATATCTAATTTCTTTGCCAAGCATCAATTATTTTGATATGTTAATTGTGCACAAAATATTAACCCTTACTTTTTTTAGATGAACATTTGAATTAGATTTTCTAGCCCTAGCTTGGGTCCTTAGCAGGCTTCCTTTCGATTGCTTTAATGAAATGTTATTGCTTAAGATAAATGATTTGTTATGAAAAGTTTGTTCAGAATACACCTAAAAGATGTTATATGGTTTAAAACCTATTGTCGTCTCTAAACTTTGACACTTTTTTCTATAGCCATCATTGAATGATGATATGCAAAGTTTTGAGACTAAAATGAAAGTATAAAAAGTACTCAAATTTGGAGAACAAAATAGGTCTTAAACCATATTTTATTTGTGATAATTACGAATAAAATGGAAGAGGGCATTTTTCTTGATGGTTTCTTATTATTGCCCCTTTGTGTTTAGTAACTTGAAAGTTGAGCTGCTTATCTCCGTTGGAAATTGAGGAATTTGATGGCATAGGCAAAGACAAATAAGAAAAGGAGAACCCAACCCACATGGCCAAGGACAAGTGGAATTAGGAAATCATGGTCAAAACCCATTTTGGTTTTGAGGTATACATTTACTGGCATTGGATCTGAACCTGGAATTTCAAGCATGTTTTTTCTATCTCCAAGTTGTGATGCAATAATGCCATAAATTGTCCAGGCAACTGGTGAAGCCCAATAATACCACCTCCACCAGATAGGGATTGCCTGCAATTCGAAACATTGAAATTTTAGAATCTCATCAAGAAAAATCTATAAACAAAAAAGGCATCAATACCCTCTTCCATGAAATCGAATGTACGAGTCCCCCTCCCCCAATTTAATGAACTATCTAAAAAAAACTTGAGATTGAAGTCACATACCATCCTTGGGATGAAGAAACCAGAGAACAAGTTCCAGAAACTGAAGAAGAATGACGTCATAATTGTAGCAATTTGAGGGCCAGGAGTTAGGGCAACAATCATCATCCCCCACATAGAATAGTAGGTGAAAGACATGAATATGAAGTAGAAGAAGTAGAAGAACCGGTCCATCTTCCAGGGGAAGCCGATCATCGAGTACAAAAGCAATGCATAAATAATGCTTTGAATAGCAATATACGCCACCTCTATAGCCACCTGCAGGCAATACATTTTCATCAGTCTCACACATGGAAACTTGAAAGTCTTCTTCTACTTTGATGAAAGAAAATGTGATTTTTGCTATGAAAGTTGATTTCAACATCTGTTTTCTTACCTGTGCAAATGCATATGACAATGCAGAATACATTCCTGCAGCTCTTTCACGGTAGAAGACCGTCCTCTCGAGGTTAACAAGAGATTGTACAGCAGTGGCATTGGTATTTCCAAGGAAGATAACAGCAGAAAATGTGGCACCTATAAGATTTATGAGGTCTTGTTGTTTATCTCTGTCAAAAAATGAACGATGATATTTGAAAATTGAATTTGAAGGGAATGTATCATATTCATAGGAAAATAGAAAATGTAGTTGTAAGACTTACGCCTTCTTTCCTTTATTCCAGAAGATTACACCAAATAGAATACCAAGGAGTACTGTCATGAAAAACCGTACTCCATTGTACTGCGAGTTCCTCCAGTATGACCAATGTTGTTTCCAGAAACAAGCCTTGCATTGAGTTAGGAAGCTTTGGGAGTATTGAGTCGAAAAATAAAGATCGTTGGAACCAGTTTGTGGAGTGCTTAGCTCTTTTATGAGACTTTGATTTCTCCTGTATAATGAGGTGAAAAAATTAACAAATATATAGGCTTACTAAAAGGGGAGAAAGTTTTAGAGAATTTGCCATATACTGATGTACTCACTGTAGAGGTTAGAGTTGGCATACAATTCTGCAAAATCAACATCAAGTTGAACCTCTACAGCCATAGAGCTCACCTCGAGCATCCAGGTAGCAGGATTGGAACCCTCTTTAATTTTTGGAATTCCTTGAATAGCCTGAAAAAGAATTTAGAATAAGATTATAGCCTTGTAGGCAACTTAAGTACATGCAGCTAAAACTTTCTAACTCTTTACTTTTGTTGCAAAGTAGTTGCGTTAAGTGCGAATAGAAATGTAAGGTTTTTTGGGTATCAAGTATGTGAAAAAATTGGAAACCTAACCTCAAAGTATTCAACTAGTTGGTTAGAATGCCGACCAAGTGGTCCTGCATAAATCACTTGTCCTCCTCTTTTCATTAGCAAGAGCTGCATGTGAAAACAAATCAGTAAAATCAGTTTATGAAGATCTCACCTTGAAGGTTGAAATGATATATTGATGCTTTCCTATAAGGCTATACCTCATCAAAAGCTTCAAAGATATCAATACTTGGTTGGTGAATTGTGCAAACGACTGTCCGTCCTGTGTCAACTGTGTTCCTTACAGTGCGCATGACAATAGCAGCGGCTCTTGCATCTAAACCTGATGTGGGTTCATCCATAAAGATGATAGAGGGATTAGCAACCAGCTCAACAGCGATTGTGAGCCTCTTTCTTTGTTCTGTCGAAAGACCATTCACTCCAGGGATTCCAACTATAGCGTTTCTCAGTGGATTTAGCTCAATCAACTCCATCACTTCATTAACAAACATCTGTATAGATCATTAAACAGTAAGTTACATCATCCATCTGCTTCATTTTCTTTTAGATATTATTTGTCAATAGTTTTCCATATAAGGCAATGGTTAAAAAGCATTTTGATATCTGGGGGGTAAGAGTTCATGCCTTCCGTGTTTCTGTTTTTATGTCTGATGCAAGACGCAGCCAGGCAGAGTATAACAAAGACTCATATACCGTAACATAAGGAGAATGGATGTCACTCTGTTCACAGTAACCGCTAACCCGAGCAAATGTGGATTGGTTCTTTGGGTAGCCAGAAATGTTGATACTTCCTTCAATATAGCCACCGGTTTTTCTTCCTGCTAAGACATCCATCAGAGTGGTCTTGCCAGCACCACTAACACCAACTAATGCTGTTAAAACACCAGGTCTAAAAGCGCCACTAACATCCCGCAGTAGTTGTAATCGTGTCTCTTCAACCCCTTGGCTCTTCATTTCCTATAAAATACACCGAGTATAAGTTTCAAACACAAGTCCAGTTTATTGACCAAAGTCCAGGAAGAGTATAGATTTTGTTTTTTTTTTTGGGGGGGACAATGCAGTAAGATGTGTATCAATAGCATTGTCGAGTAGACTTTGAGACCAAGGTACTTACTGGAGGCATGTCCACATAATAATTCACATGGTTGAAAGTTAGTGAAAGGGGCTGAAACGGTAAAACCATTCCTCGGTTCGATTGATTGTCTGTGCCGCTGACCCTTGAGCTGTTACTTCCTGTTGAATTTACTACTTGCATGATTATACCCATTAAGTAGTTTTAAGCATTAGATGCATACTCTAGTGAACTGTCCAGGTATTAATTATTATTATCAGGTGTTGGAATTAATGTATTCTATCAACGAGAAATTATGCGACGTTATTTTGTCTCCTGTATCAAGAAGTTCTATTTTTTACAAGCTTCTTTTTTTGGATGATTTTAATTTAGAAAACAGTGTTGGAATAAGTGAATTTGATTAATGCATGGAAGCTACGGAATAAGATACTATACTAGTATATCATTGCTGACCTTCTGAACTTGATGGCTTCTTAGAGCCAGTTTCGGAGTCTTCCTGTAATAACGCCACTTTGTTATCACCAAAAGCTGATATCAAGTAGAATGAGAAAACAAATGGTGAAGAAATAGATTTAATTCAAAAATGAAGAACAGAGATAATTGTCTCGATATCAACTTACGATTCAAAAACGACAATGCAGCTATGAAAAGAAGGTTAAAGAGAATAGCATAGCCAAAAAGTGCTCCAATGCTAATCCAGAACCAGTACCCTTCTGCAAACAAGCCTCTTTCCCTTAGAAGGACCTTCCCCATTGTGGAGTTGAGAAGTGGCTGAGCCAATGAAGAGCAGCATAAGGCAAAGGAAAAAAAATAGTCTCAAGATTTCTAATTTTTTAATGAGTAATGGATGTCTTGTAGAACTTACGACACTCCATCTTTTATCGAGGAACTCGTTGATGGCAATGGCATTTTGTCCATACATCATAGGAGAAATGTAGTAGCCCCAAATCAACCATGGCTTTATGTCATCTGCAGACAAAAAGATAACAATTGTCTATCATTATTAGCTGTATCTAACATATTAAACAAGATCCCAGGATTAGTTGTTCAATCAAATGATACAACAAAGTAAAATAAAAGTAGGATTTCTTACTTTTGGAAACAACAAAGCCACCAAGCACAAACACACACTGCAAAATGAAGATACCAAGTGTGTTTGCAACTACTTGTGTTCGTCCAACAGCTCCAAGGAAACGGAATAGACCGAGAGCCATCTGATGGATTCCAAATAATGCTAACAACTGTTTGAAGAACCTGAAATGTTGAATTTGGGTAAAATTTTCATAATATTTTGTATCTTTAATAAACTAGCTTAATTTCGTGCACATGATTGATTATATTTTGTTCTAACCTACTGGCAGCTGGTGCAAAACCTATCGTGTAGTACGTAAGAGTGATCCAGATTATCGATTCCATCAGCGAGATGGGAATCCTCAGCAACCAAATGGGCAAGCCAAAAGCCCAACCTGGATAGAAGAAGAAATCTCTTTGTTTATAGAACACTGGAAGTCTTAAAACCGTCATTGTTAATTCCATCATCCCGTTGAACATGACGTTTATTAGACTGTAGAACAACGCTCCCCAGAATTTTGCACTGTGTTGAATCGAACCGGGGTACATTTGTGTTCTTAAGAATACAGTGAATGCAATTACGGCCATGACTGTGAGTTGAAAAGTCTTGAACACATACACAAAAGAGTTTCTCTTCATCAATAACCATTCCCTTGATAAGCATGCCTTGAAGAGTTCCCAGTTGGAAAGACCATACTTTTTTTTTCACTAAGGCAGCAGGATGTGTTCTAGATTTATCATAAGGAACTCTAAGATCTTCTAAGAGTCGTTGGCCAATGTGAAAAGAAGTGAAGGCTCTGACAAAATCGGATACCGAGACATAATGGTAAGGTTGATCCTTCCTGCTCCAGTATTGTTCTTGGTCCTTCTTAGAAGTAACTTCTTGCAGAAAGTCAGCCACTCCCTTCCTTTCGGGGCATTTAAATCCTACATATTCGAAGAACTCGAGAATATTCTCGCGTGGACCTTGATAGATAATCTGACCCTCAGAAAGAAGGATTATATCATCAAATAGATCAAAAGTCTCTGGGGCAGGCTGCAATAGAGATATGACCATGCTGATGTCCATAATATGAACCATCTGCCTCGTGAACTTGACAATTTGAAACGTAGTAGAACTGTCTAGCCCCGTCGATATTTCATCCATGAAAAAAACCTTTGCAGGTCCAACCAACATTTCCCCTGCATTCAACACAATTAGATTATAATGAAGGCTTCATGATTTATCCTAATCAAGTGAGAGATACCAAACATACTTGTCGTAACGTAATATATCGCAATACTCACCAGTAGTCACGCGCTTCTTTTGTCCACCTGAGATTCCTCGTGTCATAGCATCTCCAATCATTATATCAGCACAAATATCCAAACCAAGCATCTGAAAGATATACAGAAAAAGACAATTAGACTGTTGAAAAATATCTTATAGTTGTAGAGATATGACCCTTCCTGAAACAGAATTCGACAGACCTTTAGAACATAATCTGTGATCAAACTAGTTTCCTGGCCAGCCATAGCTGTGGCTTTCATGAATGTGTCAATCTCAGGATCTGGTTTGATTCCAGCTTCTTTCTCCCTTCTAAATAATTCAACCAGCATATCATATCTGGTTCCAACTCCAAGGCATCGTCCAGAGAAATCCAATGTCTCGCGAACTGTCATCACACCGTAGTGAAGATCATGTTGACTTATATAAGCACTGGTTCTTTGAGGTATGAATTCTTTGAATTCATGGCCACAATATGTAATGTTCCCTCTTAACTGTTGACAAGTTTGTCAGTACTAATGAAGAAACCATTGAATCAATATGCTCAAGAGATAAAAGAGAGAAGTATTACCCTTGTATCATCATCTGATTTTCCAGCAAGTGCTTTTAGCAGAGTTGTTTTTCCTGAACTAGGAGGACCAAGAAGCAATGTCATCCTGAAATAAAAAAAACATAAAACAAGTTGCAATAGAAACTTAAGTAATCCCATTAGAAAATAAAGGTGCACCAATATTATGAATAATACCTTGAGGGTTTTATTATGCCATTTACATCTTGGAGTATCTTAACAACTCTTTTCTTTGATGGAGAGAGTCCAATTGCTCCAAGAATTTTCTGTTAAAATAAGAAGAAAAATAAGAGTTTCATATGTTAAATCACCACTAAACCAAAAAGCTTAAGTTGTTGGGCTAGCTTTGATATTTATATGAAGCTCAATCACGTGGAATATATAACGGTTTGAACTCTGAACCTCCTACTCTGAATCACCATCATCATATGGCTCGCGGCCTAAAGGCCAGCCCGAGCTCGGCTCGAAAGTAAACATTTGACGGGCCGGCTCGGCTCGTTAATTGTTTGGATTGCATATGAGTCTCCATTTTTTTAACGGGCCGGCTCGTTTGAGTCTCCATAGGGCCGATTCAACGAGCCGTCTCAAGCTCAGCCCAAATAAAGCTCGCAATATTTATTTATTATTTAAATAAAAATTTATATTATTACCATTTTAAAAATTTAAGATAAAAAATTCTATTATAAGTTTAAAATAATAAGTTTAATATGTTAATTTTGTTAACATTTGATTTTTTTTTAAAAGTGATTCGAAAGTTATACATCATTGGTTGTTGAGAAAATATAATACAAAAATGAACTTATATGATAGGCCGAGATTGGCTCGCTCCAACGAGCCAGACCCAAACTCGGCTCGATGAGCCTAGCCCATGAGCCGAGCCACGAGTCTTAACATTTTAGATTGGGCCGAGCCGAGTTTGAATCTTCTAATGCCGGCTCGGCCTATTGATGATGGTGAACTCTAATACCATGTTAAATCATCACTAGATTTAAAAGTTTAAGTTTGATTTAAGGCAAATTTAATCATATCTCTTGACACAATAAAAACTACAATCTTAATAGATTAATAAAGAAATTCAATTCGAATGAAAACGGTGTAAGCACCTCAATTGCATTTAAACTGGAGTTGAGCAGTGTAGGAAGGGCTCTGATCCCATCATGTGCATCCCCTTCTATTGACAAATTCTGATATCTTATTTCAATTTTTGGGATGTCAATTCCCACCCTGTTAATAGAACAAGTTAATTAGACTTATCAATCTCTAATAAGAATATATTTAGTTGGTTTTTTAATTCAATGATATTAAAAAAAAAAAAAAAGTATATCAACCCCAGATGGTGATCATTCTTAATAAACTAATTTTTTTTCACAATCTTTTCAATAAATTTTACATAACTTAGATTTAATGTTTTACACAAACCAAACACGAGTTTATTAAACACAGATTCCCGTGAGCCAAATGCCCCAAAATTTATCGATGATGATGCAACTCAAACGATAACATCTCTTTATTCCCCTCCATATATATTTCTTCTTCAACAACCAAACTAATCGTTTCAATGAGAATTGAATAAAAAGAAAGAGAAGAACCTGTCACTTCTGGCCCTGATCCTACGAAGGAACCTTTCATTATCTTCCTCCGAAGCCTTAAAAATAGTCTCCATCAACCTTGTTTTATCCTCATTTCCAAGACTTGTGACATCAATTACCTCATTATGAACCACTTTTCCATCTCTCATCACATGCTTCAATATCCCTTTCCTCATCCTATCATAAGTTGGCAGCCTCTCTATCGCTGCCAACTTCAACTCCTCGTCCTCGTCCTCGATCTCCTCCGTCGACAGTCGTCGGCTGCTTCTCGTCTCGAACACGTCCGAAGGCGCATTCCATATCTCCCTCAAACTTCCTGACCGCCAACTCCTACTACTTGTTTGGCTTAAAAACTCATCTCCCGTTAAAGCCATAGACATTTTATAAATCAAACAATATAATATCACGTAAAACTCACCTTATGAATATATATATATATATGGAGAAAAAAAAATTTCACGTAAAAAATTGAAAGATCAAAGGAAAAGTTGATATTCGCTGACTAAGAATTTTAAGAATCATTTATGGAAAATAATTAGTTTGGTTTAAAAAGGGAAAATTAATGAAACAATATGGTGCGTAAAGTTCAGTGGGATGGTCTCATGCATTTATAGACTTGAACTCGGTTCATACGAACTCTAACGTTATATTTTTGTTTGTCAGTTTTTTTTTGTTTTTGTCTTTATATTAATCACTCTCTCGGTCAACGGTCCAGTTCTAGAAGGAATTTCAATGTCTTTGAGAATATAACCCATACGTGTGTGTCTTTTATTCGTTTAATTTATGAGCACACAAATATATATTGTATATACATTTATTTTAAGTTATATATAGTAGTTTCGTATCAGATTTTTTTTATCGTCTTAATTGTTAAGTTATTTATGAAAAGTTGATACTAAGAACTTGAATACGTTTTAGTTCATTGGGGATGATAACACTTTGGGATCGGGCAGAGTCAGGGATGCACTCCCATTCCCGAATCAGGATTGGAGTCGAGATTCCTCATTTAGGGGTTCGTTCCCTATGAAATCTTATTTTTTTTAATTATTAAATTAATACTTAATTAAATATTAAAAATATATATACTTCTATACCAAAAATTAATTAATTTAAAAAATGTATATTACTAGTGCTTAAAATAATAGTGAATAATCGGGGTGAGGACATGATGGCTCAAAGTTTGGGTTCGGGGGGAAAATTATCCCTGTCAACGACACTGACTCCGTCTAAAAACGGGTAGGGCGCCAAGAGTTTTTTTTTTTGTCATCTTTATAGTTTAAGTGGTTAGACATCACCATCATCATATGGCTCGCGCCTAAAAAGCGCTTACGTGAGCGAGCTCATTTCTGAAGTCAACGTTTGCCGGTCGGCTCGACTCGGCTTATTAATTGTTTGGATTGGATATGAGTCTCCCTTTTTTTGAACGAGACGGCTCGTTTGAGCCTCTCCATGGGCCGATCCAACCAGCGTAGGCTCAAGCTCGGCCCAAATAAAGCTCGCCATTAGGTATTAATTTTCGTATACGTTGTTGTGCTCATATTTTAAATTTAATAGTACAAGATGGTTTATCTTTACTTTTTTATTCTATTTCAAAAATAAGATTCATCGCTCGTTGTGTTCATAGTTCTCAATCTAGACAATAATTATATTTTAAATGTTGTAAACAATTACACAAAAAAAAGAAACATATTAAAATTGATTTAACCTCATAGATGGAATTCGACATTTGAAATGTTAAAGGTTGCACTTGAATATAAAGATGTTTTAAATTTGTTTTGTATTGAGTTGCATAGTTCTCGTCATGTTGAAATCGATCAACCTAATGAACTTGATTGGACATATGCATTAATTGTTCGAGATTTTTTGAAAGTTTTTGATAACAAAAGTTTGTTCCGTTTATAAACCTAGTAGTTGTAATGTGATTCCACGTTTTTTAAATATTTGTTATATATTTAGTGAGTATTACGATATGGATCTATTTAAAAGTGTAGTTGACAAAATGAGGATAAAATATTATAAATATTTTGATGATATACATATTTCTTTTTTACTTGGATTATTTTTTGATCATAGGATGAAAAATCATTTTTTTGATGCATATTTTGATTTATTATTTAATGGTGATTCTGAAAAAATTAGCAAGACTATATTTACTTTTGACGATAAATTAAAAGAAATATATGGTTTTTATAAATTAAAATCTCAACTTGCAAAAATTTCTACTACCATTTCTTCTTCCTTTTTTCATCTTCAAACAGACTTGACACTGAAGAATTAAATATGGCTAAGATGATTTCTAAAAAGAAAAAAGTTGATTCTTCTCAAAAATTTGAAACTCTTTATTTAAAAACTTACATTGATTTTCCAACTGTTGAGTGGGAAGTCGACGACATAGATTCTTTTGATATTTTAAAATTGTGGCAAATGAATAAAAATACCTATCGTGTGCTATCTCAGATGGCCTGAGATATACTAACAGTTCCAGCTTCAACTGTAGCGTCAGAATCGGCTTTTAGTGCAGGTAGACGTGTTTTATCAGATACAAAAAGTAAAATGCATCCTCATACACTTGAAGCACTAGTGTGCTTAAAAGATTGGGAGCTAGCAAAAAAAAGGATGCATGAAGAAGAAAATATTGAAAAGTCAACTAAAGAGTTTGAGACATTCATTTCACCAACGTCGGCTAAAGAATGTGATTCTCCCAAAGAATAATTTATTCGTTTCATGTAATTTTTTCAAGTTAAGAAAAATGCATGTGATTGACAAATAAGTGAGTGCCAACCTAGTTGGGATGTACTTATATTGTAGTGATGCACTTAATTCTCAAATATTCATGTATGAAATAATTAATAAAAATATATATTTTTTAAAGTTGATACTTTTGTGTAATTACTAAATAAGATAAAATAAAATAGTTAAATTATTTAAAGGATAAAATTGTTATTTAAAATAATAAGTTTAATATGTTAATTTTGTTAACACTTGATTTTTTTAAAAATGTGATTCGAAAGTTATACACTATGGGTTGTTGAGAAAATATAATACAAAAATGAACTTATATGATAGGCCGAGCTTGGCTCGCTCCAACGAGCCAGGTCCAAGCTCGACTCGATGAGCCGAGCCGCGAGCCTTAATATTTTATATTGGGCCGAACCGGCTCAGCTCGACCAAAAGAAAAAGCCCGTTGGGCTCGGGAGCTTGAGCCTTCTAATGTTTGGGCCGAGCCGGATGATGGTGAGTTAGGCATCAATATTCTCCTTTCATAACTTCGAATGTCCGAGTTTCTCTTCCCTGATTTGATATAATATCTTAAAACAAATAAGAAAATCAAGCATCAAAACAAAATATTTATAAATTTAGAGATCAAAATGATATAAGTTTGGAAGTATATAAATCAAAACTGTACTTAAATATGTTTTAAAGAATAAATTAAGACCATATGTTTTTATAACTTTTGACTAAAATATTAATAAATAAAAAATCTTTGTTAATTACTTGAAAATAGAAAAAATTTGTTATTTGTATAGGCAATTAGCAAAAGATTTGAACTGATTAGCTATTAATGTGCTCTCCTATAAACTTGAAGTTTCGAGTCTCTCCTCCCACGATTTCCTCCCCCATTTCGATTTAATATCTGAAATAAGTAGAAAAAATTCTAAAAACGACACAAATTTCAAAACTCGAGAATTAAAAAGGTCTTTTTCTCAGATTTCAAAAAAAAATAAGAATAATATGTTGCAACGGTTCAACACCTGCACTGTGCTCATTAATTCCTCATTCTAGAAGTAAAGAGTGAGCTCCACCTTGGTAATTTGCATGAAAAACTACTTACATATGTATCAGCAGTTCATTAAATTCTTAGGGACCAACAATTTTTTGGTCATTTAAATTTTGGAATCAGTACTGGGCTGGGCACTCTGCTAATAAGCATTAGCCATACGAAGATGGCGGTAATAAATACAAACAAATGTCATATTATTAAATGAGGTGGAATAGAAGGTTCTCACTGATACCAAAAATTTCATGTTAAAAGTTGTCTTCTCAAATTATATATTTTATATCTTTTCATGGATTCAGTACTTTAGTTTTTTTATAAACTTTTTAATGTTTGTGAAACGCCTTGAAGTATAACACCAATTTGAAGTGTTATTAAACCATGTCATTAGGAAAGATCGACCTAACATTAAGAGAGAGTGTTTGGCTCGCGGTGTTTGCCTCTCAATTTTGAAACCCGGGATGAACAATTCAATAACGTACAACAACAAAGAATATCTGAAAATGATAACATTCTATTGGTAGCTGAATCTGTGACAAAGCAATTATTACTTCAAAAGCAAAAAAAAAACATGGGTCTCAAGCATAAAAATCATAGAAATTTAGAATGCAGAGATTGTCGTCTCATTCCTTCTTTCCAATCCCATGTGACATGTTGTAAATTCCCCGTCCCTGTGGGTAACAAAAACGCGCAAGTGAGACGGACATTATACACAAGGATTTTTTTTTTTTGAAGAAAGCATTATACATAATGTTCTTATTTTTTGAACAGTTGAAAAACATTATGCAAAATGTAAGACAGTGAATTCCGTGTTCAAAATGGGCGAGAAAATGTTCAACCGCAGCAAGAAATATACTTACGATTAGAAACAACGATGAAGCTGCCAAAGCAACTGGAATGGCAACAGAGGTGATCTTATCTAATGGCCCTTTAAGATATGTGTGCTTGTGGATAGCCTGGAAATATTTTTGCCCCTCAATAAGTTTCTCACGAGGTCTAAAAGGTGGTTCAGTCATCCTGCGTTATAAAAAGAACGTAATAGGTAAATATCACAAAAGCCACTACCTGGTCCACACATCTTCCGCTCGAAATCGAAATCGACCCCCGTACATTTAAAAAAAGTACATCCCTAAGTTTTGAATTTCATGAAATAGGAGACGTAGCAAGTGTACTTAAACGTCACTTGTCTAATAGATTCATTCTAAAGCATAGAAAACAAGTACAAAAAAATTTGCTGCAAATCATAATACATTGCTTAAAGCTAGCAATTGCTAATTAGATTCGAAGCTATCTTGGAGCAAATTAAAATCATTAATCAGATGGAGGCAGCTCGTGGCTGCAGAAGATCTATAGATAAAATGGATGTAACAAAGCACGACTGTACATTTGAAACAGTCCAACAACAACTAGTAAATCAACGAAGCAAACAACCGCACTTGGTGAGACGTAAATACTTCGACACGGAACCAGGAAATTTCATCAATTAAACAGCAGATATCAAAAGAAGAAGCTAGATCACACAATATGACACGATCGTCGATTATCTCAAATTACATCTCTAATTGTCTCTTCACTCGTGAATCTTTCTTTCAACACGAGGTTTACTCTTGTAAAACTGCCCTCCATTTTTCCCTATATTGAGACACAGAAAGACTCCCCAAAGACTTAATCAACACCATATGGACAAAAAAAAAAATCCCCTAAGATCCAATAAAAGTAACCTTATATGAAATTATTATTATTTTGTTATTCCTAATCGTTGGTCCATAATTTTCAATCTTAAGATCCTGGTTCTAGTTCTAGGCACGGTTTTGTAGAATTCCATGAAATAGATCCTAATGTGGAGTAAATTCAAACCCTTGGCAGGAATCAGGCCTTACAATGAGGATGTTAAATCAAGGTCAATAGCTGGATTAAGCAATACAATGGAATAGATATCAATCAAATTAAACAGAGGGAAAACAAAATTAACAAATAAATAACGCAGCAGTTAAAAAATAATAATCAGAAGAGAAGAAGTTACGTGAATTTGGGGAATGAAAATGGTGGAGAAGAGAAAGGAGAGGAATTCACTGTTTGTTTCCGAGACCGTCACTGTAAGACTTGGGGAAACCAAAATCTGGGGAAGCTTCCGTTTTATTATTTTACTATTTTTGGGTCTGCTACTCAACTAATGGGCTGAGGCCTGTCTCACACTCAGCATAAAATGGGCAATTGCCTGTTATTCAAACTTTATCAAAAAAAAATTCTTCCTTTCATATATATTCCATTTATGAAAACTACTTTTTTTAAATAAATAAAAAAAAATTATAGGAGGGGATATTTTCAAAAATATTAAAATGATATTTTTTAGACTGAGACTGATCTAATCCATCTGAGAAATGTCATTTTTTAAATATTTCAAAATATTTGCTATTTTTAAAATTATTCATAAAAAAAAATATATCACTGGTTGAAATTTCTCTCTTTATTATGTTCATCAAAGTACCTAAAAAAATGTCACGATACTTGAATTGTATACAAAAACGCTTAAAGAGAGTGATGAATGTAAAAAAAATATTCAATTATAATAGATAATAAAGAATATATTGGACAAGAAAAAACAAAAACAAAATGGTTATCAAACATAAAGTTGGCATCAGTATCGGTATGGCCTCTCCATTGTCCGACGATGCCAGAAGCGGACCAAACCCGATACAACTTGACCTATCTCCACCTTGGTTCATGTTTTAACCAAGGTGAAAAACTATTCAAAAGCAAATATTGGTCTCTAATTGGGACATAAGAAGTTATTCCTGCATGCGGTGTGGCAGTCGCAGCTTTACTCTTCAGTAGCAGAACACTGTACTATTTACCTTCCTGCTTTTACTTTTCCAATTTTGACTTGAGCTTCAAAGACGTGGCCAATCACTTCTTTGCAGACTGAAAGCGAGACATGTCTTATTCAAGAGTCCAATTTCAGTGCTCCAGAAATTACCAGGTGGTCAACTTAACATAGATTCTCAACAAAAATAATTCTGCTGAGGTAATTATGAAACAGAACTCTTTCTATATTCAAGATTAAGCCGAAAAAGAAGATGAAAATATGTGAGATACATACATTATGGTTAGAAGTATAATCAGTTCAGTTTCGGTTGGTTTTTGGCGCAAACTGAAACCGAATCAACATATAATCGATTCTATAAGCTAATCAAAGTCCAAAGACACCTCAAATTTTATTTAAATGGAATGCGAAAACTATATGTTGAAATAAAATGATACTTACTATAATTTTGTGACAAAATTATATCAATAATAAACACACAGCATATGACTTGATATTTAGACCTGATGCTGCTTGAAATCAACTTACTCGAGTAGGGAAAATTAATATTCGAAAGACTATCTGGAAGACACTGAATGAATGAACAGTAGATTGACTAAAAATATGCATCCATTCAATGTGAGAATAACTTGGTTTATTTGAACAATGTTTTGCAGGAATACATGAACACAACCAGAACTCATGAATCTGAAATGTATTTGTTCTCTGCCAAGATGCTTTCCAACAGGGATTCACAGGCATCTTCAAGCAAGTCTAAAACCTGAACCATTATTTCAACACAAAGTACAGAATTAATATTATAAGAACTCAACATAAAAAGTAGCTTTTAAGTATCAACCTTAAATAAACAATTAAGAGATATACCATTATCATTCATGGGTAATAATAACTTGATCTCAATCAGAATTCACAAAAAAAAAAAAAAAAAAAAATGTAAATAAACCTCATAAGGTCAATTTTGAATTCACAATTTTTTTTTATAATGTAAGAAAAAAAAATTGGTTTATATTTAGGCTAAAAAAACCAAAAAAGGGAACGATCATATTCAACCAAAAATGAATGATTTCTTACATGTAAGATGCAAAAGAACCAGATGATTTTTTTAAGGAATATAGGAATTGGATAGAAAAGGGCGTGGGGTTCAATTCTTAACCTCAGAAAAAATGGAAAAAAGTTAAGCTTAATTCATTGACATGGAAACTGGAAGCAAAAATCACATGATTTGTTTGAGAACAAGAACGACAGCCATAGGATCGAACAAATTCATCACATCTTGCAGGTGTCGCATCAACATTTCTAAAGCGATTTTATCCTAAAGTATGGGGTAGAATGATATTCAAGAATACAAAGATCTAAAATCCTAATCAAAGAGACAATTACTTATGAATAAAATATTAAACTACTTGTGGATTGATTGATTACCTTCTCAAAGCCTTGTTGTCCACCATAATAAGGATCTGGAACTTCAGTTTCATTATGTTTTTTACAATAAGAACACATTAATTTAACCTGCCAATATTACATTAGCATATCTTCATCAGATCACGAGATTAAAACAATGAAAATTATCTCATTTCAAAATCTTGTACTCAGTAAGTTACAAACTCACCTTTTCGTGTGAATCAGGAGGAAGGGTCTCCCTATGTTTCCACCGATTAAAAGCCCCCAAAATATCCTCTACAAAAAAAATAAAAAATTAAAGATATGGTTGAATTGAAATATCAAATATGTAACAAATGAAGATCTTACATTATCCACCTACCTCTATTTTTCTTATCCATAGCAAGAATGAGATCAAAATCAACAAAATCAGAAGGCTGAATTGGCCTAGATAAAGACGTAATCTGAATCCCACGCCGTTTAGAAGCAGCCCTCATTCTTGGATCAGCTTCATTACCCTTTTTTTTTTTTAAAAAAAAGTAATCAAATTTACTAAAAAACAACAAATCCCAGAATTTCTCAATTCTCACATATTAGGAAAACAAAAACACTAAACCTCATGATAACCAATGGTGCCAGCAGAATCGATTTTGAATTTGGAATCAAGACCTTTTTTATTGACCAAATCTCTGAATACTCCTTCAGCAGCTGGGCTTCTGCAGATGTTGCCTAAGCAAACGAAAAGGACAGAAAAGGGTTTTGTATCTGTCTCTGAGCTTGTGGAATTGGCCATGGAAGCTTGGGTTTTGTAGGAAATTGGAGAAGCTTTGAAGTTTTGATGGAGATGGAGAGATTTTATAGGTAGGGGAATAAAAAATGACGAGAATTTTAGAGACAGGGGAGGGAAGAAGAGGGGAAATGGTTTTGATGAAACTGAGAGATTGGCGTTGATTCTAAGTCGCAATGGCAACAACTCCATCACTATGAAGTGTTATGTAGGAGCTCTGGTTCAGCCAACGAGTCCGGATGAGCGATTACTTTTTTTTTTTTCCTTTCAGAAAGTGATTAAAAAAATAATTTTAATTTAAAAATATTTATAAATATAACAAATTTTAACATATTAACTAGTGGTTTACTATAATTAACATTAACTACGTGAATTTATTTATATTAATGAGAGATTGAAATGTTATTAATATATATATATAAATACTTTTTAAATATTTCTATCCATTGTTATTTTTCTAATTAATAGTGAGTTTTTTTTTTTTTTTTGGAAATTTAATTAATAGTGAGTTTAACCAATTCTATCCCTGCTTGAAATATAAAAGTGCCCTAACACCGTTTTTTGAAGAAAATAATAAACACTAATTTAACATAAACTTAATAATTGTCAACATAAACATAATTCAACCGGTTATTTAACATAAATTTAATAATTGCTAACATAAAAATAACTCAACCAGTTACGCTTTCTTTATGCCCCCTTCCCTTTGTAGTTTACTTAGTTGAAGCCATTGAAGATCAATCTAATCCTACTGAGGTTTGGGACCACCATCAAACTTTTAAGGAGAAAATAAGTTTTTAGGGGGGCATCTTGGGACGAAAAGAACATTGTTTTACCTTGTAACTTTTTCATTCATTTGGACACCCGGCTATTAATTCATCTATTCATGTATCTCACTTTACAACATATAGGGTAAGGTACATTTACATTATAAGCTATAACAAGGATGAGACCTTATAAGAGTAATATAACGTCCCCCAGTCAGAAAATATAAGCTAAAACAGGTCAAAGGTTGCATCTGCCTCCAAATTCACAACTTCTTTACGCCTTGTGTTCTCTTTACCAGGTTCCATGGCCATAGGCGTTGCACCAGTTCCACTGTCAAAAAACTTGGGAAGCTCAGGTGGAACTGAACAACGTATCAGAGCCCAATTGAGGCCATCAAAAAATGGGTGCTGCTTAATCTCTATAGCGCCTTTTGTAGAGCCCAACCGGTTTTCAGGCTCCTTTGCCAGCAGACATCTAATCAGATCTCTTGCATGGAAACTTACTATGGGGCTGTCTGGAAACCTGAGTGTCTGTGACACTATGTTTGCTAAGGTGTCCTCATTTCCTGAACCCTTGAAGGGTGTCTTACCGTATAGTAGCTCAAACAAGAAAATCCCATAAGCCCACCAATCAACGGCACTGCCGTGGCCATCGCCCTTGATAATCTCAGGAGCAAGGTACTCGTGAGTTCCTACAAATGAATTGGATCGTGCACTGGTTGGCTCCACTACAAGTTGTGGCAATAGACTAGCCTGGTTATCTGATTTCATTCTCCGAGATTTGGATGGAGCAGTTAGAAGTTTGGGAGTGAAGCATGAGACTTGCCAAGATGGGTGGAGGCAAAAAGGGTCAATGCAACTAGATGCATCACAAGGATTTAAACTCCTTTTTGTAGATTCCACTACTGGAGACGATGACTGAAGCAGCATTGGATTAACAGCACATCTGAGGGACAAATCAAAATCTGTGAGCACAATATGCCCATCTTCTCGGACCAAAACATTTTCAGGCTTCAGGTCTCGATAAACAACTCCTAGCATGTGTAAGTACTCGAGGGAAAGAAGAACCTCAGCAACGTAAAACCTACAATCATGAGATTTAGCCCTTTTAAGTGGATCAGAGAGACGCTAACGGAATTTAATTTTTCACAAAAGATTCAATCTCTCTCTTTTAATTAGCTAAACTGCGATGAACTTTGGCATCTAAAGAAATGAATAATGCATTATCAAGCAAAATACAGACTGACCAATAAGAAAACACAACCAAACAAAAAAGACCCGAGAACATGCTTTGAATCTCTCATCATAAATGGTAAAGGTCCCCCTTATCTCTTTTTTGTTTTTAACTTGCCAGTTGCTAATAATATTCAATAAATGTACACATGGATTTATCAATATTGAGTGCAGCGTACATGCACTTATCAATATTGAGTGCAGTGTACATGAAGCCACAAACACACCAACTAGCTGTCATGATGTTAGATTGCAAGCACAAGAACATGCTTACACAATCATTATAAACTTCCAAAACTCTTATGAGTGGCCACAATAAAACACTTGATCATAGCAATACAATCTAACCTGACTGCATGCTCAGAGAAACTCTTGCATGGTTGCTTCTGCCGCAGCACATGAAGATCTCCGCCTGGACAGTAGTCAATGACCAAGCATGAGAGCTTATCTGTCTCAAAATGAGCATATAATGTAGGGAGAAAAGGATGGTCAAGCATTTGCAGTATCTCTCTCTCAGTTTGGGCCCGGAGCATTTTCTTCCTGCTTGCCAAAAACTCCTTGTCCATCACTTTAATAGCAAATAGACAGTTTGTATCACTTAGCTCAGAAAGATACACAGTCCCAATGTCCCCAAGACCAAGTCTCTTTAACAGCTTAAAGTTTCTAAGACCTAGGCTTTTATGTTGATTCTGAATATGGTGGATGGCTTCCCATTTCAAGTCCTTGGACATGTGAGGCCTAACTCCACTACGACTTGATCCACTGAGAATGCTTTCCCCACTGATGCTTGGGCTACTGCTACAGTCTCCAATACTACTTTTTGAGCTTTGAGAGAACATCCCTTTCTCTCTTGATCTGGATCTCTCATCAGGCAGCAGCATAATTTGCCTGTTTCTGTTACTGAAGTTGCGAGATATACCTGGTCTGCTAGAATCTATATTTACCACACTTGAACTTACATCAATGCCTAAAGTTGTGCTACTAGAGACTGAAGAAGCTTTCTCTTCTTCTTTACTCTGATGATGCTGAGCACTGTTGGGGACCCTTTTTTCAGATTTTTCTGTTTTAGAATGTAAATCAGTGTCAACAGTTCCTGTGCACATATCAGAGGAGGAGATTGGTTCAAGTTTTGCTTTCTTCTTGCCAAAATTCTTGGTCCTGAAAATAGGCTTCATAAAACATGGATTATTGAAAGCAGATTTGCTTGGCCTAACATCATTTCCAGAGCTTGATAGAGAAGAAAAACAGCTTACTGTACCTTTCTCCTCTTTGTTAGGCATAGAATTTTCCATCAAATCTTCAGAGAAGGAAATAGCCATGCCATTCGCAGCCATAGCTTCCTCACCAGAACAAGTCAAGGAAGAAGATTCAAGTTTTCCTACCACTTCTGGCGGCTTTATACTTATCACTTCTGTTGGTATTTTAACTGCAAGATCCTTAAACATTAATCTATCCGCAGTGGCGTCTTGTGATACTGAGTCATCTATGAGAGAGGAAGACTGAGCTCCTTGGTTTGACAGATCAACCTCAGATTTATGCAGCGATTCAGGAATTTCATTTTGTAAATTTGTCATAATTTTTTCTGAAATGATGGAAAATTCTACCAAATTTGCTTTGCTTTCCTTTACAGGCACACCAGATCCATTGGCCTCAACCACCACAGCCCTGTACAACCTTTTGATAGTTCCTGCTTCAGAGATTCTAGGTGAACCTATAGACCTCGTTAACCTCTTTGTAGCGGCAATTTCTGCTGCCTGAGAAATGCATAAGCCTCTCAAAGCCTGCTTTAAACTCACAGGTTCTGAAATTCCGATCCCTGACATGTGAGATGAACCTACTCTAACTGGTCTTTTCATTGCACTCCTTCGCAAAGCATCTCTACCAACCTCACGTTTCTGGCCCGACCTCTTACATATTGTTCTAATATCAATTGTCTGGAACAGACGGTTAATGTCATCCTCTATCGAAAACTTTTTTCCTACATCTACCGAGTAGCTCGTCCCAGCTTTCTCATTCATTCCTAACCCTGTATCAAATTCTTCTGTTGATTCAACAATTTCAGATGTACTAGCAATTGTAGTCATCTTTTATGGTATACCAATATATATATAGAGAGAGAGAGAGAGAGAGATATGATATGGCTTATGAGTAACTTCTACCCCATTTCTAAGGAATCATTTCGAAGATACAACACAGATATCAATAACTGTGCCCGATATCCTCTGAAGCCATCTGCAACCATACTCATTTGCGGAGTCGAGCCCACCGGTAAATTTCTTCCACGAATTTTGAAATGAAACATCAAAATTCTGCAAGGATTCCGGCTCAAGTTAGTAAATCGTTGATTACTGCAAAGCAAAAATCCACATTTCAGATTCAATACACTACAAAGGAATGTTGCATTTGAAAATTTAAAGAAAAAACAAAACAAAAACAACCAATAATCATGAAAAAGAAAAACTACTGCTGAATTTATACAAACTGTTAAAAAAATATAGCATGACATGAGAAATTAATGATCTTATCCTTAGATATAGATTCGCAATTGATACTTTTACAGATAAATGAAGAATTGAGACTAAAAAAAAGTGCACAATTGAATCAGTCTTTCATTAAAAAGTAAATTCTGCAGCTGAATTTCTAATAAAAAAAGAAGAAAACTTGCCTTGTAAAAACGCGAGGAGAATCAGAGGCTTTGATCTCAAGAGCTTCAAGTAATCAAACCCAGAGAGATTTAGGATGATAAAAAAAAAAAAAAGGGAAAGGGTTTTTGGGAGAGAAAGAGAGAGAATTGGGATTGTTAAAAGTTTGGGCGTTGGGAAAGTGAATGAAGAAAGAGAGGGAAAATGAAATCACGAGGAATACGAGACCTTACCTTGCCAACGACAAGAAGAGCTATGGAAAGAGCCTACGATTGAGAGAGACTGTGACTCTTTCTTTTCCTACAGGAAACAGATAGAGAGAGAGAGAGCTCGTGGAATAGGGAGACGAGTTTTGAGTTTGAACAGTAGTTAGAATTGTAAATGTAACATGTGGGGTCCACCATAAATTCGGATGTCAGTCTGATATTTTTGAAGCACATCAATATTTAATTTATTTTATAAATTTATGTGGCAACAAAAGCGATCATCTTCGTGTTCTTCTTGTTGGACAGTACTAGAAATAAATCCATTTAATAATATTTGTCATATCCATCCCGTTTTCTTTCTTTCTTACTTGAACCTTTTTTTAACCATCTCAAATAAATAAGATTGTGGTTAAGGTAGTAAATTATTAAGTAATATTTATAAAGATATATTATTTCTTAAAAATGTTTATAAATATAATAAAAAAATTTATTAATTAATATTGAATTGTATATTTTTACTAATAAATTAATCAGTGATTCACATATTTTCTATTATTAATCACTGATCGACCCAATAAATATTACTATATTTATCAATATTTTTCTTAGAACTTCTCAATTTGATATATTATCTAAACAAAAACTTTTATTTTAGAAATACGAGCCAGGTGATTTTGATCAAATATATAAATACCTTTTGTAATTAAAAAAATCATTAATTATATCCACATTATTTAAAATTATATCAATGAGACTCTTCCCTTCTAACATCGTTAATTTTCTTTTAGTCATAACTTTTTCGTTTGAATTTTGATTGGAATGATTTAAGATATTTTGAAATATTCGTTTTGAACTCTATTTTATGATCACTTCAAACTCTACCAACATTAACACCAGTATCTATTGAGTTATGCTAGTGTTTCTTTCAAAATTGAAATTTAATTGTCAACATTGGGTGGGAAAAAGGAAGGAAAAGTTGGGTATATGAGTAGAAGTAAGAAAAGGGGGAAGGCAAAGAGAAAAGAAAATAAGAAATTGCCTCCCTAGGCTATGTATAGTCACATAACGTTGAAATAAAATAAAAGTTAGGAGGGTGGGAAAAAAAAAGTAATTTTGGAAGCACGGCTTCAAAATTTATCAAATCAAGGATCCAACTTTTTGGGACAAAGCAAATTTTTTTTTTCCTCATACCAATATTATATTATATACATCTCCCCTTTAACTTTTAACTCAACTTTTCCTTGTTTCAATTTACCATCATCATGTACATTGATTATAATTAACTATGAGATCATTTTTTTTTACCTATAATATTTCTTGGGAATGATTATATGCTTTGAAAAATGTATGCCTACCATACAAAATCCATAAAATATCTAACCGGTCGGGTCGAAATAAATTGTATGAAATTGTCCCTGTTATAAATTGTCATATGTTGTACTTATTTATCGAGTCATGTAACATATTTAGTTTTTAAAATTAAATGAGGATTATATTATTCTCGCTATATTCTATCAGAAAGCATTACATCAAAATACTTTTCATTAGTTTATTCTGATATACAAAGATCTTTATATATACAATTGAGAACCCACTGACTATAACAAACTCTAACAACTTAACCAACTCAACAGCCTACATAACTTTCCTCAACACCCCCACTCAAGCTCAGGAATAATAGAAGAAAAACTTGAGCTTGCCTATGAATTGAAACAGATCAACAAGTAACATTTACAACATTTACATTTGCAAGTAAAAAGATACTTCTAAGTAATTAACTCTTGTGAACACCCCCACTCAAACTTTGGGGTGGATGTACAACACAGAGTTTGTCTCTTAAGGGCTTCAAATCTGGAAATTGGAAGTGGCTTTGTAAGTATATCAGCAAGTTGATGTTCAGACGGAACAAATTGAACATCGAGTTCCTTAGTCAATACTTTTTCTCGAACAAAATGAACATCAATCTCAATGTGTTTAGTTCGAGCATGAAAACTCGGGTTTTTAGCCAACAAACCAAAGACCCATGTTATCACACCACAATACAGGACATGAATTAAGTGGAAAACCAAGTTCCTTAAAAAGGGATTCGAGCCATATAACTTCAGTAGCAGCTTGAGCCAAAGACCGATATTCTGATTCGGTGCTAGAACGGGCAACAACGTTTTGTTTACGAGATCCCCAAGTGAGTAAATTTGAGCCAAGAAAAATACAATAACCACTTGTAGAGCGTCGGTCATCAACACTGCTGGCCCAATCAGCATCACTATAGCCATGAAGAGTGAGATGAGGGGTAGCAGAAAAATGAATACCATGTGAAACAGTACCACATATGTAACGAAGTAATCTTTTGCAGGCTTGCCAATGAGCTACAGTAGGAGCTTTTAAAAATTGACTCAACTTGTTGACCGGAAAACTAATGTCAGGGCGTGTCATGGTCAAATATTGAAAAGCGCCAATTGTGCGACGATAAAGAGTCGGATCAGAAAAAATAGGGCTGCCATGAAGAGACAATTTTGAGCCGAATACCATAGGAGTTGGACATGATTTGGAAGCAGACATATTTGTGCGTTTCAGCAACTCAGATGCATACTTGGACTGAGTAAGGTAGATGCCAGACGAGTTTCTTCGAACTTCAAAACCAAGAAAGTAAACAGGACCCAATATTTTCAAAGCAAACCGATCATGAAGTTGAGAGATGAAGCCTGAATAATCACACTAGAAGATCCTGTAACAAGAATATCATCCACATATACTAATACAAAGATAGAAACATCGCAGTTTTGTGTATGAAAAGTGAAGGATCGACTTCAAGACTCAAACTTCCATTGAACTAGGACGATTTGAGTTTATCAAACCAAGCTCTGGTGCTTGACGAAACCATAAAGAGCCTTTTGCAATTTGCAAACATGAGACTCTTTACCAGGTGACTACAAATCCTTTGGGTCGTTTCATATAAATCGCTTGGTGAGATCACCATTTAAAAATGCGTTGTTAATATCAAGTTCCTTGAATTTCCCGGTTAAATGTGACAAAGAAGAGAAAATAAAACACGAATAGTAGATGGCTTCACAACAGGGCTAAAAGTGTCAAAGTAGTCAATACCCAGGAGTTTGTTGAAAACCTTTGGCTACAAGACGAGCTTTGAGTGCATTAATGATCCCATCGGCATTTGTTTTCACTTTGTATACCCATTTATTATCAACTACATTCATACCATTTGTTCGAGGAACCAAAAACCATGTATTATTACGTTGAAGAGCATTAAATTCCTCAGTCATGGCAGTTTTCCAACTTGGATCTGAAAGAGCTATATCATCATTAAGAGGCTCAGTAGGTAAGTGCTCAACTGTTGTGGAAAGGGCAGCAAATTGAGGGTTTGGTTTGAAGACGCCTGTTTTTGAGCGAGTGGTCATAGGATGGGTGGATTGAATTGGTGATCTATGGATAGAGGTTGGAATTTGGAGAATAGGATTGCGTGTCTCTGACTGGTTTTGATTGATAGGAAGTAATTTGGAACTTTCAATTTGATTTGGTATTACAATGTTAGGATGTTGACAGGATATAGGATGGGAGATAGTATCAATCCTAGGTGAGAATTTAGACAATAAAAAATCAGAATATGGAAATTCTGATTCATTAAAAGATGCAGTACGAACCATATAAATCCTCCCAGAGGACATTTCATAGCACCGATAGCCTTTATGGTTGTTGTTGTAACCAAGAAACAAACACTTTTTGGAGCGGAATTGGAACTTTTGGTTATTGTAGGGTCGTAAGAGAGGATAACAAGAACAACCAAATATGCGCATGAATGAATAATCTGGGTCTCGAGAGAAAAGTTTTTGATAAGGAGAGGCATTTGCAAGAGTGGCAGTAGGTGTTCGATTTATGAGAAATACAGAAGTTGAGAAAGACTCCCACCAAAAACGTAAAGGTAGATTAGCTTGAGCAAGGAGTGAGAGACCAACATTAACTATATGTCGATGTTTTCTCTCAATTCGCCCATTTTGCTGATGCACATGAGGACAAGGATGACGAAAAAGTACACCTATTTTGTTAAGTAGTGGAAGAAGGCTACGAAATTCACCTCCCCAATCTGTTTGGACACATTTAAGTTTGGTTTCAAACTGTCTTTCGATGAGTGTATAAAAATGAATGAAAGTATGCTTAGCATCAGATTTAAGTTTCAAGGGAAAAATCCAAGTATAACGTGTATATTCATCTACAATACTCAAGTAATAGCGAAAACCAGACAGAGAAAGTACAGGGGCAGGGCCCCAAATGTCAGCATGAACAACTTCAAAAGGTTTGGAAGCAACATTATTTGACAAAGGAAGAGAGACTTGATGTAACTTGCCTAATTGACAGGCTGCACAAAAGGACATTTTATTACATGCTCTGGCAGTGATTTTTACAAGGGGGGAGAGAGCTTGAAGAGCTCGAGGGGAGGGATGTCCTAGGCGTTTGTGCCACAAATTCACCAAATTTATTTGAACAGAATGTAAATCAGACATTTGACTAACATAACAGGTTGAAGAATTTGAAAAAGGTAAGGGAAGCAGTAGAACTTTGCACGAGTGAGTTGTCGGCTTTTAGAGAGGTTGCGATCTCAAAGTGGTAGAGGCCATCTTTAGTGGAACCCCGCAATGTAGAATGGCTTTTGTAGTTTTATCCTTGATAAAACAGAATGAAGAATCAAATTCAACAATAACATTGTTATCCTGAGTAATACGAGATATGCTCAAAAGATTTTTAGTGATAGTAGGAACACACAAAATTTTCTTAAGCTGAAGAGAAATTGAGGGGCAGGAAGAGGATTGAAGAGATGAATGGCCAATATGAGAGATAGGGAGTTGAGCACCATTACCTACAGTGAGTTTGCCCTTACCATGATAATTACTTGCCAGAGACAAATTATTGAGATCTGCAGTGATGTGATCAGTAGCACCACTATCCGGATACCAATAATCATCATTTGAATTGTTGAATGATGAAGCAGTATAGACTTCTGACTCGGAGGCCTGATTATGGAAGAATTGTCCTGGTGGATTATTTGAGGTGCTTGCTTGATTAGAATTCTCTATTACAGCTTGTGGATTGGGGTTAGGTCTCATAGGATTTGTATTGGCTACTGCAGCATGTGCTTCAGGTCGAAAATCGCGTTTGAATCGATCATAGCAATTTGGTGCAATGTGGCCAATTCGACGACAAATTTGACAAGTAGGACGATTTCCATTTCTACCTCGACCACGACCTCTTCCACCAGAATTGTTCTGATAATTACCATTACGATTTCCCTGTCCCTGTCTTCCTTGATTATTTCCTCCTCGATTTCCATTTCTGAAAACAGCGGTATTAGCAAGGTGATTGAGAGTGTCAGATGAACCTGATGAAGTATATTGCTCAATACGTAGTTCTTGATTCTGTAACAAGAATTGTGCCTCTTCCATTGTTACTGTGTCATGACGTGCGGTGAGATGAACAACAACTGAATCGTACTCAAGACCTAAACCACCAAGAATGTAGAGAAGAAGTTGAGAATCACTAATGGATTCACCAGCAGTAGAGAGACGATCAGCGAATTCTCTCATCTTCATCATATAATCGTCCATACTCAGAGATCCTTTCTTGCAAGTCTGGAGTTGTTGTTGAAGTTGAAGAATTCGAGCTTTTGATCCAGAAGAGAACAATGATTCGAGTTTAGACCAAACTTCATGAGAAGTTACACATCTTGCGATATGACCGGATATGCTTTCACTGATAGATGCGAATAGCCAACTGAGAAGATGTTGATCAATTCGTCTCCATGCTACAAATTGTGGATTAATTGATGTAGAACTTTCAGATCCAGAAATGATTCGACGAGGTTGTGGTTGAGTTCCAAAAAGGAAGCTCTCAATATCATTTGCAGCAACAGACGAAATCACTTGCGATCTCCAAAATACGTAATTGTTTCGATCAAGTTTAGAAGAAATCGGAGTTAATTTCAGTTTAGATGTGGGCGGAGAAGACGATGAAAACTCACTTTGAGTTGAAGAACTCGATCCAGGGATGGAAGCCATTGATGATTACAAGAATATGAACTCCAAACAGAATTTCTATGAAACAATTTCAATACAATTGCAAAGAATTTATTGAAGATTGCAACAAAAAAAAAAAATTTGAGAGAAATCGCTGTAGAGGAAAACGTAGAGAAACCAGAGAGAATTAGGGATTTCTCACTAAAGGACGAAAGAGGAGAGTTGACGTGTGTCAACTGGCTCTGATACCATATCAGAAAGCATTACATCAAAATACTTTTCATTAGTTTATTCTGATATACAAAGATCTTTATATATACAATTGAGAACCCACTGACTATAACAAACTCTAACAACTTAACCAACTCAACAGCCTACATAACTTTCCTCAACATATTCCAATACTCTTTGTGGTGAATATTTGAATTTGCTATAATATTCAATAGGATCGTGGAGAGATATTATTATAATCTTAATTTTATTTATTGAGGCTTTTATACATATAATAGAATTAATATCAATATTTACAAAAATGACAGCCGAAAAATTTATTTACAAACATATCAGAAAGTCTAAATTAGTGATTTACTGTGATATATGGTAAATCACTTATTTCGCGAATTATCGAACTTCTTCCGCTCAGATATGCCGCCAAGAACGCCAAATTAAATATTTTCAATCGTAAATCTATTTAGATGTACGTTGGATTTACATTTCCAATCGTCTACTCCGTTAACATTTCAACATAGTCATACTTTTATATTTTCAGATTTTCTCCATTCCATCTCCCTCAACTCAAACCACACCTCCTAATTATTAAAATATTAGAACATTTTAAAAATTACTCAAATGACATAATTATAGTTCAATAAATTTATTGAACTATTTTTCATGGTATTTTTAATGATTTTTTTTTTTACTTTTTTAATTTTAAGTTCAATAATTTGTCGAACTATTTGATTATTTTCATTATTATTTTCAATAAATTTATTAGTTTTTTTATTTTTTTAATTCAATAAATTTATTGAACTATAATTATACTATTTGAGTAATTTTTAAAAGAACTCTAACATTTCAGTAACTAGTGTGTTAAAATATGTTATTTCAGTAATTGCCCTTAAAAAAAATTATATAAAATCTTCGGACATGTAAAAGCTTGACTAATCTCTCAAATTAAAAAGTTTTAGGTCTTGATTTTACTCGATTAGGTTGAAATTTTGGTCAGAAATTGAAATTAATTGAAAATTTCAATCTCAACGTTGCTGAAAAAAAGGTCCAAACGAAACAAATTCAATAGAATTCTTCATTATCACCTTTGAATTTTTTTTTCAAGGTCACATGATAATGAAAACTAATTTCATTGGCTAAATATTCGATAGTGATGCGGGTGTCATTTCATGCATCATTAAGTCCCATGCTTTGATTGACAAAGTCTCACTTTAATTCATATTCCTTCTCTCCATTAAAGTATTCATTGCACACATTTTCACTATGCTTTCACTTTATTTTAATTTGATTTTTGTTATTTTTTTCCCGCCTTTACCGAAATGAGGAAGAAAATAAGGGGAAAAATAAATATATCATGAAGCAAAATGCATTAAAATGTTTTGTAAAATGAGCCCTAAAATAGTGTGACTAATAAAAAATAGTTGACGTTGACCACTCGGATTCAAATAGGAGAGTGATCAATTGGGGTTAGAAATGACAACGAGTCGTAAATGAGAAGTGTAGGTATAGGTCGAGATGTTCTCTCCATTTTCATCTCTGAATTTGATTCAGGGAAAAAAATTCTTGATCCTAATGTTAACCTAATTAATTAGAGGATTTCTAGTCCAATTAAAGTCAGGTTTCTATGAATTTGGTCATTCGTAGATTAAAAAATATTATAAAAAAATAGATGTGTCCGAACAGGTAAGAAGATATGAAAAAAGTAGGAACCAGTCCGGTTCTTAGATATGAAAAAAGTAGGAACCGGAACGGTTCCCTTAAGAACCGGACCGGAATCAAATCGGTCGGCTCCTAACCGGTTTTTTTATCGGTTCCTTACCGGTTCTTTAGCAATTCGGTTCCGGTCCGGGTCGGTTCAGGTAACACATAATGTCTTAGAATTATTTGACAATGAAATCCTAACTTCATTCAAAATCAAATTATCACAAATGAAATCAATAGAAACTCAAAAGATCCATTCTAAAATTATAGATATATGAATATGATCATCAAATTCATAATAATATATCAAATAAATCGATCCAAACTCCTAAAATCAATTCAGAAAACTAACGAATTTGGCCTGCTATATAATTTTTTATTTTTCCTTATCGGTTCGGTTCCGGTTTCTAACCGGTTCTTTTTATGGAGACCAGAACCGAACCAGAATTCTTATCGGTTCCAATAACAGAATCGGAGCCGTATGAACTGGTTTCTGTCCAATTCCTACCAGTTTCGGTTCTGCTGGTTCTACTGGTTCTACTTGCAGCCTTAGTGGTTATTGCTTAAATAACCCAAATTTTATAATGATGGCCCAACATTAGACCACCCTAAGGGGGTTGTTTGTTTGTAATATTTGGGGATGGGTTCCAAACCTCATTATGATTTTATATCCTCATCCCATATTTGTTTTGTTAATAGGGAAGAGAATCTAAACTTCATGGGTTCTTATAGCCCATTCTATGAGGTTTAGAATCCCTCCAAAACACACGAAGTTCTCATCACCCATGAAATAGATGAGAGATAAAAGAAGAGAAGAGAGGAGTGAGAGAGAAAAAATATTTTATATTGTAATTTTATTATTCTCATCCATCTAAAACCAAACACATTAAGCTAGAAACCATTATTTTCCAAGTAAATTTTAGTCGGTTACCATAATACTATATCTCATTCCCATGGGATTTATGGGTCAATTTTTGTATATTTTTATGAGCTGGACCCAGTCTTACTTTTTAAGGAAAATATAAAGTAAACAAGCCAAACAAAAACCATTCCTCTCAAACATTATTGTCTCGTCTATTTGTCTATTACAACTTGACAGTTTTACCACTTTCTATCTGTTTTTCGTGATATAACAAGATGATTTTACCTCAATTATACATTCAAATATTCAGAATCACTATTAACGATTTTATCACAATATTAATTAAGAAAAATAACATGCATAATTTCATCAAGTTGTTTAGATATATATATATATATATATATATATATATATATATATATATTAAAAATAAAAACTTTATTTTACTAGGATAACTCTTTGACATGATAGTATTGCAACTTGTTAGTGTTGTTGCGTAAAAATGGAGAGCTTCCACGTAGGCAACGAACTTAATTTATCGGATGAGTCGGAGATAGTCGGCTGCTTCGACGGCGTCTACGTAGGTACCGCACAAGGGAAAGGAAAAGTGCCAGGTGTGGTCCAGGCTAACACCCTCCCGATGCTAAAGTCGAGCAAGCAGAGCTAGTGTCTGAGAGAGTAGTAGTAGAGATTAGTTACCTAATGAATGAATTTCTTCTCCTATTTATAGGAGATTAGGTTGATGACATCATCGCGCCACATGTCGCGTCGGGATTGGGTCATGTGTTGCTTCCCAATTATGTGTCGCTTTCGGGTCACGTCACGTGTCATTTTCCGATTGGGCACTTGTAATCGGTTTAGATATGTAGGTCGTGTTGGAAGCTGCGTAGCGGTTCTTTTCCCAGTGCATGGACTTTATGCCAGGTACTGCAGTCAGACGAGTCTTTGGACCAGGTCTTTACACCAGGTGTCTTGGACCAGAATCTTTGGGCCAGTGCTTTGGACCAAGTCTCTGGACCAGTCTTTACACCAGGTCTTGGACAGGAGTCTTTGGGCCAGAAATCTTGGACCAGGTCTTTACACCAGGCGCCTAAGTACCACGTGAGACCAGGTGCCTAAGTACCACGGTAGACTAGGTGCTTTCAAGATCTGCTGCGCGGTCGGGGCAGTGCGTAGACAAATTTTATCAAGTTGTAAAATTCCCCGTGTAATCCAATTTCACCCCACAACAGTTAGAATTTTACGTGTCGTATAGTTTTTAAAAGTATTTATAAATATAATATTTTTCAAATAAAAGGTAAATTATGATTTTTTATATTAAATTATTCATTAATCGATTGATTGTGACAAATAACTTATTGATATTTTGTATTTAGAATATCGATACACTATAGTAACTATTGTGATTAACATACTTAATAATTTATTATATTTTTAATTACTTAACAATGTATTATATTTATAAATACTTTTTTTTATAATATAACGTTAAATTTATAATCACATGATGTTATTTTCATTTATAAATTTATGATTTTTTTTCATCTCTAATAAATATAGAACTTTATTGCACCTTCAATATTGTATTTAAATTTTTTACAAAAAAATTGACTAAAACTTAATGATATTAATGAAGAAAATTCAACATCATAACCCCTCTTCCAAACTTGAGATTAACTCTCATGCATTTTAAGAAAGATAATACTTGACTGTTTAATTTTAAACAATTAAATTTATTTCGGGGCCAGTAAAAAAAAATTACGTGGATAAATTTATTAAAAAAATAAAAGAGTGTTATAGTATTTACCTGCGAGTATTTTTTCAATGATCATAAATAGTCTTGTCTGTTTAGAATTAAGTAACGTATTATTTTTTTACGACAAACCAAGTAAAAGAAGATCAAGAATAATATAATGCTTGAAATGTCAACCATTTTATTAAATTGGGCCATCACTAAAAGACGAATGAATATGGCAACACAATACCAACATATATCATGAAAGACAGAAAGGTCCATGCACTAAAAAACCTTGCCACCCAACATCAACACTATAACGTGAAATTGCCAATCTCAATTCACAATTATTCATTACTTCTCTCTCGCTCAATCACCACAACTTCCAACATTATCAGCTTTGTCAATGCATATATTGCAATTTGCATTTTTATCAAATATTTTATATACATTTTACAGCTTTTTTTTCATGACATCACCCAAAATGGGTAGAGGATATTATTTATTGATTACTTAATTATGTTTAATTTAACATCTCTAATAGTATATGTTATGTAACTGTTGATAATAAATAGTCCTGTTGGAGTGATGGACCAAACTATTTATTTATTATTGGTAATAGATGGATATGACATATTATAAAATAATAGTAAATGAAGATATTTGGTTCAGGTTTATCAAGGTAATATTTAAAATTGTAACTTTAGTATGGTGTATTATTGTGATCTATTATTTCTTCTTGAGTTAAATTAAAATGTAATATTTATTACAAACTTTAAATATAGTATACAACTGACATTTAACTGTATCATTAGATATTATAGCATCTCTTGAGAAAATAATTAATCATATAGCACAACTATTAAAAATTTACCAAAATATCATATTACTTCTAATTCAATACATTAGCTTATTTTTAGTATTTTATATTTTTATTTTTATTTTTGGTTGAATAATTGTCATCTAAATGAATTCTAAGAGCTAAAACTCTCATTTACTAAATTCGTTATACATCATGTCATCGAAATAACATATTTTTTCAAGTTAACTAAATTATTGAACTGTAATTTAAGTAAATAATTACAAGTAGCGACATAAATAAAAACACATATCTAATATTTTATTTGAAGATAATACATGTATTATTATTTATTATATATGACGTATCATTAATCAACATATATAGCATAGCATACATATAATAAGAATGATAGAATGATTTTTTATTTTAATTTTAATTTTCTAAACTTAGTTTGCTTCAAGCTCTCTTGAGAAGAAAAATCAAATGTTAGAGGTGGAAATTTTCTATATATAGATACAAAGTAAGACAGAGACTTCCGAACCAGTAATTCAATAATCTATCGGGAATGGGATTGGCAAAGACATTTTTATTGTTTGTCGGTCAATCTTTTCATTTCTATCAATTCAATTTCATTTTTTATTATTGGGCTCGAGGAATATACATTTTTAACAATTCAATTTCAGTTTACTTTGTTATTATTATTCGATGTATTAAATTTTGTCATTAATTTTTTTAACAGATTTTTTATTTTTCTAATACGTTTTTTATCAAATAAAAATTAATTTTATTGCAATTTATTAATATTTGACTGCAATGAGATGACAATTGAAATAGATATAGATATGAATGAGGCAATTACTGAAATAACATATTTTTACATGTTAATTATTGAAATGTCAGAACTTTTTAAAAATTACTAAAATAATATAGCTACAATTAAATAATTTATTGAATTAAAAAAATGTGTAAAAAAAAACAAATTCATTGAAAATAATAATAAAAACAGTCAAATATTTCAATATATTATTGAACTTTAACTTAACAAGTAAAAAAATAAACAAATTTATTGAAAATACTCGTGAAAAATAATAAAGTATTAGTTCAATAATTTATTGAACTATAGTTATGCTATTTGAGTAATTTTTAAAAAGTTATGACATTTTAGTAATTAATATGCAGATTTATGTTATTTGAGAAAAATTCTAATTTATGAATAGTCCCTAAAGATATGGCGCATATGATTGGGGATGTCTACTCTACTGAACTCAGTCCAACATGGTAATAGAATTGGGTTATTGTAGTATAGTTATAAAAATCATAATTTTTCTTATATACCACTTAACTGAAAAAAAAAATAGTTTAAATATATTTCAATTGATTAAACATCGATATCTCTTTCATGAGATCGAACGGTCAAATATTCTCTCATTAAATAAAAAAATTAGAAAAACAATCACAATCAAGTTTTGTCAACTAATAAATCATTCTTAATCTTGTACTAATTGGGGATAAGGAGATGGCGATTCCACAAGTCTAACCAACGTTTGTTTTCTAGTTTTAAAACCCATACAAAGCGGTTGTTTTCTAGTTTTAAAACCCATACAGTGGTTTCTTAACCCATCACTTTTGACAAACTCATTTATTTTTTGAATTTGAACATAATTTACGTTAACTCAAACTTAATAAACTCACTATTTTGCACAATCTTAACAACCTTCTGCTTAATAACTTTGTCTAAAATCCACGAGCCAAACATGACGTTAGATAGAGCCTGTTAATTAGATCACTCCTTCTCACATATTGTAAAAAAATATAAAAAAGATCAATAATTTTAATCAAAATATCCCCTCTACGTTTTGATGACTAAGTGAATAGATTCCCCATAAAATATCTAATTTATTATACATTTATTAAAGAAACAAATATCCTAAAATAGTCATTTATACGTAATTATTTACCGAAATTTCAGTCAATCTAGCCAACTAGGGCCCTCAAATGGCCCAATTACTCAATCTCGGCCCAATCACCCTTCTCATTCTCTTCCTTCAAAATCACTCCCTCCCCCCAATCTCTCTCCTCCCAAAAACAAAAAACACTCTCTCCCATTTTCCCTCTCTAAAAATGGAGCCCTCTTCCGCTTCCGACGACATCGCCGACGACCTTCAGAGTCTAAGCTTCAACTCCACCAACACTAACCGCAGTATCAGCTCCAGCTCCGAAACCACCCTCACTGCCTCTTCCTCTTCTCACATCGGCTCTCTCTCTTCCTTCCTCTCCAAACCTCACGCGCCGTCTTCTGATCCTTGTTTTTCCGCCGTTAACCGGATCCGATCCGAATCCTCTACACGACAACTCGCTTTCTCTGACCTCAGATTCTCTCACCGGCTTGGCTCCGGTGACATTGGCTCCGTTTACCTAGCGGGACTAAAGTGCGCCGGTGCGGAGGGGTGCATGTTAGCGGCGAAGGTGATGGATAAGAAGGAGTTGATCAGTCGGAGTAAAGAAGGACGGGCGAAGACTGAGAGGGAAATACTTGAGTTGTTGGACCATCCGTTTCTTCCCACACTCTATGCTAGTATCGACTCGCCGAGGTGGCTTTGTCTTTTGACCGAGTTCTGTCCCGGCGGTGACCTCCACGTGCTCCGTCAACGACAGCCTAACAAACGCTTCGACGAACTTGCCGTCAGGTGCGCACTATAGCAATTCACTCTCTTATTTTTTTTTTTTAATTTCAAACCCCTCACTTGATAAAAATAATAACTAGTTTATATTATAAAGAGTATTCTTTATTATTTATTTTTCTTATAGATATTATATAAATTGAACGATGAGAGACTCAAAACTTTACATTTAACCTCTCGCGTCTATTCATCCTTTAATCTATACAATTGTGATATGATTGAAATAATGTGAATGTAACTTGCAAGATGTTTCGATGCATATAATTAAAAATAGTTTTCTATTCATAGTAAAATTGGTAATTCTAGTAGTATTGAATAATTTTTTATCTCGCACATCTTAATTTTTTAAAGAAATTTCAATGTGTCACCTTATTTTAAAAATATTTATAGACACAAAATTTTAATTAATGTATTATTAAGTGACTAACGTAATCCATCCAAACTGCGTTATGCTCAAATAGTTAGGAATCTACTCGATTTTAACACGGTTGAAGGTTCGGGTATTCCTTCTCCAATTTAATGTAATAAAAAAAATAATCCATATTATTCACTTACAATTGTAAATCATGGATTAAGATACTAAGACTCTACTACATTTATAAATAATATCTTATTTCCGAATTCTTTTTTTAAGTAATTAATTTGTTAATTAAAAAAACTGTGGGATTGGAGGAGGTGGGATCGGGTGTGGAAGCGTGTAAACGATTAAGCGGATACATGCGTTTTCGAAAGTGACGATACGTGGAATTGGGCCCACAATCTGACATGACCGGTATGACTGTCAGGTGTGGGGACCACAAGTCGGTCATTGTCTTTCAGGATTTACTGTGGGTTTGTCCGCACTCGATTATCTCGTTACTATAGGTAGATAGGTTGGTTAATTAAGACACTGGAACAGTAGTGGTCTCGGATTTAGTGATCAGATGCGGTAAAGCCCACGTGAGCTCGAGAGTCGATGTCGTGAATTCCCCCAGTAAGGAGCTACAAATCAGAAGGTCAAACTCCATCTATCTTGTTGACTTTTTATTCAAATTAGTTTACTGCCATAGGAGCAACCATGGGTCTAGAAACACTGGATGATTTTAACCAGTGTTATATATTTGGACACTGTTTGGAAGGAATTATTGGTCCACATCACATTAATTTTGCGTTTGTGACAATTTATTTCTCACTCTAAATTAAGTCAACTACCCATAATTTATTTTGTTCAAAAAAAAAAAAACTACCCATAATTTATTTTTTCCCATATATTGTGCTGGAAAAGCCAGCTCATAATGAATTATAACCATCTATTATTATGCTATCCCAGCTCCTTAGATGCACTGCTGGTAAACTTTCATTTATTTCAATGATGTTATAATTTCTAGCCAACTAGCTGGAAGTTTTGGGAGATATTTTTATTGAAGGTAATCGGGTCGGGGTTCAAACCCGTAACGAGCATTTAAATCAACTTATCTTTACCAGTTGAGTTATCCGTTTACGGAAGAAGAAAAAGATATATCTGAGTACTATAACTAGAAAAAAAATTGTCTTTTTTCGATCGAGTTTAGAAAGAAAGGGGTAGCATGTGATGGGGTAGTGATGATGTAGGGTCCAAAATACTACAAATATACACATATATTCGAAATTTATATAGCTTAAGGCAATCTTTTGTCTCTCCTTTTTTTGAATATAAACAATTCAAGTTGTTGCTCTTTAGCATCAATGAGGGGCTCACATGTCCTTTCCCGGAGATTTTGAGATCTCTATAGGCTATAGAATTAGAATTTGAATTCCACATTTTATGGTTTCTCCTCTTTAATTTGCAGGATTTATGGGATTTTATTTATAACCTACCATTTTAAGTAAATTGCACAGTGGCTGTAGCCCTGATTTCATGCTATAGTTTTAAGTCTCAAGAAGGAAGGTTCTTTTATTTTTTGGCTGGGGGGATTTCAATATGAACAGTGAACACACATCCTTAATATATGACAATTAATTGACACCTTCAGTTGGTGAATGATGTCATTGTCTGGTTCTAATTATAAAATCGAGAACGATATATATAAATCATGATTCAATTAGTTAGACTTCAGTCTTTTTATTAGGATGTATGTTTGAGTTCCGTCTTAATTTGATGTAATGTTAAAAAAAAAACTGCATATATATAGAGAGAGAAATTTCTGGAGCCCCTCCACAAAATATTATTGATTAGACTATGGGGTCGGGTCCCCTACCTAAAAGTCTTGAGACATTTCGTTATTTCTCTCTTGTTCTCTTTTGCTAATTTTATGTCCTATAGGCTATAGATAGCAAATATCCTTTTTCCCGGGCCTGCTTATGTATGATTCTGGTTTCTCTCTCCCCTCTATTTGACTCGTGTCAAGTCTTCATCACTCAATAGTTTTCTTTTTAATTTAATTTTAATAGGGATAATTGCAAATCTTGTAAATTTTGCAATTACATATTTTCATAGTTAGCAAATCACTAGTTCACATGCTAATCAATGCCAATCTATGTTAAAAGTATTAAAAATTATTATATTTACCAATAGAGCAATCATATATATATATATATATATATATAAATATTATATCAAAATTTGCCATCGAGTGTAATTTTCCTTTTTAATTGGTCTAATTTTACAATATGTTATATTTACATGTAGGTTCTATGCGTCAGAGGTAGTGGTTGCTATTGAATACCTTCACATGATGGGGATCGTATACCGTGATCTAAAGCCTGAGAATGTGCTGGTACGATCAGATGGCCACATTATGCTCACTGATTTTGATCTCTCGTTAAAGTGTGAGGATTCTACTTCAACCCCACAAGTTATTACTTCTAAAAATCCAACAAATAACGCCGCCCCACAAAAAGACTACCACATTGATGCCCCTCCTTTTACATCATCTTCCTGCATACTTCCAAATTGTATAGTACCAGCTGTGTCATGTTTCCACCCCAAACGTAAGCGCAAGAAGAAGTCAAGTCACCGCAATGGACCCGAGTTTGTTGCCGAGCCGATCGATGTTCGGTCCATGTCGTTTGTTGGGACCCACGAGTACTTGGCGCCGGAGATTGTCTCAGGCGAGGGCCATGGAAGTGCGGTGGACTGGTGGACTCTTGGAGTTTTTGTGTTTGAGTTGTTTTATGGGGTGACACCCTTTAGGGGCACAGACAATGAGCTAACCTTGGCTAATATTGTGGCTAGAGCCCTTGAGTTCCCTAAAGAACCGGCAGTTCCTGCGGCAGCTAAGGATCTTATCTCACAATTATTAGTCAAAGATCCGGTGAGACGACTTGGATCGGTGATGGGGTCGTCGGCAATCAAGCACCATTCATTTTTTCAAGGAGTCAATTGGGCATTGTTGAGATGTACATTGCCACCATTTATTCCCCCACCATTTAGAAAAGAAGTTGTAAAAGATGAAAGCTGTCCTGAGGCCCCAATGGACTATTATTAGTTGGCTAAAAAGTTAAGTAACGATTGCTTTTGGAATTAGTAATGATCAGCCACGGCCAGCCATACAATTTTTCACGACTTTATTCTGCGAGCATGCACATGTCCTTTTGTAAATCTCTCATGCAATGTGCATATATTAATAAATGTCTAGTTTAAGGCTATAAACTAGGCCAGTCAATGAGCTAATCTTAGCCAAATTAAGCTCATTTAGACTGTAATCAGAAATTATATTGAAAATGTCTTCTTAAAGTTTTGAGATCAAAAGTTGCTCAAGTTTGGTGAATTTTTTTAACTATTCAAAGCCAAGTCTTTAGTTTTTCTTGCTCATGTTATCATAATAACATTTAACCTGATAAAGCTCAAGTAAAAATGCAGCTTTCAAGTGATTTTTAGCTATTGTAAAAAGATGAACGAAATATCATATCAAATAAGCTATAGCTGAATGTTGTTGATGGGTGACTTAAATACTATTTTGACCCGACACGAAAATAGTTGATTGACTTTTTAAGTGATGAATGAAAACCGAGGTATTAGTTGGGTGTCTAGGGAACGTACATGCTGGTAGGCCTTTAAACTCACGTCATTCTATACCAATTATTCGTATATTGAATTCTCCTCCTCAATGCAACTTCCTTTTTTTTTTCGAAAAGATTTTTCACGTGTAAATTTCTTCTCTCTTCTTTCCCGATATTGTTACGTTTTTTTTTTACATTCCCTAATAAGTCAACGAGGAATATGAATTATCCATTAGAGGTCAATATCATGGTTTGGATGCATCTGCTCCCACAAAAAACATATGTATAATAATGATGCTGACTTCGTAACAGTGATGCCGTTGGAGCCATATGAATGAGCTTTGACAATGGTGAAGAAGAATTGATGGGGAATTGGTATAATTAACGTGTAGTTTTGTGTGTGTGTGTGTGTTTCCATGCAAAACTCACTCACACAATCACATGACTCTGTTTCGATTATAGGAAGAATGTGGGGTTCGACAAATACAAGTGGCTTCGTGTAGTTGTTTTCTGTTTGCTTTCATTTGTCTCAAATGGCTCTTGCTTTTTCTTGTTTTTTCGTGTGGGAAAAGTAAAAGGGTGTTTGGCAAATATGTTTTCTTTTTGGATTAAAATTCTCCATTTACATGAACAAGGGAAAAGGTTGATTTGATTTCATTCAATATCTTTATAAAGTCTTTTTTGATATTTGATCATTTTTCAATAACTTGAATAAATGAGTAATCATATCAAAATTGAGATGAGTTATTATTATATTCTTTGATTTTGAGATTATATTCCATTATGGTTGTCTATGGACTTTTTCTCTTTACAACATTATGGAACATAAGAAAAAAAACAAGTGTTGGGAATCAGATGGAGACATGGAAACAAACTTTGCAAAGCCAACCACTGGTTGAGAAAAAACATACAACCAAACTCTGCTTTTTAGGCCAATTTATATATTTTTCATTCCATTCCAATAATTGGAGCTATTTACCGAACTAACTAGATGTATTGGCCACATGTGTTTGTTTTTAGACATGGCTTTTGGATGTAGATGGGAAGGGAGGGATGATAGACCTGGTTTGGTGAGGGATAATGAATCTTTTGAAATGGCATGAGAAATTTTATCCATTTCAAGTGATTTGTAGAATGGTTACTATATATTGGTACGTGAGAACAACGAGTTACATACAAGTACATATTGGTGCCTGAGAATTACGATATTATTTTAACGTGCTTGAAAATACCTTTTGCCATTGACCAATTAGAATTAAGGTAAAATAAAGTTTCAGTCTCTAAGCATTGCTTAATTTATTTATTTTTTGTGGTGTTTTTTAAGTTTAAAATGGTTTATGTCACTAGATTATTCTAAGTTAACCTAGTTTGAATAATTATCTCAAATGTTCATTGATAAGTGTTCTCACGACTTAAATGCAAAACTAAAATATGAAGGAGGGATTGCGATTAACAACTTAAATACTACCTTACACATGATTGAATCATAAACGGGGGCAAGTTGATTGGCTACCATGACATTATAGAGCTTACATTTCATTCAAGGAAAGATCAGCTATAGATTCAGGAACAGACTTCAGAGCTTGTGTTGGACAAAAAGAAGTCACCAAACTTGGGGTTTTCCAGAGGAAGGAATCATGACAAAATCTTAATCATTCAAGATTTAGCAAGTTTCAAATGTGTTTCTCATCATTAAAATCTTTGATTAAAATGAATGAATAGATGACATGTTTTGTTTCATCACAAACATGAATTTTATGTTTTAGTTAGTAACATAGATACTAATCACAAACAAGATGAATTGTTTGAATTTTGCCCAATTCTCACTTTGATTTTAGCAGATAAAGACTACATTTGGAGCTTATTAAAACTAAGCCACCACAAAATAAACCGTATAACAAGGTAAGAGATAAATTTAGAAATAAGGATATGCTTTAGAGACCAAAATTTTATAACTTTTAGAAGCTTCTCTTATGCAAAGAAAAAAAGTTATCCTTACTAAAAGAGTCATAATTTATAGAGGATAATAAAATATAATGACAAATTATCTTTGATTAAGAACCAAATCCCCGTCTCCCATGCATCCCTTACAATTTCTTCCACTTTGCTTGTATATTCATGGCTCCTCCTAACTATATTTTTCTTTTCTCAATCAATACCCTTTTACAAGCACCACTTAGCAAATAGCAAACGGAAGCCAAGACCTCTCCAATTCCCCTAATGCCCTTCATCATTCGGGGTTTAATATAGGGTTTTCCATTGGGAGGAGCTCTCCATCAAAGTGAGAAACAAAGGATGAGAAAAAACGACAAGGAGGAAAATTTGACTCCGATTGGCATTGATTTTCGACAACTTCATAAAAAAGTTTGTCGCTTTTATTTGTTTAATAAATGGATTTTAAAAATTATTTGGTGAGATTTGAATTCACCGAACACTAATCTGATTTATGATAAAACAAGGCCCAACTAACCTTTTGACAACCGGACAATTGTTAACGATTTAATTGTATTAATTCCATTAAGTATTATTCACATTTACAATTTAAACAAATTTCTTCCTTAACCCACCTAAAGTTACTGATACCCTTGACCCAACATCCGCTTTTCATTCACCAATGAGGTCATCATTTACATTCTCTCATATAGAGAATATGCCATATGAACAACTGATCGCAAATTTAAAGATTACATTAAATGAAAGTTCTATTAAAATGTATTGTTTATGACTTGTTGAGTGTTTTAGATTGTATTTAATTATATTGAGTCTCTCAGTCAGTTATTTGTCCAAGTCTTAAGGTGATTATGGGTCCGTGATTCATTTATACATTAGTTGTTATATCAGCAAATTGTTAGTCCAATATGAAACTAATGTATAATTTGGTTTCTCTAAATTACATTTTATTCTCAAATTAAGTATCGAGTTCGACAAACTAAGGTAGTACAAAATTAAAAAGTGGCAAGGGTTTGAAAGCCAAAATTTGGGACATAATCGTATAAATCTAAATTAACATGTACAATCAAAATCTTGTTTGCCTACAAGTGAACAATAATAAAATTATTAACCATCATGAATTCATGATTATGTTTAAACTATAAGAGGAAAAAAGCACAATAAAAATTGCATGAAACCTTTTTACCGGGGACTGAAGTTAAATAGATGCTTTGATCAAATCCATAAAGGTAAACGATGAATGTACAGAAGAGGTAGAGTGCAATATGCATAACATCATGGGAGAGAAATGATATTACCGCCAAAATGATGGTTTAAAAATATATTTAATAGCTTAATAGACAACGAGGTGGGGATTTTATTCTAAACCTATGTTAAAAAAGGGTCTATATAATCTTTCTTTAGTCTGTTATAGACTGAATTAAAATTTGCGACTTCTAAGAATCCCAATTCAGTATAAAAAAACGTGCACATCAAACATCCACAACGAAAAGGAAAGCAATGGAACCATGCTCGGCATCTCCCATACAAAGCATCGCATTTTGAGATTTTAAAGTCGGGGGATGAATTGTGAACACATAATACGAAATGAAATGAGAAACATAGCAGTGATAAATCACAACTCAAAAGATAGTGACCATTGAAAATGTTGAAAGTTTCATCTTCATCTATCAAAATTTGGAGTTCCAACGGCGTGAAACGAAAAACAAATCTCTAACAGATTACCACAGGCAAATCACTTTAAGGAAAATAAACTTAAACACTAAATACCAATTGAGTCGCTTAGTCAAAGAGGCTGAATCCCATATCCTGCAGAAGATTAAACATAGAATTCAGGCTCAATAACATAAGAAAGATAAGCCAATCAATAAGAATATATTAAAGAAATAGAAATATTTAAGCTTAAAAACTCACGTCATCAGATTCCTCCTTCTCTTCGACCTTCTCCTCTTTCTTTTGCTCGGCTGCAGCTGGAGCACCACCACCACCACCACCACTGACTGGTGCAGCAACAGCGACACCACCGCCACCGGAAGGCACTGACGCCAACTTCTCCCGACCGGAAGCAATTAGCTCGGTGAGATCTTTTCCCTTCACTTGAGTCAATAGTAACTCAATCCTCGCATCATCAGCTTCGGCCCCAACTGTTAGATAATAAACAATCCAACAAAAACCTCAATACAAATTTACAAAAAAAAAAATTACTACTTCGAAGAGCAAAGGAATTCTACATTTCATGTCAATGCCAGCAACTAACCTATAAATTCAAAACAAAAAATTCAATATAACCTCATCTCTCAGATCGAACAAAAAACCAAACTAATCCCAAATCCTGGGCATAATCTAAACATTCTCTATTTCTTAAAAATTATTTCTTTCGTTAATCAACTTTAACTTGTTCATATTATTCAAACGAACTAATTCAAGTGACAGCTAAAATTTACGTTAAAATTTTAAGCAGATCTTAAAAGAAAACATATTGGAAATGATGATAAATAACCTGAATTAAGAATATTTTTGAGATCATTGGTTGCAGGGCTAGAGTTGCCACCAAGTACGGCCAACAAATAAGCAGCGATAACCTTCATCTCTGTCTCAAAAACATTAAAAGTTAGAGAATATCAGAAACAAAATGGCTACGAAAAGAAAAAGATTGATCAGAATCAGATTTGCCGGAAATAATACTTGCGAAGTTTGAAACGGCAGCTGCGACACAGGCGAAGAGCGGGAAGTCGTTCGATCTCTGGGAAAGAAATGGGGAAAATGCGAACGCGAGAATTTATATTATTAGGGTTTCTCATTTCTGTGGGCCGAACTTTCATGGGTTCGTTTGCCCTAATAGCAGTTGTGGGCCGAACTTTGCGCCCAGTATTTTGAGATATTTTTCTGAAGGGAAATTTTCATAATTACCCCATTGAAAAAATCAATTTTCAAACTTGCCTTATGTATGTAGAAAGTATCAAATTTACCCCTAATTATACATGTGGAGGCTAGTCAATTGAAGTTAGTGGGATACCCATAACTAACCAAAGGGTAAAAATGAAAGTATTATATGAGTGGGGGTATTTTTGATAACACACCTTATATTTAAGGTAGATATGATAAAATTCCTTTTCTGAAGATCAATGTTGATTTAAGTTATTTTCTTTTTAAGAGGTGGAATAAAATAACCTAGGCGTAAAAACCCTAAACCTTAAAATCTAAAATAAACCATTATAAAACAAATTTCAACAATAACCCATTATATATATTAAAGGCGGTCTTGTAGTTTAACTGAGTTCTCTATTGTATTCATAAATATGTCATTTTTCTTTTTTTTTTTAACATATATCTATCAAGTAATGTATTCTTGTATTATATCAACTTGAAGTGATCACTATAGTTAATTAGTCATATATTAATCCATCTATAATGGCTTGTTTTAAAGAATAATATATCTAGAAATATTACATAAAATTTTGGAACAATTACTAAAATAACATATTTTTTATATACTGATTAGTGATATGTTAAAAATTCATAAAAATGATCTTTAGTAAATATTTAAATTTTAGTTTAATAATTTATTGAGTTAAAAAAGGTAAAAGACGAATAAATTCATTGAAAAATAATAATGAAAAAAATATTTCTATAAATTATTAAACTAAAAAGTTAGAAAACTAAAAAATTCATTAAATTATGACATTTCAGTATATATATATATATATATTTTTTTTAAGCACACGACATTTCAATAATTAATCGGTAGAAATATGATATTTGAGTTAAAATATGTAAAATTTGACACCCTCGAAACCTCCCCATTTTATAACAGGCCGGGACGGCTGATTATATTATATATAAGGGTCATTTACCCAGGGGGCAAAATTGAAACCAGCATATCCAACAAGGGTTATAATGATAATTTTCGTTTATGGGTTAATTGGTCCTTTCGTTTGCCCTAATTCACGGGCTGATTAGGCCCAAATGTTGTTTGGGTAAGCGGAGGGCAGTCTAATTCATAAAATGAGATAAAGACTTAAAAAAAGCCATGTAATTTGGCGGGAAAATCCTTAACTTCAGTGACGCGGCATTTCCTTCACTATCAGAAACAGAAACAGTTTCGGTAAAATCTCTCACATTTCCGTCCCCTGATCCTGAGGCTTTCGTTGAAGATCAGTGATATAATGAGCGGCGATAGCCGAAGGCGAGGCCGCCCAGACAACCGTGGCTTCAAGAAGCAAAGGATAATTCGATCTGCTGAGGAAGAGATCGAATCGAAGCTCGGTTTCGATCTCTTTTCCGAAGGCGATAAAAGGCTTGGATGGTTACTCACTTTCGCTCCTGTAAGTTAATACCGTTGAATTTGGCCCCTATTGTAGTTCCGTTGCTCTTATTTTTTCACTGTGCTCCTTTGATTTCAGCTCTTACAATTCTTCTGAGGAAGTAAGAATACTTTAGGGATTGAAATTTGTGTTTGTTAAGTTTGAAAATGTAGTTTGATCAATTTTTTCTTTAATTATCATCTCTTGTTTAAATTGGGGAAAGAAATTTAAATTAGTTTGGTTACGTTTTTCTATAATAATCCTCTATCGTTGAAATTGGGGAATAAAATTTAAACTTTGAAGAGCGTAAACGGAATAAAAATCATTTTCTCTCATGTCTGTTAGTACTTCTCTCTTTTCATTCATATCTTCCATATCAATTTGAATGTGCTTCCCTTATATATATATATTACATTTAACAATTACCCTTTGTTCGATGGTATCTCACCCCGGTTTGCTGGTAATAATAGCTTTTCATTGCCTTCACTTTACATTTCCAGAATGGACCTGGAAGTTTTGTAGTTTTGTTGTACATCTTAGGTGTTGCCAATTGGCTTTTTATGACAGTTTTTATTTAGAAGCACGAATTTAGTTAGCAAGAGAAGGATTCATATTTTATTTACAAGGGATACCGAATATTGTTTCTAATAATAAAGGACAAGAGAACAGTTTTTCATAAATTTTCCATTCTTGTATTTTATTGTTGATCCATAATTCTCATTTTTCGATTCCTTAGGCTGTTCTAATTATTTTAAATTAAATATAAGTTTTTTCCCCTATATTTAGCTAATGTATTACGACTGGTTTCAATTTGCTGTAATGTTTTCACTAGTCAAAGGGGAAAAGATTACTTGTTATCCTAGGGTTAAAAAGTTCAACTTGTGTTATAAACTTGCAGTCTTCTTGGGAGGATCAGGATACAAAAAAGATCTACAGCTGCATTGATCTTTATTTTGTTGCACAGGTAAAAGGGTTTAACATAACTGTATTTATCATATACACAAGCCATGTTTTCTTGTTGTGTGTAATGAATTAGTTCAAGTGTAACTATTTGGAGTTGGGCACAGGATGGCAGCGGTTTCAAATCAAAATATAAGTTTCGTCCTTATTTCTACGCAGCCACAAAGGTATATAACCATACAAAAAAGCCATATTTGCTTTAGTTTCCTCAATCACTCTCCAAGAAGCATTTTTATCATGGTTCTCTCTGTTATGTGTTAACAATGAAAATAATGATGAAAATGTCATAGGAAAAAATGGAAAGTGATGTCGAGGCTTATCTAAGACGGCGATATGAAAGTCAAATAGCTGATATTGAGATTTTAGAAAAAGAAGACCTTGATCTTGTAAGTATCACAGGGATGTCATGTACCTCCGGATTCTTTTTCACTTTGTAAATGCTTTTAATGTTCATTGATCTTCTAATGGTGCCATAATATTTATAATATTATGGTTTTGAGGTGCAGAGAGAATTATCATCATAAATTATTGAGAAATTAGTAATCTTAATTATTTTTTGAACTGGTATATTTTTAAGAATTTGCAAGCTTTGTAGAGTTTAGTTGCTTGTGGAGTCTATCATGTTGGACTTAGGTTATATGTTTTTCCAATGGCTTTTAAGAAAAGTTGTTCTAAAATTGTATGATTCATTCTATTTGTATAATGCTCATAGCTTGAATTGTCTTGACACTAATTTAGCCGTTAAACCATTATGTTACACTTTTTGCTATATTAAAGAACTATTACTATTATATAGCTGTTATGATAGAAGACTTTTTTGAAACCCATACCCAAATATTTCTAGATCTCTTTATGTTTTCTGTCACTAAAATGGGAAACCATCATATAGTAAAAAGTCTTTATGCCCATTATTTATCTTCATTTTAAGTAAGCAGGTCGTTAGGTACCACTTGGCAAATGCAAAGTAATGAGGCTATTTATTCTGCAAATTCATTATTAAGGGTAGTTCCTATCGAAAATGGGTACTTGAAGATTAGATCGAGCTTGACCTTCATCTTTCTAAAGCGAGGCCAAGCTCATGTAATTCCGACAACCATGATCAGGAAAATAAATCTAGAATATGGCGGTAGTTCTCAGAGTCTTGTTTATGGAAGCAACATCACTATGAACTAAGAACAAAAGATGAAGATTGCTAGAGAAAGTCAAGGGTGTTGATTCTCTCATATGCTACAATCCATGAAAAAAAGCCTGTTTTTCTTCGAGATGTTTAGTTTCTATAGCTTAGAATAGAAAAAGGGATTCCTCTGGGGGAGAAGGCAATGGAGGAGTTCAAAATTTTTCTAAAAGATTGTTTTGTGAATTCATCTAAAAAAAAATAAATTCCTAAAAGATTTACTCGAAAGGATTTCCGAAGAATCTTGAGTCTATCCTATCCACCCTCTCCCAAATGTGACAAAAGAGAACAAAGAGCCACCACTTCCCCATCCCTTAAATTTTTTATTAAATGGAAGTAGAAAGAAAGATTTGAAGCCCCCCTCCCAAAAATGCCGACAATGGGGCAGTTTTTTTTTTTATCAAGGATAATGAATAGAGAGTGGGAAATTTTTCTGAAGTGCAGTTGACAACATGAATGAAACTTGGGAGAACATTTGGGAGTTTGTGTGCTCAATGCTTTCGCTTGGAGTACAAATTAGTCTTTTCTCCATTGCGGCAGGAAGAAAAGTTCTTTTTTTTTTTATCAAAACATAAAAAGAAGTGTACTTGAATCTAACAAAGAGACCTCCTAAAATCTAATGTAATTTCCATCCCCAATCTTTCACTTCACTCAAGGGAATACAAGGGATAACAATTAGAGATTGTCTGCCATTGCTTCTTCCACTAGTTTAAACCACACAAATAACAAATATAACTCAAACATAGTTAATAATTACTTAATTTTACCCAATGAATTATTGAAACAAATTATTAATTATGCATATCATACTATTAATATTAATGTGTCTATATTTTTTTATAAGAAAGTTGACTTTTCATTGATGAATGAAAAACCTGAAAAGGACAAGCAAATTACAAGAAAGCCTTCCAATTGGCTGCTATGATCGAAAGGAGAATAATTATAAAGAACTACAATTTGCTCTCCAAATGGAGGCTTTAAAAACAAAAAGTTCCTAGGAATATTAACCAAAATTCTCCTATTCCTTTCAAGCCAAATGAATTACACATATCATACCATTGATATTAATGTGTCAAATTACTACCCATTGTAACATCATGGTTATTTATGTCATTCTTAATCTTAACTAAAAAATGTGTTTATTTGACTAATAATTTCATATCTTAACGCAAAAAGATATTTGGTTTCATATTTTATTTATTAAGATTCAATACTTTGTTGAATAGGATTCAATATATATTGATTGTTGTGTTTGGAAACTATTGAACCGAGCATCATTTATATAATTATAGTGTATAAATGATGCATTTTGAATAGGATTCAATATATATTGATAGTGTATAAATGAGTATCATTACTTAATTCTTATAATTTTTGTGATGCATTTTGAATTTTAGAAACTAATGTAACCAATCATGGGTCGGTCTAGTAGTCTAAGAGCTTTTTTCAAGCCTTGATGTCATGGGTTTAAACTCATGTATGACTGACCACCTATCTAAGATATTATCCTACGAGTTTCGCAAACTTAAATATTATAGGATTAGGCAGTTGTCCCGTGAGATTAGTCGTGGTACGCGTAAGCTGACTTGAATACTCATGGACATAAAAAATGGAACTTATATGATTTAAATCCATGATTAATTGATTGAATTCAATTTCCATTTTCTATGAGCACATAGCAGGCCGTCAAAGTTGTGTCATGGTGCAGGTGGGGCATTTCATCCTAACCTTAGCTAGGCATTTCACTTGGGTGTGCCAAAGGCATGCATCGGGGGCTATGTTACTGTGCAATTGGACACGCCACATAATACATTCTCATCGAGTAATATTATATATTTTGATTAACTGTATCTTGCTTCATTGAAGCTTGCTGTTTGCTTTGTGCCAATTTTCTAGGATCTATGGAGCATTTGTGCTCTGATGCATGTGGCACCATTAATGGGCATTTTAGTTAAAATGCAAGTCGTGTCTTGATATTTTGAATTACAGATTTATTTTTATCCATTGATTCATGAGTGTACTTTTTATCATTATATTATGCAGTTTCAACTTTGTTCATTTTGCTTTATCTTGTTTGATGACCATCCATATTCAACTTTTGGTGAATGCATTGTTATATTGTGCAGAAAAATCATTTATCTGGGTTGCACAAGGCTTATTTAAAGATATCTTTTGATACTGTTCAAGAATTGATGAATGTAAAGAGTGAACTTTTGCGTGTTGTTGAAAGCAATTGGGCAAAATCTGATGCTGCAGAAGCATATGATTCTATTTTATTTGGGAAAAGGTTAGATTTGATGTGCATGGATCTGGATCATGTTTGTAATCCTTTTAGTGTCTTATGCTATAGAAGTTTTTGTTAAATGTTTTTGTAAATTAAAAGTTTGAAAATCAGATATATAATATAAGTAATTAAGAATGTTTCCTTTGCAAAAAAAAAAAAGGATGTTAGATGGTTGATTTTGATAATGCAAGATCGTCCTGTTAAATATCCATGAATTTCCAGATGCTATGTTTCTTTCATAGAATTTCTTCATGGGAATATAGTGTGGTCATAAAATTTCAAAAATGGCATAATTATTTTTTAACAGTAATCATAATGTTAGCTATTTTTCTTCTTATCCTAACAAATTGTTACTATTTTTCAAAGTAAATTAAAAACTAAAGCTATAAATTTATAGCACTCCTTCATGGGGGCATCTTTTGATGCCTAGGTTCAAAAGGCAAATCATGAGACAATTATTGATGTCTAAACCCCTCATCTTTTCCATGCTAGAAGATTTTTCAAACCAATATTACCTAAAAGGTTTTCGTATTATTGTAGTATACGTTACTCTCGGTTTCACGCTGAAAATTGTCGCATGATATAGCATTATTTACCTCTCTTGAACTAATCTGTCCCTTGATTTACAGAGAACAGAAACCTCAAGATTTTTTAGAATGTATTGTTGATCTTCGAGAGTATGATGTTCCTTACCACGTTCGCTTTGCTATTGATCATGGTGATTTTTCATTTTATTTTGATAGACTTGTATTAATAGTATGTCTCTGAAGTCATTTCCTGTTTTTCCAAACTTTGAAACGAATCTTTATGACAGATTTGCGCTGTGGACAATGGTATGATGTTAGTGTATCAAGCGCTGGTGTGCTGCTTGAGAAGAGAAACGATCTTCTGCAACGTGCTGAAGTTCACATTTGTGCTTTTGATATTGAGACCACAAAGCTTCCCTTGAAATTTCCAGATGCTGAATATGACATGATAATGATGATTTCCTATATGGTTGATGCACAAGGGTACCTGATCATCAACAGAGAGGTATTTAATATCATCCCGACTTTTGTCTGTGTTTTATTAGGAAATTTTGTGGCAAAGTTCAGAAGGTTACTACAGTTTAGTTAGAGGGAAAAAACTCTCTCACTCTCTCTCTCTCTAGTTATTAGGAAAAAAAACTTTGAGAGAAACATAATTTTTCATTGATAAAGGTGAAAAGTTACAAAAGAGAGTAGCTAAGTTACCTTGATAGCTTCTTTACATGTCCATGTTGTGTATGCTTGATAGTTTTCATTATTGTTTTGAGATTCTATGCACTCATGATTTGTCTTTCCTCTAAAGTTTTTTGTAACTATTCTCCTTCGCTTATTGCCCCCAATTGGAGGAACTTTTCGTCTTCTATTGTCAGATCATTTAATTTTTAACCTTTACTTCAATTGTTAAACTTCAAAATGATGGTAGTATAATAAATACCTGGTTAGCAATTTCTCTGATTTTTGACTTGTCATTTTTCTTTCCATGACTTTTTTAATGCATTTCTGAAAATAATAATCACGAATATTTCATAATATTTGCAGTGTGTTGGAGAAGATATTGAGAACTTGGAGTACACTCCTAAACCGGAATTTGAAGGGTTCTTCAAAGTAACCAATGTGAAAAATGAGGTAATGATAATGTGTCCTCTGGTTTTATTTCTGGTTTTTTATGATGTTATGACCTAGGATTAATGATGCATATTATTACTTTTAAGTTATTTTGTTCATTTTTTAAAAAATAGTAAATTGACTAGATCATTATTGCAGATGGAGCTTCTCAATCGGTGGTTTTCCCATATGCGAGAGGTCAAACCTGGTATTTATGTCACCTACAATGGTGACTTTTTTGACTGGCCATTCATTGAACGAAGAGCAGCCTATCATGGGCTTAAAATGAGTGATGTATGCCTTCATTTGTTTTTAATTTTTTTAATGAAATGCCACTTTATTTAGAGAAATAGATCAACTTCCAAGTTCTATTAGCTTGAAGGCTGTTCTAATTATTTTAAATTTGCATCTGTGTATAATGAACTTTCATGCTATATGGATATTTTGTTTTAAATTTGTATGCATTTCCATTTGCACAATTGCACCTTTTCCTGTAATTTTTGGGCCTTTGGAAAATTTGATGTAAGTGGCTGCAGATCTACATAATATTATTAAGTCATGGTTTTATTTACTTTCTGAATTTCGTTCTTAGTGAAACTTGTTGATTGGCACAAGTTCAAAACCTTGAAGAATTTTCTTTTTCCTAATTATTCTACTTTGACTTTTGAGCTTGTAGGAAGTAGGATTTCAATGTGACAAAAATCAGGGAGAATGTCGGTCAAAATTTGCTTGTCATTTGGATTGCTTTGCCTGGGTAAAGCGCGACAGTTATCTACCTCAGGGTAGCCAAGGTCTGAAGGTACAAAATTTAAATTCGATTTTTATTTTGATATTTTTTTTTTATAGATCTTGAAATTAATCACTAATTTTAGTTAAGAATATTATGTAGGTGGAGTAGATATTTTTTTTACAAGAGTTGATCTTGCAGATAATAAAAAATCACTTTCGTACAAAGGGATATTAAAAAGCTGTTTGTGTCCCTACTGGCAAAAAAGGAGCACTTTCATCTTTTTCTTAGTCGTTTATATTATTTTTTCAATTACCTAGGAGTCCCTAAATTGATAAGTGAGCTTATTCAATAGAGAGGTTCTGCAGACTGCAATTTTATTGACCTTTTTTACATTCACTTTGTATTGGTTAATTGAATGAACCAAAAGAAGGTCAAGCATGAATAAGCGAGAAAGAATCCCTACCCAGATGCTGTAATCTCCTGTATGTTGTCTTTTCATCAAGTATGGTTCTTTCACCTAGGGAAAGTAAATGAGAAAATAAACAGTTGAGTTATTTGCAAACAGTGCAGTTATGATAACAACATATAGAGGGACCTCTATATTTCTATGAGAAGTATCTGCTTTGGGATAGTCATTGTTTTAATCTTATGTCAGGCTGTCACAAAAGCAAAATTGGGTTATGATCCTCTTGAAGTGAATCCTGAGGATATGGTACGCTTTGCAAAGGAAAAGCCTCAGGTGTGTAACTAGAGAGGTTCTCTATTACTTTTTTGATGCATTTATGTCTTGGATATTAAATAATGGATTAGATTTTGGTTAAATTATTAATCCGTGAATACTATCAAATCATAATGTATAAAACAATCAATATGCGACTTATTGTTGACCTTCATAGGGACTGCCAAATGTACTTTGAGGATTTCTCATCCTCATTTCGTCTATTTTCTCTTAATCAATGAAAGTTCATCTTTCTATCATGATTTAATAGGAACTGCCAAATGCTTGCTTAGCATTGTTGTTCAGGAAGAAGGGTGAAATGCTTTTATTAGGATGGTTTTGATTATTGTCATGTGGGTGATCTCTATTTTCAAATTAAATGATTTGATTAGTCTTCGGTTCATTTGTTTTAGCAAGACTATCGATCTGGCTAATTTCATCCATTTTCCAGTATGCTTCAGCCTTCTGGAGAGTTATTAGAGCGGCAGATGCATAAACTAGTCTTAGTATCCATGACATATTATTATTATTTTATTTTGATAGAAACATGACATATTAAAATTAAGTGCTAATATGATATTAAAGTTAGTGCTAATATGACATATAAAGAACTGAATGCTAATGTTTGCTACTAAAAATCAATTTAAAGGCTATGGGTGCTTTACATGCAAACTAAGGAAGAAACTTAAGAACATCTTACTTTTTTGTGAATTCATCTAAAAAAATAAAAGAAATAAGGAAACCGTTCATTTATAAAAAGCTGAGTACAAAAAGCAATTGGGATGGTAAAGTATCAACTATCAACCATATTCCAGTCAAAAGTTTTACAAAAAAGGCATGCCATTTGGTAGTAATGAAAAGTAAGATGTATGTTACTGTAACTGAAAACAAAAATTGACAGGGAAGACCAAAAGGAGCTCAAATATCTAATTGCATCCCACATGTACTTCAAAAGCTCTACTTTTTCCTCAAAATCTCTTCTAATGTTGTAAATCCATAAAAATGCAAATAAATTTAGTTTTCTTCATAAAAGGATGACCACCAAGCATAAGTGGGAGCAGACCCTTGATGAATCTAAGAAGGGGTATTTCCCACCTAAGCGAATTTACAGCTGGGACTTTTTTCCAAGGCTGTCACTTTTTTCATATTTGGATAGTCAATTTCTCATAATACAGTTTATGACTGTTTCATTAATTTTAATTTTTAGTACTTGGACGTTGAACTTTGTGAGTTGCGAACGTGACATCTTTGTGAATGTCTTCTTAATACCTCCTTTTGTTGTCATTGAAAATGTTGTTGCAGATGATGGCCTCTTATTCTGTTTCAGATGCTGTTGCTACATACTATTTGTACATGACCTATGTTCATCCTTTCATTTTTTCTCTAGCAACTATCATTCCAATGTCACCAGATGAGGTGTTGCGCAAGGGTAGTGGGACACTTTGTGAAATGCTTCTAATGGTTCAGGTTTGTTTTATTTTGCCACAAATATGTTTGTTCATTTTTTTCTGTGCTAAATAATGACCATTTTCACTGTCATTTCCTGTGTTAATTTCATATTTGTTGCAGGCTTACAAGGCTAATGTCGTTTGTCCTAATAAACACCAGTCAGATCCGGAGAAATTCTATAATAACCGGCTTCTTGAAAGTGAGACATACATAGGTGGCCATGTGGAGTGCCTAGAAAGCGGTGTATTTAGATCTGATCTTCCTACCAGTTTTAGGCTTGATCCATCAGCTTATGATGTATGCTATATTCACACATTGCAATCAAGTATTCTTTTTTAAGATGAAACTCAACCAAATATTCTTGATCATGCGTCTTTTAGCAATTTAAAATTACTTATTTTCTTTGGATCTTCAAAGTCACTGATTCACTGAATGATTACACTTTTCAGCAACTGATATGCAACCTGGATCGAGATCTGCAGTATGCCATACAAGTAGAGGGAAAGATGGATTTGGAATCAGTGTCAAACTATAATGATGTGAAGAATGCTATCATGGAAAAGGTGATAACACTTCCTTTTTTATTCATTTTACAACTATTTTTATGCCATACGATTTTGCACTTCTCAACAAATATAATCTGTTTCATTATTCTAATTTTATTTATGCTAATCCTTCAACCCATCTTTTTAATGGCCTGTGAACCCTGCAAATTGGAGTTTCTTTTCTTTATGCTCGATACTGATATTAATTTTCCACCAATCATGTCTATTTTAAAATAATGCATGAATATATCAGTCATCAGTATTATGTCCTTTCCCCCATCTATTGCAGCTTATAAGATTACGGGATGAGCCTGTACGTGAAGAGTGCCCCTTGATATATCACCTTGATGTAGCTGCAATGTATCCCAACATTATTTTGACAAATAGGCTTCAGGTGTGTCTAGTCTAGCCTCTCATTTTTATTACCTTTTCTTAGCTAACTCTTTTTTGTCGGTTTTAGCACCAAAAGGTGTACTTATATTCTAAAAAAGAGAATAAAAATGATATTTAATTTCTTTGTGTTTTGAGCTGAGAATGTTTCTGTTTGATAAGTTTCCTACGGGTAGAGTATACCTTCCTGAAAATCTGAAAGAAGACCATAAGTCTGGACTGTTAATTGCTGTATAATTTTCATTTCTTGACTATGCTTCATGTTTTTACATGAATTTTATGGGAAAACTTTAATATTTTGAAGAGTCCATATAATCTATCATGGAAATATGTTTTTGAGCATTATATCACAAGTCTTTTGAGGTTGCATTATGGAGTTTGAGTTCATACTTTTACTCATCTTGGGTGGCACCGGTTCATGGGAAATAGTTGATTCCGTCTTTCAATGCGGTTTATTAAATTTTTTTTTTTTGATAGAAAGATGAACTTTCATTGATCAAATAAGAATAAAAACAAAATACAAGAGGATGAGAAATCCTCCGATGAAACAAAAGTAAAAAAAAATTACATAAAAGAATTCCATTTATAGAACATGGAATGTGTAGGAAAATCAAAATCTATACTATTTACAAATTTGGCCCAACTAAAAGTTCTTGAAGTAAAAGAATCCCATAAAAGATGCCAAGATTTGGATTCTCCAGAAAAAATCCGAGCATTGCGTTCCAACCAAACAGTCCATAAAAGAGCAGCCACTGCACATTTAAGAAAAATTCTCCTCCTTTTTGCAATCCTTGAACCAAAAAAGTCCATAATCAAAAGATCCCGAGCATCCTTTGGAGGAACCCAACTCAAGTCGAATTGTGAAAGAAGTTTGAACCAAAGGTTGCTAGTGTAGTTACAATGAAGAAAAAGGTGAGAAGCCGATTCACAATTCCTATAACACAAGAAACAAATATGTGGAGATAAAGAGAAAGTGGGCATCCGAGATTGCAAAACGTCCCCCGTGACAAGTTTACCCAAATAAAAAGTCCAAAGAAAGAATTGGATTTTGGGTTGAAAACCCGAAAACCAAATGGAGTTGGAAGGGAAAAAATCTGAAGGAAGAGGATGGGAGAGAAAAGAAAAGAAAGATTTGCAAGTAAAAGAACCCGAAGGATGAAGGGTCCAAGAAATACGATCATGAGAGGAAGAAGGGGAAATATGAGAGATAAGACAAAGAAGAGAAGAAAATTCCAGAATTTCCTCATCTTTAAAATTTCTAAAAAAAGAGAGATCCCAAGACTTAGAAAGCAAGTTAAAAAGAGAGAATGGTAGCAAAATCATTTGAACAAATGCAATTATACTCAGTTTGAAAGCACATATAATGATATTAATTGAAAAGTATCTTCCAGAGCGGTGTTTACTATATATTCCCACCCAATTCCAGCTGACATGGCTACATGTACCGAACTAATTCTTTTCCTCAATGTCAAAGTCTTTACTTTTCAAGTTCTGCATATCTCAACAACTTATTTTTGTATAATTCCAGCCATCGTCAATAGTTACAGATGAGGATTGTACCGCCTGTGATTTCAACCGTCCGGGAAAAACTTGTTTACGAACACTTGAATGGGTTTGGCGTGGAGAGGTATTCATGGCAAAAAAGAGGTAATCTCTCTCTCTCTCTCTCTCACACACACACACACACACACAGTCTCTCTCCAATCCCCCACCTTGAGCATTTTGTCAGTTTTTTGTCATAAAGCGACTAACTTAAATTATGTGTGGTCGCGCATAACAAATTCAGTGACTATTATCATCTGAAGAAGCAAATTGAGTCTGAGTTTGTTGATAGCGGTAATGTTCGGTTGTCAAAATCATTTCTTGAACTTCCAAAGTTGGAGCAACAATCAAAGCTCAAAGAGCGCTTAAAGAAATACTGTCAGAAGGTATGGTAATCTGTATTTAATAATTTAATCGATTGTTTGAAAGTAACTTTTGACACATATTAATCCTGAGTTTTTTAGGCATATAAACGAGTGCTTGATAAGCCAGTCAATGAAGTCCGTGAAGCAGGGATCTGCATGAGAGAAAACTCCTTTTATATTGACACTGTTCGCAGGTAAGTGGTTCAGATTAAGCTAGATGTTAATGCACATTATTAATTTTTGCTTGGCTGGTATTCGGTTTTGATGAGATGATGTTCAATGGGACTTCTAAATATTAGTAATATGGAAAAATACTTGAGCAGTAAATTAACTAAGTATATGGATGAGTCGTGAAATCATAACATACATTAGATGTTTGCTACTTTCTTGTCCAGTTACATTCAAATTCTGACATGTCTCTTTAATATGTCCAAGTTTTCGAGATAGAAGGTACGAGTACAAAGGACTCAATAAAGTTTGGAAAGGGAAACTATCAGAAGCTAAAGCTAGTGGAAATTCAATCAAGATCCAGGAAGCACAAGTATGGAAATTATTTTAAACATGTAGTAGTTATTAGTGGAACAAAAATACTTGTTGAGCAAAAGTAAATAAACCCTAAACCAGAAAGCGATCCCTTACAATGTTGTCTATCGATTTTTGTATTTATTGTGTTTCGGGTCTTGGGTTTCATGCTCTTCTTGTTAATTTTTGCAGGACATGGTAGTTCTTTATGATTCATTACAACTTGCTCATAAATGTATCCTTAACTCCTTTTATGGATATGTGATGCGAAAGTAAGTTCTCTTTGTTTTGGTTTGAGACCTTAGTTGTTGGGATGATTCAATATCTTGTTTTATCTTTAAAATTATACTTTCCATCTAGGGGCGCTCGATGGTATTCAATGGAAATGGCTGGGGTAGTTACGTATACTGGAGCAAAAATCATTCAGAATGCTCGTTTGCTGATTGAGAAAATTGGAAAACCACTGGAGTTAGACACTGATGGTATTTGGTGCACACTACCTGGATCATTCCCAGAGAACTTTACCTTCAAAACCAAGTATGAGTTGATCTTTCACAATTCACTTGTATGCTTTGCAATTACCATTGAATTCACAATGATGAAATTTATTAACACGGAATGTTATTTGACGTTTCTTCCGAGTTCAGAAGCTTTTATGTAGACTGTAGTTTGTCTGACTCTTATTTTTAATGATGATCTAAAAAACCATAACTATGTCATATGAAAATATTTTTCAGGGATTCAAAGAAGTTGACGATCTCATATCCATGTGTAATGCTTAATGTTGATGTGGCAAGGAACAACACAAATGACCAATACCAGGTAAGTTTGAGACTTCTTTATTAGCAAAGGTCATCTGTGACATATCATTCTCACGTTTTAAAAATATTTGACAGACACTTGTAGATCCCATAACGAAAACGTACAAAACACATAGTGAATGCTCGATTGAATTTGAGGTGGATGGACCATACAAGGTAACAAGGATTATTTATTTATTAAACACTTGATTCAAGATGTTCACATAGTTTATGGTTTAGGCAATGATCATTCCAGCTTCTAAGGAAGAGGGCATTTTGATCAAGAAGAGATATGCTGTCTTCAATGATGATGGAACCCTTGCAGAACTTAAAGGTTTTGAGATCAAGCGTAGGGGGGAGTTGAAGCTCATCAAAGTTTTCCAGGTATTTCTTCCTATAGTTTTTTCCCCTGCCGGTCATCTTTCATTTAATAGTCTGTACTTCACTGTGGCAAAGTACAAGTGGTTACCTCCCAAATCTGGTCATATATATGTAATTCATTGAGGGGGGCATGGCACTTATAATTTATCAACATTTTAATGTCACGACCTGCATGCTCTAGCACCTATCTAAAGAAGAGGTTCACATGGCGGAAAGCTCGGAAACACTTCACACAAGTCTCCAAGCTTCTTCATATTTTAAGATTCTTTACAAGCTTCAGGGTTCTTTAGGACTTTCTAGTCATTTCTTGTAGTATCTTGTACTTTCTAGATTTCTCCATAATGTTCGAATTGATCACGCACTTATTATCTAGAACATTTCTAAGTAATGATGTACAAAGATCTAAGGTAAGAAAGATCTAGAAAGCGAATCCATCATTAAAACGAATAAATCATATTTTCTATTGAGTTGGAGGTAGTAGTCCTCCATCCCCTCATTTGCAACTAGACATTCAAAATCTATAAGCGAGTGGCAACCTTCTAGCTCTCCAAGAACACCACCACTTGTAAGACTTCCCTTGCAAGACATTTTCCTTTTCTTAGCAACCTCGTCTTCCCATTAAAACTTACTTAGAAACATTGTACTATTTGTCTGTTAAGTCTGCATGGGTGTCGTTCAAAACTCACCCGGTGACTCTAAGCTATTCAAGCTTAGCCATTTTTCTTTTTTTCTACTTTCTATGAAATCTAAACAATGGATTTGGAAGTACTAGCATAAGCTTTTTGCTGTGTTTCAGCTTAGTTTTTTCTTATTGATGATATATAGCAATATACCGATCATTTTCTAGTTTTTCCATCTTTATAATGATTTAATCTCCACTTCGGAGGAAGGAGATGGATAATAAACCTTAAATCCACTTAGAAGCACTCAGAAGTTGAGGATCCAAAAATGGCTTGAATGGATTTGGCCATTTGGGTTAGGGGAATGGTTGGATATGAGAATTGAGTTTCTATATCCCTAATATATCTTTTTTTTTTTATGGGACTAATATATCTTATCATTTTTCTGATTTCCATGTTTTATGTGCACTATCTATTATTATTGCCTTTTTCCGTATATGAGTTGTATTTTAAATTTGCAGGCTGAACTTTTTGACAAGTTTCTTTATGGTTCCACGTTAGAGGAGTGCTATTCAGTGGTTGCGTCTGTTGCAAATCGTTGGCTTGATCTTCTAGATGTGAGCAGAACTTGAATTTAATATCCATGTTGAAACATTTTTTTAAGTATTTCTCTAAGCCTGAAATAATTGAGGATCTCCCATTTTAAATTATTTCAAATCATTATAGTTAAAGGTATGAACAGTCCATGGTCAAATAAGATCTTAACATGTGAATCCCTTCAAATTTTTGTTCTTTTCATTCTTCCTTTCAGAATCAAGGAAAAGATATTGCTGATAGTGAGTTGCTCGATTATATATCAGAGTCCAGTACCATGAGCAAGTCTTTGGCAGACTACGGGGAGCAAAAGTCTTGTGCGGTTACCACTGCAAGACGTCTTGCTGATTTTCTTGGTGATACAATGGTCAGAGATAAAGGCCTACGCTGTCAATATATAGTTGCATGTGAACCCAAGGTATGTGCACAGTATATGATTTAATTATATGGTGTAGTGTAGTGTCTTAACCCCCAATGAACCTCCTTATTTTCTAATTTCAATATTCTTTCAATGACTCAAATTTTTGGCTGATGTCATTTTTACTATGGAGTTATGGGAACTATTGTAGATATTGCTGCAAATTTTTGAATAAATGTCGAACCAAAAGGATGCTCGGTGAATTTTCTTATTTCATTCTATAATTTTGAGAGAGAAGTAAATGTAACCGCGAGCACAAAGCTAAATGAACAAGAGAAAGCATTTTTTTTTGTTTTGTCAAGAAACTGAAGCTTTCATTGAAAAGATGAAAAGAGCAACAAAACGAAGGGGAAAATTATAAGAAGGCTCCCCAATTAGTGTTATTATAGCAACAAAACAAAGGGGAAAATTATAAGAGATTCAAAAATTATTACTAAGCAAGATATTTTTTATAGTGATAAAGGAAAGTGAAGGGTATTCAAGTCTTCATAAGGATTCTGTTTAGGTACTTATGTTCTAGGATGGTACTTGGTTGATATCACGGGTGCTCTTATTTATCTTCTTTCAAGCTTTACCCATTTTAATATTTAAAACCACAACTATTTATCACTATTTATCGTTTATCTGTATATCGACCAACACTTACAAATTTATCTTCTTACCCACCCAGTGTCCCGTTTGAGTGTCCTCCTGGGTGGGGGTGGGGGGTAATTGTATTCATTCTATATAATCCCGTTTTTGAAAAATGTTATGATTTTGCTTTTGTATTTTCTGTGATGCTTAAATTTCAATTGTTTGTTGCTCAGTCCTCTTTTTGCAGTCTTAGTAAATCATGAATAAATTGCTCCAATTTTTTGTTATTAATGTGCAGGGAACACCTGTAAGTGAGCGTGCTGTTCCTGTTGCTATATTTGAGACTGATGCAGGTAAAAATCCATTGTAGATTTTTTTGACATATTCAATTTGTTTTGCAATTAATAAAATTGGCTGCCTATGACCATTTTGCAGATATAATGAAGTTTTATGTACGCAAATGGTGCAAGATTTCATCAGAAGTTGGCATTCGATCCATCATTGACTGGTCCTACTACAAGCAGCGCCTAAGTTCAGCCATTCAAAAAATTATAACTATTCCTGCTGCAATGCAGAAGGTTTGCTTCCTGTTGTATATTTGAGAGATTCATCTTGTTTTCCACTAAAATTTTATTTTTTCAGGTTGCAAATCCTGTCCCTAGGGTGGTCCATCCTGATTGGTTACATAAAAAAGTTCGTGAGAAGGATGATAAATTTCGCCAACAGAAATTGGCTGACATGTTTGCCTCCTCAAGCAAAAGTAAGAATTTGAAAATGAATGGTGATGTTAGCTGCACCAAACATGTGATGGATGAAGAGAATTATGAAGATATAGAAGACTTTCAAAAGAAAAAGGGTTCTGCAAATGGCACAAAACCAGTTGTCCGATGTTATGATGTCAGGGGCATGAAACATTCAGTGACAAAAGATAGCCAAATTGACTCCTCGGTACAGAAGAATTTTAATGGCGGAGGAGGGTGTGAGCTTTCATCACCATTGCAATATGAAAATATTGACAAAAATGTAGATTATCAAGGATGGCTTGAAATAAAGAAGCGGAAGTGGAAGGATACTCTGGAAAACAGGAAGAAGCAAAGGTATGCTGTCTTTAGTCGCATATCCAAAAAGACCCATTTTGGTTGCTGAGAACTTCTATGCAATGCAACTGATATATGGTATCATCATCCAAAAAAAAAAAAAAAGAAAGAACAATGAGAATAACAATAATATATAACCTAGAGAACATATGAAGGAGAATTTTATGATACAATGTGTGTTATAGAGATACTCAGTTGTGGATATAAGCTTTTATTTGATGTGAGTTTATACGTTGAAGAAAATTCCATATCCAAGTGCAAATTACTAAGTACAATTCATTCAGTTCAAATACGCAGGATACCTTTAGCTTTTATCTCTGATTGATCTATTAGTATATTTTACATCCGAATGAAAGCATATAGAATTGATAATTGATCCTACCATAGCAATTGCTGTATGTTGAACTTAGTGGTGCACTTAAGTTGGAATTGTTGTGACTTTAATGTTCAGTATTCCATTATTAATATATCAGCTATCAGTTATCTTCCTTTGATGTGCAAATCTTGTTCAATTAGCCCCCTGTTGTGATACATGATTTGCAAGTCTGTACACATTTTTACTTTATGCTCACAGTTTATGTTTAAGCATGATATCATTTATTTTGCAGATTGGTAAATTTGAGGACTCCACTTCCTGTTAATGGTGTCACACAGGAATTCAATAGTGCTGTAAATAATAAAGAGGCTACAGGAAGAACAGGTGTTGGTTCATATTTTAAGAGGCATGAAATATCTGTAACACGGTTCCATTGGCAGGTATTGTAATTTTTTTGTGTTTTTCTGCAAATATTAATTTATATCTAGTCACTTGACCTCATATTCTATTTTTCAGATTTTACAAATTGTTCACAGTTCACAGAGCGGCCAATTTTTTGCTTGGGCAGTTGTTGATGGAGTTATGCTAAAGATTCCTATTACTGTTCCTAGAGTTTTTTACCTTAATTCTAGAGTCCCGATAACAGAAGAATTTGTTGGTAGGCGTGTTAACAAAACTCTTCCCCACGGAAGGCATGGCTATAACCTGTATGAGGTATTTTAGGATTCCTGTTTTTCAAATGTATTATATTGTTCCTTTTATAAAATTTTATTTTGAAAGTTGGTTTTTTTTTTCAAATTATAATTGTAGGTTGTAACAGATGAAGATCAATTTAGGACTCAAGGCAATAAACTTGCAGCCCTCCTTGCAGATCCAGAAGTTGAGGTCAGTATCTAACTTCTTTGTCTGTTTCACATGTTTCCCCAAGCAAACTGATAACCTCGTCGTTTGTAAACCTTGTGCATAAGATATGGCAAGATTGGAGACCAAAAAGAGAGAAAAGTACTTGGGAAATTCTTGAGTCTGTTATTTTTTTGTCTTCATGATAACTATGCAGTATAATGTTTTTTTCATCCATTTCTGCTCTTTAACAAATTTGTTTGTGCCTTAACAAATGTTTTCTAGGTTTTGTTTTGCTGTTATCTTGCTTATCTCGTGATAAATGTCGATCGATTTTTTTTGGTGGATGCCTTTTTTTTTGTGTGTTTATATATTCAATTTATATACTGCTGAGATTCATCATGAACTATTTTTAGATAAAGAAACGTGTATATTAATGTAGAGAATGCACTTAATGAGTGACTATATTGGGGAACATGACTTCTAGCTAGCCATACTCATGAAAAATAGATAGTTGCAGATGCTGTCCCTTTAAAATAGAGGCACTGTCTATTATTTACATTGGAACTCTTTCTTGTCTTTGTAATTATTGTTTAGAGGTTTTCTCTACCCCTTGTGTATATTTTCATTTAATAAAATCGTTGTGAATTCTTCTAAAAAAATAGAGGCACTGTCATTCTCTGTGTCAAATGTTCAGTGTTTAACTGATCAGATTCTTGACTAGAGGATATGATTGCGGACTCTTAGGATAACTAGTTCAGCATGCTATGGTATGGTATGCTATGGTATGTAGTATTTAGAGATTATTGTAAAATCCTCCCTGAGCTATGGGATATTAGCAATATAACCCTCAGTTTTATTTGATCAATTATACCTTTTAAATTTTTAGGATTGTTATAATGCACTCTTGTTGTTAACCCTGTTAACTTTTTTGTTATTTTTTTAATTGTTTAAAAATTAATAACTCATGAAAAAGATGAGAATTGAAAAATACAACACTTGTTTTCTGTTGTATTGATGTCAGCATTAGGTGGCTTTGTCATGTTCTACTACAGTATCTGTCCTTTTGAATGTAGTGAAAGTGGGCTTGTGTGGAAACTTAAAAGCTGTTTTCTGTTGCTTCAAATAGCTATTTTTCTGTAATTACTACAGTGTCTTGACTTTTTTTTTTCAGTTGGATTCTGATACTGTTCTTTGATCAGGGAATCTATGAAAGGAAGGTGCCATTAGAGTTCAAATCTATTTTCCAGATTGGTTGTGTCTGTAAAGTCGATAAAACAGCTAAAAAGCGAAACATTCAGGATGGATGGAGTCTGGATGAACTGCACATGAAGACTACAACTGAATGCTGTTATTTGGAAAAATCGATATCTTTCTTATATGTGTATCACAGGTAACCTTTTGAAGTGTTTTATCATTACGAAATGTGATCATCATCTTAAACTGTCTTCTAGAAACATATCTTTAACTATATCTCTACTGTTCGATACTTTCAAGCTACTAATATTTATGGAAGAATACTTGTTTTAGCAATCAGATTCACTTTGTCAGTGTTTTAAAAAGCCCTCCCGGGTTCAACCCCTAGGGAGAGCCTTGCCTTGCTTTTTAGGTCTTTTTTCCTGATTTTCAATTAAAAATGTCAAAGATAATAGGTTGATATGTCTTTGTTTTTAAGCAATATCTTAGAGAAAAATCCTCATTTTTTTACTATCTTATTCTTGATTATACTATAATTTTCATATATAAAATATTTATTTTTTATCTTCATGAAATATAACCATGTGATTCGCGCTTAAGTCACTAAGGACCATTGCACTTTAGTATGCTTATGGTTTTTTTTTTTTTTTGATAGTAAACGATTTGCAATTTCATTGATGTATGAAAAAGTCCAAAAAAGGCAAAGAAAAGTTACAAAAAAACCATTCCAATTGGAAGCTATGAGAGAAGGAGTTACAAAAAAAACTTACAATTCGCGCTCTAATTGGAGGCATTTAAGTCACTACAATCCCAAACTTCCTCCCAAGACTTACAACAATCTCTAAAAATTCTACTATTGCGCTCAATCCACGTATTTCAAAGGAGTGCTCTAATAGCATTGTCCCAAAGAATTTTTTTCTTCCCTTTTAACATTGAACCTCCCAAGACTACTAAGACATTATCACTCGGGGTTTTGTGGCTCACCCAACTAATATTAAACAAATTGAAAAGCCTATACCATAAACCTTGAGAGAAACTGCACTTAAACGAAAGATGGCTAGTAGACTCCGAATTGCACTAACACAGGCAGCACCATTGAGGCTGTAAGGAAATCCAAGGCTTTCTTGCTTGGCACTTAGTATTAGTATTCAGCCCACATTGAGGACAAGCCAAAGAAACACCTTAATCTTTTTTGGATACTTTCATTTCCAAATAATACAGTTGGGGGAATCCCTGATACAGCCATCCTCAGCCCAAAGAACATTGAGGGAAGATTTGCAAGAGAAGCCTGAGTTTCTATCTGGCAGCCACTGACCTTTATCCTCTTGTTCGGTGATGGAGATGGCCCCCAACATAGATATCAAAGCTATATAGTCATCCACTTCCCAATCATTAAGGTTTCTCCTAAACTCCATGTTCCAAGATTTGTACTCAACACTCTAAAAGTAGCTAATAGGAAGATTCTTTTTTACAGCAATTGAATACAGTAAAGGGAACTGGGAAGCTAACATGACCCCCCCAACCAAACATGCTCCCGAAACAGTATATTGCAGCCATTCCCAACCATGAAAATGCTATTGGACTCCATGAGATGCTTGAGCTTATAAATATGCTTCCAAGGACTTCTATAAATGCTATGTGAGTTAAGATTGGAACACCAACCCCCCCCCCCCAATTGTTACCATGTATATTAGAGATCACCTTGTGCCATAAGAGACGAGACTCACTCGGGAAGCGCCACAACCATGTAAGTAATAAAGCATAATTTTTCTTGCTAAGATCACCAAAAGCCAGCCCACCTTTAATAAGTGGTGGGGGGATTAAATTCCACTTCACAAGATGATCTCCACCATCACCATCCGCACCTTCCCAAAAGAAAGTACGAAGCATTTTGTCTATTCTTTTGGTCACACTAGCTGGAGCTTTGAAGACGGAAAAGAAATAAGTGGGCAGGCTACGTAAAATAGAGTGTAACAACGTCAATCTACCACCTCTTGAGATGTAGAACTTCCTCCATTTAGAAATTCTCTTCTCAATCTTATCCACCACGGGTCCCAAAAGGCTTTGGAAGCCACCCATAGGAAGCCCTAAATAGCTCATAGGGAGAGAAGTCACCATATAATAGAAGGGGGCAACAACACAAACTTCCTTTGAGCTCAAATTAACCCTTGCCACTTAAGACTTGAGTCTGTTGATCGAGATGCCCGAGCCAAGCTCAAACAGCTTCATAGCACTGACAAGATTACTCAGCTTAATCAATTTGAAGTTCGAGAAAAGGAGAGTATCATCCGCAAATTGCAAATGAGAAACTTCCAAGTTGCCCACCTTAAATCTCTCTATCGAATTATGTGCTTGAAGCTTCAATAGAAGTCTACTAAACGAGTCAGCCACCAAAAGAAATAGAAAAGGGGAAAGAGGATCCCCTGGTCTAATGTCTCTCGAAGCTTTGAATTTACCCTTAGCCTTGCCATTGATTAGAACAGAAAAGTTAGCACTTTTTAAGGCAGCCTTTCATCCATAAGCACCATTTAGAAGAGAATCCTTTTTTCTTAAGGATTTGATGCAAAAAGTTCCAATCAACACAAGCGGTCAAGAGGTTGGTTTCCAACCTTGAGGTCCTGGGTTCAAACCATGTTGGCCACCTACCTAGGATATTATCCTACAATTGAACTGACGCCAAGTGTTGTAGGGTCATGAGGTTGTCCCGTGAGATTAGTCGTGGTGCGCGTAAGCTGGCCCGGACACTCACGATATAAAAAAAAACACAATCGTAGGCTTTCTCAAGATCAAGTTTAAAACACTGCATCTTGTTAATGATTTCCACTCGTGAAAGGAATTTTTCATAAGATGGATGTGCAAGTTAAAATTAAGTTCTCATCATATTGTTGTGATAGTCAGTAGGCTGAGGACCTAATATTTGTCCTAGAATGCTTGAAAAGTTATGCAATTATTTTCAATAAAAAAAGTTATTCAATCTACCCAATTTTGATTATTGTTACTTTTAAGGTAAATTTGGTAATTATAGGATTGTAACTCAAGACCAATACCCAATTGAAATTTAAACAGTCAGGTTTCTCTAAGTTTTCATTTGGCTATAGCCTATATGTCAGGTAAGAAATCTTTGAATTTTGTTTTTTAATTTCACTTTTGACGTATGTTGGGACATGAAGCACCTGCTTTATTTGTCAGCATGGATTTTGAGCATAGATCTCTGTACGCAAGAATCAAAATGCTCATAAATTAATTATTATGCGATTGCAAGCATTTCAACTCACATTTATTTTCTAAAAAGTTTTTTTATTTTACATAGACTTGTTTCAATCACTGCTGACATTTCCCCCCTCTAATTTTAGCATCTTTGAAGGACGAGCTCTCTACACTTCTTATTTTCCTGCCACAAGATCAATGCTTGTGGTGGTGGTTAATCCTTATCAAAATCAGGACTTGTCATCAACTTTTCTTGAAAAGCAATTTCGTGAAGCTTGCCAAATGCTGTCTGGCCAATCACAACCTCCCAAGAGTGGTATAAATTACAAGGTGAACTGACAAGTCTTACAAAAAATTTACATCCTATTCGATTTAAAATATTATCATATTCAAATTTTTATTCTGCAAAATACTTAGGTGATGGATTTATCAACTAGATGGCTATATGATTACTCTTATAAATAACTCAATTTTTTATTTATATAAATATTTTCTTAACCATTATCTGAACAAATATACTTGGAAGTTGGAAAACCATTTCTTATTTCTATGTTGAGTACCTTTTCAATTGAGACAATTTTGTAGAAGTTGCAAAAAAATACAGGTCGAAAGGGAGAAAAAACTTTTTGAAGGACTTCATTACAAGTCGAAGTTATCTTCTCACTTGGAAACTCAACATTAATAATTTGAATCTTGAAGATAATAATAATAGAGTTACTCATTTTGAAAGGATTGTTAATGTACCACTAATCCCAAGATTTTAAGCTTTGAATGGTTTGATTCGAGTAAATTTAATAATTTCATTATTTTCTGTAACACATTTCTCATATGTGAGCCTGTATATAGATTGGGAGGGGAAATACTATTGTACAGATTTTAACTTATGATCTATCATGGTACCTTGTAAGTTGTCACTAATCTCAAAAGTTTATGATTTATTCTAATAGAAATTATATCAAATATTGTGTCTGTACTTCAGAAACAATTGCTAGTGCAATCAATTGGCTTTATGTTTTCTTGTATCTCCAACTATAGTTTCATTTTGAGATGGCCGTGTATCCTTTTCTTTATCTTGGAGTCTAATCACATGCTTCTTTCTATTCACTTCTTAGGTTGAATATGTTATTAATGTTAAAGAAGGTGAAGCGATGTTGCAGAGATCAATAGCACAGCACAGGTTTAGTCATTGTTCAATCCTTTATGCAAATGCTTATTAGCAGGGGGATATAATCTTTTCTCTCTTTTTTGGGAAACCATTAGGTCTTTTTCATTCAAAAGTTGTTTTTATATATTCTTATTGGGATTTATATATTTTGAATGTACATCTATTATTTACTCAAATCATTTTTGGTGTTCTATAGTCTACATATGTACTTCTTTTTGTTTTGTGAATATCTGCTTTTATTCACATTATTTTTGGTTCAGCCTTCAGCCTCATTTTGTATTTAGGTTGCATGAGGTAAAAAAAAAAAAACTTTGTCACGACCTAGTGATTATGCCCTTCTATTTAGTTTTTCCAGTTCTACAAAATGTATATGATTATTGATCCACAGGAGTGTAAACCACGGACCTATTGTAGCTGTTATTGAATGCCCAAATTTGCAGCTGCTAAAGTCAGGTGTAAGAGCTTTGGATGATTTTCCCTGTGTGAGCATCCCTTCTAACGCTCGTGATAGTCAATATCAGGTAGTCTTCTAAGCAATAGTGTTTTAACTCGGGAGGTTATATTTTAATTACAATTACAATTTTAATTCATTATAAAAAATTTCCTACTGAATTGCACAAATATTTTTCCTTATAAAAAAAATTGAATTACCAATTTATCCTAGTGCTCAAGCCCATATGTCACTCTTGGAATTATTGATATCTAACACCCAAAAAAAAGCTACCGGTGTAGAAGATCTTGAGTTCAAATATCTATAATATTTTTTTATAATGTATTTTTTGGGGCCTTATTAACCAACCAAGTCATGCCTGAGCCTCTTTATGGAATCAACAAGAATAATATGTACAAATAGATTAACTATTAACTTAAGAAGTTTATTTTTTTTTAATGTTTGTAATTGAACACGAGTAAGATGCATTGTTTTTATTGTGGTGTCACAGGTTCTTGGTTGGCAACAAACAGCTGCAAAAATTGGAATGCAGCGCTGTGCTGCGTCATCCAAATGGTTGGATGAGAGAATTTCTCTTGCAAGATATGCCCACGTATGATGTAACCTTCTTTTTCTCCAATACTTTATTACTGTATCATGAGTGTTGATATGAATCTTACTTTCTGAATCATATTGCCAGGTGCCGTTGGGAAATTTTGAACTTGATTGGCTAATATTTACAGCAGATATTTTCTTTTCAAGAGCGTTACATGATCAGCAGCAGGTTTGCTTTGACCCCAGCTGTTCTGTTCCTTTCTCAAATCCTAATTTTTCTAGAAGAAGCTTCTTAATGGTTTATTAGCTATTTTGTTGTTAACTTTTTCTTTATATATATATATATATATATGTATGCATGTATATATCATCTTTGAGAATTAAGTTGATTGATTGAGAAGTCTTTGATACCCGTGTCTTCTGCATTTGTTTGGTTTATTTTGATTGTAGAGTTTGAATAAACTTTTTTCACTATGAGGATATTAAATTTTAAATTGCAGGTTCTTTGGATATCAGATGATGGTGTTCCAGATATAGGAGGTCTCAATGTAGAAGATGCATGTTTTGCTGATGAGGTTTGTACTTAGAAATACACCTTATTATTATTTTTTATTAATATTATAGCTGGTAATTGGTTTCCACCAGCCTTTTAGGTGGACATTACTTGTGATATGTGAAGGCTCGACCTTTTTCCATCTAGACAGAAACAACTTGAACATTTGTATTTTTTGGCTTCTATTATTTTTTAATGTCACATACACTACACGTAGGCCATTTTCTTTAATTTTTTTTTTCAAATAGAACGAAACTTTTCATTAATAGAGTGAAAAAGGTACAATTACCCTAGGTTTACACTATTCTCCTTGTTTGACGAACTTCCCATTGATATCTTTGTAATAGGTTCAACAACCTGTTCTGACATATCCTGGAGCATATAGGAAAATTTCTGTGGAGCTGAAGGTTTGGAAACATGTCACTTTATGGCTTTTATTTGCACTCCTACCTTTCAATTTAATTTTTTTGAGTTAACTGACAGCATTTAAATATCTTTACCCCAACCCATGCAGATCCATCATTTGGCAGTCAATGCTCTTCTGAAGAGCAACCAAGTGAATGAAATGGAAGGAGGTGCTTTGTTTGGCTTTGAACGTGAAATGCATAGTGGGGCACAACTTTCTAGTGAAGAAGGTGGTTTTGATGAGGATGCGTCACATGCTCCAGCATTTCGGGTCCTGAAACAATTGATTCAAAGGTGTCTTGCAGATGCAGTTGCATCTGGAAATGTATATGCTGATGCAATATTGCAGCATCTGTACCGATGGATTTGCAGGTTTCTGCTGGTTGACTCATTAATTCTATCTCAAGTTCAAATTTGAATATATTTATTCAATTTTGCTTTTGCATTGCAGCCCTCAGTCAAAACTTCATGACCCTGCTCTTCATCGCTTACTTCACAAGGTGAATAATGTACTTTGAAGATAAACTATCATCACATTTATTCAATTTTTTTTTGGAATAAAAGATACTGCTGACCTTCCACTTCATATTGGTGCCTTTCTGTAGTTATTTTTAATTGTTGTATCCAATACATATATTGTATTTATAATCCTTGTTTCTATGACTGGCTTACTCTTTCTAACTTGCTATAATACAATTGATGTTAGGTTATGCAAAAGGTTTTTGCTCTTTTGTTGGCTGAATTACGCAAATTGGGTGCTACCATTATTTTTGCAAACTTCTCAAAGGTTATTATTGATACGGGAAGGTTTGATCTATCTGCGGCTAAAGCATACTGTGATAGTTTGCTGAAAACACTGCAAACAAGGTAGTTCTCTTCTCTTGAAAGGAGTTTCTCTTTGGTAAAACATGCTTAGTTTGTAAACTGTTATTCCTTATTATTTTTCCTGGTATGTAGGGACCTTTTTGAGTGGATTGAGCTGGAGCCATTACAGTTCTGGCATTCGTTGCTGTATATGGATCAGGTTAGTTTTCTCTTTTATTGGGTCATCTGTCCAAACCCCGCTGCAGTCTTCTTGTTTGTTTTCTTTTCTTGGCGGCTGTGTTTGGAATTCTAACTGGTACCAAATATAACAGAAGCTCTTTACAAGACGTATCTTGTAAACTTGATTTATTTAGCATCTTTTAATCACTGGTGAAAGTCAAATATATTTTCATTATTTCTTTATTTTGATTTGAACTTGAGTGGCCATGGGATTAACAAACTAAAAAATGTTAACTGCGGGCTTGGGCTTTAAAGCCATGAAAGATTTAAAAAAAAGTTTTTTTTTTATCAACTTTTTTCCATTGAAAACATATTCTTAATGGTCCAAAATTGAAATAGAACTCAAAATATGCAGGCTTTTCATTCTTATAATTATTAAAATACTTAAGCAATGTAAGCTTTTATTTTCCCCCCATTTTTATAGTATCATTCAGATTTATATTTCAATTTTACTGTTTCTTCTATTTTAGTACAATTACGGTGGAATCCCAGCTAGAGATGATGAAATTACCCATGTTGATGCTCAAGTTGATATAGTGTCCAACTGGAACATTGCTGAATATCTACCGAAGAAGATTCAGGTAACCTTTATTTGAGCAGTGATTGATAAGATGAATCCTTCCGGTGGCTTGTCGTTAGAAAGTTATATTTTTCAGTTGAAGAAAATAAAGTAAATTCCCAATAGTTCTTTCATGGTAAAATGACGTTTAAATGTTTTAATTTATCCAGTTTGCTTCTGGTTATTGCAGGATCACTTTGTTTTTATCATCTCTCAGTTTTTATATATTCCTTGGAGTTATGCAACCAAGCAAGCTGCAACAAGAGCATCTTTGCAGCATGGTGATACATGTACCCCATCTGTTACTGTTGTAGCTGCAGAATCGTTTGAATCGCACATGACGGAACATCTTAAAGGGCAGGTATGTATGCTTTTCTCATTCTGCTTCAAATATTAGATTTTTTTAATCTCTTCGTCGTTAAATTCCTTAATCTGAAATTTATGCCGGTCATTATTCTCAGCTAAGCTCTTACTTCAGCGACAAACTGTTGGGGATTGTTCGTGATATTGTTCTTCATATGAAAGGGTTAGATAAGCTAGAGAAGAACCGGGACAGCTTACCAGAACTTCAACAACCCTCGGGTAGTATCCACAAAGGAGATGCTGCATTGGAGTTCATTAAGCATATCTGTGCCGTTTTGGCTCTTGATCAGAATGTTCAGCATGATGTTCTGGTATCACCATCTTAATCTAGGCTTCATTTAATTGTGAAACTCACTAATATAAAATTTAAACGTGACAAGATCAATACTGAGGTCAAGTCAAGCATTAAAAAAAAATCCAATGTGCAGGAACTGTTGAAGTATTTACCAAGTTGGGATCAGTTTATCCACTTTTACCCCTTGGTTACTGTCGAATTCGATTTTTCTAAGCTAGATATTTATTCTGAATTTTCCCTGCAGTTTAATGTCCCTTATTGTGGATGATGCACTAAGGTCCAAGTTGCTTAGAATAGTGTTTCATTTATTGTATATAACGGTCTGGTGATTTTTTTTTCCTTTTAGGTAATGAGGAAGAATTTACTGAGGTATGTGCGTGTAAGAGAGTTTGCACCAGAAGCTGAGTTTTCTGATCCCTGCCCGTCCTTCATCTTACCCAATGTTATTTGCAGGTAGGCTACTGCTTGCCTAATGTTTTGTCTGCTCCAAAGTCATATTCTTTGGAGCAGACATATGATCTTAAATTAGGAAAATCTCTTATTTCTAGGTTCAATAATGTCTGTTTATTCTACTTTACTTTTGTTCCTCTATATCCTCGGTATATAATTAATATTCCAATCAAATGGCTCATTTCTCACCCTTTCTTTTGGTTTTGAGGGCAGCTATTGTAATGACTGTCGAGATTTGGACTTGTGTCGCGACCCTACCTTACTGGCACAGGAATGGCGCTGTGCTGTGCCGCAATGCGGCCAGCCATACAACCAAGAAGTGATGGAAAACGCTCTTCTTCAAATCGTTCGGCAGCGAGAGCGCGTCTATCACGTGCAGGATTTGGTATGCGTTCGTTGCAAGCAGGTTAAAGCAGCACATTTAACAGAGCAGTGTGCTTGTGCTGGCTCATATAGATGCAAAGAAGATGTCATGGATTTTTGCAGCAAGATGCGGGTTTTCCGCAATGTTGCAACTCGTCAGAAATTTCAACTACTGCAAGAGTTCACCTCGTGGATCTTAGAAGTTTCATAATTGCTAAATGAGACATCTAACAAATTCATCGAAACCAATGACTGGTATTGGCTCTAATCAAATGTTCCTATAGTTGTGATTCTGGGGAAATGATCAATACCCATTGAGGCCATGGAGGCCGTGTCACGGCATTGAAGACCATAGAGCTAAAAAAACTGGCCTGAAGCAAATGCATGGTTATCTTTCATATATTCTGGCAGAAGCTGGAGAATGACCAACGACGGATCATAACGTCGTATGCTATTGGTGTGATTCTCGTTTCCCTCCCTTATGAAGGAACGAAAAAGGAGAGTGGGATGGGAGTTGAAGTGGGGAGCAGACTGGAGTTCAACTTCAAGCCGTCGTATGGTAATCTATTTCTTCATTATTCATGCAGTACGTACATTTATGTAATTTTTTAATTTTAAATCTGTATATAAATTTATAGATGATCTATAAAATTGTATGTAGTGTTATGATATCGTGGATACGAATGAAATTGTATTCATTTTGTATAAAAGTAGTTCCAAGGTTTGACATTGATCCTTAGAGTTTTGTTCACCTCCAATTTATTCAAGTAGCATTTGTTTCAAGTTCAAAATTTATGTGCGTATTTGCTAGTAATATTAAATTTTGATTATTTAAACTAATACTAAGTAAATCAGATTATTAAATAGATTCGATTTATTGAAACAAATAATATTAGTAAATCAGATAGAAATAAGTAATTGATAAATATTCATAAGTTTGAATTTGTTTGTTAATTATTAAAATTTTAATTATTCAATCACATTAAACAAAATTGGTTACTGCTTAGATCTTTCGATAATAAAAGGTGTATGTTCCCTGACATTAATGTCACGAATGTTTAAACAACACAAGTTTTTCGAATTTTTAAGAATAACACTTTTATACCATGAATAAAGATAAATTTATCAAAATCGTAAAAATTAAAAAATATTAATTTAAGACATTTCAATTATAAATATAAATAATAATATTTGAGCATTGAGAAAAACATTATTGAAAATGAATCCATTAATTTAATGAAAATAATTCATTAATTAATGAAAGTAAAAGAGTAATATTTTTAAATATAAAATAAATTTTTACTGTTTTTGACAAAAAGATGCCATAATTGCACTTTCTTCAAAAGCGCAATTGTTTTCTTTTCCAGCCCATAGTCAATGAAAAATCAGATATGACCATATATTAGAGTTTTTCTGGAGTCCCTTGAACGATTTCACGGTATATCAATATGTTAATTTTATTCGACTCATTTCTGGTTCAAAATCAACTAGAATTCAACCTGATTCGGGTGCTTCAGAGCAAATCGAAGTTGAATTTCACCATGAACTTGAACACCATTCAGTTTATGTTTTCTGTGTTTCTCCATATGTAGAGATACAATAGGCGAAATTAGTAATATTTCTTTATTGGCATGATAAGAACACAATTGCAGGGGTCAGGCACGCCTGTATTCATCCCCGCAGTCACCGATAACTCTAAGCAGATCTTTTCCTTTTCTGGTAACTTCATTTATACTGTTTATATCATCCTCATCAAGAGCAAGAGAGAAGATTGCAAGTGTGTCTTGCAAATGTGCTGATAACCCAAGTCTAACGCCTATCATTGATCCTGCCACAGCTGGCTGCATTCTCAATACAATAATAGAATTCAATAATCTGAAAAAAGTGTAGAAATTTCCTATAATCAAGTGTAGAAAGGCAACTCTACCTGATCCAGTATATATTTAATGGCGACTGTCGGAATGGAGACCCCGTGCTTAGAAGCGACATTTTTAAGCGTCCGTAGCAAAACCTGAAACAAACTCCATCCTCCCCATGCATCAACCATCTGCCATGAATGTCAAAGCTCAAAACCCAGAGATTTAAAAAATGGAGCTCATATATATTCAAATTACTCTGGTTTCACCTTCTGTTCTCTCATTGGATTAATGCATTATCATTTAATTTTTTTTCCCCATCTAAAGATCTAAAATCAAAGAAGTCCCTGTGCAACTAAATTCTATTTCTGAATTCCATAATACTGACAAATTACTCAGTCCAGGATCAGTCATATACCTTTTTGTACTTTTGCAGAGAGGGAGTATTTAATGGAGGACTAGCAAAAGGAATGGTTAGGTTGGTGTCAAGGTATTTCTCAGATAGAAGACCACCCATTACAGTTCCATATCTGCATCATAAATTACACTGGTAACCAAATAAAAGCCATAGAACTTTTTCTTTATATGTCAGACATTAACATGGTGAACTTACAGCTGAATTACGAGATTTAAAATATTCAAACCAGATAAGAAAACTAAAAATATAGCTTCCATTAATATTATTGATAAAATGAAATCATCCCCATGCTGATGAAAATGCGATGTATGTGTGTGAAAGAGAGCGAGAGCGAGAGTGGGATACGTTATAAGTTTGACTCCTGTCAGCTTACAAAGCTCTGCCATCTTTTGTTGAGGCCTCATATCAATAATCGAGTGTTGAACCTGGCAATTAGCCATCAACTTTGTTTAGATATATAACAAACCTAAAACAGAAAAATTATGAACAAAGAAAGAAAATCCTACTAGCATTTACCTGATTACTCACAACAGGGATATCATTTTCCAAAATAATTTGTAACCTTTCTGTGTCGAAATTTGTCAAAGCAACTGTCTTGATTTTACCTGCACAAAGCTTGCTAAAGTAATCTAGTTGAATTAAAAAAAGGTGATCAGACAACTATAGTTAAAGAATTCAGATAAATCGCATTTACCCTCTTCTTTCAAATCAGTGAGGTGTTTAAGAGCATCAATATAGCCAGTGTTTGAATAATCCCACCTATTTCAAATACAAAGATGACAAACATGTAAGAGGGAACGACAGACTTAAAAGAACAATAGCATATTTAATCACCATGTGTTAATTTCAAAGTTCAAACTATGTATCCTGAAAAAATGCTTGTCAAGAACTGGCTCATTGAGATCTCTGGCCATAGTCACGGATTCAATTCATTGTTCATAAAAAAAAGTAATGTCTACAAAGAGAACAGTAAAGTAAGTAATTGTTTCTATAAGACTCCTGCCTGATTTTTTTATTCATTTACAAACAAGTGAGAATCCATTGTGGAAAATATACATTATGAGAATACAGTTAAGTAGGAAAATATATTTACAGTCATCATCTTTAGGGCTGCAACAGAAATTATTAAATAAATTTGAAGTTTGAATTAGACAAGGTTATGTCAGAGAAAAAAGGTAAGTCCCTCAAAGTCAAAGTTCCTCAAAACCAAGAGATCCATGAATGAAGATCTGAATGCATAGATACAAATGGTCCAATGGGAGCAAGAATTCCTAAGAACATTTCAAATAAATTCAAGCTATTATCAAATCATGAGTTGTGTGTCATTGAATAAAATCTAGGCACTGTTAGAGATCAATAACCATTTGTGATATTAGCTTTGTGCAAATGTGAATGCATGCAATCCTGTACATGAATGGGACAGAAGGAGGATGTTAATTACCAGTGAAATTGAAGCATGTCCAAAGAAGCCACATCCATCCTCTTTCGTGAGATATTGATGCTTTCCCGGACATAGCTACTAGTCATCTTCACCGGCGGCGGCACCCATTTTGTAAGTCTGCATATGCAAAACATATAACAGAAAAATGAATTCCACTTCACCTTTCTTTAAAAAACTCCCTTATATGTGGCATATCAAAAGTGCAATGCAACTGGACGTGTTATTCCAACAAACAGAAATCTCAAACAATATTTGATTCAACAATCTACATTAAGGTAGTATACTCACCCTCTCACATTCTCCAGGAACTCAGGGGGTCGCTCTCGACGAACTCGATTGATGAAGATGCCATACAAATCTTCAGCAGGTCCATCTACAAAAATGGAGTGGCACCCAAATTTTGAGGTACCGAATGAAACCCACAAGGTATTAAACATCTATTCGTCATTCCAAATAACAAGCACAATGGAATGAAATCATAATTGCCAGATTACAATAAACAATAAAAATCATGAAACTCCCATCAGCACAACAGTTCATATAACAATTTTTATTTTTTTTTTGGTTTAATTTCTTGCAAGCATAAAGAAACCAACATAAAATTTGAAATGATTACTCAACCAGTTGGCTAAAAATTACAATCAGCATGAATAGTGAATAGCATACATATATCAGCCATATCAAAAGTGTCAAGTCCAGAATCAGCATATTTAAGCATTGAATCAACAGCACTATCTTGATCAAGTTGACCCCATCCCCCACTTGTTTGCCACATTCCATTTACAACCCGACATATATCTAATGAATCCTTGCCATTCTCAACCACTGTTCTTCGTTCATTTTGAGTGAGCACACTCTGACATATTTTCTGCGACTTACATTCTCTTTTGGGCTTTATAGAAGTCAAGTTAAAACTGAATCTACTCAGAGAACTAGTCAAAAACTCTGCCATTTTAACTGCGTAAAGCTAAATAAAGTTGAGAAAGAGGAGGCTACTGTCTCAGTCTCAGATTTGCATGGTTTTTTATAGCTCACACACAACCCACAAAGAGTTGATTTATCCTCATCTTCTACCATACCATCTAAAATTAAAAAAACTTTTATTTATTTATTTTATATCTAGTTACCAAATTAGTGTATATGCACCACAATTAATTTTACACAACAACCATATTCATTTTATATCTAGTTATCAAATCAGTGTATATGCACCTCAACTAATTTTACGGGAAACCATAACACCAACCCACGCTTGACATCGGGAACTAGTATTATTCACATGGATAGTCACACCTTGCTTGAGGCCTGGCCATGGTTGGTTAATCTAAAGTAACGCTTTTACAACGTAACGGAAAAGAAATATTTTCCAGAAACGGACATTTACTAAGAAACGTATAAAAATAGAATAAAAAATAAAATTTCTTGAAAAATGAGCGACATGCAAATAGGCTACGTGGCAGCCTAAAAGACGATAAGATTTAATTTATATGATTTAAAATTGGTCTTTTAAATTTTGATACTTTTCTTATTTTACTCTCGATTTAAAAAAATTCGTCAAATTCTAAATATTTTTTTAACGCTTCCATATTTTTACTTTCTTTTTAAAAAAAAAACACTTACACGATAATAGTTTTAAATATATAATAATAGGAAATAATGTTATATGAAATTTTCTATTAAAAGTTCAGATAATGAAATGGCCAAAACAGAAAATTATATAAAATTAGGGGGTGTTTTGTTGGGGGTTTAGGAAATGAATGCCTGAGTTTGTGATGTTTGGGAAAAAAAAGTATGAGTTTGTGATGCCTGAATAGTAGAAATAATCTGAGTGTGTTAGAATAAAAATGTCAAAATCAATAGGAACTTGGGAATGTGATGTCAAACCCAAATAAAAAAGAGAGTGAAACAATCATGGAAATGACATCACAAACTTATTCTCACGTTCAAATCCCATTCCAAAACCTTCAAACAAACACCCCTTAAAGAATTAAAATAGAGCTTCATTGACTAAAGTATCGAACTCTGGACATTTTAAACCTAATTTGATGTTCTGGTTTTCAAGAAAGAAGTGAAATTACATACAGTGATCGGCCATATCAAAGGTAGAAAGTCCGGCGTCGGAATAACGAAGCATAGCCTCCACGGCGTCGTTCCGATCGATTTTTCCCCATCCGCCGCTCGTCTGCCACATTCCGTTAAGGACTCGACATATTACTAAGGAATCATTGCCGTTTGAAACAGAGACAGTTTGGACGGAATCCTCCAATGTCTGGGAGCATTTAATGGAGTAAGCTCCAAGTCTTGTTCTTGATTCACGGCTGTTTCTGGCCGAGGATTTGAAAGCAGTTAGATTTAAAAAGCTCTGTTGAGTGATCGCTGCCATTTCCGAGAGTCCAGACGATATGAGAAGAGAAGAGAGAGTGGATGAGGATTTTTGGCGCACTTAATTATATATGACATTTCCCGGAATTTTTTTTATTTATATTTAAATATTTTTTCAATCATAACTTAACCAACCATGGTCCATTGGTAGTCTAGCGGTCAAGAGGATTTTATACGAGTTTCTGATATTATTATACGAGTTAAAAACATATGTGACCACATACTTACCTTAATTATTATATAAGTTTTCTAAATCGTGTAAAAGCTGACTTGCAAGGCCGGTTTTAAAATAATAAGAGCTCAGTGCGATTATATAGTTTTAAGTTTTTTATCATAACTTTTATATAGTAAATAAAAAAATAGTTTAAAAATATAACAAAATAAATTTTCTACCATCAATTGAATTTAAACTCGGGCTGGAAAATTTGGATAAATAAGGAAATCAAGCAAGAAAACATGCCACAAATTACTTTAATCATTTATTTATAAGAAATTGTCTAAAATAGCATAAATCTGCATAATAATTACTAAAATGTCAGAACTTTTTAAAAATTACTCAAATAGCATAATTATAGTTCAATAAATTATTGAACTATAATTCAATAAATTATTGAACTATTTTTCAAAGTACTTTTAATGAATTTATTTGTTTTTAGGTTTTTTAAGTTCAAGTTCAATAGTTTGTAAAAATATGCTATTTCAGTAATTGCCCCTTTATTTATTTGTATATATTTAATATTATAATGACTCATCATAAATTTGCGGCCCCCAACGTTTGATGGTCCTGTTCCGTCGTACCAATTGAACCATGCCAATAACGACCCTGGTGACTTGAACACTTATAGATACAAAAAATTGAAATAAAAAACTATATATTTATAAAAAAGACAATTTTATCCAATTTCAGATCTTATATTTTCCGTCCTTGAGAAAACTGGTTGAGTATTTACTCCCCTACTTGATGAATGAGGTCTAAGGTTACTCGAGTCTCCCGTCCACCAATTAGATGTATCGTATAATATCTCAATAAAAAAACGAAGGGAGATCCGTTAATTGGTGTTCCGTGGACGAAACAACTATGCGAGAAAAGAAAGGAAGAGGTAGAAACAGAAGAGAGGAATCCAAGTCCATCGTGGTTTGGTTCTGGTTGTGGCAGAATGAGCCTCTTACTTAGTCAACCTTCGTTCTGTGATGGAATTTCCATTTCCAGGTTAACCTTTCTTTCTCCGGCAAGATCAATTCGACCTCAGCAGCTACGTGCAGCTCTAGTTGAGGCGAGACCGAGACCGAAACCGAATCCGAATCCGCAACCTGCAATAAACAACAATGGCTCCTCACTGGTTTATGTAGTGGATCGAACTGATGATTTGCAGGCTGAAGCGAGGGCTATGTCTCGTGCTGTTGACGCTCCCATCTACAATCCTGAACTATTAGCCAGCTCCTATGGCTCACGCCCAATTCAGGTTTTTCCGTATCCATTTTCTATTCACTGGACCTTATTTAATAATAGTTATGATCAATTTTGATTTGCTTACAGGTGTTGCGGAGGGCTGTTCAAGTTTTGTCTGCGGTTAGTTCATTTGGCATCAAATTATGGTTGGACAAAAGCAATGGCACGTTCGATAAGAATAAAAGGCGTCGGGCGGCTGAGCTACGACAAATTCTTACTCAATTAGGTCCTACGTTTGTTAAAATTGGTCAGGGGTTGTCCACCAGACCAGACATCTGTCCTCCTGAGTATCTTGAGGAGCTTTCTCAACTGCAAGTGTGTTTTCCTTTTCCGCCCGATATCGATATTTGCATATTCAACTCAATTAGGGATAGTGTGACTATTATTAACATTTCTGATTTGAGTGTGTGGATGGAAATGAACTAAATTTAATTTCAACTTAAAAATCTTCTTGTCTAGAATGATTGATTTGCTAGAATGTTAAATCACCCTTAAGTGCCACGGTCGTTGAACAGGATGCCCTACCAACATTCCCAGATGAAGAAGCATTTTTATGCATTGAGAAGGAGCTGATGCTACCTCTTGATTCGATTTTCTCATCTTTATCACCATCTCCAATTGCGGCGGCCAGCTTGGGGCAAGTTTACAAAGCCCAACTCAAGCAATCTGGCAAAGTTGTTGCGGTTAAGGTGCAACGTCCTAATATTGAAGAATCTATAGGACTTGATTTCTACCTAATAAGGGGCTTAGGATTTATCATTAATAAATATGTTGATATCATCACAAGTGATGTTGTTGCCCTTATTGATGAATTTGCACGCAGAGTTTATCAAGAGCTTAACTATGTACAGGTTAGGTTTTCTTATTATACACATCTTCCTAATTGCCTTAGTTTTTCACACACTGAAATTTTAAGGCTTTAATATTAATTTTACACGTCTATGTAGGAAGGAAAGAATGCTAGGAGGTTCAGAAAATTATATGCTGACAAGGAAGATGTCCTTGTTCCAGACATATTCTGGGATTATACTAGTAGTAAAGTTTTGACGATGGATTGGATTGATGGAGTGAAATTAAGTGAGCAAGAAGCCATTGAAAGACAAGGGCTGAAAGTTTTGGATTTGGTGAATACTGGTATCCAGTGCAGCCTCAGACAGCTACTTGAGTATGGATATTTTCATGCAGATCCTCATCCCGGTAATCTGTTGGCAACACCAGAGGGAAAACTTGCCTTTCTTGATTTTGGAATGATGAGTGAGACTCCAGAAGAAGCAAGATATGCAATTATTGGACATGTTGTTCACATGGTTAATCGGGATTATGAAGCTATGGCTCGTGATTACTATGCTTTGGACTTCTTGTCACCTGATACTGATGTTACTCCGATTGTGCCAGTACTAAGGAATTTCTTTGATGACACCCTTAATGCAACTGTGAGTGAACTAAACTTCAAAACAATAGTAGATGGTTTGGGTGCAGTATTTTATCAATATCCATTCACTGGTGAGTTAATCTATCTCCTTTGAATTCGATTTTTTTAATCTTGTAGCTTAATTGGTAAAATTCATTAGGGGTTTTATTAATTGAAGTGCGACACGATATCGACCTTTCCTTTTCACAACTATTTAATTTATATTGCTTATCAAAGAACAAAATCAACTTTGTTAGTTTAGAAGCTTTACTTTGCGCTATCAAAAACTAGATTTGACTATGGATAGTTTAATTATTTTTTCTATGTAAAACTCTAGATGGTTGATAATTTTTAATATTATTACTAAATCTTTTTGTAAATAGACACTATACTATTGCTAAACTTTACTAAACTTTACATCTTGTTTCTTAATTATTCTCAGTCCCAGCATACTATGCCCTGATATTGAGGTCACTTACTGTACTAGAAGGCTTAGCACTGTATGCTGACCCAAATTTCAAAGTTCTGGCTGCTTCATATCCATATTTTGCTAAAAGGCTTCTGACAGATCCAAATCCTTATTTGAGAGATGCTCTTATCGAGTTGCTTTTTAACGATGGGAAATTTAGGCATGTGCCATTTGACAATCTGTATCAAATTTTCTATCACAGTCTCTACCTAATGTTTCTTTCCATTAAAATGGGTGATTATGTATTTTTCCAATTGGATGCTCACTTGAAACTTTTTAATCCTGTCCTCCCATTACAGGTGGAATAGACTTGAAAATCTATTGCTTCAGGGAAGAATGGATAGAGACTTCTCTGTAAAAGATGCTTTACAGCCTGTCCTGAAGCTTTTGCTGGGTCCAGATGGGGAGGATCTTCGAAATTTAGCTATCAAGGAAGCTGTTCGGGTGACTGAAGCTTTTGTTGTAGGGGCAGTAAATGATACGTATGATTTTATCCCAGATTTTGTGAGACCTCTAATATTTAGAGATAATGCTTTTCGACCTCTTGTAATGAGCAATGCAGAACAAGAAAGCATGGTAGAGCTTCGAGATCAGGTTCTCAGGATATGGAGACTACTCCAATCTTCTGAAAATTTTGATCCTACACTTTTGCAACCCATATTACAGGTACGAGTACGACCGAATAAGCATACTTTTCTCATTGTTCGTTTACTGAAGTTACCAGTTGAGCTCACAATTACTACATATCTGGGAGAAGGAAACTTTTACAAAGTTTAGTAGGAGAATTTTGTCTTGTTTTATTGGAGATGAGACTCTTGTGTGATCAAGTTCAATTGACCAAGAAGGCTGAACTTACCTAAACTTTTATATTGCATGAACAGGTCCTTCAACAGCCCGAGGCTCGCAGTCTTGGCAGCCGCGTTTTCAGTGGGATTACCCAGCGTCTTGCGGCACGGTTGCTGCAGCAAGTACTCCGAGCTTCAACAACAGTCTCTGTTTCGAGTTCGATGATTTGACCATTGACGATGTAATTTTAGATTTTTTTTTTTACTCTCATTTATATATTTTTATTAATTTCCTCCATATTGATATGAAAAGAAAAATAGTAAATACCATTCTTGTAACCTTGTTACATGAATAATGATATGAAAAGGAAAATAGTAAATACCATTCTCTTGTATCTCATGGAACTATTCTATCCGATGAATTGGGGAATTTTTTTTTTTCTTTTTTGTTTTTTTTTTCCTTCATAGATTACAATTATCAAATTAAGCTATGTTTAACTTGACATGAATTCTAAAAAAAAAAAAAAAAAAAAAAAAACTTGTCATGAATTGGCGAAAGTTAAATTTTAGGGATAAAGGCAGAATACACTCTGCACTTTGGGTTATTGATAAATCATACCCCTGCACTTTTTTTTATCATAAAATACTTCTGCACTTTAGTAAAATTATAAATCACACCCGCCAATCAATTATTTTTAACAAAATTTAGACACATCTATATTATACGCATACCATGTGTTCCAAAATCATTAAATTTTTTGAAAAATTTAAACATTTGAGTATGATTTATAAGTTTGACAAACGGACCCTTATTAATATAAAAGTTTATTCTACACATCTGTCAATTTTTACATGACATAAGTAGAATATAAATATATCTCGATTTCATTAAAATTAATCGGTTGAAGGGTATGATTTGCAATTTTAGTTAAGTGTAGGGGTATTTTATGACAAAAAAAAGTGAAGGGTATATTTTGCATTTATCTCTAAAATTTATATGATGAAAATTTGTAAAAATATAGTAAAATTGTTTTTACTAGATAATTTTATTAATATTTATAGTTTAATAAAGATAAGACGGAAAATTTTCAAATTAGAGAGAAAACTTTATAAATTTCTTAATGAATAAAGAATCCTAATATAACAAATTGTGATTATTTATAGCTTTATAAAAACTAATTGATAAATTAACATAACTGGTTAATTTAAAATTAAAAATTTGACTAAATTAAGTTTTGTTCCAAATTTGACTAAATTGATTAACTACATCAAACTAAGCGAAGCTAAGTTTATAGACTAATCATACAATTATTACTCAACTCACTACACTTAAAAAAAACAATAATAAACTCACTTCACCACCCTACACGAATAAGACACGACAAATAATTAAGAGGGTGGTCCACTAGGTTTATTTAATTTGGATTTGTTAAAATTATATTTAGATTATAAAGAACATACGTTAAATTTGAGTTAGTATAGTATTCAAATTGTAAAAGTGAATAAGTTATAGGGGCAATTTCAAATATGTTAATTTTTTTTATAATATTTATAAATTTGTTCGAAAAAAAATATTTATAAAAATATTAGATTCCCGAAGTATATCACCATCACTATTATTAGTATATTAATGGTAGTTTATTAATCGACTATCACTGATATATTATTAGTTAGGGGTGAAAATTCAAACCGGAAAACCGAATCGAACACAGCTATAAAAAACAGAACTGTTCGGTTTTTTCTTATTAAAAACCGAAAACCAAACCAGAAAATGTATATGTTTTAAATAATCTATATAATATTTAATGATGATAGTGTGGATAAGTTGGTCCAAGCGCCTTAATTCCACTCTCTTGATCCCCTGTTCAAACCACCGGTTTCACCCCCTACTATTAGTTATTGACTGATATGCTAATAATGATTGACTCATATATTCGCCTTTTGAAATTCTAACATTTTTTTAAATATTTTTTTTCTAACAAATTTGTAAATATTTCACCTACTTATAACATTCCCGCAAATTTCCCACAAGTTTATCAAGAATGATGGGTTTAGATAACCTACCCTTCTAGATTGTAAAAACGAAAGCTGAACACCGGGTTACACTTATAAAAAAGATTACAATTACTGAATGGAGAGCAAAATGGAGGATAGCTATTTATTGGTATCAAATTCGACTTACCACATATAAACATTTGCCACACAAAAAACAGAAACCAGATAACGTCAAAAAGCAAGTAACTGCTGCGAGAAGATAATACAACTAAGCAATTGGCAGCATAGTGACTGAAAATATTATTTAATTTTCAACCATTTACAACAAACTTAAAAAAAAATACAAATTTATTTGAAAAAGGAACAATTTAAGCAAAAATATCTAATCCTTATTGCCTTGAAGCCTCATAATCCTTTGTTCCATCTGCACTAACCAAAATCATTAAGTTTTAAGAACATTGACCATTCATATAAAAACTAAAGAGGACTGAAGATTTGATATTAACTACTGAACCTGAATAATAGGCTCCAGCTTGTTCCTTGTAATGCTGAATTCATTCTTTATCCAACTAAGGGCTTGAGAGATACTGCACAAGATATATATTTTTATCAAACAAAAGGAGGTCTCATTTACTCAAAACCAATTGATAACGAGAGGAATACCCCATGGTTTTATAAACATTATTAGGTAATTTCATCGTTCCAATTTGGAATCCTTAACAACATACCAGTTACACTTACACAAATAATAAATTGAATATTTGTCAAACCAAGTCTAAAAAAATAGAAAAAATATATTTTCTTACTTTTTTGGGTCCTTTTGATCACAAGCCTGAATGAGGTGGACAGATGCTAGCCTCACATGCTTTGCTCCAATGCTGTAAAACATACACATCCATTTCTAAATGTCTACTGATTCAAGAAAAATATTTAAGTTATATTTTTAGTGATCATAATTAAATCTTCAAATTCACATACATTTTCATTGAAACAAAAACTAAAAGAAACAAATTTTAGACCATTGAACACCCGTTTATTTTAAGAAGACGTCCTGAGTTTGAACTCAAAATTCTCAAAAGATGACAGAACGTGATATACCGTGTGCTTTCCTCCTCTATTCTTTGAGCCAACACACTCAATGTAGAGGAATCAATACCAACAGAATCACTGCATATTTAAGTTAAGACCATTTAGTTAAAAAAAGGAAAGTAAATAAATAACAAGCTTCAAGAGTAAATGTTTATATATACCAGCTAAATTCTGATAAACTCATTTCAACTATATTGAAGTACGTCGTAAGCATTTGAACAACACGATTCGGCTCTTCAATATGTGAAAACCTTTCATCTACAACCCCCTACAAGAAATGCGAATACCATGTATTAATAATGAATTTAATACATGTTATTGAAAAGTCTAAAACATCGACTCATAACCCATTTGAAAACACGGTCGAACGTAGCGCCTTTAAACCAAACACTAAAAACGTAAAGGGTCCACCAAAAAAAAAAAAGAAACCAAGAATCAAGAACAGCTGATGAGATTCTTGTCACCTCATCAAACAAGGACTGCACATATTCTTGGAGCAGTCTCTTAAGAATAGATAAAGCCATTGTATATGTAATGTTGAAAGTAAAAAAAAAAAAAAACAGACAACACCTCCTTAAAAAGATAATGAGAGGAAGCATCAAATGTACCTGTTTGTTTCAGTGAAGATCAAAACAAAAAGATGAGGAAGATGAAGACAATATGAAAGCCATCATAGATTAGACATCAAGATTCTTCAAATTAACATCTAATGCCATTGAAAGAAAAAAATAATGAAAAATGGGAAATTAGCCATGCATTTTATCAAACAGTTAATGTACACGTAATAGATATTCCATTCATCAATTTGAATAAAGAAAAAGAAGGGATTCTGTCAAAGTTTTTTTTGTAGTTATTTATAAGAAACGGTCGTTATCAATGAGATCAGAATCTTAATATACACGAGGGGAAACATGTTGGAGCAAATATTTTTCTTTTCCCCATGAAATAAACAGATGAAAACAAGAAACAGATGAAAGCAAAGTAAATACTTTTCCATAATTCGCTAAATGGGCTCTGTAAAAGGGGAAGTAATTTGGGGGTTTCTGGAAGAATTTTTGGGCTTATTGCTTCAGACGTTATATGTTGTAATATCGTGTGGTTAATTCGTGAGATTAATTGTAGTGTGTGTAAACTGACTTGAATACGGATATTAAAAAAAAAAAAGTCTCCGGACTAGAATGAATATAAAGAAACTTGTATTTGTAAATTAAATTTTATATGTCATTCTATTTTAGTCTTTAATATCATATCACTATTAAATTTATAATACAGAATTCATGAGATATTTCTTTTTCAAGTTATAACGTTTGTCGGATAATTATATGACATATACGTGGAAGGTGAGTAAGCAAAATTAAGAGGGTCAAATATTAAATTTAGATAATATTTGAATCAGATAAAGTAGCGGTTTTTGTACTCACCTTCCACGTAGAAGTCACATAACCGTCAAATCATTTGTTATAAATAGTTAATAAAAAAGGCACTTTCGTTTTTTATTTTTTCTATTGTATATTTAATAGAGAGATTACGTTGGGGGCGGAACTAATAAAGTTTGAGGAAAAAAAAGGGAAAACCGGTATATAGCCCAAATTAAAAAAAAAACTAAAGCATAATCGCTCGAAAGAAAAAAAAAACAAAATGGCTCCAGTGAACAATAAAGGACTTAGTTGAGATAAGGAAAGAGAATACGAAGGGAATTGAAATGGACTGAAAAGGAAGGAGTAAAAAGAGGAGAAAATTCTGGGATGATTTTTTGGGAGATAAAAATCTAATTGTAAATCTCCAAAAAGAAAAAAAGAATTAAGACGCATAAAAAATAGCTTTAAAGAGAAAGAGATCTCAGAATTTCAGAGACAAAAAACTCAGAAAGTAAGTAATAATACTAAATATTATACTGTACATTAGAAACAAAAACAAAACAGAACAATTCTCTTAAAAAGTAAGTAATAATAGTAAGCACTATATTGTACGTTATAAACAAAGAATAAAACAGTACAATATAGTGAAATTTTCTCTTAAAAAGTAAGTAATAATAAAAACACTATACAGTACGTTATAAACATAGAATAAAACAGTACAATGTAGTAAATTTTCCCTTTAAAAAATAAGGAAAATAATAAACGTTATACTGTACGTCATAAATAAAAAATAACAAAATAATAGTAAATAATTATAACGTAAACTATATTCATGTACAGTATAATAAAAAACTTGTATTGTACAGTGAACGCTTGAAAAAAAATAATCATATTCATATACAGTATAATAAAAAAAAAACTTGAATTGTACAGCGAACCCAGAAAAAAAAAAGAGAAAAAGAAGAACAAAAACAGGAAGAAGAAGAAGAACGAACCTTCGACCTTGGCCATCGGAAAAATGCAGATCTAAGGAATCGTGATTAAAAAAAATCAACACAAATCCTAACTCAACAATAAACCAAAAAATTTTAAAAAAAATCATCAAAAGAAGAAGACGAAGTTCTTGGAAGAATCCCAAGAACCAGAAAACTTAACAACAACGAAGATTGAATCCATAAGAAAAAGGAGATGAAAATGAAGTGAGAAGATGAATGAATCTTGACAGACAAATGATGAAACGAAAAACCAAATAAAAAAATCAAAACAATGAAAACACAGAAGACAAAATCCCATGATTTGAGGAAAAATTAAACAAAAACAATAAAAAAAACGGAAGATTGGAAAGAGAATCCATATTCAAATAAGGAAAAATGAATAAATTTTTTTAAAAAAAAAAGAAAAAAAAATTAATGAGGATAAATCAGGTATCTGAAAAAAACAGATACTCTAAAAAGGCTAAAAAAAACCTAAGAAATTTAAGAGCCTAAAAAACAGAGTATAGCCAAATTGGGTTTAGGGTTTAGGGTTTAGGGTTTTTAGGGTTTAGGGTTTTAGGGTTTTTGGGATTATCCCAAAAAAATAATAAAACTTTTAAAGATTAAGGATAAAAAAAAAACTCAAAGTTGTAGGACCAAAATAGATTTTAAAACCTTTATATACGATGATTTAGTTAAGGTAATTTTAAAGGGGCATTTTCAAATATGTTAGAAATTTTTATAATATTTACAAATTTGTTAGGAAAAAAAAATATTTACAAAAATGTTAGAATTTTAAAAATTCTGAGTATATCAGTCAATCACTATTAGTATATCAGTGAGCTTTTAGTATATCAATGGTAGTTTATCAGTCGATTATTAATATTCTACCATTGATATACTATTATATATCACTGATATACTATTAAGTATTGACTGATATACTAATAGATTGACTGATATACTCGACTTTTGAAATTATAACATTTTTGTAAATATTTTTTTTTTCTAACATTTTTGTAAATATTTCACTCAATTATAACATTCATGTAAATTTCCCAATTTTTTTAAAATTGTTAGGATTGAGTCTTAATAATTAAAATTTTAATTAAAAATCACAATTTAAAGAAACATGTGTATGAAATTGTCATGCAAATAAAATTCATACCGTTCGTATATTCTAAAATTGGATCAAAGTAAATGAAATTGGATACTTGTCCAATAATCAAAATCTAAGTATGTTTAAATTTGTTTAACCATTTTATATGTTTGAATTATAATGAGATTTTTTATGTCAAAGACCTGATTATTATATATTTAAAATACAAACGTTGAAAATGTATTTAAAATAATTAAGTATAGTATAACTTAAATTATTAGATATTATCAATTTAAACATAATTCAAATAATAGAACATTTATTTTCTTCCCATAAGATTGAAGATTCGAATACCACTCCCTAAATTTAATCTAATATCTAAAAAAAACACAATTATTTCGGTCGCTCTTGTATTTTGGCAAAAAATTGCTTAATGACAGTCACGCTATAAATTAACCAACCCTTGTTTAATTGTTTTTGGTTGCTCCATCACGTTCTCATGCCATCAATGAATTAACGACCTTTCCTTTTGCACGAAGAAAAAATTATATTTAATTAACGATCACGCTACAAAACAAGAATTTAATGACTTGGCATTTGGGATTATACACATTTCTTACACCGTCTCTAATCATCTTTCATATGTGAGATTGAATTTTTTTTCTTTTCTCGATTATCGATTTTTTATATTCATTCTTCTTTCATGTCTGATTTTTTAGTACTTGTATATGATTTTCGGTTATTTTATAGGTGCTTCTCCCTAGGAACTAGAAAATTGTGTTCAATTATAATTTTTTCTCAATTCCTCGTGGTTAAGGGATCATAGTGAAAAATAAGATCACTATAGATATTTCGATATTAAAAAAAAAATGATGAAGTTTTCTGACATACCAAGTGAACTGGTCGATAACATTCTTTCGAGACTTCCTGTAAAGTCTCTAAAACGATTAAGTTGTGTCAACAAATCATGGTACTTTCTTATTCATTCTTCTTCATTTATGTCTCGACATTATTCCTATCATTCCTCTCATAATGCAAAACTTCTCATCAAACGTGAAACTTTCGATAATTCCACCAAAAAAAACATTATCTCATGGCTATTTAAAGGAGATGATGGAAATATTGATGATTCAAATATTCCCATTCCCTTTTTCAAAGAGAAAAATTGCATAGAAATTATTGGTCCAAGTATTAATGGCATTATTTGCCTAAAAAAACTGTTACTGACGAAATTACCTTGTGGAATATTGCTACTAGAGAATACAAGACACTCCCAAAATGTGGTTATAGTTATGACCCAACTCAATTAGAATCTACTATTGAAGGTTTAGGATTTGGTTGGGTTCGAGAAACAAACGAGTACAAAGTTGTCATGGCTATTGATTTTTGTGACATTGGTTATATTAATATAACTAACTCTTATAATTTGCCTCCATCTCAATTTTTTTGTATAATTTAAGTACAAATTATTGGAAGCGACTTAGATCTAATCAAGCCCCATTTCATGCTTGTGCTATCAATAGTAGTTCTCCATATGCCTCTCAAATTTATGTTAATGGAGTTTGTTATTGGGTAAATGAAACACCAGCGGGTGATATTTCTAAACAAATTTATAAGATCGTTTCATTTCACATGAGAGATGAGGTCTTTGGGAGCATTAAATTGCCTGATTTTGAAACTAAGGATTTGGATTATTATTGGTTTTCTTTATCTATATTAGACGACTATGTTGGATTGATAATGAATCAAATTAAAGGGACTGAGTCATGGTTTGAAATATGGGTTATGACCGTGGAAGAGTCATGGATTAAGAGATTTAAAGTTGGCCCACTTTTTGATATTGAAGTTGGACTTGGATTTGTGAGAGATGAGTTGTTTCTAGAGGATAATAGTGGAGAATTATTAACCGTCAATTTGAATTCTCAAAAAGTTAAAAAAATTTATATTAGCGGGATTAAAAATACAATTCAAGTTTTAGAATATGTTGAAAGCTTGGTTCCATTGGAAGGATAATGATTTTATTCTACCGTTGAAGTTATGATGAGTGGGTGATTATGATTACCTTTCTTCTTCTATATCTTTTTTTCTTCTAGTATTTACTTTTGTACTATGTAATTAAATTCAATAATATACCAGTTCGAAAATAGTTATTTATTTAATAGTTTGATTATGTGTATTAGATAGGTAAATGCATGCTAATACTTATTGCTTTAACTAAGTTGACATCTTTGAAAATTGAGAAGATATAATAATTAGATAGGTGCCTTCTAAAAATTGTAAAATTAGATAATGTTTAATGCAGTAATATGTAAAAAAAAAAAAAAAAAATAGTGAGAGAGAGGAGTTTTATTTTTTTGGGAAAAGATTTGGCTCCATCATCTTAAGGAAATAAAATTTCATCCCGTAAGTGTGAAAATAATGAAAAAAAAAGAAGAAGCTCAAAACCAGTCACAATAAGGAGGTTTGGCTTCTTAAAGGGATGGAGACAGTCTTTCCCTTTTTAAATTGTGCATAGGCTCGAATCGTATGGCGAGGGGATAAATAAATGAGGATTAGATGAATTGATGGTGGTTAAGACTTGTAAAATTAATGAGAGTAGGTGGTAGTTGAGAAATAGATTTTGAAATTTTATTTTGTTTTATTCTTTTAATTGATTTAAAAAAAATAAGTTCATTTTTTTATTTAATTTCTTCTTTCAAAAATATATTTAATTCCCAATAATTGCTTTTATACTATTTGAGACATAGCAATTAATCTAATAATTATTCTAGCAAGGACAGCAATTATTTGTTTACTTAATACTCTTAATTATGTGTATTTAGTTGGTAAATATTGATAGTGATTATTTTAAACCATGTTGTCACCCTTAAAAATTTATCTTTAAACTATGAGAAGCTATCTAGAATTTAATATTAGATTGAAGGCCAAAAAAAAAAACTGTCTAATTAGAATTAATTAATTCAAGTGTGAGAAAAATTGTCATGAAATAATGCTATCTAAAAGCTTGCCAAAGAGTGTTTCTTCCCTAACTCTAATTTCTTCATTTTCTCTCTATAAAATGGGGTGATTCAAGGGTCCCTTGGGTCTCACCATCCCTTTCTTTCTTCCCCTCTCATCATGTTCTTCTCTCTTTTTTTCTTCTTTTTTCTCATTATCTCTTCGTTTTTTCGAGTTTGTGATCGATGATCACAAATCAAGCGGCGGAATTGTATATCTCCTTTCAATAGGATCGAAAATATATAACATGATCACCTCCATCTTCAATGTTAATTCATCCCATTTTTCATCTTTACTCCCAACACGTTAAACTTTACTTTACATGGAATTGGCCGACAATTTTTATATTTAGAGTTTTTGCAAAAATAAACGTATATTAGTTATGTTCAATATTTAGATTAATCAAATACTAAATTTTCAAAACTTACCTAAATTTGGTGAAAAGATGTATTTGATCAATATTGTTGAGAGGCTTTTAATTGTAAAATTTGTAGGCCAGTTTCCATGGATAGTAAAATTTAACGGTGGTGGAAGAACTAGAATGATAGGTTGATGGATTAGCATGGCAGATGGAAGGTGGCCTTTGTTATATGAAATGTGAAGGAGAAAATAAAGATCTTCATCTTGATCTAGTTGATGATAAACTTAGCTGTTTGTACAGGGCCTCAACAGACAATTATTCCGTCCAAAGCTAACTACAGGCGTATACATAAAACAGTAAGTAAATTTAAGTCGATTTGGGAACCGGTTTTAATTTTTTTTTCTATATCTGTTTCCAAACATATTTTAAAAAACTGTTTTTTTCATCGTTAGATATTTGTATATTTGGAGTCCATACTCACATATTTATGATTTTGAGAGATAAAAACCAGGTTATTTTAAAAATAATTATAGCTTTAAAAATATATTAAAAAATGTGGTAGTGTGCTGATGTGACTTTCACCAGTCTCTTCTTTACCACATAAATATACTACTATAGTTTTCTAAAAATTCATTAAACTATTTTTTAACAGGCATGGAGGTAAGTCGTAAAAAAATATATTTAATTATTATTATGAAAAAATCACTTTAAAACAAATAAGGGTAACACTTCCTCCCTTTTAAATCACATCACGTTTAGATTTGAATGGTAGGGATTTGTCTATTTTATTCACTTAATTTAGTTGATTTCATAATTAGAACTTGATTCCATCTTTAAATAGAATTCTTAATGTCAAAGATTTAATGCTACATTTTTAAAGTATTAACATTCATATAAGATTTTAAGTACAAGACTAAATTCTATTGTAATCCAATTTATTTAATAAAATGAAATCGTAGTAAGTTGCATATGGTTACAAAAAGAAACAAAAAGTCATAGAAGTTTTGTATCCTCTCACAACCTTTTAGTTTTTAGTACCCTAGACGGAAAGTCAAGGATAATAATACAATTTACCACTCATACTTTATAGCCAAATACACATAATTAATTATATCAATTACTACTTTTGGTCAAAACTATATATATTATATAGTTAACCATTTTTAAATTAAAAAAACAAATAGAATGTAAAATACATAAATTTCTTGAATATATAATAATCATTTAAAGACATGTTTAACAACTCCAGGAATGTGGATATTCATGAAGTAATCCTCCCAATTGATATCTTTAGGATCCAAAAAGAATGTCCTCATCTCTTTATTTTTGCTTTGTGCAGCGATTCTCAATCTCTCAGTATTTGTATCCTCAAATCTGTAAATGTTGAAGGAAAATAAATAAATATGTATATACACACATGAGTAGTCGAAAAATTGACAAAAATATAATATTGGTTTGATAACAATTTCTCTATTTTGTAATCAATTTTATAAAATCATTTTGAAATCTTAGATAAATTTTCAAAATTGAAAAATAGTTTTTTTTTTCATTATAAAAAAAATAGATATTCTAAAATTAAAATAAATAAAGAAATTGTCGACGAGAAAGTTTTATTTTTTAAAACAGAAAATTAAAAGCCAAATGGTTATCAAACCGGACCTAAGTGAGATATTTAATACTAAAAATAAAGACATTATTACATACATGGCTTTGAAGAATAGATATGGACGATAAAGTTCGATGAGTCGCATCACCAAATTGAATTTGCCCTTGAGATTATTGTACGTCTCTTGAAAAGAGTGGCAGAATGCCTTGTTCGCAATTTCCAATCCCTTAATAATACCAACGATATAAATAAATTAATCAAACGTGCAATTAGAATCAATTACCAATTAACTTAATGTCACATAATTAATTAAAGGTTGCAATTAGAAAGGTCATAAATATTTATATATTTTTAATATCAGAAAATTGGAAAGCTGAGATAGGAAATGCGAATATATTATTTTAAAATCTATGTATACTCCAATCATTTTCAATTCATAAATACTTTCTTATACCTTATGTATCATATTTTCTAATTTAGTCTTTTTTTTCAATATATATGAGGCTTAAATTAGTCTAAAATAAAATTAAAAATTTTAAGATATTTTCAATCCTCTCTTACTATGTGAGCTTAGAAAAATGTCAAATTTTTTATATAATGATAAAGACAATTCATGATTTTTTTATCAAATCATATAAGAATCAAATTGAAATTTTAAAAGTTACAGGGACTAAAATTTACCTCAAACCACAAAGACTAAATTTAAAATTTTAAAACTATAGGAACCAGATCAAAGCAGATCTCAAACCATAGGAACTAGATTGGTAAATTAAGACATTAATTTATAAATAAAAAGAATAAAGATTATTATCAAACGAGACTTTAATAATTGAAACTATGTAGGCATACCTTTAAAAATAACAAGTAGCGAAAGTTCATGTATCTGCGAAAGCTAGTCATGTTGTTGAAGATAGTAACTTTCTCAACCTTAGCTATCTTTCCATCTTTATTAATCCATGGTTTCTCAGTGAAGTATTGGAAAAGAAAATGTTTAAATTCATTATATCTCAATGAATTTCTGGCTGAAGAACCCACATGATATATCATATCATTAGTAGATGGTTCATGTGGAGTTACCATTGACATAATTATTGTATTTACCACCATGTCTGCTGGAATCTGCAATTTTTTTATTTTTTTTCAAAGAAAATAACATTAATTTTTCATCATTAGAATGTAATATTAATTATCAATTTAATAAAAATTATTGAGAGAAAATCGGGAGAATTTACGAACTCACCACATCGACGATTGCATTAATATCACAAAGGAAGCATGTTATTTTTCCTTTGCCATATCCCAAAATAACGCTATCGATGGTCCTGTAGAATATTACATTTTTTCAGCACTAAAAAAAGTAAGTAGTATTTTTTTTAATATATATTATATCAAATTGGAGAAGGAAAAACTAAAATCTTCATCTTCATGGAAAAGGAGTAGGTGTCTATATACCTGTTTGGTATGACTTTTGAAAGTGTTTAAAACTAAAAGTGTTTTTAATAACCATTAAAAAACACTTTCAAAATCTATCACCAACGGGCTCTAAGTAATTGAGTTATGCTCATATTGAAAAAAAAAATATGGGTTCATTCTTATTTTATCAAATTATAGAATCAATTTTTTTGATTTCTTGAAATGAGAATTGAACCATTAAACTCTAAAAAAGCCAGGACCAGGACTTCAATTAGTTTCATAATTACCTTAATTTTTCAAAACATTAATGAAACGTGTTTTTTTTTTCCTCGTAAAACTACGTACCTATATGATGATATCGAGAGATTAAAATAAAGTTAAAATTTGAACATTTTATTTCAAAAATATTGCTCAATTGAAAGATTCTTCTTCTATTTAAATTGGTCGGGAGATTAAGAAATAAGACAATACCTATCAAATATATTTAATATAAAAAACGATATATAAATAAGAAATGATAATCAAATGTGTTTTTGTTTCGCTCTTTTGAAATATGCAAAGAGGAAAATAATAAATAAAAGAGACAAGAAATAGAAACATAATGAAAAAAAAAAGAGCCTAATAATTCATTTATAGGTGACCAACTATTAAAATTTGAAAAATATTTTGGAATTATATATACCTGACACCTTCAACCCAACCAGGGAAAGGTTCTTTGTATGTACTTGTAATAATAGTTGGTCTTATGATGATCAAGGGTAGGTCATCTTTTAGGTGACTAACCATCATTTCACCCATTGCCTTTGTAAATACATATGTGTTTGGCCATCCATACATCTTAGCCCTTATATTGACAATAGAAAGGAAAAATAATTAAGATTAAAAAATATTAATAAAAAGCCAGATACAAGAAACAATTATCAAACACGTGTTTTTTAAAATTTAAAACCAACAAGAGAAACAAGAAATGAGAACATTATCAAACGAGTTTGCTTCATTTAATAAAAATTAAATTCATGAGTTATTTATATACCTTGTGAGGCCCAAGTCTTTCATGGCCAAAGTTTGTGTTTTGTCAGAAGCTCCATTATCTCTAAGTTGATTAAGTTTGTCTTCCACCACCTTTTGTTCATTTTCAATATCTAATCCTTTGGTTCCATTAAGAGACTCACCCATTTCATATGGGGTTTCATATACAAGTCCTTCCCTTTCACCTGAAACATAAGCTAACAAATACACATCCTCTAATGGTTAATTCAAATTGGAGATTTTTTACATGCTAATTAATCAAATGCATGATTTTCAAATAATAATGATTGTATAAAAATATGGCTGTTTATAAACAAAAAAAATATATATATATATAGAGAATTTTACGAATTGATATTATAAAAATAGTAAAGCTTGAAAATTTTCAATAATAATATTTTTTTCTTCCTGACTCAAAATAAGTGTGAAATGCAAGTTCACACGCTTTCAAGAAATTTTCATTTTTTAAAAAATAAAAAAATTAAGATATTTTTTTAAAAATAACTACTCAAAATGTCATCCAGTGGAATTTCTCTGAAAAAACAAATGTTTAGTGAAATAAGAAAAGGGTGCTAAAAATGATATATATTCAAGAATATGAAAAAAAAAATTGTATTATTATTTATTTACACTAACCAGTGGATACATGGATGATAACTTTTAAATTGATACACTGCTTTGCAAAGCTTAAGACATGTTTAGCTCCCAGTGTATTGGTGCCAAGCGCTACATCATATCTATAAATTGAAATTAATAACAATAATTAAATAAGACAATCGGTTTAAAAAAGTTAGAATTACATCAATGTGTTTGTCCATAATGGGATTACCATACTAATAACCACTGAATTTATGATTATATTCTCTCCCAGTGAAACTATCGATCCAATAATTATAAGAGTGGAGTCACATTTAACAGTCTGATTCAATAATTTCTCGATTTGAACATAACTGGGTACCTTTCATCAAAGTTAGTTGTTGCAGCCAAGTTGATGATTATTTCAACTTGATTCTTCATCTCTTGAATCAAATTAGAATCCTTCAATCCCATTTCTGGATATGAAATTTCACCAGGAACTAAAGTAATCTTTTCTGAAACAAAGGCATTTAGATTTGCACCCCATTTTTTCTTCAACACTTTAAACAAATCCTTTTCTATCACCTATATAAAACCAAACATATATAACAAACATCACTATCTTTAATGACATTCAATTATTAACTTTTACTTACTTTATGATGGTATCTATTTTTTTTATTAGACTAAAATGTATCAGTCAAATCCATAAGTTTATTGAATACAATATAAAAAGATAAATAAAAAATAGACCATATCTTAGAAAGTAAGTTTTATTTTATATATGGTCGATTCATAATATAATAAATGTACTTTATTAAGAAATACAGTTACCATCTATTTAAACATAACTCAACTTGGTTAAACACTTATGACCTCTTCTATAAAATCAAACTTTTGAGATCGAGTCTTCTATTCTATCCCTCGAAAAAAAAAACTACCGCGCAATTACAAATATACCTCATTTTGGAAACGATGGGCGGCTGCAATTTTATCAGCGGCTCTTAATAAGAGATAGAGTTTCTTCACGTTTGGTTGAACTCTTAATACTTTCTCCACAAATACTACATTTCACATAAAGATATATAATTTAGAACTTAAATCTAAAAAGAAAAAAAATAATAATAAATTGGAAAAATCGCATACTCTTTGCTAAGAAGCCAGTGGCACCAGTGACCAAAATGCTCTTGTTCTCAAGAAAATCAATAGTACTATTTCCAAACTCCATTTCAATAATTCAATTTTAAGACAGAGAGACAGAGAGAGAGAGAGATTTTGACGTTGAATATATGAATCCTAAGGAAATTCAAATTGAGACACAAAATATAAGGTTTTATTGTTGAAGACACGTACGTTTATATATATATATATATAAGGAGACAAATTACTATATTAATTACGTGTACTCCACCTTTATCTAAATATATATATATGAAAGAGTAGTTGCTATAGATTGTCGAAAATTACCTAAAAGGTGATTTAAAAAAAAATCAAATTCTTATAAACGGAACATAATATATGATATTATATTATAATTGATGCATGTGAAAGGAGGGTTCTTTTTTTAGGACTTTACGTTATGGTCACTTGAAAACTTTTAAATTATCAGTAAATAATGAGGTTAATGATTTCAATCATACCTAATATTTTGACGATAATAAACTCTTTTATTTATTGAAGATTTTGAATTTTTGAGGTAATCATAGAGTATAGTCTGAAATGGGGATTCCAAAACATCTTGAATCATCAAAATCAGAGTTTCAAACGAAGAAGTGACTAAAAGAAATTTTACAGCTTTGAAAGGGACATGTTTTACTGACATAATTTAGAAGTACAAAGATGTGATTTACCATTTTTAAACTACAGTCCATGAATTTTACTGAAATTATAGAGATGTTATTTGCAGTAGTTTACCTATATTATATTGTTGCATGTGAAAGGAGGGTTCTCTTTTCTTCTTCTGAATCAACCGTTAAATGCCAAGTCCAGCCTACCCCATCTGCTGATATTTTTAAATGACGGTTGCCGACGAACCGAATTCTGAACCAACACTTATTAATAATGGTCCACAGATTTTCTAAGACCAAATATAAGTTTGTGAACGTGTTTTTTTATTTTAATATTAGTGAGTATTCTGACTACTTTATACACCATCAAATAAAAAAACTAGTAAAATAATATTTTAAATAGGTGATCATAGATTAATTTAAACGCCCATATCTCAAAATTTTATGAAAAACTCATTATACTACTTATAACGTGTTATTCTTATTAATCATTTAGAAAATTATTAAACGAAAGTGCACAATAGGAGCTCACCTATTAAAATATAGTTTATAAACGAGGAGGCAATCAGTGACATTCTCATTCAGTGATTTGTCTTAAATAACCCTGTGTAGATGTGTATGTATAGAGGACTAGCTCAATAACTATATTTTGCAATTAAATAATTTAGGTCATTTTTATAATGATTTTGTTTTTATCCCTTTATTTGAAAAAAAATTATACGTTTTACAAATTCTTTATTTGTAAACTCTTTTTAAATATCTTAGCCAACCTTTAAAAATTATAAATAAATTAGTCTTCAAAATCTATTTTACTTTCTTTAAATTTTGACTCGAATTAAGACAATGGTGTATTTTTATTTTAAATAAGGTAAATTAGAAGGGGAAAAAATATCTCCATCTCTATCTCTATCTCTATCTCTACTATATTAAAAGGGGCTACAATGGGAGAAACATTTTTAGACAACAATTTTTAAAATTTACAAAATATTCCATTAGATTTTAATTACCCCTTTTCAAAAAAAAATACCCACTTATCATTTATTAATCTAGGTTTTAAATTCCCAATCTCAAATAAATTATTAATAATTAAAATTAATATTATTTATTTATCAATTTAGAATCCACGAAATTGGATTTTTACTTTAAAAGTGCCTATTCAAATTAAAATTGATTTCTTTTTTACTTTAAAAAGTGCCCATTCAAATTAAAATTGATTTCTTTTTTACTTTAAAAGGGCCTATTCCAATTAAAAATGATTTCTTGAAATGAAGTTGAAGGGGTGTTTACGATAATTGAATGAACCAATTAAAAATCCTAATACCAGGCTTTTCAATTCCTTTCTCACCAAGCGTTTCAATTCTATCATTCATGACAGGCTTCCTCTTTACTTTTGTTATTTATAATCCTACAAAATTCTACCAATTTGTGCTTTCATTGTTACCAAAATCACATAGATATAGATTCTTGGCGATCCAAAAGCAAAGATTTTGGTTCCTGCTCACTCTGATATTTTGTGTGTTTTATTATGGCATAAACTATAAAGAGAATGGAAAGTAGGCCATATTTTATATGCAGTATTATGTTTCTCTCTCATTTCATTTTTACTCATAGTATTTTGGAGTGTCATACAAATGAGCACTTTTAATTTTATCATCTATTTGTTTGTTTGAGAGTGAATTCGATTTGAATTGCTTGAAAGAAAGAAAGAAAGAAAAAATCATCAGAGCTAAGTTTGAGATGTTGCTACGAGAATCGCACAATCATAGAAACTCAAATTCAACCAAGGTTTGATGAGAAATAGTAGTGAAACTCATCATCTTGCGTATTGAATTTATTAATCTTACATAATTGATAATACTATATTCTCTAAAGCCTTTTTCCTAAAACTACTTTTATACTTCTTTTTGTTTCGATTTCAGGGATAATTATTTTTAGTACTCTTCTCACAATCTCCTCGATGAAGGGCTTTGACTTCTCTATTGTGTAAATTTGTGGTTAAATCTTCTTTTTAGACGGTTGATATTTCTTCTATTTCTTACGTAATTATTAATAAGGGTTTTTGGTTTGACCTTCAAAATTGGCAAATAAGGGTTATTGACCTCCATTCTCATTTTAAACTTATTTTACCTTCTGATGATGTCATTTTGCTGTGAAATGTCTAAGAAACCCTTTTATTCTCTTTTTCCATGAAACTTTTTTCTTATCTTCTTCCATGAAACTTTTTTCTTCTTTTTTTCCATGAAACCATTTTCTTATCTTCTCAATATTATCTCTTCTATCTCCCTCACTCACGGCGGCGACGGAGAGCGGCGGTTGGTAGTGGAAAACGTTTGAAAAAACCTTTATTCTCTCGATTTGGGTATGTATGACTTTGGGTTTTTGAGATTTTTCATTTGTATTTTTATCAATCCCAAAACCTCAACACCCTCTCCACTCTCTACCTCAACATTCTCTTCACATAATCAAGTAATCTTCAAACTTTTGATTCTTAAACAAAAAAAAAAAAATCCGATTGCCCTGAATTTTTCCCCGAATTATGAGTTTCTTCCTAGAATTATGAGTTTTTCTCCCGAATTTTGAGTTTCTTCCTCGAATTCTTAAAATAAAAATAAAAAAAATCGGGTTGCCCCGAATTTTGAGTTTTGGGAAAAAAAACTCATAATTCGGGGCAACCCGATTTTTTTTATTTTTTTAAATTCGAGGAAGAAACTAAAAATTTGGGGCAACATTCGGTGGCAAAATTCAGGGAAGAAACTCATAATTTGGGGCAATCCGAATTTTTTTTTTTTTTTTTTTAAAGAATCAAAAGCTTGAAGATTACTTGGTTATGTGAAGAGAAAGTTGAGATAGAGAGTGGAGAGGATGTTGAAGTTTTGGGATTGATAAAAAATGCAAATGAAAAATCTCAAAAACCCAAAATCGAGAGAATAAAGGTTTTTCAAACGTTTTCCACCACCAACCGCCGTTCTCCGTCGCCGCCATGAGTGAGGGGGATAGAAAAGATAGTATTGAGAAGATAAGAAAAATGGTATCATAGAAGAAGAGAAGAAAAATTGTTTCATGGAAGAAGAGAATAAAAGGGCTTTTTAGACATTTCACAGCAAAATGACATCATCATAAGGTCAAAAAAGTTTAAAATGAGAATAGAAGTCAATAACCCTTATTTGTCAATTTTAAAGGTCAATCAAGCCAAAAACCCTATTAATAAACCAGGGTTGGAAGTCAGTAGTTTAAATTTAAATCCTTCCAACTTCTCGAAGTAGATATTCTATTGCTCTCTAACTAAATTTATTTTTACTTTTTCTTCCATCAATATCTATTTATTATTATTTCATTTGCATAAAACAATTAAGGAAAAGGGAGACAAACTATTAGTCATATTGTATTCTTATTCATTGATTTTAAATCTTTAATTGATTAATTAGAGAAAATATCTTATTTTTGTTGAATAGCACAACATATATATTCATCTTTTAAAATGGAAAAATAAAATACTTTAAGTAGTGAAAAGTTTTAGAAATGAGATATTGAATGAAAAATTATGTAGTTTATTTAAAAATAAATAAAAATCATTGTACAATACTAAGAAAGTTTTTGGTAAAATAAATTTTTTATTTAGTATAATTATAATAGTTTTAATTAAGAAAATATCAAATATTAAAATTAACGTTAAAATGCATATTTATTTTAAAATACATGTTCATTAAATTGTATAATTTCAATAAGTGAATAGTTAATAATAATACTTTAACAGTATAATATATTGAAAATATTGTTTTATGATATTTTTCATAGATAGCTTTAAATTTCTAAGTACATTGACTTTAAAAGTAATAATCAATATATTTTATATTTTTGTTCTTTATCATAAATTTAAATATTTTTTAATTTTTAATTTATAAAACAATCGATTAAATAAAGTGCTACGTATAATTTAAAATAATTATTGCATTAATTTTTTTAAAATATTTATTATTTAGAAAGAAGATAGCTTAAACTACATTATGTGTTTCATTTTCTGGACCATAAAAAAAGTTAATATAATAATAAAATAAAATAAAAAGAATAGAGATTCCTTGAATTAGTAGACTATTCGGGAATTAAAATTTCTAAACGAACCTTTAGAAAGAATAAAAAAAATAAACTTTTTTTCTTTTAATATTTCCACAAATTGGGAGAGAGGAGATTTAAAATGGGAGGCCATTGATCTTTAAACCATTGAAACATGAAACTTAAGAATACTCGCCTTTTTAAATGAAATATATATAGTTTATAAAGCAAGAAAAAGATAAATTAAGAAACCATAAACTCATACTAAATTTGTTAATTTTATAAAGATGAAAAAGAACGAACATGTGTAAATGCACGTGGTAAAAGACTAATTATATTAAACAAGGCTTGAAAACAAATAATTATAATTATAATTATATATATATATATATAAAATGATGAAATATTATCAAGAATATCCACATTAATTCACATTTATTCACTAATACCGGTTGTGTTTTTTTAATATCAATTTTGCCCAAAAAAACACCATAAATGGCGGTGATCCCATGTTTTCCGTTTTGAACAATTACCATCACGCCCTTTCCTTAAATGTTGTATGCCATAATAAATAGAGGGCAGAAAATGTCTTTTCATTGTTCCCTTAAACGGCGCGTGGAGTTAAAGTGGGTAAGTTTACTAATTTATAAAACATATAAGTATTAATGCTATTATACCTATTTATTATGGTCTAATATGAAATTAACCCTAAAGTGATTAGAATTCAATACTACAATTATGGATGTTGCTCCCTATTAGGCTATTACTGTATATGATTTAGTGTAGTAATTAAAGTGGTCCTATTAATTTATTATTATTGATGAAAGTTTTATTTTCAGTACTGTTGAAATTTGTCTCGATAATAAAGTTTCAAACCGATTAATTTATTGCATCTAAAAAACTTTCCGGGATTGCCGCCACATACAAGCATATTATGTGGCAAGTTTGGTAACATAGATTCAAGAATTTCTTCCTTTTTTATATACTCGAATTTCTCATTAATACATCGAAAAGGAAAATACTTGCCTCCTTATCAAACAGGAGGATCTCCTACTATATTCAATTCTTATTGGTTAAAAATTAATAAAAGATAATTAATATATATTTTTATTAATTATATGGGGTCCACCATTTTACTTTTAACCAATAGGAATTGAATATAGTAGGAGATCTTCCTGCTTTGTCAGGAGACAAGTATTTTCCCATCAAAAATTGAATTCTCCTGCACCAAATATGTCGTTACAATTGATGCAGTATTTATTTGCACATTAACTAACTGAGTTTTGAGGGAAAAAAGAAAAAACTAATTGTGTTATGGGTGGATTTTCAAGCAACTACACGACTACGTGGCACCCCTTTGGAGGACCCGTGGGATGATCAAAGACGTCCACGTCACCCGTGGAGTGGGCCAGATGAGCAGGACACACTAGGTTCAACAGGGTGGGTGACCATCCTGGAAGACCACTTGTAGAGACTTCTAAAGAGGTCGGCCTCCAGAAGAGGACCGAGCACCGAGACGATCAACTTAACAAAATGAGCACGTGAGGCTTAGCAAGGTGCATGTTCATCGCTAAAAGACCAACTCACCTGAGCTCGGTAGAGCAGGTAGCTATCCATATAGATGATGGACAAAGATGGGCTCATAAGGCCAGAAGAGGCATGAGACCACCTGGTGTGGTATCATTTCAACACTAAGGCAAAGAGTCTGGCTGCTCTTTCAAAGGAAGAGCACCGGCCACCGAGGCCCTTTCTCAGACATGATAGGCGATTGTCCAACTGAGAGCCGGCACGTGGCTCAAGGCCTACGCCTGACACCTACACAGTAGGGTCATCATTACACCTCTCTTATAAATACCGGAGGAGGCCCACTGTTGAGGTACGCTAATTCGACTTCTACTCTGCTCAGCACCACCTCTGGTCTGACTTAGGCTTCTGAGTGGATAGGCCGATACCACACCGGTGCTCAGTTGTTTCCTTGTGCAGGTCACCTCTGTGCTAGGTTCTAAGCTGCTCTGCTCACTTCTCACTCCTCTTCTCATTCTTTCAAGTTAGTTGCACAGTCGCGGTTCGGGAGACACCCAACCTTTCAGGTGAGTTCTCAGTCCTCCATTTTTACGCAACAACAAATTGTGTTTTAATTATCAAAATTATAGCCGTCGTTAATTAATATTAAGTTAATTAGAGAGAGATAATTTTACTTTTAAAAAAATAAACTTGCATTAGTCTTTGATAAAGTGAATTAGGAATGAAATTAGTATTGCAATGGAAGTAATTAATCGAAATTAGCTTTTAAAAAATACGTTAGGTAAGAAATCCTTATCAATATCTGTTTTGTCTAAAGAATGTGTAGCTTCACCTTCACGATATAACAGCCAGGCATTTTGCTAAACAACATAATTCAATATGAAATTTTCTTTATGTTTCACACGTAAATATGAAAAATATATATATATATATATATATATATATATATATTTGTTGGTTTTAAAAACCCTTAGTAATTTTTCTTTTCACATAATCCTATCTTTCTTTGACAAGAATCCATACTATCTTTATAAAGTTCCTCCTCCGATTGAAAATCAATATGATCCAAAGAGACCATGTCTTCATCCATAGGGTCCCAAGTACCCGGATCAATCGAAAGTTCGATTCTATCCGAACTACTCATTTTCAAATGGTATCCACATTGTTCACAAATATTCATTTTTGATTTCACTAATTTCTTATAATTTAATCCATAACAATTTTCACAATGAGTGTTTAATAAGTGAGAATGAGATTGATAATTAGATATCTGAAAAAAGAATCTATATTTTTGATAGGTAAGAATTAGATTTATAAATATAATTTAGATTTTATTTAATTTAATTTTTATCTAAAATATGGTTAATCTTTTTAAAAATAATCAATCATAAAAAATTAAATTAAAATTAGCAATAATATTTGGTTACAATTTATTTCATACTAAATTTAAAATAAATTATTTTTAACTAAAAAATGAATGATTAAATTTAAATAGATAATTTTTATATAAATTAGTTATTGTAGATTTAGAATGTCCACCCCAATAATATTATGGTTTTTAAATTTCTCAACATGTACTAAACACCGAATAAATGAATAATATTTCAATAATAGCTATGTGGAATATTGGTGAGAAGTCAATTCTGCCTAGGTTTCAGTGGTTTATAAAGTATGGATGTTGGTAAGGAAAAAAATTAACTAAATATAATGTATAAATTTTGTTTCACGGATCCTAATATTATATTAAATGCGTATCAAATTAAATTTTAGATAGAGTGAGCGAGCTAATATATCTAAAATTTAAATTATATATATGCAATTGAGTATCTTAAACAAGATTTTAGTTTGGATTACAAGACTTGAGAAACTATTATTAAACTTTAAGATAAAAATGTAAAAGTTTCTGTGGTTTTTAAATCTGAATAATCATTTTTTCTGTTCATACGTTATTAAAATTAAATATAAAATAGAGTAGTTGGTTGGAGAAGATACTTATTACCTAACTACCTCATATATATATATATATATATATATATATATATATATATATATATTTTAACTGCCATTTTTTGTTGACTTTGATTAAAAACCATTTGTAACCACTCTTAGAATAGAGATAATTAAGCAAATAGTCACATTTTGACTTCTTAAATAAAAAAAATAGTCACCTTTCTTATAACTACATTTTTTAGCAATTTTTTTATTTTTTATACCAAATTTACCCTTAAGAGTATTCAAATTGTACAGAAAATAATCAAATATAATTGATTTTTTATTGTATAGATAATACTTACTAACTATACATGGTACAAATAATACTTGCTATAAATTGTAAAAAAAGTTGGGTTAATAATTTATAAATCAGTATATTATACATATAGTACATGTGCTACATAACATATGTTCAACAATAACAGGGCATAATTTATAAAATAAGTTTTTATAAACATTATGTTCACAATATACTTAAAGAAGAACACACATAAAATTCAGATTTTTTATTTAAAAAAGAATGCACAAAAATAAAGCAAAATAATTTAACTCAAATTAGATCTATGGTTTTCCCTGTTTTTAGATGATCTATGTATTTTTTATCTTAGATCTTCAATATTTGGTGTTTTTAAAACTTTTCAAAAGAAAAATGGTGGAAAAATTGGGTTTGCAAGAAGATAAATTTACGATTTTTCTAAAGAGAGAGTGAGTTTGGTTTGAAAATTTAAAAAAATGGAGAGAAACAGGGGGAGGAGGTCTAGTCAGAGGAATATGAGAGAAGAGAAAAGATTAAGAGAAAAGGGGATAAAATGAGAGAGAGAAAAAGAGAGAAAAAGATTATGTGATTTGTTTAAGGATAAAATGGGAAAAAGGAGAGAAAAAGATTATATGATTACTTAGGGAAATGTATAGGAGTATTTAAGTAGTTTTGCTGCCTTTACATGGCTATTTAGGTTTTTTTTTTTTGGGGAGTAACTATTTAGCCTTATTTGAGCCATTTGTGGCTATTTTGATAGTTAACTCCTTAGGGGCCGTTTGGTTGCCAGGTTTGGGTAGGGAGTTGGAGGTTACACTACCCTAACCAGTGTTTGTTTCCCAGATTTGAAACCCAATATGATGGGTTTGTTAACCCCCCCCCCCCTCCTTAACAAACCTATTCATTTTCACAGTTTCAACATATTTTACACTTAACAAACTCACCAAACCAAATACAGTGTTAACAACTCCCTGTTTAACAACCCTCTGCTTAACATCTCGCTTACCAACACCCCGCTTAACAACTCAAACCTGACAACCAAACGACCCTTAGAATACTATCGTATAAATTTATCGACGTTAAAAATTATAGGTTATGTGATTGTCCTATGAGATTAGTGAATCGCACACAAACCAACCTTGCACACTCACAAATATAAAATAAATATCTTAATAATAAAACTAAATGTATAAATTAGCTATTTTATTTAATCAGAAGCTCTAGCTGGAATTTTCACATTTGGAAAGAGCTTAATCCTCTTCAATAAACACAACATTGATTTCTTGGTCTATAAATTTTCAAAGGCCACAGAGTACGTTGGAATTTTATAGAGACCAAGGGGCATAGATAAATAAAGGGTGGCCACAAATCTAGTTAAACTGAACTATATTTAGTATATAAGGGTAGAGTTTACAGATGAAGGATTTTTCCTTTGATAGAGGTCAATGGATGCAACTATTTGATTCTTGGGTTTACAAATCTAATTTTCATCGTTCGTTTGACTGTTGTTTCTTTTCACTTTCAATAAAAATCATCTCTTTTGCCAATAAAAAAATAAAATTGCAATAATTACACACAAAAAATATTTTTAATTTTTTTTATCTGGAAATGAATCCTCGAATGTTTTTCATGCACTAAAAATACTTTTATTTTATTTTTAATAATACTTAGTTATATCGTCAAAAATATTTTTGAAAGTTAATATAGAGTATAAAAGAGAAATTTCACTAGATGATATGTTATGAATTGATATTTTCAAAAACAACAAAAAAAAAAAATTGACATTTTCGTAAACATGTGTGGATTGAGTTTCACACTTTCTTAGTTTAGGTGAGGAAGCAACATGAATAACTTCATTTAGGTGAGGAAGGAACAAAATTTTATGCTTAAAAATTTTCAAAACTTTCATTATTTTTAAAAATATCAATTCATAAAATACCATTTATGAGAAGTCCTGTAAAAGACTTGACAACACTTATTAAGTGTTAGGGATGAGTTTTAGAAATATGAGTTTTAGAAATATGAGTGTAGCAAGTAGAAAATGTGTTTTACTTAGAAACACAAGACTCAAAAGTCAACCCAGGCAACCAAAATTCACTCTAAGACTATCGGCGTCGACAATTTCCCACCCTTGCCAAGGTACAACTCACACAGTAAGGCAGACATTAAGATAGGAGCTAGAAATCAAACAAGCCAATGTTATTTAAAGCTTTTATTGCCTGATCAAAGACAGATTCAGAAACCAGTTCTTAATATAGAAGTTTGAATACAAACATGCACGCCTCTAACCTACTCTCAGCACAAAATATCATACAAAAGCATGCACATGAAATAGAATTTACCTATAGTTGGCTCTATCAAAACAAGGTAGCTGCAGGTTCTATGGCTATCAAAGAAAAGGGTCTCCCCATGTTTATCCAAGTAAACACTACATTTAACATTGTACAGATTTAGAGACAAAAAATATTACATGGAAAGAATTTGACTTATAACCGCCACCTTCCAAAACTATTAAACCAGACAGGTGATACTGAGAAAAGAACACCCAGACAAGACAACTCACAGAAAGATAGCTAGCTTTTCTGCTGAAGAATGGTGGCATAGCGAGATCACTTGTGTGAAGCCTTTTGCATCTGCAGAATTGTGTTCAGCTGCAGTCTAATCAATTTCAATTGCAGTTTTAACAAAATATTCAGCTACAGAATTGTGTTCTTGCATGTGATCTATCGTGTTGAGTCTTCTGCTTCTGGAGCTGGGTTACCTTCCTCCGTCACCGGATGGTTCATATCAACCTGATTTATCGGTGGAGCAGAACTTATTAGACTCATTACCAACTTGGAGGGATCCTTTGGATGTGTCACTGTTTTATCTGCTGGCTGTGGAGCAGACAGCTCTTGATCTGAAACCAGAAGACTTGATGTTGATGGAATGGATGTTTTCGGCTCAACATTATTTTCAGCATTTTCATACTCGGAGAGAAGATCCATAAATTCATTGAGCAGTCGCTGGACCTTTCTATTTGACGCCATGGCAGGAAGAATATCTTCTCTTAAAAGTTTATGCTTTCTCATTCCCTGCATATAATAATGTAAAATGTTAAAACATAAACTTCTTAGAGCATGACAACCCTTTGAAGTCATCCATCTTCACACAATCACCAATATCAGACAAATGATAAGGGTCTAAAATCAAAATGGCCAGTACAATGAAAGCTTTCAAGTCCATGTATGTAGCCTTTTTTTTTTATTTGGGTAATAAACTATACTTTTCATAGATAAATGAAAACCCCCAAAACGGCCAAAAGAAGGTTATAAAAATGATCAATTGGCAACTATAACGGAAGGAGAGTAACTACAAAAGAAATTACAATTAGCACTCCAAGCGAAGGCGTTGAGAACAATGTTATCTCAAATATCAATCCAATTCTTGTGACTACTCTCCTATTGCGTTCCAACCAGTCCATGTAGCTAATATGACTATCCTAATTTTTTTGGGATAAGAATATGACTATCCTAAATTAATACCCTAAACAGAGAGATGAACTCTTCACGATGATGATTTGGATTTATTAATGAAACCATGCAGAAGCTAAACACCTGAGATAATAAGTCGAAATCAATATGGTAATACTAATAAGAGAGACTAATCACCAGAGTTCTTGATGTAACCAGATTGATTGATGGTCCTACTATATTCCTTCTTAAAGCATAAAAACCATCAACTTGCAGTCAGTTAAAGTTAGAGCCAGATAGATCATGCACGAGATTGAAAAACTATATAACTTGCAATGCAAGTACCCAATGCACTAGAATTTTTCTGGCTGGGGAGGAAGATTTGAACACGTAATTAGTAAACCAACATAGTCAGGGCAATGAACTATTCAAAAAACTTCTATCTTGACTCACCCATTCAAACATAGGAATTTTAAAGAGAGTTCAGAAAAAGAAATAAAGGAACAAAAATTGGAAGCTTGTGAACAGAAAAAACTATATATACAAGTTAGAAATCTTCAGTGAACAAAAAACAAATTAGACACTGAGACCTCCATGTATGTGTCAATTTAATTTGCAGGTGTAATGGGAAAGGGGAATATAACAAACAAACAAACTTTAGGAAAGATTGACAAAGTCTTACAAGCACACAAGGATCCCAAGCTGGATTCTTTGTATCAGCCGATGCATCTTCAGCCATCCCAGTTGGAGGTCCAAGTAAACTCTCACAAACCTCCCGTAACCGAGATTCATCAGCTTCTCTGTAATCAAATACCGAATATAGACATGCTTAAAAACTATTAAAAAAAAAAAATTGAACGAGAATCACACAACATCACGAAACCAAGGAAAACAATATTTTCTATCTAAGAGGGAAAAGGGGGAGACAGGCCCAACATGCCTCCAAATCAAAGACCTCATGCACCTGTTCTGATGCCTGATATTTGTGATCTCTAGAACAGTTAATAGTGTTCAAGTGTGTACCAATCTTTTTATTTATTTATTTTTTTATAGAAAGGTGAACTTTCATTAATCAAAGGAAAAATAAATACAAGAGAGAATGGGGAATCCTAAAAAGCAAAAAAAAAGACTAAAATTAAAAAAAAAAAATCATTTTAAAAACATGGAATGCATAGGAAAATTAAAGTCTAAATGATTTACAACTTCATTTTACAACTTTAGCCTAGCTAAAAGTCCAAAAAAGAATTAGGCGTGTACCAATCTTCATTACAAATCTACCAATTATATCCATGGCTTCTTTTCGATAAATTTTTAGGACCTTGTGTCACTAAAATTAGATGCGATGAAAGTACCAAAAACATTTGTAATCACGAGAAACATTATTTGAATACGCACTGAAGCAATCAAGAAGTTGAAAGAGAATCACCTTGCCAGAAACCGTATGTATGATAAAAGCCATTGGCGATACTCATTAGGCGACTTCAATGCTAGTGAGGATGCCAACTGAGTTTCCAGGTGAGCACGTGTCTGCATTCCATCATCAGTGACCCTGCAGAACGAATGAACCAAATTCATATTCTGGACATGTTCCAATGAGTGCAACATCTAGAGACTAATGACCCTACTAGAATGACAGCATAATAGGAAACTGAAAAAACCACCACCTCATCCATATTAATCACACAAAATTTAGAACTAGGCATGATTGATAATGCCATGATCATGCGACATAATCATTTCTATTCCATATGAAAATGTGAAATCACACCAGAATTCAAGTTCTTAAAGTTCAGAGATGAAAAAAAAGTACAGACCTGCTCCAACCTGGCTTTCTAGCCAAATATTTCCTGAGATCAACCTGCAGTGCAGCAAGCTCTCCACTCTGAACTGAACCCAAGTTCCAAGAGCTGGAAAAATTAGATGCAGGGAAGCAATCGTCCGCTACTCTCAGCCAACACATAAGACTTGTGTCAAAGAGAAAAGCATGGCGAGTGGCCAATACAACTAGAGGTGAACCAGATTTTGAAAGCTTAGCAGATATGACTTTAATCGTGCCTGAAAGAATGGAAGGTAATGTAAGCCATCCAATAAGTAAGCATAATTTATACAGGAAGAAATGGAAACCACAAAAAGGAAAAGAAAAGCTAAAAAGTCCACAACCACATGATAACAACAACATTCTAAATCCAAATGCTATATGTTACCAGAATCTTTAGTAGATAAGTGCGGGTTGAAAGAAACTAGTGATGCCAATGAGTCATGAAGGAGACAACTGCGGTTGAACAAATCCCATACATACAAGGATCCTTTCCTTGTCACCAGCAACAATTTCCAGCAATTATCACAATCTATGAATGTAGCAGCAGATCCCATCATCATGGTCGGCATTGCACGTCTCCCGCACTTGGTATAAACCTTCTCAAAGATAGAAACATGCAACCAAATTTGAAAACTATACAAAAGGTAATTTTATGTTTTTATGAACATATCTCAACTTCTGGCGGCTTAAAGTATATGATTAAAGATTATCTGAATCCTTCTAATAAATGTACAGAGCATCTACTTTATTGCAAAGAAATATGAGAAAAATTATTCCTAAAAAATAATAATAAATGCTTTTATTGAGGGGAACTCCAGATGTATGACCACATTTACATGGTATAGGCATACAATCCGAATCCGGTATGAGAGCAACCTAGCATTCTCCCTACTTAATCTTTGTGCCCCTGTAAAACTTAATAGCACACTTATGAATAAACTCAAGTCCCTACAATTTTACCTAACATGCCTTATCAATCAATACAATTACAGATTACGATGTTGCAATATGAAGATATATTAGAAACGCATAAAGAATGCCTCCAAAATAATTGCAACTAAGTATCAAAACAAGATTTACAAGAGGATGTCAGAAATCTACCTGTAGGCATCCGTCTTCACACCCAACTGCCCAGAAATTTGTATTTCCAGCTAAAACAGTGACTTTCCCTGATAACCTATCAGACCAAAGACTTCTAGATCCCTTTGTGCAAGAAATAACCGTTTCTTTCAACATGGATGTGCTCCCAGCCCCAATAATGTCATTCACAGCATGCTCTTTTGGTCGAGCTTCCAAGCAAATTGGCTCATTATCTTCCCCTTCTTTCTTATCAAACACCCTAATTGATAGAACAGAACTACAAGCAGTCAATGAATTTGAAGCCTGCACATTCCCAGAATGTTCCAAAATGATGTTTGCATCTCTACCTGAAGAGAGTGAAACCTTCTCAATGACTAAACTCTCAGTTATTGTCGCCCGAGCAGTGACCCCTGAACGCTCCTTTAAATCAACATGTTTGCTAAGCATTCCTCTTGTGGAACTTTCCCTTACACATTCAGGGGCAGCTGCACCATTATTATCCCTTTTATGATCAGAAGACAAGGAAGGGAAATCAAGTGCATTATTACACTGAATCCCACCAGACTTATTTTCTGGCTGAACAGGCACTCCAACTGCTTCTGGAATAATTCTCTTTCTCCCATCAGGTCGTCTATATTCTCTCTGTTTCACAGGACTAGAAATCTTCTGGGAAGTAGATGATACCTTATTTAAGCCCTCCCCACCTGCTCCCTCACTCTTCTTTGAGTTATCAACTTGGGATTCCAGATTTTTTGTTGCATCCCTCACGTCAATTGAAGATTTTCCATGTGTCAGATTTTGTTGAGCGTCTGAGACCACTTTCTTGCTTGCAGTTTGCCTTAATGAAGCCGCTTCAAGCATCAGCTGAGCAGGAGTTTCAGCTAAATTTGCTTGTCGGCCTCTAACATCACCGTAACGACTTCTCTTTACCTCATCAAGTTCCACATCCGGTAGCCTCTGTCCAAGTTCTTTCACCTCAAAATGGAAAGTGGCTACTGACCCATCCAAGGAACATGCAAAGAGTGAATATCCATCAGGACTCCTGCTCCAAATATGGAAATTTCAAAATTATGGGGTAATAACAAATGAAGGTGTAGAAGTTCCAAGATTTAAATAGAACTTGCAAACCAATTACATACTATAGGCATATTTTAAGAGTCATACCAAGATAAATCGACAACACTTTGAGTAAAAAAATGTTTGGCAACAAAAAGAGGACGGGGACTCGCCGTCGTCCATACAGTTATTGTGCGATCCTGACTCCCAATTGCAATCACATTATATGATTGGGATTCTTTGCCTCCAATCTTTGAAGCTCCATTTGTCCAACCAACAGGAACAGACTTCATCTCATTAGCATTAGTGGAATTCCTCCGAAACATGGAATGATTGAACCTAACAACAATAACAGGAGCATTATGCCCTAAGAAATCAAATGTGGCAGACCATTCCCCTCTCTCCAGAACGGGTGCAGAATGCCTGGGCTTCTGAAAACCATGTGTGGTAGTAATGAAATGACCACAGGGAGACCAGCCTAAACGCCCGGAAAAATGTAGATCCCAGCTGGAAAAAAAAAGGAAAGGGAAATAGTCCATAAAAGGTAAACATAGTCTAGTTTTCATTAAGGGAAATTCCATCCATTCAATGAACAAACATACAGATTTTGTCCAGTGCCCATCCGTTCGGTGAGCAAGGCTCCAATCACTTGTTCGCCATATAATAACTGTCTTGTCATCCGATTGACTAGCAATGAAAGAGCCTATGGGATCCCAAGTAACACCTTTGACCAGGCTAGAGTGACCCCTTAGAACAGCCGTGCAAATACCATTGGTCATATTCCAAATGTGAACAGTGTTATCTAAACTCCCACTTGCTAATATTGAGTCATCTGGAGACCAATTAAGATCCACCTACTTCATGCATAGAAATATAACTCAAAGGTTAGATAACCATTAGGACCATCAGTACTGCATATAATTATCATGCTTAACTAGATGATGTAAATGATCAAAAAAGAGGAATTACAACAAATCCGCAAGCACTTTAAGAAAAATAGACATCACATCACATTATCCCAAAAACCAGGAATTATAACAAACCACCGAGAACTTTAAGAAAACTCTATCAAATGCACGAAATAGGGCAAAAAAAAAAGTCAAAACATAAGAGAAGTTTTAAAATTCACAAAATGAACAATAATATCATCAAAAAAGGCCCATAAATTCCAAAAGAAGAAGTTACATCATTACCACATCAGCTGTATGTCCCCTCAAAGTCATCACAACTTTCCAATTCTCGACATCGGGAGGCTCCCCACTTCCAAACTCGGTGGTTCCTGAACCAGGTTTCTTTTCATGAACAAGAATTGTTTGATCATCAGACCCTGATGCCAGATAACGTCCATGCTTAGCCCATCTAACACAATTAACTGACCCAAAGTGATCACGTAGAGTTGCAAGAAGCCTCTGGTTTGAGTCATCATCTTCTAAGTTCTTACCAACCGATTTCGCATTCCATATCCGAACCTGCAGGAGTACATGATGTAACTGACGTTATGCTTATGCCTCACTGAATTGAAATTTGAAAACAAGAAGCAAAATGTATAAAGGGCAGAAAAAAGAAAGAGGGCACAAGTAAAATCAGAAGGAAAAAAAAAGGACGAATTCGTAAGAATAACGATAATCCATCATTGTTACTGCGCCCAATTGAGTAAGGACCAAAAAAAAGACATTTTTCAAGAACCCATATATATAGAAATGGATAACCTTTAAAATATTAGCCACATTAAAGAAAATACCTTGTGATCACCTCCACCAGTGGCGAATCTCAGCCCGCCAGGTTGAATATCAATGGAGAAAATCTGCATACCTTCATGCCTGACCCAGCTAGGTTTTTCTGCAATCATCTCTGCTACGGAACCCTAACCCTCAAGCTGAATTTGGAGAATTCATAATATTTGTGAAAAAAAAATCAAAGCTGATAGAGAGGAGAAAACAATTGAATAAAACAGAGTCCTGAAGAAACCCAAATTGCCTAGAAAAATGAAGAGAAAGGAAAAGGGTTTGTGATGAATTAGGTTAGGTGACAAAACTCGGAAATCCAACGAAAAGAGAAACGTTTGAAAGAAATACCAAACAAAAGAAATCAGGTAAAAAAACAAAATTATCGGACAAAAGCAAAAGCCTAGATTAAAGAAGAAGAAGAAGAAGAAGAAACTAGGGTCTAAACCCAGAAGTAAGAAGAAGCAGACAAAACCCTAAAAAAAAAAATGGATAAACCCAGTAAAGAGGTAAGAGGGTTGAGTAGGAGTGAAGGAATAAGTTGTTTTAAACTGCAAAAGAAAACTCGAGTCGTGAATAGGAAGAATACGTAGAATTGAAATAGGAAAAAGTAAAAGGTAGAATTAGCTAATTACCATATTACCAATTTTATCTTCCTTTTGGTGTTTCTTTTTCTTTTTTTTTCCTTACAATGAAGAAGAGATTCGAATCTTAACAGTGAGAATTTTCTTTTATTTTTTTTTTTTTTAATTTGTTCAGCTTTTTTAAAACTTGAATGTCACTTTTTAAAATTTTCCTCGATTAACATAATGGACAGCATTAAAAAAAATAGAGATCTTATTACACCATTTACTTAGTTTTAGTTCAAAGCCAGTGATTGAAATAAAAATGTCACCAAGTTGATAATTCGTTCGATCTGAAATGCCTTGAAATCAAATTCTTAATCTCGTTGATTCATCGTCTAAAAACACTATTCGATCAAATTGGTGGTGTATGAATAAATAAAATACCCGATCAAATCAATGGCATATGAATAATAACCTATAAAGAAACCTGCAACAATTAATAGAACTAAGAAATATTTGTGATACTTGATCATGACTTGCCCCCATTTACTCCCTATTAATAATTGACGTTTTATGCATTTATCATACTTGAATTCGTAATAAAATTTAAAAAAAAAATATGACAGGTCAATAAAAATCGGATTGTTCCAGTTTAACTGGATGATGAAACCTGAAACGCAAAGCACAAATAGGATACTTCTCTATAGAAAACAAGGAATCAAATGAAAAATCCATTGCACCAAAAAAATAAGGTAAAGATTGTGCGACTGGTCGCTTACTGAGTGAGCAACTACATGAAAAACAGGCTGAAAAATTCTCCTCAATCATAGATATAGAATGCTTCATCATCTCAACTGAGTTCTTTACTTCAACAACAAAAAGTAATATCTAAATTTTAAAAATTCCTTAAAAGACCCGATATGCCTTCCCCATCGTACTCTTCAGGTAAAGGCACCTGACCTGACATACAAAAACATCAAAATAGTATCAGAACAAAAAGAGCATCTAAAAATTCAAAACGATAAATAATTCAAAACCAATTAGGAACACAATTGAAAATTTAATCAACTTTGGCAACCAAAGTGAACAAAACAAGGAAAAACTCTGAACGTGCTAAATATAAACGCAAAACACAACAGTAAGGATGAAATGTTGGAAGTGGGTAAAAAAACTTACATTTTGCCAATTTTTCTTCAGCAATGAAACAAGAAAATTGACAGACATTTGAACATTTTGAAAAACTTGCTTCTCTTCCATCCCAAGATTACCCACGGCCACTCCCATGCAGAGAACCTTCTTCAATTGAAACTTAACCATGGCCTTTGTCTCGTTAACTTTAGATTCGAGTGACTCTTGGTGAGTAACCAGGGTTGGAAACTTACCTGCAACAGGGATATGGATGTCAATATAGTAAAAGTTATAAACTTAGGAGTGCAAGCCAATCATGACAAAACAGCTGTAAGTAGAAGGAAACAGTCCATGATAAACCTTAATTGAACAGAAAGTAGGAGATAAGACTACAAAGTTTTAACTATTATTTTATCAAGAATAACCACTACAAACTAACCCTCATTGGGCTAAGAAATAATTGCTAACAGTGAGTCACGAGATTAAAGTGTAAATGCACATGGAAAGATAATTAGAGTATTCAAAAGCACACTTGCCTGCCTTATTGAGCCCAGGGCCCAAGAGACGGGGGATTTGTTTGATAACAGCTTCAGAAGCTAAAAAGGCATGGAATTTCTTGGCGAGTTTCTTCACCAACTTCTTATTCTTGTTCAGCTTCTTCAGAGCTTCCACATCCATGTAATCCAAACCTATCTTCTCTGCCTATCATAAGCTTCCACAAATTTCAAGTAAGAAACTAGAAAACATGGACAAAACATTAGTTTAAATTCTCTTCCCATTTCTAAAATTATCACTAAAATCTACTACATCCAAAAGACGTACAATGTCAGTATTAGTAAACACAATTGCAATAACATGAATCCATCCATGAATGAAAACAGTGTAGATATGTTCGTTTCGTTATATCAACAAGGGTGAACTCAGAATGATTTAAGAGAGAATGTTCTAAGAGAGAAACAGTGTAGACACATTCGCTCTTTCACAAGTCAGGTGACACACTAAACTATAGTAAAGGTAATAATTCCTTGACAATGCATGTGAATTTTATAGGAGCACATAAAGTTTACCTCTTCGACGTGTAGAGCATCTCCAAGCATGCAAATCTTCATCTTAGGGCGAGGAATGTGGGGCAACTTCACAGATCCACTGAAACGCTTGTCCTTTTGAGGATCATAATTCTTCAATCCAATCTGAAGTTCAAGGGTCTCAGTAAAGTTGCGCTTCTTTTCCGCGCAATCGCTGAAAATGGTTGTGATGGCTTCTCTTAAAGCTTCACTCTGAAGTTTACTGCAAAAACAAACCAACAAAACCACAGTTTCGTAATCAAAAGATGCCCAAAAAAACCCAAAAGCAGAAAATTACCCAAAACAAAAAAACAGCATAAGCTCCGCTAAACGAGTGATATTTCAATAAAGTCACAAAACATAGGAACGGATAGGGAAAAAATAGTGACTTTAAATACTAACTCCACTTAATTATTTGAATTATTTAACCAGAAATAAAAAACAAGTAATTATAAGAAATTCTACATGATTAACAAAGCAATGGAACCTGTACTTAAATTCAAGTTCTCAAAGTTGATTTCCAATAAATAAAGGAACAATTAAGGGGGAGGAAACCAGTAAAATACCTCATTTTCGGATCTTCGTTATCTCCAAAGACGAAGCTACAGACTTGCTGCGAAAAAAAAAAACAGGTATAGACCTAATTAACAAGCTATTTGATTCAAATCAATCCTAAAAACAAAGAAAGACGATTAAAACTACAGGAATATGAGATTGATAGAGGAAAAATTAGGAGAAATCGAGTACCAGTTACGATAAAATAGATCAGGTTTCTAAGGGTGAGGGAGTTTACCTGAAAGAGAAGAAGCAAAACTAGGGTTTACGATGGTTGCTGAGTATATAGCTAGGGTTTCCGACGACCCAAGCCCTTACTTTCATACAAAGTTATATTGGGCCGTTCGATGTAAGATTATGGGCCGAATAGATCGACCACAATGAGCCCAATGAAACTTAACCTCGGTACAAAAGACGGACTCTTTTCGGCCCTAATTTAATAAAATTTATTACTATTAAATAATTTTATTTACTAGGTCTATTTTATTTTAATTGATCAAGTATGGGATGGGTAATTTAATAATTATAATATTTTTTCTATTCTAAACAACATGAAAGGAAGTTAATTCTTATTCCAAATAATTTCAAATAAATAATATTAAATTTCATGTTCCAATTATTTTTCATATCGATTCTTTATTGTTCTAATTCCTTGTAATTAAACAGTTATTAGAATATACTTTTAAGAATATTTTTAATTTTCTTTATTAAAAATAATATTTATCACATTCTATTAAATCTGATATTTATTTTATCTTTGCCTGAAATTTTATTCATAATATATTAACACCTACACTACATACAATAAGGAAAATATGAGGATAGAAATAAAGGTCTAATAGTTTGAAGAAAAAATCATGGCTAGGATTGAAATTGATCCTTAGGGTTATAGTTAAAACACTTCAAATTATTAGATTGGTCGATCATGTAGAGAGGAAAAAAAAACATATATAGATGAAGCTCTAAAAAGTAAACAATTACTAAATTGTATAATAGTTTTTTAATGTCAGGAGAGTAAGGATATGTTTAGAATAACTTTTACTGAGAGATTTTTTAACCTTCTTAAAAATTATTACAAACAAGTTCTATGGTTTTTTTTTTCTCTTGGTTATTTATGAGGAAGGGGTTTGATTAGCAAGATCAGTGACTTATGACACTAATATCATGTGTATTTTACATGTAATTATCAATTGAACAATTGAATTTTTTCGATAAAATTAAATAGAACCAAATTGTTAGCACATAATTATTTTGAACTAGAGTAAACTTGATTTTGATCATTTTTAGTCATATTGTAAAGTTTTAACGGATAGAAGGGTATTGCGCAAGTGAACATGCCGAATAATATTAAGGATGAGTAATATACTATTGGGCTTTTCTTTCGTTAATATTTGATGTAGACACGAATATTTATTAAATCCAAAATTTATTTTGAAATTGTTATTTGAGAGAAAAAATGACTCACACATACACAATTTTTTTCTTATATAGTCTTTTATTTTTTTAATACAAAACGCGTCATATAGTAATGTTAATGGATGAGTTATAGACTAGACGTGAAGGGTATCGAGTAAAAGGATGGATCCAAATAATATAAAGGGTGAAGTGATAAGATAATATATGACTCTTTCATGGTTAATAATTGAAGAAGACACAAACATTTGAAATTGTTCCTTTGAGGTAGAAGATGATTCACTCACATCCACAATAACTTTAACATATAGCATTATTCTTCAATACACAGTGAAGTCTTATAATAGTAGGGTAAAAATGTGATATTAACTAAACCGTAAGGTTAAAAAAAAAAAACCATTTCTAAAAACAGATTGGCATGATTTACAACTTAAGTAAATTATCCGGGTGTTATTTGCCTTTTTTAAGAAAATTTATTGATGAATTTCAAAAATAAGTAATTAGGCAAAATTAATGATTTTGAAGTAATCAAATTTAAATCTCTACTCTACATCTATCTAGACTCCATGTTTATTACGTAGGCTTAATTATCTCGAGTTTGATTTGCTTAAACTCATGAGTTAAAAAAAAAATTAAACTCCCATCAAATAATTTAATAATACAAAACTCATATTTAAATTTAAGTCTCATTCAAATACACGCTACACAAATTCGAATTAACAACTTTCACCTCTAAAGTTGTTATTTGAGATCAACTTTAAAATGAAGTTCTTACCGTAGGTTCCATTACACACGATATTATTATCTTAGTGACAGAACTTTAAAATCAGTTGTGAATTTAAGTGTCAATTAGCAAAATCAATAGTTTAATCTATCAACTCTCACCATATCGAAAGCTTTTACTAATTAAAAAAGAAAGAAAGAGCTACACTATGCTCTACTCCCAAGTAAGAATTCAAGACAAAGAAATGAAAATTGTTTAAAATAAATAAATTTTCATAATTAAATAGCCCAAAAAAAAAACAGAAATAGATAAAAGGGAGAATTAAAACATGATTATTTATTATTCAGTGGCCATATTAGCCCATTGTATATAAATAATAACATGATCTCTATAAATCAATATGAAATTCAAAATTGAAATTGAAATTTCAACATCTACTCTCAACCCTCAACGGGCGAGAATTAGTTCGTCTTCCATCAGCAATCATGGATTCCCTCGCCGACGCAATCCGACCGGCGGCTAAGATTCTATCGAAAACGGAATAATCAATCCAATCTTTAAGCAATTCTTCCTTACCCCATTTTTCCGGTATGGTAACATTTCCAGCCACTTCTTCTCTATGCCTCTTCAGCCTTTCACGAACCCCATGAAAGCTATCGACTTCATCGCTGTTAATGCTCGTATTTCTTTTAGTGGGTTTTGGAGAATTTAGAATCTGAATCTTGTTGGATGAGTCTTCAGACCCAAGAACAAGAACTGGAGAATTGGATTCCTTAAGCATGGCTATTTTTTTATTTTTCTTGGTTGGATTGGTAATGAGGGAAGTTAATATATAAGGAATTTGGAGTAATAGACGTAGAATACACGGTCAAAATGAAAAGAGTTTTGAGTTTTTGAATGGTAATGGATTTGTCGACGTCGGCGAGGTGGCTTTTTCGTGGCAAATCAAATTTGTGGTCTCTGTTTTCTTTAGCTTTTGCTTGTGGGCCAAAGGCATGTAGAAATGCTTTTTTTTTTTAAAAAATTTAGTGAGTTGCGTAAATATTAATCGTATGAATATAACCTTATTTATTTATAAATATAACATATTTTTAACGTGTCTAAGGGATTATTTAGAAAAGAAGGGAGTAAATTAGACTAAACTTTATGAAGATCCCGGTTTGTTAGGCATTTTTATCAATCAAAGGTAATATTTTCTATATTCATGTGTTATAAAAGGTAAAGTATGCATCAAAATATATATTACACAAATCTAAAAACTACATAAACGTATGCTTCACCACATATATTCTACCAAACAACACCTAAATGATCATTATTGATTATGGCTGCATCGTTAATTAACACATAAAAAAATATGTTATATAGAAACTTACAAATGAATTTAATAGAGTGCTATCTATTGAATTTATTTTTATACTATAAATCATCTAATTGTAAAAAATTATATGTTTAATGTGATAGGCTGATATTTATATGTGAAGATGTAGGGGTATTATTTGTAATTTATATATATTAAACTTTAATATATTACATAAAATTTTCCATTAATATAAATTTAAAAGCAAACTTTATGGACAAAAATGCAAGGGTGGTTGTAAATAAAAGTTTTAACTTAAATGGTAAGATTAATTTTTAAAGTTTTACATTTTATTTAATAATGTATATTCGAGTTGTAAAAAGTTGTGAGGTGGAGAATTTGGTTTGTACAAAGTGGAATATATATATATATATATATATATATATATATATATATATATATATATATATATTAAAAAAAATGGTGTGATTTTGAAGTAGCCAATTGGGTTAATAGAATTGATATATGGGTGGCGGTGGGAAAGTTTTGATGTGGAAGAGGTGGAGCCATAAGAATTAACAAGGAAGAAATTGATTTCTTGTGGGACTCTTTTAGATATTTTTTTCACACCGCTCAATTTAGATCTCTCATTCTATTTTAGGGTGGGGGGGCGGTCTTGGCGGCTAATGTCTATGGTCATTTAATTCCATTTTTTCCAGTCACATAGTTTGTTAGAAAGAAAGTGGATGTTTCAAATTTTATTTTAAGTACATTGTGAAGAAAATGTGATAGTAAGGAATGTTATCGGATCTATATGATAACTGATAGATCAAGAATGAGTACTTCAAATTATAAAGGTTAAAATCTGATAAGCGACTAAGCGTATAATTAGGGATAAACCGGATTCGGTTGATTTAGTTGCTTTTTTAATTAATTTTAAAAATCGGATTGGTTTGGTTTACAATGAGAACTGTTACGGTTTTGAACGGTTCGGTTTTCAATTTTTTCGGTTTTTCTAGTAAAGGACATTTGCATTTAGTTTAAAGATAAAATCCTTCTATATTGAAGAATGAAACAAAACAAAATCAAACACAAACAAAAACTTAATTGAAAAAAAATAGATTAATAAATATACAAAATATAAATTAAAATAAAGTGATAAATAAATATATAAAATAAAATAAATAAATAAAAATTAGGGGGAAATATGAAAGGGGTATGGGATTTTTACCTATTGTTAGAAGCCGGTTTGGTTCGGTTTTTTTAAAATGGAAACAGGAACTGTTCGGTTTTTATGGTCCGGTCCGGTTTAATTTTTCGGTTTTTTCTTTTACCTCTACGTATAATTATGATCAAAATAACATTTAAAACATATTTAATTTTTTGAGTTGTTCATAATTTTTGTTAACTCATGGATCTAATTTTAATATAATACTTACACACATGAGTGTTGTGACATTCATGTAAAGATTGTATTGTCTCAATATTGATTTTCAATTTAAATGTTCAAATTATAATACTTTCCTTTAATTTGAAGTAAGAGGGTGTGAAATTGAAAAGAAAAAAAATATTATTACGCCCAAGAATTTTGAATTAGAACGAGACTACAAAGAATTTGAGTGGATGCTACACGCCACTGTATAATAGGAGGATTTTTATAAACTCTTTATAAATTGTTTAGGATCTCACGAAAGAGATGGAGAGTCTAACAATGTTTTTAAAGATGTGGGTCCATTCTCTCATTAATCATTATCGATTGGTTTTTAGACGAAACATCATAGATATTAAGATAGTATTATAACCCAATAAAATTTAAACGAGCCTCTAAAATTATTCAGAGAATAAAATAATATCAAGAGGCTAGAGAGAAAATGGAAAAGACCACGAATTGTAACAACCTCCACCCAATTAAAAAAAATATATAATTTTTTAAAATAACATATTTTAGAGGTATAATTTACTCTAATGTCATTAAATTCTGAAATTGATTGAAATAGTAACTTTCACATCCGACTTTGAAAGGATTTTAAGATATTTTAGGTTTAAAATTTGCTATTTTAGTAAACTCTTGTAATTTATTTACTCTAATGTCATAAAATTCTGAAATTTATTTAAACAGTAACTTTCACATTTGGCTTCCAAAGGACTTTCAGATATTTTATGATTAAAATTTGCTATTTAAGTAAACTTTAAAATGGGCTAATATTTGAATATATTTTTTTATATCCAAATATGTTTATTTTTATCAATTCGTTTAGAGAATCCATCAACCTAACATTTTCAGTTTTCTTTTTTATTGTTTTTGTAAAAATATAATCTGTACGTTCATCTTATCTTAATATCTTAAAAGTGGCAATGAGGGGAGAATCTTTATATTCCTCTTTTACCCTTACTTAAATAATTTATACCCATGCTATCCTTCCTATTTAATTTATCTTTAATATCAAAATTTTATTTTTTTTGAATTTGTTTCATTATACTCTTCGTACCTTGAAGAGTCCAATTTTTAAAATCGTGCATGTACATTGAAAAATACAATTGTATTAAAAGGAGAAAATGAATTAAGTCTCCCATCTTAATGTTATTGTGGTTGCTTCCTATTCACCCATCTAGATTCAATCAATTTGCTTACACATTTTTCCAAATCCAATATATGGATATTTTTTCTACTACTTAAATACCTTCTCATTTTGTTGGTTTCTTCCCAAACCCCCAATCTCTCAGCGTAAAAAGCTTGTAGTGAAAACAAGTTACAAACTCTACTTTTCATAATGTTTGATCATTTTCTGGCTTCTTTCTTCATTTTTTCAATTTCGTATATTTTTAAATGATTTTAATGTTGTTCTATCATTGTTAGGATTTGGATCTCATCGGCTTCAAGAGCAAAAGCATTATAACATGATCGCTACAAATTAGAAATGAGAACTTGCAACTCATGAGAAGATAATCACAAATAGTGGGAGAAGTCTTTATTTTTCAATTTTCTTTTATGTGTTGTGTTGTTGGTCCTCCAAACTACCTACATCTTTTTCGCTTATTGCTTTTGGTGAGCAAAATAATACAAGTATAATAGAAGGTATGACGAAGCTTTTGTTGATTTATTTAATTCTTTTTATTATCACCATGAACTGTTATCCTTTAACAAATTGGGTTTTGATTTATATGTTTAGGCTCGAACCCATGAATCCAACGACGAAACTGAGAAAAACCAACAAAATTTGGATACGTTGGATCAAGATTCAAGTTTCGGTTTTTTAGTAATAAAGAGTTTAGCATCTTTGTAAATAAGGAATAACATTTCGAAAAAAAATCAATAATGAGAAGAAATGGCTTTCTTATAATAAGCACAATTTCAACAATTCAATGATTTATTAATGCACCTAAAAATGCACATTAGTTAAAATTTAAAAGAATTATAAAAAAAATCATGTATTTTTCTCCTCATTTTTTGTATCCATTTTTGTAGGAATATGCAAATCAATGGAATGAACGAGTGTGTGGTTTGATTAATTAACTCATTGTTTCTTAATATGCATGAGTTTAAGTTTTCTTTGTTCGCCTTGATGTTTCTTGGTAAAAATAATTTGCAAGTCCTTTATTTCACCCTTTTTACTTTTATATGGAAACAATTTCTTCGAAATATGCTCTATTAGACGAGAAGTGGGAACAGAAGAATTGAAACAACAAACTGCATAGTTTAGGGGTATTTTGTATTTAACCTTTTTTAAATTAGAGCCTATGGACCAAAGATATGTCAATCTTAATATATTTGTCAATTTCAAGTATATATCAAGTAGAAATGTCTAATTTTAATCCTTCAATGAATTTGGGAGATCTTAATTAACTTTCAAATGACAATTGAAAAACTTTTACTTTCCTCTACTTCCTATTTATTTTTTATTTTAATCATCTAATTAATGACGTTTATTGCTTTAATTTTTTTAAAAATATATATTAAAATATTTCTTTCGTTTTTAACTCTTCATAAATGCATTATACAAATTTAAAAATTTCAACATGTTTAAGTAATTAATTTTATCTTTATATTCAATTTTAATTTTTTAAATTCATTATCAAAAGAGCTTTTGAACTATTAAATATTGACATTTGTATCAATTGAATTATCAAATTGTTAGATTCCACCAAAATTCTATGGTCTAAGAATATAATATTATCACAAAATTCAATTTTAATAACTTCATAAAGCAACCCCAAACGAAATTCATCCAAAAGCCAAAAACCTTAATACACATAAAATTATAATGTTAAATTTTCATCGGATGCTCCTAAATTAAAAGAACGGATCACACCATCTAAAAGCTCATAAATTAAATATAAAAACAACGTAGGACCATGTGCAACGCACGTTATTTCTACTAGTATTTATAAATATTGGGTTATTATGGAATATATGTAACTGAAAATAAAAATTGACAATTGCGAAATGTAAGAAAAAAAAAGCAAGAATATATTGACATTTTTACCCTCAAGTGAAAGAACTAGTTCTATGTAAAATTTAAAAAAAAACGTTGAATTTGAATACCGCCATTTAAGTGAATAAACAGAGAGTCCTTGAAATCTATAATGTTATTAAATTCAATTCAACCATTAGTGACAAGTCAATCGAATTATTTATTTATTTAATGCTTACATTACATCTTAGTTAGTTAGGACTTAGGACTCAGACTGGTAATGGAAATCTTTTACAGATTACCATAAAGATCAACATCAAGATTCCTACATATATTAATCTAACTGATTTTAATAAATTTGTAATCACAAATTCTATCAACAGAGATGGTCCCCACCTGATTTTTTTTTTCAAATAATTTGAGCGTTAATTGTTAAGTATAAATTACAAATAACACCATGTGGTTTCAGTCAAATTCATGAACAGTCCCATATAATTTAAAGATGGCAAATGACACCTCTATAGTTCTAAATTATGTTGATACGACCATTCCCTCTAACATTGTAAACTTTCTCTTAGCAATAACTTTTTTTGTTTGAACTCCGATTTGAATGATTTCAAAATGTTTTGAAATTCTCATTTTGAGCTCTACATTATGGTTATTTCAAAACTTCAAAATCATCAATAAATAAAAGGGTTTATTACCATCAAAATATATGTATGATTGCAGCCATTAACCCATTTGTTTAATGACGATTTAGAAGTTTTCAAGTGACCATGAGGTAGAGCACAAAATGAAGGATTCCAAACCATCTTGAATTGCCCAAATCCGATTTCAAGCGAGAAACTTATGACTAAAAGAAAGTTTATACCGTTGGAAAGAATGAGTCTTATTGGCATAATTTGGAACTACAAGACATAATTTGGAACTACAGAGGTGTGATTTCTCATTTTTAAACTATAGAGACTATTCATGAATTTGACCGAAACCACACAGGAGTATTATTGACAATGTACCCTAATATTAGCTATGTTTGTAAATTATAATTATGTAGTGAATTAGTTTTTTTTTTCCTTTTTTTTTGTTTTTGCTGCTAATTATATTACAAGCATTAACTTAAGGGATAATTTCATTAATAATCAAAAGCACTACTATATTTACACTGATATTGGGAGGGAGAAACTAATTACAAAAATGGACAACCACCACCACATGTCTAATTGAAAGACAAAAACAATCTCACCTGATAACCAACTCGATAGGTAACGTGCTTGATTTAAAAAAGAAAAAGAAAAAATAGTAACTGCAGGCGCAAATCAAGGGATTTCAAAAAAGGAATATGAGATAAAAAGCAAATCTTGCTAAAATGATTCATTATCTACAATAAATCGAAAACGAAATCAATATACCAGAGATTTCGAAAAACATTCTGAGAAGAAAAAGAAAAGAACGAAGGAGAACATTGGAGATGATGAGCAGAAAAGAGATCTTATGGCGAGGAGAAATTGATCATGCAATATAATGAGGAAGAAAGAAAGCAACTGGAAGAGGAAAACACGAACGATGGAGCAAAATTAGATACAAAAATAGTAGAAGAGGTATGTTCTTGTAAAAAAATTTAATTTTTATGAGAAAAAAACTATTTACAGATTTCATATTTTCTTTGTATAGAAAAAAAATTGTTTTTTTATCATGAAATAGGAAACAAAATTTTGGTAGAAGAAAAAAAACGACGTTAAAAGGAAAAGAAACATTGGAAGAATCTGAATACTTTGAAAATTCAATCAAGGAGGAAAACATGGAGGATGAAGAAAGGGTTGAAGAAGAACACCCATACGAGGAAAAAGATCTAGAATATTTATATTTGTTAAACATTGCTAAATTATCGTGTACTCGTGAATAATTTAAATACATATTTACTTTTGTTAAACATAGATTAATATTTAAACTACATCTTTCTGTGCTCATAATGAATATTTATTAATTTTAGTAATTTGAAGAAGATACAAGTAGTGACAGAGAATAATCTAGAGGAAAAAAATGGATAAGTGACCGTCCGAACCATATATTTATTTTTAATAAACATTTAAATCCAATTGATAAATGAAAATTTGTTGAATTTATATAAGGTAAACATTTAACATCATTTATTTTTAATAAACACGTAAATAATTAAATTTTGTTCGTCGTCTGAATTTAACAAAACGAACTTCTTTCCCCCCAAATCGTAACATGTCTCCATATAAATTTTGTGCGTATTAATGTAGAAATCATATTCCATCACCAATTTATTTTGCAAACTTACGAGGTTAATATTTGTGACACTACGAAAGGAGGAAGACTGATAATCAACGTAACTAGAATTTTCATAAAATCTTCCAGTATGTAAAAATATAAATTCAATCGAACGGAACCACCTCCAAAATGTTAAAAAGAAAAAAGAAAAATTGAAGAACGAGAGATGAAATGAACGAAAAAGAAAGGAGAATGAAGGAGAAGCACAAAATGTTAGATAACCCAACAAAGGTAAATATTTAATTGCATTTATTTGTAATAAACACGTAAACAATTAAATTTTGTTCACAAGTCTAAAATTCATAGATACTGCCTCTAAAAATCAAGCCACTACATAAATAAACGACAAAAAAACACATGAACTTTGAATTGTGTGACAACGTCCATGACCAAAGAACTTTGAACGATGGATCGCCAATTATGTAGCAAAAATAAGAAACGACATCGTCCGAATTTAATACAACGTACTTTTTTTCTCTTAATGATAACACGTCTCAATGTAAATTTTGTGTGATTTAATGTAAGAAATCATATCTACTCGCAAATTTCTTGTGCAAATTTTCGATGTTAATGTTCTTGACACGATGAAAAGAAGAAGATTGATAATCAACATAATTTGAATTTTTCATAAAACCGGCCACTATGTAAAAATTGTGGTTTCAATCAAACGACCAATTTTATAATTGACAAAAAAAAAAATACACGGTGATGAACAATAGATTAGATGAACAAAAAAATACTAGAGAAAAAGAAAGTGTAAAAACAAAAAACTATGAAAATTGAAGAAGAAAAGTGAACAAAAGAGAGATCAAATAAAAAAGATACGAATCAAACAAAATTTGAAATTCAAAATGAAAATAAAAAAGGAAATGAAAACGGAATATGTGAGATAATAGCAAATCAAATTTGGTGACAGTTAAGATTTGAATAAAATAAAATAATTAATAAAGAAATTAAAAATTATAACAAAATCTAAATTTAAAAATGGAAACAAACAAGAGGGGCAAAAGGACAAAATGGTAAAAAAAAGAGGAGGGAACAACCTTATACGGCCTTAAAAGTCTAGTTTTATAATAAATCTAAGGGATAAATGCAAAAAACATTTTGAGTTATTGTTAAATCATACCCCTGCACTATTTTTTTGTCAAAAAATACCCCTGCACTTTAATAAAACTGCAAATCACACCCTTCAATAGATTAGTTTCAACGAAATTTAGACACATCTATATTATACGCATACCACGTGTTTCAAAACCATTAAAAATTTCAAAAAATTTGAACAATCGAGTGTGATTTATAGGTTTTACATATTATTTGTATACGAGTTTATTATAAAATTCTACACATCTGTCAATTTGTTTTTGTTATTTTTCATGAAATCATAATACATGACATACGTAGAATATACATACATCTCAATTTCATGAAAATTAATCGAGTGAAGGATGTGATTTGCAATTTTAATAAAGTGCAGGGGTATTTTATGACAAAAAAATAGTGCAGGGGTATGATTTAACAATAATCCAAAGTGTAGGGGTGTTTTTTGCATTTATCCCTAAACTATAGATATACTTGTAAATAGGTCCTCCCATTTGATTTTTCAAGTAAATATTTCTTAACTTAATCTAGCAATATACCATCCAAAGAAAACATAATAATTATTTGGATTTTATCCGGATCAATCCCCTGCATAATTGTAAGGGAAAATAGATTATACAATATCATTGTCTGAAAATAATCAAGATATATCTTCTAAATCCTCCCTTAATTTAATCAAAATAACGTAACTAGTAAAGTTCAACAATGGGCAGCTAAAGAAAAATCTTCTTTTTATTGACCTAATCCATAAACATTTTTTATGTCCATACATTTTTTTAAGGCAATCAAAGACACATCATAAAAAAAGAATTCAAATAAAATTAGGCTCTTCTTATAGAAAGATTAGTGGTCCATACCATAAACTTTTTTTTATGCCAATATCTTCAACTATATCATTTTCCTATTTAAAAAGTTTAATATTTTCAAAACATACAAAGTGCTGAAAAACTTTTTCTAAAATGTCGGTTTATATGAGCTACATTATGTTTTTTTTCCCTTAACAACCTCATTTTTTTTAATATCTATATGAGTGTCTAAACTAACTTACGTGCATCGACTAATCTTACAGAACAACCACATAACACTATAATATTTTGGTGTTGAAAAACTCGTAGGATATAATTCTAAAATAGATGACCACACATGAATTTAAACCCATAACCTCAAGACTTAAATACAGCCCTTTGATTTCATCTCATCCATTGTTTTGGCAATGTTAAAGGAAGACATTTTGGTTTTTCTTCAGATAGAGAAAGATAAAGAAGAGACTGAAATGGGCATCCAAATTAGGAGCTAAATGAATGAAATATTCTATATACCAAAGAGAGAAGGTTGATGGGAAACCTAATTTTAGCTTAATTTGGCATAATGGTCTTAGGTGATGACATAGAATGGATGTTGACCTATCAACAAAAGGAATAACATCAAACATATCAATATCAGAGAGCTGGGATTAAAATGTATAAGTGGGTTTTGTTCATCTACTCTTCTCCTACTTGAATTGTTATTATTTTTTTTATGTTCCATTTTTTTGTTTTGCAATTTAAATAAGAGAAAGGTAGATGGAAAACCTAAAATTAAATTGCAGGAAACTGCATTAATGTATAACCAAGTTCAAAAGAGCCACTTTTATGGAGCTTTCCCCCCTTCTAATTATCTCCCTTTTTATTACATTGCCTTTTGTAAAAATATTGTCTCCCCTTTTTTTTATATATATATATACATAGTATACTACGTGACATTTGACTCGTGAGTTTGGATGAATTTATTAAGTCTGAGTCTAGATTTGTTAGACATGTGTTTGGATTATGTATAACAATGAATTTAGTATTAATATAAATATGTCAAAATTTTGAAAAAGAGTAAGTTAAACTTGATGAGTTTAGATAATCCACCAATGATGGATATACAAGATTATAAAACTGAGACGCAAATACAAGTTATATTTATGTAATAAAAAAAACCCATTATCTAAACCCGCAATTAATTCCATTCAAATATGTTTAGTCATTCATTTATTTTTTTAATTTTGTTTTATCTACTTACTATTGTTGGAAAAAAGTCCCACAAAAAGGAAGGACCAATAGAAAAGGTCAGGCGGTGAAGAGAGAGAAGGGGGAGCTTTCGGCATATCAACCTCCCACTGATCCCTTTATAAATATATTAACAATTGAAACAAAAACCCCACATAGCAGAAAACAGGTCTTCACTCTTCAAGGACAAGATTTTCTGTACTACCTCTCTTTCTTTCTTGTTTTCCTGTTTCAAGTTTCATTATTCAAACTTCACAAAGCAAGACCAAGACCGACACCAAACAAAACGGTTTTCTTTTCTTCTACCTCATTTTGAGGTAAATATTGTTTTTTTTTTCTTTTGGAGTTTCTGTTTGATAGTGAAGTGAGTTTGTTTGATTGATTTTCTTTCTTGTTTGCTATTTAGAGAAGAAGGATGAGAATGAGAATGGTTTAAGAAAGAAAGGTGTTGTTATATATATATGCATGGCGAATCACAGAGTTGGAGGAGAAAATGATGTATCAGTTTCAGAATCTGAACCTTCAAATCGTCATCTTCCATATTCACTTCTTTATGGAATTAACAATTCTTCCACTTTCATGTAATACCAATTTTATTTTTACTTTTCTTTAATTTAGTTTTTAATTAAACTATGTATTAAAAAAAAAAAAAAAAACTTGATGTAAGTAATAATTATATCAGTTGGTTTCTGACATGGGTTCATTACTCTTTCCCTTATAGAAGTCAAGATGCAACAGCTTTCGGTTTTGGAGAGCTGGAACAAGCCATTGTTTTACAAGGACAAGGACAAGGAGTTTTTAATGTAAATCATGATCCTAGACCAACACGTAAGCTGTCTCTCTCTCTTTACTCTTTTATGACATTTCATAATAATAACATGACTAACCATTTGGAGGGGAGGTTTTAGTATGATCATATTTTCAATTAAAGTCCGTTATTAATATCATATTGATATAGAGATTATAAAGATTATCGTGTCGGGTTATACTTGATGGGGTGTGTGGGGGGACTGGGGAGAGTTGAATGGTGTGTGTGTGAGGCTACAAACTTGGAAACCTGAAATTTGAAATATGATTTTACTGACTACATAACAGTTACACTTTAAAGATACTTTGAAAAATCCTCAAGACTTTTGATTTTTTTTGTTTTTATAAATAACAATAATAATAATAAGATGGTGATTCTCTGAGATTTGGCTTTTATGATTCTTGGCAGCTTTTTTTACAGGCAGGCCTGCAGAGACTCTGGAAATGTTCCCTTCTTGGCCAATCAGATTCCAACAAACTCCAAGAGTAATTGTTTTCTTATCTTTCTTCATCATACTCTCTCTCAAATTGTCATAATTTTACACTGTCATGAAAAACTTCAGTTTTTTTGTTTTTGTTTTTGGTTTTTGTTTTTTGTTTTTTGTTTTTGGTTTTTTGTTTTTGGTTTCTTAATATAACAGGGAAGTTCAAGGTCAAAAGAAGAAGAGAGCAATGAATCAAATGCTCATTCTCAAAATACAAGAAAATTAGAACAAGAATCTGGAATGAGTAAAAAAGGTTCAAATAATAATGAGGAGTTTATTCAGAAGCATCTGCAGCAGATTCAACAACAGTTGCAGCTTGAGATGATGCCTATTCATGTCTCAACAACTGGACCATCACTACTCAATCAATCACCCCAACAAAAGGTTTTTTTTTTTTTTTTTTTAATTCCTTCTTCCCATTATCACCAATCTAAAATTAGTGGACATACATTTTATGTTTTCTTCAGAAGAGATGAGTCTAGATGAAGTTTATTTTTTTTAATATATATATAAAATAAAATATACATTTTATTTTTTTTAATCTAAAATTAGTGGAGAAAAATATACATTTGGTTCGTTGGTTAAGGTAAGTAGTTGAGAGTTATACAAGTAAGTTGGGGTTTCTTAATTTCCCTCTTAACAAACTCATTCATTTTCACAATTTCAACACATTTTATACTATTCTAGTCTTAATAAATTTACCCTTTTTTTTATACAATCCAAACACATGTTAACAACCCCTGTCTCTATGACAAGTCAAAATCGTAAAACTCAATTATTCTTTTAAAGATGTTAGTTAGAAGGGGTAGGTGAGGTTGGATTTTAATAGACTAACACATATTTATTAGATAGATTTCATTACTCCAATTTGATTTTCTTATAACATATATCAAATACAGACTTAAAAAACTCTTTCTTCACAATTTATCCTACTAAACTTCGAAGTTAGTTTCATAATCTCTTATTATTACACAACATGATCATATTAAACAAATCCACTACTCAAAATCTGTCTTTCTCTCTCTTCATCACTAAAGCACAGATCCCAGAAACACTCAGAAAATCAAAGAAAGGCAGAGTTTTCAGTTTTTCAGAACGATTTTCTGTCTTGAGTCTGACATGAAAGAGACAGAAGTAGACTTGCATCCACTTAAAACCAATGGGGTGTGGAATCTTTACAGTAAATAAATCACTGTTTTCTTTTATTATTATAAAATGACCAAACTTTACTCATCCCTCCCTCATAAAACTTCTTTGTCCGTTTCAGAATTAGAAAACTTAATCCAAACTCAAAAATTAAATCAATAAATCAGATAGTGATGTTTTCTCGCCAAATACATCTCATATTCATATATTAAACTTCATCAATGCTCAATCCTGTCTTCAAAACTAATTTTTTATAACAAAAAATTATGTTTTATTAAAAAAAAAAGAGTTGAATTCAGCAACCACTGTGCTTTATATTTATATTAAATCCATTTTCCAATCAATAATGCAGAGGAATGGATGTGGTTCAATTTCAACATCAGAGAAACAACTTGATGCTAAGGTCCTCCTTTTATTATAAATAATCACAAGTTTATATTTTTATTTTCTTTTTTCAAACTTTGCTTCTTTTTTTTATATCTATTTTACTCTAGACATTGAGACGTTTGGCTCAGAACAGAGAAGCAGCAAGGAAGAGTAGAATCAGGAAAAAGGTATTAACAATGATTATCCTGCGAGTTTTTTTCGATGTCAAATGTTATAGGGTTGTGTGGTTGTCCCGTGTGATTAATCGAGGTGTACTTGAGACTAAACAAAACGAACTTAGATTGAAAATAAATATTTACCAATCTATTCAAATGTTTTGCTAATATAGTTCAAATACCAATTATAGGCTTATGTGCAGCAGCTAGAAAGCAGTAAAATGAAGCTCACACAGCTCGAAGACGACCTTCAACAAGCACGGTCCCAGGTACCTAAATGTCGATTTTGCATCGAAAATAGTCGTAAAGACCGAATTAGAAATTGAGTTAAACGTTAGGATCAAAACTATATTTTAATCTTGATTCATAAAAAATATTATTGGATTTTCTTTTATAGGGGCTGTTATTGGGTGCTGGGAGAGGCAATATCAGTTCTGGTAAGCTTTTTGATTCTTATTATATATATCCAAAATATAGCAAACTGAATTTCTGGAAGATGCCAAACTGGGGTTTGGTAGAATGCTTTTTTTGTCATTGTCTAGCTAATGTGGTCCAGAAGTTTGATTGATTTGACAAAAAATATATTCTTTGATATTTATATTTTCTTCCCCATCAATTCAATGTTGTATTTGAGAACTCAATTTCCTAAAAGTAAATAAATTATATGTTTAATCCATATTCTTAATTAGTAACACCATATATCCATATATTTAATTAGTAACACGGATTTTATCGGTGTTATCACAATTTTATAGACTTATAAATTTTATTGACATGTCATTTGAGAATGATATTATTAAATTTCGAAAAGACCGAAAATCTTTAAGTGTTATTGGGCTAGAATAAATTTAAATGGTAGAAAATTTTGAACGATTTTATAGGTAAAAATTTAAGTATATAAAAATAAGTTATTAAGTTTAGATCAAATTTTTTTTCAAATTAATAAAATTACTACTATTAGTGACTATTATAAGATTTAACTAAAATTATGGGACAAAACAAATATATATATTATGTGTGTGAACTAAAATTAAACCTTTTTAATTAGGGGACCCAATTGACATAAATGACAAAAAAATTGATTAAAGATTTCATTTTGAAGCTTATAAAAAAAATTAATCTGTTAAAGGCCATAAAAAAAATTAAAAAAAAGTATCTGTTAACTATTTTTTCTAATCTAAAAGAAAACCAATCTTAAGCAAATTACTATAACTAATAGTTTTATTAGTCTTCCTTTGCATTTTTTTAATTGATGATTCATATATTAGAAATAGTACTAGTATTTTATGTAATATTGTAGGAGCTGCAATATTTGATATGGAATATGGAAGATGGTTAGAAGACGATCACCGGCACATGGCGGAGCTCCGATCAGGCTTGAATGCACATTTACCGGACGGTGATCTTAGAATTATGGTAGATTCTTGGATTTATCATTACGATGAAATTTTTCATCTTAAAGGAGTAGCTGCAAAATCAGATGTTTTCCATCTCATTACCGGAATGTGGATGACTCCGGCCGAGCGTTGCCTCCTCTGGATCGGCGGTTTTCGACCCTCCGATATCATCAAGGTTTTGAAATTTGCTTGGAGGATTTATTTTCACTCAATAAATATGATTGAATTTAAACTAATATGGGGTTTATGGAATGGATCAGATGTTGATATCACAATTGGACCCAATAACAGAACAGCAAATGATGGAGATTTATAAGTTGCAACATTCCTCACAACAGGCAGAAGAGGCTCTTTCCTTAGGCTTGGATCAGCTCCATCAGTCTCTGGTTGAAACCATCGCTGGCGGCCCCGTTATCGACGGTATCAACCATATGGTACTAGCCATTGCTAAGCTATCCAATCTCCAAAGCTTCATTCACCAGGTAAATTTATGACAATGATCATATTTTTTCACACTAATCTTTTTACAGAAATATGCACATTTGTCATGCATGACAATATTCAATTAACTAAACGGGCCGTATCTAACTAGATCATTCTATAGTAGAGATGAAGGTGTGCACCGATTATAAACGATAGTTAGATATCAGTACTCACCATATGGTACTAGCCATTAAAGGCACGTCTCGTCTCAGGTTTATAGAGAGATCTGGATGAGTTGTGCAACAATTTATAGTTGTATATATAAAAATGATTGAATTAAATGTGGGGTTGCTTTGAATTTCAGGCAGACATTCTAAGACAACAAACACTTCACCAACTACATAGAATACTGACAGTGAGACAAGCAGCAAGATGTTTTATTGTGATGGGAGAATACAACAATAGATTACGAGCCCTAAGTTCACTATGGGCTTCTCGTCCAATGGAGTAATTAACATGCCTCATCCATCTGTTGGAGGAATTTTTATTTCTTTCTTAATTTTAATTAGCATCCATCCATCCTTCATTAATCAGGTTATAATTAATCTTAGTTTTATAGTTTTTATATATATTTTTGTATATGGTAACAGATTAAAAGTTTATCCTTTCATTCTCAAAGGAAACAAGTTATCAAAATTGATGATTAAGCACGACCAAGTAGTATTTTTTTTTTTAATTAAAAATGGAAAAAAATAAGTGGTAAGTCTAAATTATTATCGATTGATTTGTAATTAAGTACATTTTACTATATAATATATGGTTTTAGGCCAAAGTTAAGAATCATACTGGTTTTAAATGCCTGTTTAGAATAGCTTTTAAAAATGTGTTTAGAAGTGTTTTGAATAAAGAAAATGTTTTTTATAATTATTAAAAAATGTTTATAAACATTTTAAAAAGTTATTCTCAAGCGAGCTCTAAGTTAAAGGCGTCTTTTATAAGTTGCGTTTCTTTCTAATAATGTTTTATATCCTTCCGTTCTTAAATTTTGGTTAGGATTGTTTAAAAAAATAAAAAGTGAAATAGAAAACTAAAATCGTTTTGAAGGTTGATCAATTTTACATTGTTTGTGCAGCTATTATCTTAGAGAAAGTTACGACAAAGTTTAATTTTGACCCATATCTTGGGGAGGACCTTTCTTAAATTTAAGTATGTGAAGGGGACAATAAACTTGTACAATCTCCAAATCATATGATATAAGTCTCGTTTAATTTTTGGGAAATTTCATTGGGTGACATATTTTTATATAATATTTGTTAAAACATCAACTCAAAACAGTATTTATAAATATAGCAATTTTTATCATATTTATCAGTGATTAACAATGATTTATGTGTTTATCAGTGATAAACATAGTGTAAAAATATGTAATTCAATGTTTATCACTGATAAACTCGATCAAAATTTGCTATATTTACAAATATTTTTTTGAGTTTTTATTTTTACAGATATTACTAAAAAAATTACTAAATTTGCAAATGCCCCTTAATTTTACGCTCACATGATTTTATTTTTACTTTCACCTAAGAGGTCTCATACTAGTGGAGACATTTTCCTCACCTTATATACTTACGATCATTTCTGATCTAAATAATATAAGATTTTATTTACTCCCAACCCATCTAATATGTCTCTTCATAGAAAGGCATATTTTATTGGGGGTATTTACAAATCTAGCAATTTTTTTAGTAATACTTGTAAAAATAAAAGCTAAAAAAAATATTTGCAAATATAGCAAATTTTAATCGGGTTTATCAGTGGTAAACATTGAATTACATATTTTTACACTATGTTTATCACTGATAAACACATTGATAAACATGATAAAAATTGCTATATTTACAAATACTTTTTTGAGTTGATATTTTTACAAATATTACATAAAAAATTACCACCCAATGAAATTTCCCTATTTTATTTTATTTTTAAAATTAAGTGTGATTCGTTTCGGTAACAATTGCTGGTCCAAGACAGCCAATGGGGTTGGATCAGCTGGTTGGCCCAGAGTCAAAAGGGTCCATTCCTACCTCTTCTAATTATAACAATCGATCCAAACCCGAAGAATACTGAAGCTATCCACTTATATTTTAAAAAAAACACATTTATTAAAAAAAATCAATGGCCAAAATGAAAAAGTTATTTAAATTATTATTACAAAAATATACGATTTTTTTCCCAGATATTATATGAAATTGGGGAATGAGAGACTCGAACCTTCGAGTTTATGAGAATAGAGCAGGTGTGTAACCATTTGAACTATACTCGTGTTAGGAAAAAGAATCCACTAATTTAAATCTATGACGTGGTTAGCAATGGACAATAACATCACAATTAACTTCACACGACTCTCTCTCTCTCTCCATTTCTTATTTATTTTGTTATTATTATTTTTATTAAGTACGTGGATATTAATTTAAAATAATAATTACAATCACAATCAATCTATCTCCAATGTTTTCAGTATTACAACAAATATAAGAAAGGAACCTACGAAAAAATAGAGTAAATGTCTAACCACTTAAACTATATCTTCACTTAAAAAAATAGGCATATTTTATGCACATATGAACGAAATTCTAAACATTATACTCACAAATAAAAAATTGAAAATATTAAAACGAATTATAAAAAAACCCAACCTTATCAGAATATTTGGCACGAAGTTAACGGTAGAAAGAGCGCAAACAAAACAAGAATTAAGCTCAACAGACATTTGAATCGGCCTCTCCCGACATTAAAAAAAAAAAACAAATAATAAAGCTATAGGATGAACGATGTACCAATATTTCTCATATTCAAATGAAATTATGTAGGATTTTTTGTTTAATTTGATCATTAACTTAAAATTAAAAAAAAAGTGTATGTTTATTCATATCTTTAAATTTATCATTTTCAATCATAAAAGTGAAAAGCGATATATTTAAGAAAGAGTTATAAATATATAATTTTTCTTTTATAAATATTACATCTAATTAGGAGAGGAAAAATTCAAACCTTCGAACTCATAGAAAGGGAGTAGATACTAAATCAGTTGCTATGCTTATATTGGTAAAAAAAAAATTATCAAATTTAATAAGTATTATAGTAGGAATTAAAATTCTAGTGAATAATTGATGGAATCAAAAGTTAAAAACACTGATTGAAAAACCTTATAATTCAAAAGATGAATTTACAATTATCTCCCATTAATAATTAATCCACTGAATTTAAATTAATAGAGTGATAACTAGTTAGTTTGTAATTAGTTAGATAGTTATATATTCTTATTCTTATTGTTATTAGTCAATCTTGTATATAAATATTCCAGCTCCATTATTACAATGATAAGACGAAGTTTATCTCTCTCATCTTAATATAGATATACTATTCATTATTTTCATTAGATGGATAGTTTAAGAGAGGAGATCCATAGACTTTATAAATATTATTATATCTTTTTATCTTTTTGATGTGGTATTTTTAACCATGTCTATCAAAATGATGGTTTTTTTATGCTCACAATCTTGACTAGGAATCTAATTTTTAAATTTGATATTCGTTTAAACTAACTCAGCTATGATACCATCTTAATTAAATCATAGGTTTCTATCTCAAAATAATTAGTAATGAAAGAATTATAAAAAATATTAGATCTTTTCATCTTTCTAATGTGAGATCTTTAACTAAACCATCTCAATAAAAAAATTTATTCACGAGAGGATGCTTTTTACCCTAAATTCTGTCAGTTATAATAAATATATAATGCTTAATTTTGCCTCAAAAAGAAGAAAGAAATAGTTAAAAAGGGTGCTAAATTCCAGCAACCTCAAAGTCAAAACTACTGTTTTTAATTATTAATTTCAGTACTAACAAAACTGGCAATGCAAAGAGAAGAGAGGAGGGGGAGAGGGAGAGGGGGGCCATATATACTTGGAAGAAGCTCATTTGTTGGTTTGGTCCACCATTAATTTGTCAATCTCCAATGTTGAACAAATTTTTATTCAAAACTGTCTAATCAATTCCCTTTTTTACTTATTTAATTTTTTTTTGTTTTAATCTTTTATGTATATATTCCTTTTTCGAATAATTCCTCTCATTGATTTTAATTCAATATAAAATTAACCACAAAAACTTCTATGGAAAAATCAAGGGATAACTAAAGGAGAATCTCATCCCCTAAGAATTGAATTTATACCCCCTAGTGTTGAGATTAGGTACCATATAGATTATCATATATTAGCCTTGGAATCCATCAGGATTTTTAACATTTTTTTAAGCCAACCTTATCTGCCTCTCTTCTTCATTTAATTAATTAGTTTTTTCTTTGAAAAAAAATGGAATCAGTTAATATAATAAATTTTCTTAAAGTATGATCATGATGATAGATATTATATAATACATTGCTATATACCTTTATTTGTCCTTTTTTTCGGACTTTTTTGCAACTTAGCCCTTATTTTTAAAGTATATTAAAGTATATGTCCAAACGTTTGAAGTAATTAGGGAAATGTCCTTTTTCTTAGAAGCCGGGGGTTCAAAACCCGTTTTCATCTTGCTGACAACTTGAAATCCGATATTCAAGTCCCGAGTCTGACGTGTCACTGACAAGTGGTTAAGTAAATTGAAAAAAGTGGAAAATTAAAGTAGAAGTCGGGTCTTGAAGTCCCGACTTCAAATTTTATTTTTTGTCAATTTTTTTTTGCCTGAAGACGGTTTTTCAAGACCCGTGTTTTTTTTTTAATTATAAAAAATGACTTTTGACTAGATTTGTATTTGCATGTTTTTAATTTCTCTGATGTTAAGTGTTGTCGGGTCGTGTGGTTGTTTCGTGAGATTAATCGAGTTATGCTTATGGACGGTTTTATTCATTCAATTTTTAAAATGTCCTAATCGTATTTCCATTTCATTTTAAAGGAAATCAAATCTAGTTTTGTGACGTTATGAAAATTTTAAGCCAAACAAATTCTAATTGCCTGAACTTTTGTAGTAACTAGTGAAAACACTAGTAATGGAAAAGTCAAAGGTGACACCTTAATTGTAGAAATATTTTTAGGTGGGGAAAAGAAACAGGAAATGAAGTCACTGCTTAGGTAGCTTTTGAATGTGTTTTTTGATGTTTATCAAAAACATTTTATTTATTTAGTAATAATTTTAAATTCTTTCAAAAGTTATCTCACACGGGCACTTAGATATAAACTATTTACTTAATTGAGAATTACTTCTTTTTTTTTGGGTTCATACGCAATCAATGCGATGTAATATGAAATGTGCTTCTGAGATGAAAATGGATTTATGAGGTAACTAGATTAATTTTATGTCTGTGAATTCTCAGTCTCGCATCGTATGCGAGGTTAATTATATAATACAATTGGATGGATAAAATATATATTGTTGCAGTGTGATTATTTTTCCATACCAAGTTCTTCTATTTTTTTTAATTTAATTTTGTCATTGATTATCAACAACTTTCTGTTTAGGATATGCTCTATAGCTACCGCTTAAGAATTTACCTAGTTTTATCTTCTGATTGCTTATCAAAAAAATTCTAAACTCTTTACAGATGTTGGATTACAATGTGCCAAGAGGTGGGAAACAAACACTTGAACGATTATTTTGTGGTTGAACATATATTTAATTCAACATATCAAAAAATAAAATGTTCTAAAGTCATTTTTTATTATTTAAAAAAAAAAAAGACAACAACTGAAGACGGGTCTTGAAAACCCGTCTTCAGGCAAAAAAAAATTGACAAAAAATAAAATTTGAAGTCGGGACTTCAAGACCCGACTTCTACTTTAATTTTCCACTTTTCCGATTTACTTAACCATGTGTCAGTGACACGTCAGACTCGGGACTTGAACACCGGATTTCAAGTTGCCAGCAAGATGAAAACGGGTTTTGAACCCCCGACTTCTAAAAAAAAGGACATTTCCCTAATTACTTCAAACGTTTGGACATATACTTTAATACTTCAAAAATAAGGGCTAAGTTGCAAAAAAGTCCCTTTTTTTCCATTAACTCAATAGTTTTCCTTATTGATAAGAAGATGGTTCCTAATAATTTTTTTTTTGAAGTATAGATCATGAAAATATTAAAATAACTCAAATACATTAACGAAAACATATCTTAACCATTAACTCAATAGTTTTCCTTATTGATAAGAAGATGGTTCCTAATAATTTTTTTTTTGAAGTATAGATCATGAAAATATTAAAATAACTCAAATACATTAACGAAAACATATCTTAACCAATAAAAATATATTAAGATTATGTCAACACGAGTAGCACAACTCAACACAGGTTAGATATTAGTTCACTTTCGAATGCTCGAGTCATTCATCATTTCTATATATATATATTTGTGTAATTTCCAAGGTTTGTTTAAATAATAATATCTTAAGAAAAACTGTAGTTATGTTTTAGAGTACGAGGAAAAAGTTGCATTATTGGGAGATTGGCTATTTGTTAGTCTGAAATTGCAGTGCACAAAAGGAAAGTAGTGATGCACGTGTCCATGTTTGATTGGGTGAATATGTAACTTATCTGATATGGATTCAGGACAAATATTATAATTCTTTTCATTAGTCATTTCTTTCCTTGTTTCTCGTGCTCAAATACAGTACTTTTTATGGTTACTCCCAAAAGCTTAGACTTTCAATCAAATCCATTGTAAGTTAGCAGCTACAAGAAAGACCTTGCAGTTTTTCTCCATTCTCGAGCTCATGTGTTTATCATAGTTTAATCATATTTGATTTTTCTTTGTATGTATATTAGTGTCAATAATGTATACTCTTATTTATGCACTAAACAAAATCATAGAACTTGCCAACGAGAGCATAGCTTATCGGTTAGGCACCTACTCTCTTCCTTTGAGGTCGAAGGTTCGAGTCTCCCCTCCCCCAATTTGATGTAATATCTCAAAAAAAAAAAAATCATAGAACTTGAAATTTCTTTATTTTAGATTACATAAATCTAGATTTTTTAATTGTGAAATATGTGAGATGGAATTATCCTCATAATAGAAAAAATAATATATATATATATATATAATTAATTAATTAATTATATCGCACCGTTTAAAATTTTCTCAAAACAATACATTTCTTCTATTTCTATAAATTGTTGAACATTTGACTTTTAATATTTTTTATTTTAATTAACTTTTGTTTTGGGATGAACACATGTCAATAAGTTTTTAGGAACTAAAATTCTCATTTTAACATAAGTTAATTGTTGGATTTTAATAATTTTAGTTCTATTTACAATAATTTTTTTATTTTTATTTTAATAAAATATTAAAAATTGAAATTCATTGATTATTGAAATAAAAAACAGAAAATAATGATATAAATGACAAATCATATCTATAATATGTTATTTTAGATGATTTTTAATATACAAACACACACCCCCTTATTGAAAATAGTTATACAACCCGTTTTTTTGAATATGTAGCAAATAGTTCTAGAAGACCAGTTAAAGATGAGTTTTCAAAACAGATTCGTAAATATATAGACATTGCTCTAATAACTTTAAAAGTTTGAACAAATCCCTAAATATTTCCAATAAAATGGCTACTTTGGCGGGAAAAAAATTCTAAAGTCCCAACCATAAATATGCATATTATATGAGTTTATACCGTATATATTATACTACCCCTTCAAAACTCACAGATTTAGCAACACGAACATAGCTCCTAGTGTTTAGATATTTACTGTTTTCACATGAGGTCGAAGCTTCGAATCTCCACTCACCTAATTTGATATAATAATATCTAAAAAAAAACACAGGATTTACTAACATACTTCAAACCTCAAAATATACAAACCCTAGACTATTCAAACCTACGAACAATCACTATAACATATGTAAAAGGTGGGTCCAATAGTGAAAATTATCATCCCAGGTTTCTCTAAAAGATTCCGGTGGGTTTCAAGCTTGTAAAACTGGGAGTTTGAAAACCCTAGTTTTGATCCTCCATCAATATATAGGTTTCGTGTCTCACTCTAATAGGTCAAATATATAGGTTGTTTTGTTGGAAAGGGAGTAAGGAAAGGGTGATTTTTCCACTATTAAAAATCCTTTTATTGAATTGAATTCCCATGAAAAAACGAGGCTTAAAAAACTGACACATACTAAAACAACAAAAGCAAGGAAAGTTCGACCATGACAAACCAAAATCTGACAGCAAAGCAAATGTCTCGGGAAAGATTTACAAAAAAAATTAAAATTTGGTTTTCTTTTTATCTTTCTCTGTTTGACATGTTGAGTACTAACTTTGGTTCTCATCTTCTTCTTGCTGCGTTTTCCCTTTGTGCATTGAAATAGACAGCAGCCACAGGAAGGCCGAGCTCGTTTTCTTCTGCAAATTTTCTTGTATTGAATTCATCCCTTGTTGATGGTGAATTCACTGTCTCTCTCCTTTTTTGTTTGTATAGAATAAACACAAACCTATGTATCCCTATGTTTGGACTTGGTTTTTCATATTTCACCAATTCTTTCCCTGTTTTTTTTTAATATTTTTCAACAATTGGTGATCAAAATAATATTAATGAGAGAGCTGAGAAAGAGAAGTTTACCAAATGTGGAATCTGTTGTGCCGGGAATGTCTGTAACCATCCTATCATTGATCAATAAATCCTAAAGTTATGTTTTTTATTTTCTTAATAAATTGTTTATGAAGAAATATTTAATGCTTAATCTCATATACATCAGAAATTATTCGACGAGACTTCACATAATATTACAATGTATTAAGGTAGATCCAATAGATTATCACTATAAGAAAAACTGTCTTTTGCGACTGCGTCACAAATTTACTACAGATTCCGTTTGACTGTTTGCTTCGTCTTCCGTCGCAATGTTGCTATGAAATGTGTTTTGTAACTATATTCAATGTGACGCTCAATATATAATAAGATGGAAATTTGAAAGTCATATATATGTAGTTGAGCCAAGTAATTCTTAGGTTAATATAATTAAGATAAACTTCTTTTACAAGACTTGTTCATGATAAATTCCATCTAAATTCCAATTTTTTTTTTTTAATTATCATAAAAAAATACCAGTGAAGGTGCTCTCTCAGATATGGATCACTGGGACCAGGAACATCTGGATCTGTCAATATCTAAAATTAAAAAAATATTTAGTTCAATTAGATTCAATATATATAAAAATAAAGTAAAAAGAATAGGGTCAAAGTAAATTTATAAATACCAAAGTGAAGAAGGATCTAAGGTCACCACCAAGAACATCAACTTTAGGTTTAATGGTAAGCAAAGAAGGAAGAAGTTCATGGCTATTTAAGACTCTCTTGTTTGAGTTGTAAGTGACAGTCATTTTCACTGTTGGGGAGAAAGAATCAACAATATCACCTATCACTCTCCCAACCACAAGAGGATCCAACATCTTTGCCATTATTAAAAAAAAAAAAAAAGAGCTTTTCTCTCCAAAGATTTGGTTGAAGCTATTATTTTATAGAGAGAAGAAAAACTATTTTTTAATGGATGGTTTTTGGTATGTTCTGAAAGAGGCGGTATTTATAGTGTCGAGATTGCAAGAAACACAAACCTTTTTTTTTTTTTTTTGGGTAGTAGATTTCTCTTTTTTCTCCAACTAATTAGAAAGTGAATAGTGTGAAATTATAAAGGTCATAAAAAAACTCAATTTTTACTATTCTTTGTTAAAAAAAAAAACAAAGGAAGATTTTCAATATTTTCAGTTTAGTTTATATATTAAGAAAATTTATCCCATCGACCTCCAAAATTTCCATTCTAAGGTTAATAGAACCCCTCTCATTCTTATCATTTTATTGACTTTATGACATCATCATTACCTTGTGAAAATACAAACGTACCCTTTACATTTTATTCTCTTAAACTTAAACACCACATCTCATCTACCCATCGTTTTCATTTATTGTCTCTCATCTGTCTCATTCTATATTAACACTCTCTACTTCTCAATCTTTCGCTCTCTTGTTCTCTTCACAAATGTTTTTTTCATCTACAACTATGCATTAGAGTGTTCTTTAAAAAAAAAAAAAAAATCAACCGAGATATTAAGACCAAGATACCGAGATGAGAATTTTTGAACCGACATATGGTCCGAGATGAACAGAGATGGGAATTTCGGACCAAGATATGGGTCAGAGATTAGAATTTTGGACCAAGATTTTTTAAACCGAGATTAACCTTTTTAACCGAGATTGTCATTTTAAACCAATATTTTGTACCAAGATTGACTGTGATTGATTTTTTTTTTTTCCAAGTATATTTTTTTCTTTTTTCTTTTTTCAAATTGACTCTTATTTATGAAGGAAAACAAAAGCAATCTTGGTCAATCTTGGTACAGTTGGACCGAGATGGAAGGCAACCCTTTTTTTATTCTTCTTTCTCTCCTTTTTTTCCCCTCTTCTTCTTCTTTCTCTTCTTTCACACCGCCCCTCTTTGGAATCCTTGTGGAGATAGAGCTTGATGAGGGAGATGGGATCCTTTCATGCCCTGTTGGTAAAAATCACAAAAAAGGTTCATGGAATCCTTTCACGCCCTTGCTTAATGAGGGAGATGTCGTTCTACGTTCGCCGCCGCTCGCCTTTCGTTACAGGTTGAGGAAGATGTGGGAGATGAGTTTAGGGAGATGAGGGAGGCAGATGAGATAGAGAGAGAGCTAGGGTTTTGGGATAAAATTAAAGTAAGAGTATGTTAGTATTTTCACAAGGTAGTGATGATGTCATAATTAGGTCAATAAAATGATAAGAGTGAGGGGAGGGTTTATTAACCTTACAAGTGAAATTTGAAGGTCAATGAGGTAAATTTTCCGTCATATTCATAATAAATTGTATGCATGCAATAAAAAAAAATTGGACTCTCAACTACATCAATGTGAGAAGTAGGAAAAATCTTAGCATAAAGGGAGTATCAAAATTTTTCCCCTTACGGTAAAAGTATTTTTTCTTTTAGAAAAATCTGTGTAGGGTAGGGTGCAAACAAAATATTTCATAGTGGTTAGATCAAAAGATGATATTAGGTAAATAAGGAGAGGGTAACATCTTCATTGATATAAGATGTTTGGATGAAACTAAATGTAAAATTACGTGGGCCTAGCCCAAAATACTTAAACTAATATTGAGATTATAGAAGCTCATGAATGTCCCTAAATCATTGAAACTCGTTGATCTTTACCAATTTAGCTCCAGAGACTCAGGGTCTGTTTGGTATAATTTCCATTCAAAATGTTTTGAGTGAAACTTTTATGAATAAATATTGATTTAAGTATTTCATTTAAAAACATTTGAGTATACTAAAATGTGTTTTTGAATAAAATACTTGATTTGTGATTTTTCAAAAAATGTTTATAAACAAATATTTTACTTATTTTACTCAAGTGTTTTTAGATGAAACACTTAATTAGTATTTCTTTTAAAATGTTGACCTCCAAACAATTTTAAGGGAATTTATACTAAAACGGACCCTTAAAATCCGGTTATTAAAACAAATGTGAGCTCACAATTACCAATAAATATAGGTAATGTATTGTGTGTTTATATATGTTGAATGACTGGCATGTTAATGTTATGATTTAACCGGGACAGGACATTTATTTGATATTATTACCACAGAAATAGTACATAAGTAGATTTCCTTGATAATGGAGAATCCCCTTTTTTGCCTTAAGATAATGATGATGTTCTCAAAAGTTGTCCCACTCGACGTGGAGCTGAAATATGAAATGCTATCCTATGGGCACTTCCCATTGCATACAACGTGGATTTCTTCCTCTATAATTTTTTTTTTCTAATTTTTTTTAAAGGGAAATTTCATTTAGTGGAAGATTTTGATGTGATATTTATAAAAATATCAACTCTAAAAAATATTTATAAATATGATAATTTTTATTATGTTAATCCGTGATTAACAATGATTAATTTGTATATCAGTGATAAATTTAGTATAAAAATATGTAATTTAATGTTTATCAATCAATGATTCACCCAATAAAAAATTATTATATTTACAAATATTTCTTATAGCTGATATTTTTAAAAATATTACTAAAAGAATTGTTAATTTTTATCAAATGCCCCTTTATTAAATTCTGAATTTGTAAGCTTCTTTCAATATAATTCTTGGCAAAAATAATCTCTCTTTTCACTTTTTTTACAATTTTGTTCTCTCTTTAGAGTTAATCTAAGACACATTTTTATTACTAAATACTAATGATCGATGGGAATCAATGTGAAAAGTACTCTACACGATAATTATGGATCTACAAATGAATAATAATAATGAATGAAAAAAGAAATTGACAATTTTACAAATTCCAATCGATATTTAGGTCACATCAATTAGTAAGTTCTAGCTAGTGTGAGGTGGTAGAGTTAAATTCAGTAAACCAAGTTGCAGTGACAGACACTCCCAAAAACACAGACTTGGAATTATCCAAATCAGAATAGTGGCATTGGCATGCATGCAATGCAAAGAGAGGGTGAGGGGGGGCCATAACTTTGGAACCACTACAAATTTGGTGTGTTTTATGGAATAATTAGCCAACTCAGAGCTTCAACCAGAGTCCACCCTGTCTCATCACACTTTTCTTTTCATTGACCATCTCCGTTTCTTCTTTTTTTTCCCTTCAATTTTTTAATAAAATTATTGTGGGTGAAATTTGATAACACGTGAAATTTTACCACTTGAAAATCATGTCTACTCACATTACGTACGCACATTGCCTAAACAAACACATTGTCTATGCATGTGGTGAAAATGCATATGTACCTGATGATGGGTGTCGAAACCACAAAAAATAAATACTTACTTTCGGGATTTAGAATTTGTAGTAGTGATGAGTAAGATCGATCTCCACAGAGAAAAGAGAATTAAATTAAAGTTAATAAAAACAGGGGGGGCTTTGAGTTTTGGAAATAAAACGGAAAATAAATTAAAAAGAAAGAAAATCAATAAAGAAAGCTTCCAACTAAAGGTTAATCTCAGTTATGATTCATTAATTTGATCATTGATTACTAAACATGCATTCCTAAATTCTTCGCTAAATTAGTTGGGAGTTGCAGGAACAACAAGTGCTCTTCCTTAAATTCTTGATAGCCAAGATACGATCTAATTATGATTACTTCTGTAATTAACAGATAACCTTAGAATACGATAATAAGATTTAACATATTAAAAGCATTAAGATGAGAAGAACTCAATTCTAACTAACAAACACGGTACGACCGATTCATTTAAGTTAGATAATAAATTCCCATAACATGAATTAAAAAGTGTCCTTAATCAATTTATGCTATTATGCTACTTCTATTAGAACAATTAAATAATTATGGATTTAAACGTTCTAACTAGCAATATGATACATTAACAATTAAACATATGACCACTATGCACAAGAATTAATCAACAATAAAATATGCAAAGAGAAAGCATGAATAAAGAGAAAATAGGGATTAAATTGAAGAACAAAACCTCACAAATTCATAAATCAAACCTCGATAATTCTCTAGTTGGAATAAATAAATTAGCTAGAAAACATATAAAAAACTATCTAAGAGTCATGAGAAAAATAGGGGAAGAAGAGATTTTTAATTAGAGTTCAAAGGGTGCTTTAAATAGGCAAAAATAAGATAAAAACGGATAAAATCAAAGGAAATCTGCTCATTTATTCGCTGAAGCTGCCAAGCCGAGCCACAAGCCACGCCCAGCTGACGCCAGCGCCTTCGATCTGTCTCTGAAGCCGAAAGCCATGAGCCAAGCAGGAAATCGAGCCGCCCGTGTGTCCCTGGAGAAAATCCTTGAGCGACATGTTGCCACTCACGGAGCGACACGTCGCTCCGCCTCTCTGCTACCAGCTGCGTGCAATAGTGCGCTGAAATACATTATTTTTCTTTCCTTTTCTTCTTCCTTTGGATGACTTCAGCGTAGGGTAAATACATTATTTTTCTATTTTTCTCGTCGCCGCAACGACCACTCTCGGGTTTTTGGCCCGGGATTCGATTTTTGGTCTCAGTCGCGGCGATGGGTCTTTTTTAACACTAAAATGGGTATAACTTCTTCGTTTTAAGTCCGAATTGAGTGTCGTTTTCGCCTACGTTCATGAAATTCAAAGATTAACAATTTTATGGACATTTAAATCAATTAACATTCATATTTTAATTATTTTGGAGATATTATCACTAATAAACATGCATAAATTACGAGTTATCAAATACCCCCAAACTTTAGACTATTGCTTGTCCCTTAGCAATTCTAGCATTAAGCACAATTAAAAATCAATCATGAAAATCTTTGAAATTATGTGACCATCAAGCTTGTAAACTGTTAATACCTAAACAATCAAAGTTTCATACAAAGCCCCAAGTGTGTGATCAATCTTGCTTAGATGCAAATTACCATGAAGCACAACTGCCAATTCAATTTCACAAGCCATATCAAGAATAGAAACCTAAAAAATCTTCTCAAAATCAAAGCATACAGGAGTAGATACCCTCACGGTCAATTTCAATAACAGAGCAATGATGTGAAAATTAAAAAAAAAAAAAACAAAACAAAACAAAACTCTTGACATCTTCCCCTCAAAAATCACAACTCACACTCACTCTCTCTAGACATTCATATTGATGAATACAAATGAAAGATTAAATCATTTAAAATTCACCTTTTATACTACTTTTGTTTGTTTAAAAAAATATTGTATAAGTAAGTTAATTTAAGATAAATTTTAATGTAAAAGCTAGAAGAATTCTAGGTAAAAAAAAGCAATAAAGCTATATAAAATTGAATTTTGGACCCAACTATCATGTCATAAAGATCAGTAAAAGGAATGTAAAGCAAGAAATAACCGGCTAATAAAAAAAATGTCAATAGATATTCAATCAAAGAAAAAGTAACTCATCTTGATATGTTGATTTTTATCATTGTTCTTTCATGTTTAAATCTCCATTTATTGCTTTTTCCATAGAGTTTCTAGTATGAATTCACTTGTTTTCTCTATTTCAGGTGAATCCAAGTTATACAAGGCAAAACGAGACGAAAAATGATGAAAAACAACATATGTTGAAAAATTGGCCCACCACCTCGGCGCCAGGAGCTCACCTTCGCGACGGTGAGTCTAATCACAGTTTTCAAGCCAAATTTCCCGATAGTGGGTACCGCGACGCCCACGACGCCCACGTGCCACCGTCGCAGCTACGGATTCACAAAATCGTGAATATTTTAGTTATCTCGCCACCGCCGTGGCGGCAATGCGATTTTTCATATATATATATATATTTAGTTTAGATTTTTTTTAGGTCTTCTTTTTTTTCCGACTTTAGACTTTTGCTTAGTGTTTTTCTGGCCATGTCTAGCTAATTTCATCCTTCTAACTAGAGATTGATTCGACGTTTGGTTTGTTTGAATTCGTGAGACTTATTCATTAATTTATATTTCAATTTGTTTTCTATTCTTGATTTCTCTTTACTTCTCTATTATTGAATTGATGTTTGTGCAAATAGGATCCTTTGCCCAGGTATTTTTTGATAATTAGCAATTAGAACATTTGAATCCGTAATTGTTTGAATCGTTCTAATCTAAGTGACGAATGGTATAAATTGATTTAGGAAACTATTTGATTCATATTGTAAGAAATCTTGATCTAGTCTAAATAAATCGGTTGTACTGTGTTTATTGGCTAGGATTGATAGTTCTTCTTTTCTTAATGCTTTTGAAAGGTTAAATCCTATTATCGTATTCCAGGGTTATCTATCAATTAGGGAATTAGTCATTAGATGATACCTCTAGTTGGAATTTCTCATGTCAATCTAGAAAAGAATTTGAATGAATAACATAAAAGTTGTTAATTAGGCTTTAATGACAAATTAAGGAAGAACATAAAAGTTGTTAATTAGGCTTTAATGACTCATGTCAATCTAGAAAAGAATTTGAATGTATGTTTTTGTCTATGATCGAATCGAACAAACCATAACGGAGATGATACTTCTAGTTGGAATTTCTCTCATATCAATCTTTATATTTTAAACATTCTTAGTTTTCTTAGTTTAGAAATCTCAAAAACCCCCTTTTTAACTAGTCAATAATAATAAGTTAATTCTCCAGTCCCTGTGAAATCGACCTTGTTTACCACTGCTATAAGTTAATCTTAGGAAGCGAGTATATTATTTTTGCTGGTTTCGACAACCATCACATCTATGGGACAGGGAGAAAGAGAGATATGATGAAATTGGTACAATAAAATAATTTCCTTAGATCTCTTTACTGTATTTTTGGAGCACTAGGGCCAAATTTTTGCATTATTGCTTGAGAGCATATGTCAACTTTTCTATTTTTCTATGTACTATAACTCTCAATGTTCTGAAGTTTGCACGTGCCTGACCTTTTTTTTTCTTTCTCGCTAATTGTATGATTGATGAGACATTGGCTTTTCTAAATAAATTTGTCTTAACCTAATAATTTAATTTAAAATTTTAATTTAATTTAAATTTAACGTGATATCTTAATTGGAGATAATTAAGTTTAAACCCCAGATTAAATTCCTGTTTTTTGCTTTCCCCATATTAATTTTGGGTTTAAATTAGTTTTAGCCTCCAAATTTTGATATATTTTTTTCTTTTATATTTGAGTCTTTAAAATTTTAAAGATTTCAATCCTACTATGTTTAAAAAAATTTCAATATTTAAGAACGCACAAGAATATTATCTTTAATTAGCCAAATTAAGTGATGTATTAAAATTTAAATATTGACTTAATAAACCAATTTGAATATAGTTCAACTTATCAGCAATCTTACTCCCTTCACGTGAAAATTGAGATCAAATATTTGAGTCTTTATTTCCCAATTGATTTAGTATCTAAAAAAATTGGCTTAATAGATAATTACCACATAGAAATAAGTATGGATAATATTTGCTATTTCTAATTTGATACGGTTATGGTCCCATTCTTATGCAATGTTCACATTAACTTCTTATTCAATCAGAGAAGTTTTTTCTTGAAAAAAATACAGAGAACTTGTGTATGCACAATTAGAAGATCCTCAAGCACGATGATTTTATTTAATTATAGATTATTAAGGTATGTTTTCTTAAATCTTCGATAATCTATCTTTTGAATTTTGTCACGGGCTATACCACATACGATTGTCTGTGCCACCTATAGGTAGCGTTTTTTTGAAGTTTGTTGCAGTAATGAACTGAAATTCTGATGTTAGGGTTTCTTATGGATTATCATTTTTGTAGTCTGACAGTAAAATAATTTCTTCTTTGTGTATCAATTTATTAATATGGTGAATTAAATTTTATTATTTTATCATCTGTTTTAAGTTTTTAAGAATAAAAGAAAGAAAGAAAGAAAGAAAGGGAAAATGACTATGCAAAAACTATATAATCATAAAGAATGAAAATATAAACTTATTTTTGTTCAGTCGAAGTCGTATAGAGAATGATGACATTATTTTGTCTGTTCTTTTTTCTGATGCAGAGAAATATCCCTACTTGTGTGACTCTGTCAGCGAAAGCTGCAAGAAAAAAGGCATTACGGCCATGGGAAACCTAAAAGCTTATTCATCCTAGCTAGCTACTTTACTTGAATTTCAAATATGGTGACACATATTTGAAAATGATTATAGCTTTAAATATTACTTTAGGCATCCCACGAAATCATAAAATATTTTCGATTTGGAAATTAGTGAAGTGAATGGCCTTAAGGCTTCTTTTACTTAGTAGGAATGAGAATGAGAAAGAATCGGAATAAAAAAATATGGAATGAGAATAAGATTTATTTTATTGGGGCAATTACTGAAAAAGCATAATTTTTCTTACTAATTATTGAAATGTCAGAACTTTTCAAAAATTTACTCAAATAGCATAATTTTAGTTCAATAAATTATTGATCTAAAAAAATTAAAAATTTTAACGAATTCATTGAAAATAATAATAAAAAATATCAAATAGTTCAATAAATTGTTGACCTTGAACTTAAAAAACCCAAAAACAAACAAATTCGTTAAAAATACCTATGAAAAATAGTTCAATAATTAATTGAATTATAGTTCAATAATTTATTGAACTATAATTATGTTATTTGAGTAATTTTTAAAAAGTTCTGACCTTTTAGTAATTAGTATGCAGATTTATGCTATTTGAGATAAATTCTTTATTTTATTATGTTACTAAACAAAATTGGAATCAAAATCAGAATGAAAAGAAATATCATTGATAGTCTTTGAATGAGAATGAAGTATTAATTTATGTGAGACCCATAAAAAGTGGAGAGAAAATAAAATTAATAAAATAAAAAAGTTGATGGGACCCACAAATTTGAGATAAGATTGATGAAGTTGGAAAAGATAATAAACTTGTTTGAAAATTGTGAATGAGTGAGATTGCTAATTTATGTAGGACACATACTCTCATTCTCATTTTAAATTTTAATTAAACAAGAACAATGAAAATGAAAACCTTCATTCTCATTCATTTGAAATAAACATGGTCTAAATTTAAAATCAATGAATTGGATTCCATAAAAAACAAAGCACGCATGTGCCTTGGACATCTATGTTCCCACATGAAAATCACACAATTCGTAACTTTTCAGGGTTACTGTATGGTTTACTTCATAAACTTTATCTAATCCTCTGTTTCATTTCCTTTCATAAAACTAATTTATTTAACAAGAGGGATTCATTGAAGCAAGTTAGAGACAAAATTAGATTTTCGTAGATTTTATCTCTGACATATATAGAGTGAAAAATATGACATAAGAGAAACGCAAGTAAAAAAAGTAAAAACCCACATCAAACATTAAACAAATCAAAACGTGACAGCAAATAAAGTCCAACTTGCCCTCGGGAAAGTTGCATAAAAAAACACAGCCGCTTTCATGATTATTATTTCCATCTCTTCCAATTTCAGCCTTCTTCCCTTCCTTTTCTTTTCTTTTCTTTTACTGTCAGGCATTCATATCATAATCATAATCCATCATCTTCTTCTTGCTGCTGTAGCCCTTTGTGCATTGAAATAGACAGCAGCAACGGGAAGGCCAAGCTCGTTTTCTTCTGCAAAATTTCTTGCATTGAATTGATCCCTTGTTGATGGGGGAATCACTGATTGTCTTCTTTTTTGTTTATATAGAAGAAATACAAACCTATGTATCCCTATATTTGGACTCGGTATTTCATATTTCACCAATTCCTTCCCTGTTTAACATTCTCATTTTTAATAAATTATTGAATTTTTAAATTTGAAATAGAATCAAAACACGTGACAGATAGAGAAATTTACCGAAGGTCGAATCTGTCGTGCCCGGAATGTCTGTAACTATCCTGAAAAACCAAACCAAATTCACATGTTGGTGTGATATTGCGGTCTAAACTCGTACGACTTTATTTTTTTTATTTGTTGATATGTCAATTAATTATAAATTTAATTATATGTGTCTAGTGTGCTTAGCGAGGTGGAATATAATAAATTTTGTGTTGGATGTGATTAAAATTTCACAATTGTTAGAAGTGAAGAAAATCTTGAGTTTACGAGTAAGAATAATATCTTTCAATTAGAATGAGTGTTTTTAATATAGAATCGAAAAGTTAAAATCTATGATTTCAGACATAATATCAATAATGTCATAGTGATGTGAAGATTTTATAAAATTTATAATTTGATAGTTTTGGCATATTTTCAATTTTAACAATCCCTCTTTAAACTATTTATAAATAATCTTAACTTTAAAAAAAAAAAAGTGAAAATCATTATGAAAATATGAGACACCCACTTTTAAAGTCATAGCTCATTAGAGAAGTTTAATGTTGTTTTACCAGTGAAGGTGCTCTCTCAAGTATGGATCACTTGGACCAGGAACATCTGGATCAGTCATCACCTTTCATAAAAATACTTGAAATATTCAATATATATACATATGATAAAATAAAAGGAAAATGATAAAGAGATGGGGAATGATATAATACCAATGTGAAGAAGGATCTTAGGTCACCACCAAGAACTTCAACTTTAGGTTTAAGGGTTAGAAAAGAAGGAAGAAGCTCATGGCCATTAGAGACCCTCTTATTTGAGTTATAAGTGACAGTCATTTTCACTGTTGGAGAGAAAGCATCCACAACTTCTCCTATCACTCTCCCAACCACAAGAGGATCTGATGATATCTTTCCCATATTCATGATTTAGGTTTTTTAAGAAAAAATATATGTAGAAATTGAAGGGAGAGAGTTTTTTTTTTTTCAAAGAAATGAGAGATAATTTTTGTATGATTTTTAGTTTAGATTTGGAGAGGGGATATTTATACTGTTGAGAAGAGACCCTTCAAGTCTAGAAAGAGAAATCTAGAGAAAGAAAAAAAAAATCAAAGATTTAGTGGGAAGAAAAAATAATTATGTTAGGGATAACCTAAAGTCATCACTATAAACACTTGTCATATAACCCGATTTTCAAATTTTTTTTTTAAAGATAAATTTCAATGGATACCACTTTTAAAAAATATTTATAAATAGAACCGATTTTATTAGAGTGATCAACGTTAATCTTTTTAGACGAGAGAAAAATATGTTATATATATTCTTAAATACTTTTTATGTTATATTATATTTATAACTACCCATTTTGTAAAGTTTATTTATTTAATAGCTAAATTTAGTTACTTATTGAAGTGTAGTTAAGTTTTTTCTGCTAATAAAATCTTGATATGGGGAGTTGCAAGAGTTCTCTCCATCTCATCAACAGGGCCGTCGTACGCATGGTGTAATTGGTGCGACGGAAAAGGGCCCCCGAACTTTGGGCCCCAAATCTTGAATTAAAAATTTAGTATTAATAATATATAAATGAGAATTTATTCCAAGTCAAAATTGGTTGACCTTTCTCTCTACAATATCTCTATGTTCTTCGTCATTATGAGTTGAATTCGATCCCAACATAAGTTCAAAGTTCAATTTTTATATTTTTTTATACTACTTTGATAATTTTATGCTATTCTTTTATTATATTATTTTATTGATATTGTGTTTTAATAAAAATAATTTTTTTATATATATTTTGTAATTTTTCATATTAGGGATTATATAATCGATGGTCTAAATTTATATATCGCACTGAGCCTTTATTTTTTTTAGAACGCCCTACTCGTCAGCATAACATAATAACTCAATCGGTTAAGTATTTGTATATCTTTCTATATAAAGTTATAGGTTCCTCCTCTAATTTGGCGTATTATATTAATTTAAAAAAAAAAAAAGACCTCTTCGAGTAGAAAAAGACAATTGTTTTTCATGTCCTTACTCCATATTTTAAGGGAACGATCAGGACCTAAAGAAACTCCACCTTCATTAATAAAATGCCAAATTTATATAAGGAAAAACTAAAGAGATTCGGTTCCATTTCCAAACAAGGTAATTTTGGAGAATGGAATTACCATATTTGGTATAAGCCTACCTTTCCATTGCCACTCTTTATCTTATATGCATATTCTGATTCACAAAGGATTGATGGGATATATTTGTTTATAATTCAAATCCCTTCAATTATTTCATTCCAAATCATGTTTCTTCTTCTTTTTCTATCCTTAATTGTTTTTTAATTAATTACACACATTATCTTCAATTTATATGCATATTTTATTTTGCTAGTCATATTCCCAACTAACCCCTATATAATTAAAAGCTTAAAGCCTAACCCAATCTTTCTCTCTGATTTGTTTTCTAGGTTTTTTTAAGAAGATATGTTTCATCGGTTTTTATGAGTACTTAAAAGCAATCTATGACTACAAAAGTAACATGGTTATGATTAGTTTAGTTGAATCATAGAGTTAAAGTTTGACAAAAAAGAAGAAGCTTAAATACCATATTGGAATTGTGTGATGATCAAAACTATTAAAAAAGGGGTAAAGGTATCTTTTTGTCCATGAGTTTTGGATGTCGTGTCTATTTGGTTCTCGGGTTTTTAATTTGTATCTAAGTTGTCTATCAGTTTGGACGTTGTGTTTATTTAGTTCTTGCGTTTTCAATTTGTGTTTAGTTTGTCCCTGAGTTTTGGACATCGTGTCTATTTGATCTATGAGTTTTAAGAATTATTTGGACAAAATATCGATATGAAATTTATTCAAATCTTTCATAAATTCAGACCTAAGATTTAAAATAATAATTAATCTCATATCAATATTTTGATCAATTAAACATTTAATCTTTCATTTTGTATTTTTTGTAATCATTGGAAGTTTCAAGTGCAACTTACACAAATGCCACTTTTCAATTAAAAAAATAAAAATATAAAATCATTTGGGCCTTGGACAATCGGCGCAGCCCACTATGAATGGACTCTTTTGGGCCAACACTACAATATTGGGAACACTTCGAAACCAGCAAGAGATATCGCCACCCCACCAGTTTCCTTTTTGGGTAATTTTCATAACTACCCTTTTTATGATTTAAGTTATCAAAAGTACCCTAATGTTTTTAAACTTTTCAAAACTACCCTAAAGTTGACAAGTGGCTACAATTGATTGGTGAGATACCATAACTAACAATGTAAAAACTACCCATTAAGGGTAGAAAAGAAACTAATTTTTTTATTAGGGTAGTTTTGAAAACCACACTTCATTAAGGGGTATTTATGATAAAATTTCTTCTTTTTTCAAAAGCCCAGAAAAAAGAGGAGGGATTTAACCATTTTAAACACATATTTACCGGAATAGTCAAAATAGGTGGTTACGCAGAGTATAATTTACATGAAATATACATGATTATAATAAATTAGAGAAATGACGGTGTTTTATGTAAAATTCCTTTTAAATATAAAATTTATAAAAATAGTGAAAACAACAACTATTATAAAGGTATAAAAGAAAAACAACAGCGGTTATAAAAGTATTACTTTATAAAATATTTCAATCAATATGTAGATCAATTATTGAATAATGTAAAATAAAAATTTTGAATTAATCAAATCACTTATTATTTTTTTTTTAAAGTTGGTATCTACAAGGAGCAAGAAATACAAAAGTTGGTATCTACAGAAATGTAATACATTGTACATATATTTGAAAAGTGAAAAAATACAAACAAAGGTATAGTTTGTACATATGTTTAAAAATTTTAAAAAAATGGTTTATATTATTTTTAAACGGTAAATAGAACTTGATAAGAAACCATTAAAAAAATTAATTTGAAATCCAGATATGACTATATACTGAAAAAAAATATAATCGTGGTTAGAAATTGAATATCACCCTAAAAATATTAAAATCCTCGAGTAGTCCTATAAAAATGTGTTTAAATACTATTTTATAGATTATTCTTTAAAATTGTTTATTATCATTATTTTTTAATTTAAAAACTGTTCAAAGAGATTAATTAGTTTAATAGATTTTTTTTTTTTTTTTTTTTTTTTTTGCAAAAGAGTAGTAAAATAAAAAAATAAAAATAGTGGATCTCACAACCCGAGATCAAGGCAACAAAACAAGAACTCCCTACTTAAAAAGTAGAAAATATCAAGCCAAAACACAACACCAAAACAAAAAACAACAAAAGAAAAGCCACTAAAGAAAAAGATCACAAGCAGAGCAATCCATTAAATCAGAAACACATGATTACTACCCGACAAGTAACAGCTTGGAAAAAAATATCATGTTGAACCAGCTGAAGAACAATGTGAGGAGACGAAACAGATAGAATTAACATAATTTTTTTCATGTTTAATCGATTGATTTTTTTCATTTAACATAAATTTTCATTAGCTTCAAATCATTCATGTCTACATATCATAATCGAGAAAAGTTCTAAATCAATTTTTGATTTAAACGCTAAAAAGAAAATTGAATAATCTAGATTATAGCACTAATTAAATTATTATCTTCGAGTACTTCTTTAGAGGTAAAATAAAATTACATGATTAGCGTTCCTAATTATATGATTTGAAATTATGGAGAATCAAGGAGATGTGGAGAGAGTATATGCTTTGCTGAATTTTAATGGAAAGAGTATAATCCAGCAAGAAACTATCAGAATATTCTTATAAGTTAAGGTATAAACCAATCAAGCAATGATATATATGCCGTCATAGTCACAATTATTATCATAAAAAATATCAAACTCTCCTATTTTTTGAATGAAATTAATGAAGTAGGACTATTAAAATTTGAGAATTACTTTTCCATTTTTAGAATAATCTCATTCCCTTATTAAATTCACCGATTTAATTAATCTCATTCTCTTCCTCTATTTTTCAGTCCTATTAGTTTCTGCGTTTTATAAAATTTCCTCTCTCTATTTTCTTGGACTTCATTTAAATTTTCCTCTCTCCAAACATGAGTAAACAATATCAACATTGATTTTTGTTCATAATGATTTTGATTCCAATTTGTTTTAATCATAATTTTAAAAATCCTATTCTTATTCTAGATTGTTTTTCATTCAAATTGTTTTTCATTCTCACTCCCTAATTAAGTATCAGAGACCTTAAAAACCATGTAAGGGATAGTTTATTTTATGGTTTTTGCTTGTTTTACTAAAAATATTAAATATTCATATTTGATCATATGTTTTATTTATTTTCTCAAGAAATAACTAAGTATTATTTTTTTTTTAAAATCACAACCATCATAGATTTTTACTACCCTACCCTATCATTAAATTTATTTCTCTTAGGTTAAATGGACGATCCTTACATCTTAATATAGATATCGAATATCCTAATCTTTAATACTTAGATATTTATATATATTTTTTTAATAAAATCAAATGAGTCAAACTTACACCCTTCTTATAGATGGGTTATTTTGTTTGGAATAATTTTTCAAAAGTTGTGTTTAAAAACTGTTTAACATGTTATTTTTAAAAACCGTTTTCTATTAATTTTTAATTTAAAAATGTTTTTTATTGATAAATTTTATTTTATATTTCCATTTATTTATTTTATTCAAATAACATATATCGAATTTGAGTTTTACTTAAAATATAATTCTACAATATATAAGAGTAGTTAATATAGAAAAATAATAAAGAAAGCACATAAAAACAATAAACTTTTTTTTTCTGTTTTAATAGCTATTCCATCAAACAAATGCTTTTCATTGATAAAAAAAACGGATTGTAAACATTATTCCCAACGGAAAATTTTTATGCAATATTTGTAAAAATATCAACATAAAAAAGTATTTGTAAATATAACAATTTTTATCATGTTTATCAATGATAAACACTGATTTATGTGTTTATCAGTGACAAACATAATGTAAAAATATGTAATTCAATGTTTATCATTGATAAACCTAATAAAAATTTGCTATATTTACAAATATTTTTTTGAGCTTTTATTTTTACAAATATTACTACAAAAATTGCTAGATTTGCAAATGCCCCTATTCCCAAACACGTTCGAATATTTTAAAGAATGGATGGATATACAACTAGTCCACTATTTGAGTGTTTTTTAATGTATTTTGCTGCAGATATGTGTTGTTGTGGTTGTTTTTTGCTGATTAATGGGCAAAAGGGTTAGTCTTGCCTTTCTTAACATTTCCCCCATTTGAATTTCTTCTTAATCCATTTTTGGATCATAGCCCTTGAAATTGGTCCAAGAAAACTTCTTAACTTTCATCCTAAACTCCATGGATTAATTTTTGAAGATCAAAGGAGGTTTTGGAAGATTAGGTTTCTAATTTATTTATTTTTCCGAGTTCCAGGTCTTGTCCAACTCAAAAGTAAAAAAGAATTTGTCTCAAATAACATAAATCTGCCTACTAATGACTAAAATATCAGAATATTTTATAAATTTCTCAAATGGCAAAATTATAGCTCAGTAAATTTATTGAACTATTTTTAATGAATTTGTTGTTTTTTTGTTGTTTCAGGTTCAAATTCAATAATTTATCAAACTATTTGATTATTTTTCATTATTATTTTCAATGAATTTATTAGTATTTTTTTTTTACTTTTTTAGTTCAATAAATTTATTGAAGTATAATTATGCTATTTGAGTAATTTTTAAAAAATTATGATATTTCAGTAATTAATGTGTAAAAATATATTATTTTTTGTAAGTGTCCCAAAGTAAAACCCGTTCTTTCCTCTTCCATTTTATATTTCTATCAAATAATTTTCAGAAGGATGCTATAATATAATGTTATTTTAACATTATAGAAATTATTGGAGAATTTTGGGATGAAAAGCTTCATTTACCATTGATGTTTGGTTTTGATATAGGGATGAATACACAAATTAAATTCTTGTGGTTGGTGTAAAACACAAATCACAATTTTTGGTTTAAAAATAATTTAAAACACTTATGTAGTTTATAATATTATAAAGCAAACCACACTATTGGTATATTATAACATAACTATAAAATTTTAATACATGTATACGAATTTAGATTTTATAATATATAAAATTTTCTCATATGCATACGGAAAATTTAAAATACACAAGTGTCCTAAATTTGTTAAAACTAACTGATGAACAAGTGCGACTTACAATTTTACAAATCACATGAATTTTAAAACTATTTTAAACCACACAAATGTGATTTATATTTTAAGAAGACTATAGTGGTGAGATATACCATTATTCCAAAAACAAAATCAATCTTTGACAAATAAAACTTTGCATCCCCAATTTCTCCTTTAACTTCAGTAACATTCAATTAATTAAACACATGCTCTTTTCTTTTGAGTGGAAGGTTTTGAGTTTCATCTCTCTAATTTGATATAGGTAAAATGCAAATAAGACCCCTGTGGTCTTTTCAAAATGCATGAGTACCCCCTGTATTTTGAAAATGGCAAATCGCACCCCTGTGCTTCCAATTTTTTTCAATCAGACTCCTCCCCTTCAACGTCAATAATTTTCTTTTAGCCATAACTTCTTTGTTTGAACTCCGATTTTGATGATTCAAGATGTTTTGGAATCTTCATTTCTGGGTTTACATAATCGTCGCTTTGAAACTTTGAAATCATCAATAACCAAAAGAGTTAACGATGTCAACCATACTTAGTGTTTCGATGTTAATAAAATCTTTTATTTATTAATGATTTCAAAGTTTCGAAGTGACATTTATGTAGAGCCTAAAATGAAGATTCCAAAACATCTTGAATAGTCCAAATCGGAGTTCAAACGAAGAAGTTGTGGCTAAAAGAAAATTATTGACATTGAAAGGGAGAGGTCTGATTGAAAGAAATTGGAACCACAAGAGTGCGATTTGTCATTTTCAAAGTACATGGGTGTTCGTGCATTTTGAAAAAACCACAGGGGTCTTATTTGCATTTTACCTTTTGATATAATATTTCAAAAGAAAAAAAAAATCATTCAATAATTTCCATATGACATCATATTTTATCATCTTTTCGAAGAAAAAACGGTTTTTACTTTTGGGTTGGACTTTAACGGAAATACAGGTATAAAAGACCTGGAACTCCAACTAAAAAAAATACCCAAAAGAAATTAGATCGAAACCCAATCTTCGAAAAAGCCCTCCTTCCTTTGATCTTCAAGAATAATAATCCATAGAGTTTTATGTTGATAGTTTAGAAGTTTTCTTGCACCAATTTCAAAGGCTATGATCCAAAAATGGATTAAGAAGAGATTCAATCGGTGGAAATGTCAAGAAAGCCAAGACCAAAAGCTACCCATTGGCCCATTAACCAGTAAAAATGACATCTTGACAGTATCCCCACAAGTAATAAGCCACAACAACACCACATTTCTGCAGCAAAATACATTAAAAAACACTCAAAATAGTGGCTGCCTTATCACCCAGAGGTCAAAACTGACTAATACTCTCCCAAAAATCCCGACAATCAGCAATAAGAATCTTTCAAGATCAACCCCTCTTAATAAATTTCAAACCTTTACGTCCATTCAAGCTGAATCAGGTGATTTTAAATCTCCTTTCTTTCTTCTTGAAGTGGGTTTTTTAAATTCTGGGGTTTATGCTATTCAGATCTGTGTGGTTTTTGTGCAGGGATGATTTCAAGAACAGCTGTTGTTTTGTTGATGGGTTTTTTGGGGATGTTTTATCAAGCTACACAACTTCCTCCTCCACAAATTAATGAGTCTTCTTCTCAGGATCTTTCTGTAACTTCTCAAAGAATCAGACTTAAAGATGGAAGATTTCTTGCTTACAGAGAGAAAGGTGTTTCTATGGAGAAATCCAAGTACAGAATCATTGTTTGTCATGGGTTTGGAAGCTCTAAAGATATGAATATTCTGGCATCCCAAGTATGGATAAATTAACTCTTTTTTTTTTTTTTCAATCTCCATTGCTTTGAGTTCAAGCTGTTATTTATTCCCATCTGGGTCTGCTTCTAAAGTAGAGTTTTGATAGCATATGGTAAAAAAATCGATTCGGGTTGAGTTCTGAAGTCTAGATAGATTGAGTCTAATGACGATATAAGCAAAAGATTGATTTGATTAATAGGTGTGCTTGTCACATGGCTAACTGATGGAATATATTGATTCTAGGAACTGATAGACGAATTGGGGATTTATTTTTTGCTCTATGATCGACCCGGATATGGTGATAGCGATCCAAATCCCAACGGCTCGATTAAGAATGAAGCATCTGACATTCAAGAACTTGCTGAGCAGTTGCTGATTGGATCCAAATTTCATGTGATTGGTGTCTCAATGGGATCGTATTCGGCTTGGAGTTGTCTCAAATATATACCTGACAGGCAAGACACTTGGTCTATTTTCTATCTTTAAGCTTTTTATTCCTTTGTTTCTTTTGCTTCTTTTCACCAAAAATAAATTTGTGTAGGTTAGCAGGTGTAGCTCTTATAGTCCCGTTAGTTAATTATCGGTGGCCGTCACTTCCATATAGCATGATAAGAGAGGATTACAGGAGAAAAGTGTTAGAATTGGGATTGTGGTTGTCAAATTATACTCCTAGGCTATTACACTGGTGGGTGTCTCAAACATGGATTCCTTCAACTTCTGTTTTGGAAAAGAATCCAATAGTCTTCAATGACCAAGATATCGAAATCTTAAAGATTATACCAGGCTTCCCTATGCTGTCTAAGGTGCCTCTCTTTATCTCATTCTTTTTCTTTCTCTCTGAAGTTGATTGAACTAATAGAGATGGTTTTTTTTTTCTGCTTACAGAGGAGGTTGAAGGAACAACGCGTTTTCGCTACCCTTCAAAAGGATTTTATGATGGCGTTCGGCGATTGGGAATTCGATCCGATTGAACTTAGTAACCCCTTTCCTCAAAATGAAAGCTCAGTTCATATCTGGCAAGGTTATGAAGACAAAGTAGTGCCATACCAACTCCAAAGATATGTTTCAGGGAGGCTACCTTGGATTCAATACCATGAAGTTCCTGATGGAGGGCATTTGATTGTGCATTATAAAGGCTTATTTGAGGCCATTTTGAGAGCACTTTTAGTTGGAGAAGAACAAGTGTTTTATAGACAAAGACCAGTTACAGCTAAATCCATGTCTTGAAAATTGTGTGAGTAGCTAATTCTTTTAAAACAGAGACAGAAACAAATAACATTTAATTTGTCAAAGTTTGAATGGGTGAAAGTCACTGAATTCTTTCTGCTGGAAATTTCAGAAGAAGGAAAAAAAAGGGTGTTGAAATTCATTGATGGTTAAATGTAATGTAGATTGATTGATGATTATTTGGAAGTTTTAGTCTAGAAAAAAAGAAGAAGAAGACTCTTTGCTTATATCAAGGGTGGAAATTTAAGAGGATTTCTTTTTAGGTTTGGGTTTTTCCTTTTCCTTTTCATTTTTGAATGATGTGATTGTTTATCTAGCAATCTGCTGGTGTAATCACTCTGCTTGAAGAAATCATTGTAAAGTGCTCAAATTTTGTGTAGAAATGCTAAATTAAGATTGAATTGTAGATTAATAATCAACAATTATCAGATTGTTTTGGTAATATATAAATTTGATTCAGACAGATGTAAATCATCACAGGATTCCACACATCTTTTTTGGAATTCTCATATAAACAAATATTATAAATTAATCATAATTATCATTTATTTTTAGATGTATGAATATTTAGGCATATAGATGTGAAGACATCTTTGATTTTCAAACTTTTTTTCCTTGATCCTAAATTCAAGGAAAACAATAATCCAAACTATCCAAAATTAATTTTGTGAATATGAAGGGCAAACCAAACAAATTTAAAATTCAATTTTTTTTTATTCCTGCAATCCAGATTCATAAAATTGAAATCCATATTCATAAAATTGAATCTGGATTGCATACCAAACAGGGCCTTAATCATCAAAGTTGTATCTTTTTTCGAAAGATGAATCTTATAAACTACTAACGTGCTTACGATCTGCTTATAAAAAAAAAGTGACTATAATCAAAACTAACAGTTTTTTTTTTTATTTTTACTATAGTCCTTGTAATACTATTTAAAACATGTATTTTTCTCACGAAAAATTAGGTGTATACGATATTCAAATCCAAGGGCTGGAAATTGATAAGTAACTGCCTGAGGCAGATTCCTACTTTTCGTTGTATTTTGCTATCAGCTGATGGAAAAAAAAAAGTTGCATGTTGTATTAAACGTGTCAAGGAAGAAAAAAAACATATTTTATTTGTTTTTTTCAAAAGAAAAATAAAATAAAAAACCAAAGAGAATGATTATATTCTTATTATTGTCAAAAACAAAACAAAAAAATAAGGTTTTTATTACAAAAGTGGGAATGGCAGTTACTTTCAGTCTGTGAGCTTTCTTTTCTCATCCCCCACCGCTACTTCTCAAAACATAAAACTTCTTCCTCCATTTGTATCTATATATTTGCTTCAACATCCTTTTCCCTTCTCTTTGTTTCCTCCGCTTTTTCTCTTCTTCCTTTGAATTCATTTATTCATTTGTTTCTGCAATGTTATTCTTTGAGATGGGAAATCAATGTTTTTCCTTGGCTTGAAAGGTAAATATATGAACTTTTCAATTCTTTCTTCTTTTCTGTGAAATGGGGTTGTGTTTTTAGCTATGATAATTTCTTGGGTCTTAGATGTTTGTTTTCTTTGTCTTTCTTCTCTAAAAAAATTGCTTCTTTTTTTTGTTCATATCCTTTCTTTATGATTGCATGCAAGTTTTGTATTGGTTCTGTTTTTTGTGTGTAAATTTCTCAAATTCATTGAATAATTGGATTCCATTTATGGAGTAATTAGATAAGTTTGATATTCTAATACTGTTTCCATATCAGATGTGACTGATGGACATCATTAGCCCTTTCTTCCACTTTTCACTGTAGATCTGATTTTGAGTTTATCTTAGAATCTAAATTTATCTGAAATGAATTATCTAATTCTATACAGATATATATATTTTTTCTACAGGGAATTTGAAGCTTTTTAAGGTTGATTCAGAACATTTCTGACCATTCAAGCAGCACATTCTGCTTAATATTGCAGAAATGGAAAACCCAGTATTGGAAGCTATGGCAATTGAGAAGATCATATCAGAAACACCACAACAATTATCAGTAGATGGAGTAATGAAAGAGCATTCTCTATCTTCACTGAACAAACAGAATTCTATTTTATCTCTGACACTAGATGAAATTCAGTGCAAGAGTGGAAAGAATTTTGGGGGTATGAGCATGGATGAATTCCTTGCTAATATTTGGAGTGTTGAAGAAAATCAAGTTCATACACAACCACCTAATGAAAATGGCTCTTTCTCTATCCCTATCCCACTCTGTGGCAAAACTGTGGATGAAATTTGGTCTGAGATTCATAAAGAACAACCACCCCATCAGCAAAAGTTTGTGAATTTTAATCAGGATCCATGTCAAAACCAACAAGCTTTAGGAGAAATGACTTTAGAAGATTTCTTGGTAAAAGCTGGAGTGGTTCAGGAATCATCGAAGCAGATGGCTTGTTCTCCGAAGCAAAACAACACCGACTTTTCGAATCACGGACTTGTGGATCTAGGCTTTGGAATGGGAGACAAATTGGGGTTATCATTGCCTTATCAACAGAACACTGCAAGAAATATGTCAGGCAATTGCTTTGCAACATCATACCAAATGCACAATCAAACAGTTGGGGAGTCATCTGGGAACAATTCAATTCAGAAATGTCATAGCTTGACTGATTGGGTTGAGCAGACTAACAAGAAGAGAATAATCGAGGGTGCTCCAGAAGTTGTCGTGCAGCGGAGACAGCGGCGAATGATCAAGAATCGTGAATCTGCCGCACGATCTCGGGCTAGGAAACAGGTTTTTGTTGCCCATCTTCATGGGCTCTAATAATTCTACTTCTAGTTTGAGCTAGACTTTGATTCATGTGATTATATGATATACTTTGGTTTGTCTTGAAAATATGATTCATTATATAATTTGATTTCAATGCATCAAAAGAATTGGAAATGTTGTGTGCAAAATTTACAAATATAATCAACTCCAATTGTTTCCCTTAACATTATGCTACAAAATTTGATTGCAGGCATACACAGTGGAGTTGGAAGTGGAACTGAATCAGCTTAAAGAAGAGAATTTAAAACTAAAGCAAATTGTGGTAAACTTTTCTAGAAACTATACATGTATATTCTCTTGATACCACACCTTTTTAAAAGAAAGCTCATGCTGTTTACGACTATTCGAATTCATATGCACAGGTTGAATCCGAAGAAAAGAGAAGGCAAGAGGTAACTCGATCGAAATTTCCGTACAAAGTAGAGTTTCAAATTGCAAAAGATGTCTGAGATTACTATTTTATCAAACATAATGCATGTTTTTGCTAAATACATATTCAAAACAGGTGATGGAAAGGAAGCAAACAGCAAAGAGGCAGAAGCCTGCAGAGAGGTTAAGGACAATTAGAAGGATAGCAAGCATGGCTTGGTGAAAGAAAGAGTGTATTTAAGGGAAAAAATAAGTTAAAATAACTGAATATGTAAATGGTAATATCTTACAAAAAAATGTGATGGTTATGCCTATAAAACTCATTTTTATCAGTCTTATATATAAAATAGCATAATTTAAAAAAGAATGCCCTTGTTTTATAGTTGCCTTATACACCTATATGAGGATTTGATAAATTGGCATTTGCAAATCTAGCAAATTTTTTTAGTAATATTTATAAAAATAAAAACTTAAAAAAATATTAGTAAATATAGCAAATTTTGATCTTGATTTATATATTTTTATACTAAGTTTATCATTGATAAACACATAAATCATTGATAAACACAATAAAAATTGTCATATTTATAAAATATTTTTTTGAATTGATATTTTTATAAATATTACATAAGATTTTGCCACCGAATAAAATTTTATGAGAAGAAAAGGTCTAACATATCCCGCCAGACTCGATTTAAAAAAAGAATATAAATATCGGCGCATGTAAAATCAATGTAGCGCATGTAAAATCAATGTATCTTTCGTAAAAAATATTGGGAAATTTTATTGGGTGGCAGCTTTTTATGCAAGATTTGTAAAAATATCAACTCAAAAAAGTATTTGCAAATATAATAATTTTTATCACGTTTTTCAGTGATAAACAATGATTTATATGTTTATCATGATAAACATAGTGTAAAAATATGTAATTCAATGTTTATCACTAATAAATTTGATCAAAATTTGATATATTTATAAATATTTTTTGAGTTTTTACATTTATAAATATTATTTAAAAAATTGGTTAGATTTGTAAATGTCTCAAAAATATTGGTTTCTTTTCTCCCAATATTTAATATTCATTCAATCATAACATTGATGAAGCTCTGAAACCAATGATATATTCATTGTATCTATCAGGCACTAGGAACGAGGTCAAATGTAGGGGAGAAGACAATTTGAATATCCTTTTCAGAAAATTATATATATGTGCATGGGCTTTTTTATTTCTTATTTATTTTAAAATATATCCCAATTAATTCTCTTCAATTTTATATCTACTTGCTATTTTAATAAGCCTGCACAATGAAATAGGAAAAATAACTCGTAGTAAAGATAATATTTACATTTTATGAGAAGTGCTACACATCTTTTGTTTTAGGAAGTCATCACTTATCTCTTAAACTGAAATAGAGAGATTTGAACTACAAAAATTATAAATCAATGATAAATAATAAACAATACTTGATTCCTAAAAAATAGACATTTAAAACCAATCAAAATCAATCAAGTGTTCAGGAAAAAAAATCTTCTTAAATTCTCTCTTTTAACAGCCACATGGCTGATTTTAACTGAACTGTTATTTTTGAGCAATCAAGTATTGTTCATTATTAATAGAACAATACTTAGCTGACACTTAAAACCAATTAAGATTTCAGATCAATCAAGTGTTCAGGAAAAAAAAATCTTTTTAAAATTTCTCTTTTAACAGCCACATGGCTGATTTTAACTGAACTGTTATTTTTGAGCAGCCAAGTATTGTTCATTATTAATAGAACAATACTTAGCTGACACTTAAAACCAATTAAAATTTCAGATTTTCTCTTTCTTTTTACTTTTTTTCTCTTTCAACAGCTACCTGGCTGATTTTAGTTGGTTTTAAGCACTCTTACAGTCAATTATTGTTCTTATTGATGTACATCTAATAGGGTAAAAATCTATTTTCAATAATTTCATGGTAAATCAATTATAGATTCATCTAGTGATTAAAATATTTTTCTTAAATTTTAAAATTATAAGTTCAAATCATATAGCAACCTATTTAAAATATTCTTACAAATTTTTTATATCAAATGTTATAAGATCATGTTGATCTCCTATCGCAATACACACTAAACCCAAACTCTCATAGACATAAAAAAAATGGTTTTTGGGATAAAAAAAAATCAAACTTTACCCATCAAAATCACCCGAGAGAGAGACACATTAAAGTTTTCAGTTAAAAAAAATATAACTTCAATCATATATATTTGACACGGAATAAGATGAAACAGTGGTATATCTTCTCTGTGTTTGTTCAGTCTCAGGAAAGCCTAATAAACAATGTGCAGGAATTGAAATGAAAAGAAAAAATATGAAAGCATTCTACAATTCACCACGTGTCAATGGCATCTTCCTCAAAATGCACCCAGTTGGACACGTGGCAGACACCCTGATGTTCCTCACCACACATGGAATCCTAGTATTATGACAGAGAAGACAAGACCTTGCATGGACGTGTCTTTTCTTTCTTTCTCTCTCTCTCTCTCTCTGCCATTCTGTTTTAGCCATGTTAAAGGAAACCACCTGACTGGTTTCTCATCTAGTTTTTCAACTTCTTCTTCTTTTGAATTACTTAAAGCTTGAAACTTTTGATCTGGGTTTGTTTCTTTTTACTTGCTTCTTGGTGGGGTTTGAATTATTTGCTGATTTCTCATCTGGGTTTGTCTAAAAGAGATGCAAAAAACCTGAAAGATGAAGGTTTGAAACTCTTAGATTTAGCTTTTATACTTTGATATGATCTTTTATGAACTTGTGGTAGTATATTTCTTCCTGATTTAATTTAGTTTTGATGTCTGATATTTGGTAGTATATATTTCATTGCTTCACTAGAAGTTTTGAAACAAAATTAAAGGGAAAAAAAACAATTATTGTACTTATAAATATAGTTAAGCTCTCTGTTAGTTCCTTTGAGATACACTAGAAATTAGTTTGTTTGTTTGTTAGAAGAGACTCGGACCTTCGACCTTATAGAAAGAGAGTATTCATGCCTATTCACCTGGAATTAGTTTGTTTTTAACCCCAAGTATAGGGTAAGATGAAATTCTAGTTTTTAAGTTTTGGTGGAATTTTTAAAGGTTCATGAAACAAGGGGTCATTCTCATACTCATGGTTCTGGTGAAGAAGAAAAAATAATGACAAGGAAGCAAAAGGCAGAGAGTAAGGCACATGAAAATGAACAATCACCTAAGAAAGCCAAATCTGAAGATGAAAATGACCATCTCAATGGCAAATCTGAAGCTGACCGTGCTCATGAATTTGAAGAGTTTTGTAAATCTACTAGAGAGAGCCTCTCCATTGATCAAATGAAGGAGATTCTGGAAATCAATGACCAAGATTTCACTAGCCCTGATTATGAAATTGCTTCTAAATGGTATACATCACTAGTTCCAAGACTTCCTAACTAACAAGATATATTTTTGAATCCTTGAATGATATGTTTTTTCATATATGAACAGCCAAGATTTGCTGTTCTACGGTGCACTAGAAAAATGCCCAGTTTGCAATGGCAAGTTGGTATTTGATGGAAAACACTATTCTTGCAATGGATTTCTAAGTGAATGGTCTACATGCACCTTTAACACAAAGGATCCAGCTAGAAAAAATGAACCCATTGAGTTACCAGAATCAGTCTTGAAGTCTCCCATTTCAGATGTAACCATCATTTGCCCCCTCCACTAGTTTATTTTCTCAAGTCAATTGTTTGAAACTGAATTCCATTTCTTTCTTTATGGTGTAGTTGGTAAAGAAGTATCAAAATCCAAGTCATCGTCCTAAGAGAAATCTTGGGCAATCAGATAAACCTTTCTCTGGAATGATGATTTCGCTCTCTGGTCGTCTTTCGAGAACACATGTAAGTGTAATCAATGGATTGAGATTGAGCTTTAGTGAAGTTAAAATTTCATTATATTTAACTAGTTTTTAATGATTTAACATAGCATTACTGGAGAAAAGAAATTGAGAAGCACGGAGGGATGGTTAACAATTCTGTTATAGGTACTTTATCCCTTCTTCCCATCAAATCCACATTGCTACATTTGTGTTCTCTATATACTGCAATTGCTGGCAGCTTTCATGAACAAATCTTTGCAGGTGTGCATTGTTTGGTCGTCTCTCCTGCCGAGAGAGAGCGTGGTGGATCTTCTAAAGTTGCAGAAGCAGTGTACGTTTCTGTTAGGAATACCTATTAGATGAATAGAGGCATAATTGTAATTAGATAGTAAGTTGGGTAGGAGAGTTTGGCTATAAATAGTGAAAGCTAGTGATATTTCAATTAGGCAATTAGATGGTTATTGTGGCTTGAGTTTTAGGGGAGGCGTCCAAGTTCCTCGAATTACTTGTGATTAATCAATATATTCAGTAATATTCTAGTAGGTTCCTATCAGTTTCTTCCTAGCTGGCCTAGATGCATGGAGTTTAACAGTGTTAGGTTTTCAAATTTTCTTTCTTGGTTTTATCTGTTTATTCCCTCTCCATCTGCGCACACAGAACAAAAAGATGAGCAACATTAAGAAACGTCGTCTTAATACCGTTAAAATGCATAGTTTTCTGACTTGTGAATTGAAATCTAGCTAACTGAACAAGCAATAATGTTCTCTCTTTCAGTGAAAGAGGAATACGTGTCGTGCGAGAAGCTTGGCTGCTTGACAGTATTGAGAAGCAAGAAGCTCAGCCATTGGAAGCTTATGATGTGGTTACAGATCTTGCTGTGGAAGGCAAAGGAATTCCTTGGGACAAGCTTGATCCAAGTGAAGAGGCACTTGAATCTCTCTCAGCAGAAGTACTTATTTAATTTTAAACGTATTGCAAATCTGGTATAGAGAATTCTTACTTATTATTTTTACATATTTGGTGCAGCTCAAATTATATGGAAAGAGAGGGGTTTACAAGGAAACCAAATTACATGAACAAGGTGGAGAAATATTTGAGAAAGATGGTATCTTGTATAATTGTGCCTTTTCACTCTGCGATCAAGGCCGAGGACTCAATGAGTACTATACATAATTTTTTTTTCTCTACAAAATTTTCTGATAATTCATTTTTTTTGTAGTTGCTTCTCATCTCTAAGCTATTGTTTCAGGTATTGTATTACTCAACTGATCAAAGTACCAGAGAAGAACTTGTATCTGTATTATAAGAAAGGGAAAGTGGGTGATGACCCAAGTGCGGATGAAAGGCTAGAAGAATGGGAAAATGAGGGGGATGCTATAAAGGAGTTTGTGAATCTGTTTGAGGAAATAACTGGAAATGAATTCGAGCCATGGGAAAGAGAGAAGAAGTTTGAGAAAAAGCTCTTATCTTTTTATCCCATTGATATGGTACAATCCTAGTTTTCCTATATTACGTTGTTCTCGAAATGGTCTAAAATATAACTGGTGTGGTATATTGCACTCCAATCATATTTTTAAGAATATTTTTACGGGGCAATGGCTAGGATGATGGAGTTGATGTCAGACATGGAGGGCTTGGTCTTAGGCAGCTAGGAAGTGCAGTCTCTCACAGTGAACTAGAGCCCATGGTTGCGAACTTTATGAAGGTTTTATGCAGTCAAGAGATTTACAAGTAAAATATTTCTCTATGGAACCCAATTTCAGTGCAATTTCCTTTCTCCTCCAATCCCCTCCTAGCCTCATGAGATCTTAAATCATAGTACTTGGACTTCAGGTATGCCCTCATGGAGATGGGACACGACCCTCCGGATCTACCCATGGGAATGTTGTCTGATATTCACTTAAAGAGATGTAAGCCCCTTCCCTCCTTCCCCCTTCATTTTTTCCGTTCTTTTTTATTCGGGGTAAGTGAGATAACTTTCTTTGCAGGTGAAGATGTTCTTCTGGAATTCATAGAGAAAGTGAAATCTATGAAAGAGACAGGACTGAAGGCTGAAGCTGTTTGGACAGATTATAGTAATAGATGGTTCACTCTAATGCACTCCACAAGACCTTTTATCTTCAAGGACTATCAAGATATTGCCGATCATGTAATACCTGACTAAAATCTTTGTCAGTCTTGATAAGTTTGTTTTTCAGTTCATGTTACCATAGCAGTCTAGTAATTTCCAGGCTGCAGCTGTACTGGAGGGTGCTCGAGATATAACAGTGGCTTCACATCTTATTGGAGACATGAGTGGATCAACCATCGATGACCCACTCTCCGATCGATATGAGAAATTAGGTTCTTCTGTTTCTGTCCTCGAGAAGGATTCGGATGACTATAAAATGATAGTGAACTATCTAGAGAAAACCTATGAGCCTGTGAAACTCGGAGACATTGTAAGGATTTGCAATTGGTGGATCTCTTAACAAACTTCGTAATTGTTCGTTCGTTTTAGAAGTTGGCGCTTATAGTTTGTGTTTTCCAGGAATATGGAGCAAGTGTTGATAACATTTTTTCAGTAGAATCAGCTGCTTTCCCCTATGAAGAAATAAAGAAATTACCTAACAAAGTCCTTTTGTGGTGTGGTGGGTGGCTATGGCTTGTCATTACTAATCCATTACTTGAAGGATGATCTTTTTTTCATCTAAATTTCCTACTTTCTTCATAGGCACCCAAAGTTCGAATCTCTTGAGGCACTTGCACAAAGGGTTCTTGCCATCCATATGCTCTCTTCCAGTCCCTGGTTACATGGTACTCGGCTATAAATATTTATTTAACGCCGAATGAGAATAGTAACTAAAACTCTGATTATATTTTGCAGTTTGGCCGTGCAATTGTGTGCTCGGATGCTGCCGCAGAAGCAGCTAGGTACGGGTTTACTGCGGTGGACAGGCCAGAAGGGTTTTTGGTGTTGGCTATTGCTTCTCTTGGAAAAGATATCACAGAGATAACAACCCCACCTAAGGTAAGCTTTATATTCTTGAGTTAAAAGGCTTAAGTGGGTTAAATTAATTTTTGCAAGTGGTTTTGTGGACAGGATACAAAATCATTGGAGGAGAAGAAAATGGGAGTAAAAGGGTTGGGTAGAAAGAAGACAAATGAAGCAGAACACTTTATCTGGAAAGATGATATTAAAGTTCCTTGTGGTAATTTAATTGCTTCAGAGCACAAAGATAGCCCTCTTGAATTCAATGAGTATGCTGTCTATGACCCAAAGCAGGTATCTGTAATCAAATATTTAACTGTTGCTTAAATACATTTTTAGTTTTTGTCAGCCCAAAAGAAACCATTAAATCATAGAACAGAAAAGGTTGATTTATTATAAAATGAATGAAAGAAATGAGGAAGGGAAGATGCCAAAATAAAATGAATGGATATGTCCTCCCGTTTAATCCCCAAAGTTGGGAGTTGTACCAAGTTTGACCAGTTTTAAAACCCTGGATAAGGTTATTTACTTAACAAGCTCATTCATTTTCACTATTTTAACACATTTTACATTAACCGGACTTTAACAACCTGAGGTTCCGGCAAACCAAACGCATTTGCTCTCTTACTTCGTTAATTAGTGTGCAAGGCAGATGATCGTTACCTGAATGACACTAGTCTGTTAGTGAATTAAACCTCTCCGTTGTGTCATTTACCTTGCAGACGAGTATAAGGTTCTTGGTGGGGATCAAGTTTGAGGAGAAGGGTGAGGTGATGGAAGCAGAAGAGGAATGAAGGAATTGGAAGCAGTTCTCAAATAAGGCCCTATATGAATGATATGATGAATCTTCTCTACTTTTGTAAAACAATGAAAAAACGTGGGGTTTTTTTTGGCCAATGGATATATAACTATAAGTTGCAATGTGTAGGGAATGTTTAGTTCACCTTTTTATGTACATATGATCATCCCTAACATGGTGCTTAAGAGGCCTAGACTTAATTCCAAAAGAAAATAGTCATTAGCATTATGTACCGTGCTTTCCAAAATTTTGGGGGCTAGCCAATATTACCAATATTGAGACTCAGTTTTAAAAAAAACCACGAAGATGTGCGTGTATGGAGACAAACTATTATTATAAATGTTCTTCTTTCATAATTAACTCATATATTATTGTTGTATTATTGATATAAATTTAATATTAGAATTTTGGAGACAAACTATTATTATAAATGTTCTTCTTTCATAATTAACTCATATATTATTGTTGTATTATTGATATAAATTTAATATTAGAATTTTGGAGACAAACTATTATTATAAATGTTCTTCTTTCATAATTAACTCATATATTATTGTTGTATTATTGATATAAATTTAATATTAGAATTTATGTATTATTGATGTAAATTTATATTACTGATTTATTGTTACTGATATTTATTAAATTAATAAAATATCTAAAAATGAGTAAATCTGATATAAATATAAAAGTGTGGCATATATGAAAACAAGATTTTAAAGTTGGCTACCATGCATAATTTTTTAAATTAGGGTGTCAAAAAAGCTATTTTGACATTTCAACCACTAGCAAAATTGCATGAAAAATAATTGTCTTTCTAATTTTTAGGATACTATGAAAGGATATTAAGGGTTCGTTTGGCATACCTTCTCCTAAAAACATTTTAACTTAGAAATTTTAAAAGAAAAACTAATCAAGTGTTTCACCTAAAAACACTTAGAGTGAAATATTTTAAGCAAGATGCTTACTTATACATTTTTGGAAGAATCACAAATCAAGTATTTTCTCTAAAAACACATTTTAACATACTCGAGTGTTTTTAGAAGAAACACTTGATTAGTATTTCTTTTATATTATTTAACTCAAAATATTTTTAAGAGAAACTATATCAAACGGACCCTAAGGACAAGAACCACAAAACTATTCATCCACAAAATAAGACTCTATGAAAGGACAACCGCCGCAAAAGTATGATTTTTTATTTTTTATTTATTGATTTAACCACCACAAAAGTATCAGACAGTGATTTTTTATTTTTTATTTATTGATTATTATTATTGAAAATTGATTAATTGATAAGTGAAAAAGAACAAAGGGAATTGTAAAGGCAACCCATAATCAGAAAACAATAATTTAGAACCTTTTCATATAAATAAGAAATAATTAAGAATTTAACAAGCTAGATAACCAAGAAATATTATTAGGACTCGAAGGGAATCAAACAGAGAGATCTTGTGTGAAAAATTAGTTTTGGACGTTCTTTCATATGATGTTTGATATAAAAAATCATAAAGATATGGTATGTTAGAAAATGATATTTTTTATAGAAACGATCTCAAATAGTATATTTTTGTATTCTAATTCTAATTACTGACGCGTTAGAGTTTTTTTTTAAAATTATCTAAATATTGGTTCAAATATTTTTTTTAACTATAGTTCAAATTTAAATTTTTTGTAGTGTATTTATTGGTTTTTTGTCCTTTTAGTTCAAAAGAATTTAACCGCTTAGTTGGGTAGTTTTTAAAAAGTTGGGCAAAATGTAAAACATACCTTTGTAGTTTTGGTCAAATGCAAAACACCTCTGTGATTTAAAAATGAATATTTATACTCCTGTAGTTTCAAAACTGTGCAAATTGACCCCTTCTCGCTACACCTTTGATTTTTTTTTTAGTCATAACTTTTTCGTTTGAACTCCGATTTGAATGATTCAAGATGTTTTGAAATACTCGTTTTGAACTCTACGTTGTAGGCACAAAAATTCTAAATTATCAGTATATAAAAGTTTTTACGACTTCAACCCGATCTAATATGTTCATGATGATAACTCTTTTATATACTAATAATTTCTAAGTTTTTAAGTGACTATAATGTAGAGCTCGAAACGAGGAATCCAAAACATCTTGAATTATTTAAATCGAAGTTCAAACGAAAAAGTTATGGCTAAAAGAAAATCAAAGATGTTGCGAGAATGGGTCAATTTGCATAGTTTTGAAACTACATGGGCCAAGTCTGGATCCCGGAATTTTTTTTTTACGGGGGGCAAAAACTATATAAAAATATTTCTAAAAAATTTGGGGGGCAAAATATATAAAATACATTAAAAAGTCAAATTTTTACTTATAATTTTTTCATTTTTACATTAGAAAAATAAAAAAATAAAAAATTTAGGGGGACGGGTATAAATATTCATTTTTAAACCAAATGTGTGTGTTTTGCATTTGACCAAAACCATATGGATGTGTTCAACAATTTCCTTTTTTTTATTGTAAATTTCATAAATAGCAAAAGTTTCAAGAATTTTCAAAATTGGTACTTTTTTTTTAACTTTCATTATATAAGGAATTTACGAAGAAAGAATAATTTAATTACGAAAGAAATCTCTCAACTTTTGCTTCCAGTCTTTCTTTGATGAAATCTAGATAACCATTGACAAGGAGAGAAGAAAACCGAAAGTGAATTGGAGGTTTACAGAGAGACAGAGACGGTGAAGTAATAGATAAAGATCCGAGCTATCGAAGAGGCGGAAGTGGCTAATCTTCGAAGGGCTCGTTTGATCAATGAAACCAACGACATGAACTTTATAGAAAAACCCAATTCAATTTCTCTCTCACAGCTGGTTTACTTCAATTAATCAAGAAATATAATAATAATGAAGTGGGAAGTCGCCATCAACCATATTAGAGTGTGATTGATCACCAAATTGATTTAAAATGAAAACGGCCTACTAAAACCAGATTAGGTTCGGGAGTCATTTGTGTGTACGGAAGGTATTAGCACCCGTTTAAAAACGGTTACCATATTTTATTTTATATTATCCTAATTAGTAAATGGTCCTTATTTAAATAATTTAAAAATATTGATTTTAATTTGTGAAAACGAATGTCTCATATAATCATTTCTCAACTGTAGGAATAAAGCAAGAATTGAGATTACAATGGGTGGGGTTATGACCATTAATTGAACAATATTAGAATTAGAAAATTTCTCACCTAAAGAAATTGAGAGTTTTCACAAAATCTCATCATAGGAATTGTATTTATATTTTAAAACGTTTTATCATTATTTTTTATTTAAATTACTCTCTTTATTTTAAAAAAAATAATATATGTAATGTTTAAATTTTTTTTTTAAGGTTTTCTATTCTTGATTTTTAAGGTTTTTTTGTTCACTTATATGAGTACCCCGATAAACACATTACTCAGTCTTCACAAACGTGTCGATTTTCGTACACTTATCGAAATTCCGACAAACCATATTACTTAATTCCCATTTAAATAATTTATTTTAGAAAAAGATTTAGATTTTCAAATATAATTCATATTTATTTTAAGGAAAAAAAACAAATTTACTCATTTAAATAATTGTTAAAGAGAAAAAAAATAAAATAAAAATCCAGAACCTTTAATTTACTTTTTAAATAGACTCTATTACTTAACCCAAATTAAATTAAAAATATTATGAACATAATGGAATTTCAATTAACCATGTAGATTCGTGTGAGTTGATTAGTTTTAGTAAAACTACAAAATTTCTTAAATATAAAAAAAACAAGAAAAACAAAAATTCAATAAAAGAAAAGAAAAGTTGTTGACCAACTATTTGAAACATTGACCTTGATGGGAAAAAGTTGAAAACCATGACCAGTGAGCAAAGTAAAAGTTTATGATGCAAAATTTAATATATTAAAAAAAAACAAATCAAAACTTACCCCAAATAACTAAATGGCTTTCGTATGGAATCGGTGGTAGCAACGTGGATGGACCCAAAAAAAGATGGAGGACTAAACTGGACTGTGAACGTGGAGACTATTGGCGAGAAAGAAAAGCGATGTAGAAAGGTGTGATATTGGAGGATTTTTCTGTCCCCTTCAAGGTGAAAAATGAGTCTTATTTATAGCAATAAATGGGAATTGATGATAAGGAAAATAATATTGATTGATACAAAAAATAATTTTATTCCATAACTAAACACAAATCAAATCAAATTTTCAAATTATGTCAAATATTAATGACTATAATTATTTTTACAAATTAGTTCCCCAATCAAATTCAAATCAAATAAAATTTCTCAAAGTTGTGTTCCTAATTGTTGGCCTAATTAATTCTTTCCAAAAACTATTCTAAAATCAAATTAAATTCAAATTTTTAAATATTGTAATTAAATTTATGCTAAACACTCTTTTTTGTAATTGAATTATTTATCGAAGGCAATTTATCAATTTAAATCAAAAGATCAAATTTTAAATCTAAATTTTTATAAATTGATTAATTTTTAAATAGTATAGGACAAAAATGGGTGTCTACAATCATTTATGAAAAATGATCTCTTATTAAATTTAAAAAGCTAGTTTAGTAAATTATTCTTTTCTTTTCTTTAATTTGTTTATATAACCCACTTAAAGAAATTTACTTATTAAAATTAAAAATTAAATTGATATTATAACTATTTTAATTTTTCATTCACATAATTAAACTTAAATTAATTTAAAAATTGTTTTAAGGTTTTTATTTTATACTTATTAATTGTTATGAAAATTAGTCATATCATTCTACGATATAAAATTTAATCAGTTTAGATTGTGATTCTTACTACTATTTTTATTAAAATATTTAATCGAAATAATCTTAAAGACAAAAACTAATATATTTATTTATAAATATTGAAATTAGAAACCTACTTTTTTGTTGTTTTGAATTATAAAAATTATAATAGTGAACCATTTTCAAGTTGAGAAAAACTAAATCAAAGGGAGTTAATAAAATGTTTTATGGAAACTTTTTATTGTTGACACAAAACATATAAAAAAACAAGGAAAAGAAATTACAAAATTTATAATGTAAGGAATGAAGTTAAAAAAAAACGAGAATTACTTTAAAATATGTCTGTAGTGTAAAAAACGCATTTGAACCATTAATAGAAACTTCATAGAGTAAAATTATTGAGTTCTAAAAAAATAAAAAACCAAAAAAATCCAACAAACAACTTTAGTAAAAAAATTGGTTAACTTTCGATTTGTTTGTAAATTATCAAATAGATGTTAAACCGATCCGCTCACAACACTTTCTCTACATATATATTTTTGCCCCCCCTTAACAAATTTTCTGGCGTCGTCCCTGCCTAAGAATCAAATCACGATAAAAAGCATACTCTACTTCATAATCATGTAAACAAACTCAGCCTTTCGTTTTTTCCAAAGCCAAAAACACTAACTTTCTCCAAATTCCAACAGCCAACATGACTGCTTGCATACCAGATGAGTGATGGAGCCTCTAAACTCTCAAATGAGAGCATCCAAAAACTATATCGTTATACATATCGACATCGGAATACCCATGCTCCAAGTTTGATTCTCAAGCGAGAGAATTTGAACTTCAGAAAGATTTAAAATATTCCTCTCTATATATCCTCCAATTACATAAATCATACCATCCAAACCCAATCAGCTTCTTACCCCTTCTCCTATCAAATTGAGGTGCTTCAACGAAAACCTCATATATTCGTCCAGGTAGCTTGTAAATGGGGATGCGGTCTTTGGCATCCAAAACATAGAGATAATAATCAACTGTTGTCATGTAACCTCCCTTAGGCCAATAAGGATTCCTCCTCTCATATGTCCATTTCGATACAGTAGGATAGAATATGCAATGTTTTTTCATACCATAATCATCAGGGTTGGTCCTAGGAAAATAAGGGCTCGGTGCGAAAAATAATTTTGGGCTCTATATCATATAATTTTAATATAACAAAATTATAAAAATACAAAACAAAAAATTATGAATTTTTAATAAAAAATGCTACAATCATTTGACTAAGCCTTAATAGGCTTTGGTAGCCGACGTGAATTGTAGCAATTTTTTTTTAATTCAATGTAAAATCAAACTCAAAATTGGGCCCCCAACCTTTGACTAAGTCTAAATTGGCTTTGGCAGCCACGTGAATTGTAGCAATTTTTTTTAATTTAATTCAATGTAAAATCATACTCAAAATTGGGCCCCAAAAAATTGGGGGCCCGGGGCGGTCGCACTCCTCGCACAGTGTCAGGACCGCCCCTGATAATCATAGACGTGTACCCTTTCTTCAATTGATACTCCAATTATTTCGCGCGCATACGCTGGTAGCCTAGGTAATTTAGACCAAGTATCTAACTCTGGGTCATAGATGGCAGTCTTGCCAATTTTCCCTCTTGACATACAACCACCGGCTACAATTATTTTCCCATTACAGACACTAGCAACAAAGTAACATCGACTTACCGGCATTGGACTTTGCCGAGGGAAAACTTGTGTTATGAAATTGTAACACATAACATCAGCCGTTGGACCGCAGCCATTTGAGAGTTTAATGTAATGTAATCAAATTAGGTAGGACATAAGTTTTTGGATGCAGTCATTTGAGAGTTTAGATGTATCATCAATCTTTTTCACCTTTCATTTACGCTAGTTTTTTATTATAATCCTTGTATGTTTATTTCTAATTTCAACAACTTGTTGCCTTAGTTTAGATTTTTGCATATTTATAGATGTGATCTTGGCATGTGCTTTATGTCTAATTATATTTTTTAATACTTTCTACATGTTCTTGTTTAGAAGTTGCTGATGTTATGAACGTTTGTGTTGAAATCACCTCTGTTGATTACAGATCCTAGTTTTGATGTGTTGTGTTCTAAGATTGTGGAGTAATACTCTATGAAGTTGTTTGTTCGAGCATCTCAATTTAATGGTAGAAGAGGTATGAAGAAAATAGATTTCAGAGATAGGAGGATATATGGATCCACACTTAATAAATATGTCTGAAGTTCAAATTCTCTCATGGAGATAATACGAATGGCAAGGCAAAGGGGGCCATGCCCCCCTCCAATTTTTGTTTTTAAAAACTTATTTATATGAATAAATATTACTCAAATCGTATTTATTCATATAAATAAGTTTTTAAAAACAAAAATTGGAACAACAAAAACCGCCCCCGACTTTTTGGATGGATATGAAAATCCATTCATCTATCGGGTAAAACACCAGAATTACCGCTCCCTCAGTGTCAATTGAAGATATTCCATCACCTCCAGCGTCAAACATGGATGAAAAGAAAAAAAAACTTGAATCGATTGAAAATGGAAGAAATAAAGGAAATGATCGTGAAACTAAGGCGCAAAAGAAGAAAAAGAAACTGCGGAAGAATGTTTGATATACTTTAAACTCTCAATGACTGCATCCAAAAAAAACTTTACCATTACATATAGTCATTGGAATACCAGTCCAAGATAGATTCAAGCGAGAGAATTTGAACATCAAAAAGATTTAATATACCTCCTAGAACCTCGAAAAAAATCCCCAATTCCAAGTCAATATGTCCTCCAATCACATAAATCATATCATCCAAACCAATCATCTTCATACCCCTTCTAATATAAAATTGATTTGTTTCAACGAAAAGTTGATATACTTTTATTATCAATGAAATAAACAGAATTATGTATCTAAAATATGTCATTTGAGTCAATTTGTGTATTAATAATGAATATGTGGATGTCGATAAAAGTATTATTTCCAAAAAACACAGTAGTAACACGTGTTTATTTCCTACTATAGAAAAAACTTTAGTTTTTAAAATATTCCCCTCTATATATCCTCCAACTACGTAAATCATATCATCCAACCCAATCAGCTTCATACCCCGTCTCCTATCAAATTGAGGTGTTTCAACGAAAACCTCATATATTCGTCCAGGTAGCTTTGTAAATGGGGATGCGGTCTTTGGCGTCCAAACATAGAGAGAATCATCATGTGTTGTCATGTAACCTCCCTTAGGCCAATAAGGATTCCTCCTCTCATATGTCCATTTTGATACAGTAGGATCGAATATGCAAAGTTTTTTCATACCATAATCAAAGACGTGTTACCGTTTTTGTCCGGCTCTATATTTTACTTTATTTAATTCCCATTATTAATTTCTTTATTGTGTTTGTCTGTTTTCTTTAAAGCTAACTGCAATTTAGTTGAAATGATATTTAAATTTTAATCAAATCAAATCTAAGGTTTAGTTTATTTCAAAAAATTTAATTAAGAAAATGAAAAAATAAATAATAAAACTGACAAGGAATAGTGTGAGAATGGAGAAGGAAGTTGAGAAAATCTTGGGATGTGGTGAGTTAAGGAGAAAATGGGATAGTGAGAGAAAAAGAAGGAGGTTGTTGGAAGTGGAACGGTTAAATTAAACAGTATATAAAGAGGTTATGAGAAAGGAAAACAAAAAGAAAGAAAAGAATCTTGAGTTTTAAAAATTCCCAAGAAACAGTAATTATTTCTTAAATTAAATGTATCAGTGATAAATTTTAAATTTGGAAATAGAAAATATTAATTGAAATATAAATGTTAAATTTTTATTTTTGATAAAAATGTGAGATATTGTCTACCATTTATAATGAAAAATCCAATATCAGTGTAATGATTTATTTTATCTTTCTTATTTATTTACTTGTTTTTTTTTTGTTTTTTTTTCTTTACTTGTATATCTATTAACAAATTTAGTCATCTTTAAATTGAATGTGTGCTGTATAGTTTAATATTTTAATTTTCTTCTTTTACCCAATTTATTATAAAAAAATACAAAATGTTAAATTTATAAAATTGTTTGATTTAAAAATATTAGGAAGTCAGGAGTCTGTTTCCTAACACCCCAAAATCAAAGAATTATTTTCAAGAGTATGAGTTTATTCTATGTTACTTATACAAATTAGTAAATTGTTTATTTATGTAAACTAATACTTGAATCAAATCTTAAATATTATTTCATCATATATAATTTAGAATATTTTAATTATAATAATTACTATAGTCCTTTATTTTAACGTAATAAATAATATTAATAAAAACAAATCTTGGAACAATCTGTTAAATGGCATCATTTTAAAAAAATCTCAAATAAATTCTAATTTTAATTCCCATTGTATTAGAAATTATAAACAATAAAATTATTTAAAAAAATAATAATAATATTTTACTACATCAGAATAAAATTAAATAACAATATATAAATAACCAATGATATCAAGTATCATCTTAAAATCATATACAGTTAATGAATATAAATGATTTGTAAATAGTTAATTATTTTAATAATTTTAATTACAATCTTAAATTAACAATAATATTAAACTATACTCTAATTAATGATCCCTAAACAATTAACAAACCAAAATTTTAAATAATTTTTCTTAAAATATAAGATAACAAAACTTTTTATCAAAATATACTAATGACGGATGCTAGAAGTGCAGAAGTCTGTTTTCTATGCAATCTCGAGGTGAGGAATTATTTTGGAAGTCCTAAATAATTCCAAGTCCATGGTTTATTCTTAAAGTGTGTATTAATAAAATATGAGACATTTAAACAAAAAAGTAAAATAACCTTTAGTTTTAAGACTTTCGAAAATATAATAAGAAAGGATAATTATAGATAAAACTTGGTAACCATTTTAATGGATGTTATAGGGTGCTAGCATCTTCCCTACACATAAAAGACTCCTGAACTTAAATTTTGGTTTGCAGACCTTCTATTTTTCTTAAAATTTGGTGACCAATCACATTGTCAAATTTGGTTGGTGGCGACTCCATCTTTTTCTCTCTTTCTAATTGAAAGAGACCGTCGGCCGCTCCGCGTTGCGACCACGTCGTGACAACGTGTACCCTTTCTTCAATTGATACTCCAATTGTTTCGCGCGCATACGCTGGTAGCCTAGGTAATTCAGACCAAGTATCTAACTCTGGGTCATAAATGGCAGCCTTGCCAATTTGCCCTCTTGGTATACGACCACCGGCTACAATTATTTTCCCATTACAGACACAAGCAGCAAAGTAACACCGACTTGCCGGCATTGGACTTCGTTGAGAGAAAACTTGTGTTATGAAATCGTAACACATAACATCACGCGTTGGACCGCAGCCATTTAAGAGTGTAATGAAATTTAATCAAATTAGGTATGACAAATATATAGGTAGGACATAAGTTTTTGGATGCAGTCATTTGAGAGTTTAGAGGTATCATCAATCTTTTTCACCTTTTCATTTACGTACGCTAGTTTTTTATTATAATCCTTGTATGTTTATTTCTAATTTCAACAACTTGTTGCATTAGCTTAGATTTTTGCATATTTATAGATGTGATCTTGGCATGTGCTTTATGTCTAATTATATTTTTTAATGCTTTCTACATGTTCTTGTTTATAAGTTGCTGATGTTATGAACGTTTGTGTTGAAATCACCTCTGTTGATTACAGATCCTAGTTTTGATGTTTTGTGTTCTAAGATTGTGGAATAATACTCTATGAAGCTGTTTGTTCGAGCATCTCAATTTAATGGTAGAAGAGGTATGAAGAAAATAGTTCAAATTCTCTCATGGAGATAATAAAGATGGTAAGGCAAGGGGGGCCATGCCCCCCTCCATATGGCTAATTATCAATATATTGGACCAAGTGGTTACTCATGCTTATTTCTTGTTCTTTGATGGCTATTGATTTACTTATCCCTATCTTCAATCACTATTTTTATTTATTTTTATTCAAGCTCAGAGATTCATTTATTTCATTATTATATCCCTTATTTTTTTTCAAAAAGTATTATATAGTTATTAACAATTATCAAGGAATCTATCTAATGAGAGATTGGGCCAATTTAAATCATGTCTTGGTGCATCGGCTTTTTGGCTAGTATTGAAAAGAATGGGGTAAGTGAATAACTTAAATATGGTAATTATGTCATAATTATTGTAAATAGTTATGTCAATTTCTTTACCAGGTATGTTACCTCTACATGAAAAATAAATAATAGCAAACACATTTTGAATCTATTATTCTATACCACAATGTAAAAATAAATGAGGTTTGAAGGAAAAAATAATTTTTTTATATAAAGTGTTGGTAGTGGGGTTTGAACTCAGTCTCTTGAGGATGAATCTATGTCTTGACCAATAAGTTATGCCACGAACAGATGCACTTAAAGACTGAGGGCACCCTTACTTTTTTTTTCATTTTAATATAAATTAAAAATATATTTATATAAAAAGCCATAATAACCACTACAAAACAATTTATCTGGTTCAATTAATTTTTATGGTTTCATTTTTTTTCTTTTTATTTATTCTATTAATGTTGTTTTTAGAGTTAATTTTAGTAATGGACAAATTAATATTGTTTATTTCAGAAAAACACTATAATATATATATATATATATATATAAACTACCCAAAACCACCATCGGCCAAACTAAAGAGAATTAATACAAAATTTTAGTTGCAGCTAGAGTTTTATAATGATAAAATTTTGGGCTTTTTAAAGTCAAAATGAAAATGAGAGAAAGATTGGGAAACCAAATCATAGTAAAATACGAAAAATGGAATCGGGCAAAAAGGACATACCTTCTTCTTGAGAGAGATAGAGATTGTGGTTTTTATTGGGATTTATGCCATAGAATTCGTAATTTGTAATAGAATATTTTATGAATAAATAAAAGTATTATTTTAGTGAATTTTGTACAATTTATTATATGTTGATATTCGTTAAATATTCAAACATTAATAGAAAATTTCAGATTTACTAATTCTGTAATCTTGACTACTATGAGATATAAAGTGGATATAGTCCAAGATAGTAACTCAAATAGTCTACAGTAAACGAATACGGTTAGGAAACGTTATTCTGATAACACTGTTGATGTTGTTCACTGATTTGATCCAAATCATTAGCATGATGTAGATGCAAGTGGAAACATCATATATAATAAATTTATATAAGACTGGACCAGGATAATAAATCGATTCCTAAATAACACCGTTGATAGGAAATGATTTATAATATCAAATTTACGTTATTAAGATTGATACGTCTCAATCCTGAGTATATTGTGAACTCACATTAATAAAGTCTTTTCCTTTGATTCACATGGTTGAGGGTGATCTGTTGATACACTCGAAAAACTCCCGTTTTGGGGAAATGACTAAATTAGTGCTTGAGAACATTTCTATACAAGATGACATTCATAACTTTCCTAAAACAAATGAAAGTGTTAGTGCGACACTATTCTAACTTAGGAAAGTGCGACACTATTCTAACTTAGGAACTTTAGGTATCTCCCTTGTTGTAATGATTCGGTACTTGAACATGAGGTCACCTTCTCACTGGCCCGAGAAGGATCGTTCTATACTTGAAAACTATAGAAAAATGTTCATTAGAGAATCATCGGGCACACAAGGATAAAAGAGATAATTACAAGGGTAAAAGGGTAATTTTGACCCAGTTGTAATTATGAGATTACCACGTGAAGGATATGTCAAAACGAACTTAATAACAAATGGACATAACCCATCTATAGTAAGGGGAGTTCAACTTAGAGTTTATAGTGGGATTACTCTAAGTTAATAATTATGATTAATAAATTAATGAGTTTAATTGATAAATCAATAATTATTTGAGCCCATGATTTATAGGTCCATCAGGTCCCTATGCTAGCCCATATATCATTGCAACTAACCAAGTTATTAATTTAACTAGGAAGAAAGAATTATTTAAGTAATTTAATTACTTAAATAAAAGGGAAATATTAATTGTTTAAATAAAAGGTTTATTTAAATGGAAATTAATATTAATATTATTAATTTTTTAAATAATGGGTTTATTTAAATGGAAATTAATAATTAATATTATTAATTAAAGGGTAAAATGCAAATGAGACCCCTGTGGTTGGTTTCAAATGCACGAACACCCCCTGTGGTTTGAAAATGGCAAATCACACCCTTGTGGTTCCAAAAATTTTCAATCAGACCCCTCCCTTTCAAGGCCATTAATTTTCTTTTAATCAAAACTTCTTCGTTTGAACTCCGATTTGGATGATTCAAGATCTTTTGGAATTCTCATTTCAGTCTCTATGCTAAGGTTACTTAAAAACTTCTAAATCATCAATAACCAAAAGAGTTAACGGTGTCAATCATACCTAGTATTTTGATGTTAATAAACTATTTTATTTATTAATCATTTCAAAGTTTTAAAGTGACTATTATGTAGAGCTCTAAATTAAGATTCTAAAACATGTTGAATCATCCAAATCGGAGTTCAAACGAAGAAGTTATGACTAAAAGAAAATTATTGGCATTGAAGGGAAGGGGTCTGATTGAAAAAAATTGGAACCACGAGGGTGTGATTTGTCATTTTCAAACCACATGGGGTGTTGATGCATTTGAAACAAAGCACGTGGGTCTCATTTGCATTTTACCCTTAATTAAATAATGAGTTTATTTAATTAAATAATAAAAGGAGAGAATTAAATATATTTGTTTTATGAAACAAATTAGTATTTTACCCAAAATAAGTAATTAAATGGATTTGATTCAACATTAATTATTATATGGATTTTGGGGATTTATGTACTTAAATAGAAATAATTATTTGAATTTTTTCTATTTTTAATTACATAAAACAAATAAAAAAAATATCAAAAAGTAAAAGGTATTCCAACGCCACATGTCAAAGCATTAAAAGGAAAGTTTGTTTCCAAATTGTGAATTGACGTGTGATGCATTATCTTTTAGATTTTATAATTAATTTTTAATTAATTAATTATTAAAATAAAGAAAAGTTAAGAATATATATTTAAATTGTACAAGTCTCAGCCATTATCCTTCCGTGACTCGTGCGCTGAAGGTAAGTGGATTTGTATTTAAATTATATATTCCTTTTATCTTTTAAATTATTTTAATTAGGAAATTAGGAATTTTAATAGGATTAAAATACCAACTTTCCTATAAATATGACCATTGAGTGCTCATATTTTACACTTGATATTTATCAAAAACTCTCTTTTTTAGTCTCCCCTATTGCCGATTTTTGGCTTCTAAAAATAAGAAGAAATTTTCTTCTTAGTTTGTTCTTCCGTTTCGATTCTGACTTAAATCTACAATGTAAGTTTTTTGAAAACCTTATAATTCTAGTTTAAGGTTTGATCACAATTGCATATTATTAACGGATCCGTAATTAAATGTTAATTAATTTACTAAAGAAATTCCGCTAATTTAGTAAATAGTTCCTTCAGTTTTAAACTCTTATCACCCTAAACGAAGTCCTAGTTAATTTCTTGTAGTGCAAATCAACCATTTCATAAACAATGTAAACGTACCTAAACGTGTCGAATATCAAAAATGTAGCTTTTGAACGGAGTAAAACGGCCTCAAATCAACTAAAATTGAAAAAAATATGAAGGGGGCGTTGGAAGGTTTCAGGCGTTGCTGTGTGCAAAAGAAAAAAAGAAATGAAAGGAGAAAAAATGAGGTAGAAGATGATTTAATCGGGGAGTGCATTGGCTACGCACGCATAGCGTGGCCAATGCTTTTCCTGCGTGGACATTAGGTTCCAAAACGTTTGTTTTGGATTAAAAACCCATTGCCCACACGCTACGTCACCAATGGGTCAGCCCATTGGTGACGCACGATGGTGGCGTGGGCAATGGCTGACACATTGCCCACTCGAGCAGTGCGTGGCCAATGCTTTTCTCGCGTGGGTATTGGGTTCCAAAACATGCATTTTAGATTAAAAACCCATAGCCCAAGCCCATTGGTGACGCACGATTGTGGCATGGGCAATGAATGACCCATTGCCCACACGAGCAGTGTGTGGGCAGTGCTTTCCCCGCGTGGGTATTGGGCTCCAAAACATGCGTTTTAGATTAAAAACCCGCCATTGGTGACCCACGATGGTGGCATGGGCATTGGCTGACCCATTTCCCACGCAAGCCCTTTCTCTTGTCACCATTAGTAGTCCATTTTCCTGCCCACCTCACATCACTGACGTTACGCCAAACACGGGCGTCGACAATAGTATACATTAGCCACGCAATTGTCGTGCGTGGCTAATGCTTGCGTCGCTACCAATACAGTTTCTTGTGGTGGAAGAAGAGGGGGAAAATGATTTCGATGTAAGATTGTAATGAATATAAAACAATCATAAAATAATAAAAATGTTCTCCAGAGTAACGCTTTGTTTTATTTAGGGAGATTTTTCTCTTTCACCAATTTCTTCTATGGATTTATATTAAATAAGGATTTATAGAATCAATTAAGATTGATTTGAGTTAAAAAAAAAATTAAATTATTAAATAAATTATATGTAATTAATAAGATATAGTTATTATGAGAGATAAAAGGGTAATATGGTAAACTATAAAATCGAAAACCACCAGATCACCACTATAAATTAGGGGTGAAAGAAAAAACCGAAAAACCGAAAACCGGAAAAATAAACCGGGCCGAAACCGTAAAAAACCGAACCGTCCCGGTTTCCATTATTCAAAAACCGAACCGGCTAAAACCGGAACCGAACCGGCTTCTAAAAAACAAGTAAAAATCCCATACCCCTTCCCTATTTCCCTCTAATTTTTATTTATTTGTTTTATTTTATATATTTATTTATCACTTTATTTTAATTTATATTTTATATATTTATTAATCTAATTTTTTCAACTAAGTTATTGTTTATGTTTGATTTTTTTTTGGTTTCATCCTTCAATGTTGGAGGATTTTTTTAAAAACTAAATGCAAATGGCCTAAGTAGAAAAACCGAAAAAAACCGAAAACCGAACCGGTAAAAACCGGGCCGATTCCTATTATAAACCGAACCGGTCTGGTTTTTAAAATTAATTGAAAAACCAAACCGGACCGAACCGAACCGGTTTCACCCCTACTATAAATGATGGTTCTTGGATATTTTTTATATTGATTATAATTTTCCATTAATTTTGAAATTGAGTGCATTAAAGTCGTTATTGCTGTAATTATCTCTGGTTTTTAAGTTATTTGAAATTATTTTTTCGATTTTCATTTCAATTTTTTCTTCATTGACTTAAAGTTTATGGTAATTAATTTTGTATATTTAATAGTAACTTCTTCTTTTTCTCAAATAGACCATTGATTTTATTTTTTTAATTCTACAAATTTTTAACGTAAATATTATTATAAAAAATTCAACAAATGATTAAATTTTATATATTTATATTGTGCTCCTCCTAAACTAAAATTCTGGATCTATCACTTGGTTGGCAAGGAAAAAATAACTTTTGGTTTTTCCTTCAAACCGCTTATTTTATTGATAAAGTGTATAATATTTTTCACATTATTCTTTTTTTTAATAATAGTAAATTCAATTAATAATCATCCCAGTAAAATAAGAAAAATGTAAATAATATTTAAAAGATACATTACCAATCGATGATCACCTGAAGTAGGAGTCATTCGAACCAATTCAAAAAAATTTGGATATTCCATTATTAATATGTATCAAAAACCAACTCAAAGCTCACAATTATTTGCAAGACCTGTGGTGTGAAGATATTTTTAATTTTAAATTACTTTGTCCCAAATCATTCATATTATTAATCAGACACTGTATATGTTTCAATGAAGGCTTGAAGAGCCTATATTTCACATGTCAAATCGGATTTTGGAGGCACAAAATGTTCTGAATCTGAAGTCAATTGGGTATTCTGTTTCTCTGAGTTGATCGAAAATATTTTTATTGTAATTTACACATTCATAAAAACGGTTTGAAAATAGTTTCTTTGACATCCAAATCAATCACATCGATATCGGTATACCAAACGCCACCTGAAAAAAAAATACACAATGAAAAACAAGTAGGGAGAAGAAAATGGGAGTAGAGTTATCATTCTTATTCTATAATCAATAATTCTCACATATAGATAATCTGATCTATGCAAAATTTTGAAGCATAGGAAACCACCAGAACTAGAAGCACCAAATTTTTTGAACAATTTTTCCTTTTGAGATTGTTCATTCAAACACTGTACTTCTCAATGAAACATAAAAAATCATTGGTGTAAAACCAGGGGAGGTACCTTAAACTTGTCTGACAAGAAGGGTATTTCCCTTGGCCTAAGAATCAAATCATGATAAAAAGCATACTCTGCTTCATAATCATGTAAACTCAACTCAGCCTTTTGGTTTGTGTGATAATGATGCTTAGCTGAGGCTGCTTTTCCAAAGCCAAAAACACTCACTTTCTCACAAATTCCAACTGCCAACATCACTGCTTGCATACCAGAAGAGTAATGGAACAAAGGCCCTTCATGGGCATGGTTCCATTCTTCCACGGATTTTCCCGTTTTCTCCACAAAAAGCTTCATAGAGTAATACTTCACAATCTTAGAACACAAAGCATCGAAACTAGGATCGGTTATCAGCAGAGGGGATTTATGGGAACGGTTGCAAATAGTGTAATCCATGAAATGAACAGGTTGACAAATATACATGATAGTGGGCACATTGAGCCCATAAGGGTGGCAAAAACAACCTTCTCTTCTAGCACAAAGGTGTAAAATGTTACTATTGATGAATGAAATGTTTGTTTTTGACCCAACTTTGTCCTCATACTTTTCTATTCTTGCATTGTTTAATCTTATAACAATCTCATGACTGTCTATTAACTTTCCATAATCACTATTCAATAGAATCCCACTGTTTCCCACAACTGCACATGATGAATACCTCTGGTCTGAAGCAGTTAATTCATTATACCTATCAAGAGGGTGTTTAATAAGTCTCACCAGTTCCGGCATTATTTCGAGCTGAAACCGTTTCTTCCTCGCCCAGCTACTCAATGCCTTCCTGAATCCCAACCAATATCGGTAAAAAGCTGGTGACCGAAACGTCATCGGTAGGTTGTTAACTGAGGACTTCTCCCTCGTGTCGTAGTGATTAAATCTTCGCCAAGTAGCATAAGTCTTATACGTTCTCCGACTGCCGAAGTTTCCTTCCAACAATTGCTCAATCTCTTGCCTGGACTGTGCTTCTCCTACATTGATTGAAGCAAACTTCAGCAACGTCGAATTGAACACGGGCTTCGGGGAGATCACATCAGATTCTAGCTCAAAGGAGCCAAAGCCACGGCGAAGAGCGATGCGGAAGGCAAGGGTAACGGCAAAGATAAAGAATAGCAATAAGCTAAACACCGGACGGACCGTGCGCTTCATCGCCGGACCAATTGGTGGGAGGTGCTAAATCTGATCAGGCATGGATTGTACAGATCTTGAAACAATGTGTCTCAAAATGGATCAATGTCCAGGAACTTCGGCATTGAAAGAAGATGAGTTAAAATGGTTTAGGAAACATCAAATTCAGATCACAGGAAATTGATGTGATTGGTTTAAGAGGTTGAAAGGCAACAAATACAAAATGCCGTCTTGATAGTAACGACATTAGAGAGAAGATTAGGTAAGAAACAAAAACTATGCATATTAAAAAAAAAAAACAGAGAGAAAACCGACACTGAAAAAGATATGGGATTTACGAATTAACTTCTGTATAAATAAAAAAACCGAACTACAAGTGACAGTTAAAAAATTGAATTTCGATATCGGTTTTCAAAGAATCCGCCATTGAAACGGGAGTGATAGTGGCAGTGAAGGTTAAAAGTAGGAAGTGGGTGTTGAAGAAGAATCAAAATTGGAGGAACCATTAATGGAAATGAAAGATTGAATCAGAGGGAATTTGAGAAACCCTAACACGAATCTGGAGAACCCAAAAAAAAAAAGAGGATCTTGAAAGTGAAGAGTATGTGGTGGAATTGTCGGAAGTAATGAAGAATAAAAACTCACATGAAAAAGTTGTTTTCTATCAGTCATTCGCTAATTTCTTCGGCCTTTTTGGATGGGGTTTTGGCCGTTGATCTTCCATTTTCTTGTGAACTATGATTTATAGGGTGCAATTTAGTCCATGCTAGTTACCATGTGGTGCTGCTAGCTCGCTATAATATAGTGCTAAATTTAAGTCAACCGATTGATTTGGTATATGTAATTTTTAATATAAGGTTGAGTTTCGTGTCTTTCTTTTCCTGATTCGAAGCTAATATTATCTCAAAAAAAATAAGATATATAATTAAAATTAAACAATCACATATTTACAATGGTATAAATCACTTTATTTAATGCTAATTGTTATTGTTATCAATGAGATAAAATTATTGCCATTAGTGAAATAGTTTGGACGCTTAAAAACTACTGATTAAGATCTAATTCTTAAAAAAGTATGTGATCAAATATCCTCAATCTTGATCCCTTCTCTAATAATAAATTTTCTTCCTTGAAGAGATTAATTTCGATGAATTTTAATTAAATAATTATATATGATAAATTAAAAGATAAGTGTAAGTTAGATTTCTATACACATATGAAATCTAGGGGTATTTTCAAAAACAGTATTTTTTTTAATTTAAATTTTAAAAAAGACATTTTCATTATATAATAAATTTATTAAAATCATAAAAACTAACAAAAGCTTGAAAAAGTATTGAATTTTTAACTTAAAACGTCTCAATTAGAAATATAAAAAAAATCAATAACACGAGAAAAAATTATTGAAAATTGAATTCATTAATCTAATGAAAACAATTAATTAATTAATGAAATTATTTTTTTGTGATTTTGAAAATAAGACAGGAAAAAAATGTTGTTGGAATAATTTCCTTAAAAAATCTAATAAATAATAAGTATGGATAAGTAAATCAATATCTCATACACAACTAAAATAAAGTAAACTTCAGGATTCGAACAGTGCCTTCATTGGGAGTCCAATCCAATTCAACTACTATGCCACATTAATAATAAACAGTCATATGTTTTATATGTATTAGTTAAAACCTGCCCCTCCTGGCCCTTCATTGGGTTCGTCTCTGCTCTCGTACATATTGTTCTCATTTTCAAACATCTCATACGAACCTTAAATACAAAGGTATTTTTATTTTTTATGTTAAAATTATGCGTCGACGAAAAAAGAAGAAGAAAAATAATCACTCTCTATGAATAATTATCCTTATATTTCCAATCACAAACACAAATTTATTAAGTAAATAAAATATTAAAAATAAGTGATAAAAACAACTCTAAACAGTGATGTGGTTAAATTATAGTGATAAAATGTAAGGACTGTTAGTTCCACTTCCAATAAAATAATGACATTTTATCGTTTGATAAAATTATAAATGAGAAAGTTACCATGATTCATATAATTTTGATCATGCCTACAGTTTGGCAAGGTCGAAGCAATTCAATATTTGGAATTCACCAAACTTCGTTATTAGTTTGCACGTTATTCTATAATTAAATAAAATGGGAACATAAAGTTAGATATAACTAGCCTATCCCAAGCCTAGGCCTCTTTCAGTGAAGATCGAATAGATCATTTATTTCGTTTTAATTATAATTAATTGTTCTATTTATTACAAAATTTTATTATTTTTTATTTTGGAAAAAAATAACTAGAGAAGGGAAGGGAAGGGAAGGGTGGGTGCCGGTGGTGCCTAAAGAGGCTTAAATTAAATATAGGCAATGACTTGGCTATTTTCTTAAAATTTGGTAATTACGAGAAAGAACATGGGACTTTTACAATTCCAAAAGGTATTATAATTAAATTATTCAGTTTTGATAATTGTAATTGGATTAATAAAACAGGACATCCTTCAAATCCGTGTCATCATTTTTTAGGAAACATTAAGTGGATAATCATTTTTCATATCTACATAATAAACAAAATAGCTATTAACTTGAAAATAAAAAATTTTAGCCACTTTTACATCTGTTCATGATATTTTGTATATTTTTTTCTTCCTAATTCACTCTTATACTCTCTCTCTCATATTTATAAGTCTATTACTCATTTACTTTTATGACTACATTTTATTTATTTTAGAAGTCTAATTATTCACTCAATTAATATTCTTTATTCACATTTGTTGGCGCATTTATGGCTCACTTGATTTTTCTTTTCCTTTAATTTCTCCGTCCTTATTCTTTTTTTTTTTTTTGGTACTATAGTACCTGGTGTATACACCCTAAGCAAATATACCATATATACTAAATGTACATAATACTTTTTATAATCTACTTGATTTTCTTTGAATGTTTGTTGTCAATGTGTTTACCTATTATATATTTCGTATATTTAATATATTACAATAATATATACTATATATACGCAAACTCCAAATACTTATTTCTTACATCATACTTCTTTTACTATTTATTTATAATTTAATTTTCAAAATGTATTTTAATAAATAAAATGTCTAATAGTATTTGTATTGTTTTTACAACGAATCACTTCTATTTATTTTAATAACAACATGTTTTGTGGTTCTTCCTTGGTGGAATTTTTTATTTGTACATTCTGTATATAACAAATATGATATTCGTAATATACGATTTGATGTTGTTATGAACCGTGTCATCCTATACATTTTATATATTTACTATATCATACCATAATATACTAGACATATTTTTAAAATCAATTTTATAATTTGTACATAAAGTACATAACATATTAGTGATAAAAAAAACAACTAAAAATGAATTCTTTTGAGAAAAAGAGATTGAAATACATTAAAAAATGTAAAATTTTATGAGTTGAAAATTAAAAGATGAGGAAAATTTTGAATAACAAAAGATGAAGAAAAATTACATTTTTTTAGGTTTTTCATTGATTAAAAGAAACAAAATTAAAACAAAAAATAACCAAACTTTTAGCAAAAACTTTAAAACATAAGATTCATGGTACATCTATTTTTTATTTTTTATTTTTTTTGGGGGGTGGGGGTAATGAAGAGAGAAGAATGAGTTTGGAAGATTTTCTAAAAAAGGGAGAGAGCACGGTTTGGTTTAAAGGAGAGAGAAGAGAAATTGTGAAAGGGTGTTATGGTAAGTTTTTTGTTTTTCTTTCTCTAAATGGCTACTAAACTTTATTTTTTGGATTATTGTTATTAAACTTTGTTATAGATATTTAATTGGCTATTAATATTCGTAACCTTATTTTTTATTCGTCAAATTTGATGATTACGACTGGATACATTTTTTTCTTCTAATGTGGCTTGCATTTCCGGCAAAGTTTTCTTGATTTTTTTCTTAAATGTTCATAGATCAAACCTCTTGTTTGGATTTGACTATGATAAATTTTGACTTTTGTAGATTCAAGGTTCAAAATATTGTAATAAATTGATTCGATTTGATGAAGACGAGAGACCGAAAAAAAAATGAGTGACTCAAATCAATACAACTATTTAAACCGTATCAATAATGACTAAATTTGAGAATTTTTAAACTTACTATCTACCCAATTATGAAAGTTGCAAAAAACTTGTCAAGTTAATGTTTGTATGCTAGATTATAACATTAGTCCTTGAGCTTATATCAAGGTGAGCCCAGCCTTTTATTAAAAAAAAAGTGTATTTTCTCAAAATTGCTTGTTTTAAGAGGCCTTTGAACTTCCCCGAAAATTACCACACTACCCATGAATCTCTTTTTTCAAATAGTTACTTAACTCCTCCCAACCCTAGCTTCCCTATTTATTGGCTCGACTATTGAAGTATTCTTCAATAAGATACATACTAGTGTGCATAATAAAAACGAATTATATTCATCAACAACGATTGTGGACCTGAAAAGAGCATCTTTGGGTAAAAAGTATATTCAATTCTAATTCATAAAATCTACTTGTATAGAAATTAATTACTTTAATTATAATTTATTAGTCTTTACCTATCTATAATTATAGAAGTTAAAAAATATGAAAGATAATGTTCTTTAAATTTCCCGCTATAATAGTTCAAATATATCGCAAAGAAACTATTTTCTAACACCAATATAGTGTCGCATCGAATTTGAAAGTGAGAGTGTGAGAGTTTTAGTTACCAAAAGACCCACAAAATTACCATTTGCAGGCAAGACATATTTAGTCGGGTGGATCAAACACATTCTAAGTTTAAATTTCCAACTTCAACACCAAAAACTTTGTGAAATTCATTGATTGAAACCAATTGTTTCTTGAAACAAAAATCTCTACTCACAATATATGTTGAATATTGAAGGGAAAAAATTGTCATAGTTCTTAAAAACTCTTACATGATCTTAGCAATAAAATAAAAGAACTTTAGTCGAACAAATATCCCAATTGAATGTAATATTGATTTTTTTTTCTTTCTTGCTATTATCACGCATAGTTAATATTAAGATTTAGTTTTTAAAAAAAAACCACAAATATTGAAAAATATCAAAATTACCCAGCTCTATACAAAGACTAGAATTTACACATTTTTTATCATTACTGATATATCATTAAATTAATAGAATATGCATAATTTTCCAAAAAAATTAATGCGCTATAATTCTTTGATGAATTTAAAATAAATAAAATAAAATTATAATAGTTAATTTCCAATCCAAGTGGACCTATTCATCCAAAGAATCAAACTCGAGGCCACGCCACCGAATTTGGGCAATGAAATTATGAGTCAACATCACATTAATCGATTTATCAGGAGAAGAAATAAATAATTGAATAATAAGTAAATTGAAATAGAGAAAATAAATATTATTCATTCAATTTACAATAAACTCCAATACAATTTTACCCCTCTGTCTCTCATATCTTCTGAAGCTTCTCCCCTTTGACCACCGGATTGGCTTTGGCGATCTGTTCTTTCCCCAAACCCTTGAAATCGAATTCACAACCATGGTGCTCCGGGTACCGATGGGACCCACAGAACATCTTCCCACACCTGCACTTAAACCCCGTGATTCCCACGCGCTTCCTACACGTCATACACCGACTCGGCAACACCACCACCTCCTCCGCCGCCGCTACCGATGATTCCGCCTTATCGTCGACGATTAACGGAGGCTGATCGAGACTCGAAGAAGGTGAATTGATATTTAATAAGGAGGAGGAAATTAGGGTTTGATTGAGGGCGAATTTGGCGGAAGAGGATTGCTGTTCTTTGAGCTGGAGATCTCTATGACATTTAGAACAGAGACCTTGAGTCGCTTGACTTCCGAAAAATCCACAATTATTTACGCAAAGCTTTGGGGCTTGGCATCGATGTTCTTCCGCCATTCTTTTTAGATCTATTAAACATTATTAATTAGAAAATAGAAATGGAAAAAAAATATAAATAAATAAAGAATATGAAGAATTATTACCTGATTTGGAAAAATAAAAGAGGAGTTATTGTTATTCGTTTTGTGTGTGTTTAGGAAAGGGGGAGAAACGGAAGAGAAATAATTAGGTGTTTGAGAAGAAAAACAAAGGAATCTCCAGAGAAGAACACGATTATAAAGAAGAAGAAAACAGGAATAAGGTTAGACCGTCAACACGGAAAAGGGCGGTCATGAGTTCTTTTGGAGATTCCCCAGCCCTTGGGTTTGGAAAAGAAAGTTCCACACAACTTCCTTTCCTCTTTTTTTTTTTTTTTTTTTTTTTTTTTGTTTTTTTCTGAATTTGTTTGATTTCTATATGATTTTTTACTATTTCTTTTTTTTGTGTACTTTTCTTTTCCACCAAACAATAACAAACACACCGATTCCATCTCTTTAAATACGCGTTCGTTAATTAAAACTACGCGTTAATTGATAAAGAAAGACACGGCTTGGATTGTTTATTGTTAGTTACCTTGGTAATCGATTTCATCTAGAAAATCAAATCGTCCCACTATGATTCCTTGATTTTTCTTTCTTCCTTATTAATACTCCTTTGTTTTTTTTTTTTACTTTAAGTAATTTTATCTTTATATTTGTTACATATTTAAATTGGACTTTCTTTAAAAAAAAAAAATTGAATAATTATTTATCGGATATTGAGCCACTTTCCTCTAAAAAATCATACATATTTACCTTTTATTTTGGTAAAACAATACATGTTTTCTATAAAAATAATTTCTTGAGTTTCGTTTTCTTTGCCATCCTGAATATTCCAGTGTCCTATCATTGAATTCAGTTGGTAAAACCATATATATCATCATTCATATATATGATGTGAATATTGATAAATTTTTGGGTCAATTATTAAAATGACATATTTTCATATTCTGATTATTGAAATGTTGTAACTTTTAAAAAATTATCAAAATAGTAATTAAATAATTTATTAAAAAAACTAATAAATCCACTAAAAAAACATAATAAAATATCTCAAATAAATTATTTTAAAAAATTATGATATTAATTTATTAAATATAATATATGAAATAATTTCTATAAATTTTTAATATTTGTTAATAAAACGGTCAAATTCCGCCATTAAATTAAATTTGTTTGGGGAGATAAATTGATTTGGTTCCAAGCCAACCAAAGGAGACGGGTGACGAAGCGCGTGGATAATGCCACGTCCTTTAGCAGAGGCCACCAATTCCATCATCGCGGGCCCCTCCTTCACATCAACGGCTTGGATCCCTTCACTCTAAAAAAGAGTACCTCAATGTACTCTTCGTATAGAGGAATACATATAATTGAGTACAGAAGAATCAAATTTCATTGAAATTTTGTTCGTGTGAAAAATTTCCAATAAATTAATTTTAAGTTCTTCTCTCTATCATAACAATAAGATCATTAAACTCATTATTATACCTGCTGAAGATATAAAATATAATCAAGGTATATTTTTTTTATCCGAAGAAGAAGTATTATGTCAAAAATCATGATACATTGTGGGTATTTGATTAGGAGAAAGTGAATGAGAATAAATTTTACAAACTCATTCTCATATTTATTTCTCATTTGTTTTCTTGTGAGCATCGACATACTATTCTCATTTTTACTATTTGATTTGATACCTTATTTTCATATGTAACATCATCTTCACTGTTTATTCTCAAAACTAATTCAAATTATTCATTCCCATACATCATAAACTCATACCTCACTTTCTCGTTCTCCATCAAGCGCCTCCGGAAAAATGAAGGAACCTTGGTTTGTCAGAAGTAATTCATGGGATATCAAGAGATGATTGACTCGTAAACTTGATTGGACTTAATGACTCCACAGTTAAATTGTATAACATGTGTTGAGTTGGTAATAAATAATTTTAAATTTATTATTTAAATAGTAAAAGAATTACAAATTTAATTTATATTATCTTAAAACCTTCATAATATCTAGGTTAAATAGTTAGTAGCAATGTCTTGAGAATAAGTGAATATTTTTATTATATTATTAAATATTGATTGGTAATTCATAATTTCGTACCTAACAAATATAGAGTATACAAACTCGTATGTGATAAGACGTGAGGGAATTGGTAAGAAGTGATTTGAAATGAAAATATTTTAAAACTTGAAAATGATTTCAAATGATTGAAACAATTGTATTTGGATTTTTTTTATTTGGTTATACTATAATTGAAATGAAAGTTAGTTATTTTACTATTATATTTAACTAGGTTAAATTTATAATTTCATCGTTTTAAAATGAATTCCTACAAAAATTTGTGAAATCCCACCGTCTTCTTGAAAATAAGATTTGAAATCATTTTGTGTTTGAAATCTTTATATATTTTTTAAGATAATAAGCAAGAAAAATGATTATCACTTTCAAATATTTCAAAATCATATAGAAACAAACGGCGAAAGAGATGAGAGTTCATGGAATTGGATTTTATGCAAAGTGTATTATATATAACACAAGGGGAATGAGTTTGAATCTTAACCTTTTCCATTCTCTTACGGCATATTGAAAAAAATTGAGTTTTAGATAATATTTATTCATTTGCACAAATAGGCAAAATTTTGTCAATTTCTATAATTTTCACATTGGTTAATTACTAGAGAAGCTTTATAATTATCAACATAAATTAATAGTTTGAAATCAATAAAATAATCATACAATTTTTTTACGTATATAATTCTGTTTGAAATCCTAATAAAAACTCAGATAGAAACGTGACTAATTGCTTTTTATAAAGGTAGAAAAATGAAATAAAGAACAAATGAGTTTTTACTATGACACATTACTAAATTTGTATCGTTTTTTCATTACTAATACTATTTTAATTGGGGCTATTTAAGTATCTAGCCACTAAATTGGCCAATTTTCAGGATTTAGCCAGTTGAATATTTCTTTCAGTAAATAGCCATTAAGAAAGAGAAATGAATTGTAAAAATACTAAAAGGACCTTCAACTATTAATGAAAAATAATACAAAAAGCAAATATCATATCTAATAATTAACAATTGAAAATACAAAAACAACAAAATAAAATCATAATAGATACCACACAAAAAATAAAAACTTACAAAACATACTCTATCTTCTCAAAATAAAATAGATGAAACTTCCACCATTTTTTCCGGCGAACATAGTATTTTTTCTCAAACTCGGTTGAAGCTTCCATCAAAATACGAACATTACTCGTACATTTTTTCCAACATACGATACTGTACAAACCAGTTCTACAAAAACCTTCTTCATCATACTATAATATACCAAACAAATGGCGAATCAGCAACATTAAACGTACATTACATTTTGTTTCGTCGTTCATCAACGGAGTATACTAAACAAACTAATGTACTTTACAAACCAGATATGCAGAAACCTTTTCGTTTCATATGTTGTTCGGTACAAAATAAATGTACGATATAGATTTGCAAAAACCAAATATTTTTCGTTCTCCACCCAACAACATTCGATAATGTACCCTCATCAACAAAACCAAATATTTTTTGTCTCCACCCTCAACAACATTCGATGATGTACTATACCCTCATCATCGTATTCTATTCCATAATGTACTATACCAAAGCACCATCTCTTCTATATCAAACCACCGTACCTCAAAGCAACTCCTCCATCTGCCGCCCCTACCAGCCAGCTGCCGACGCCTCCATAGCCACCACCCCTTTTCTCACGCCACCACCTTCTTCAAAATAGATCGGAAGTTTGTGTTTCATGGACCTCCACGCTCGTTGTCACGATTACCCATAGCAGTCGCCTTCTAGTTTGTTCAGTGCCCAGATCCTACCGCCATCGTAACAGCGCCGTCCAAATCACACCGTCACGATTCCATTGTAGCCATATAATCTCGCGATTTCAAGCAGTGATTTGTGCTCCGTAGACGCCGATCGAAGCTCCTTCGCGTCATCACGAATCTCCATCAACATAACCAGCCGTTCGAAAAGCTCAAAATTATCTATTCATTCGCGAAGTTCCATCACCGTCGTTCGATTTCCTTTCACGCAACTCTGTCTCTAAGAAAGAAATTTGAGGAAAAAAATTGCAGTTCCAAAAAGGGATCAGAGAAAAAAAAAATATATTTAAAAAAAATGTAGATACATAAATGAAAATTGTTCAGATTTAGACTTTTTGAGAAATCCCATGATGTTAGGGAAAGAGACTCATGAAGTTGCCAATCGAATAAAAAAATCAAGAAGATTTGAAATATCAAAAGGGAATTCCAATGAGAGAGAAGGAGATGATAGAGAGAGAGAAATTAATATAAAAATAATGATGTGAAAAAAAATCATGGAGATATATTAAATCAAATCATTATTAAATAAAAAAGAATATGCAATTTAAAAAAATATATACATAAATGAAATATTAAATACAAATCAAAGGGTGTAGTTGGTATATTGGAAAATAGAAAATCTTGAAGTGGCTAAAATATGAAATTATAGACTAAGTGGCTAAATAATAAACCGACTCTCTAAAACTGGCTATTTACTTAATTAATTCTTTTAATTGCATTTTCGTATATTATTATTATTTAAAAAAAAAATCTTTCTTTCTTTCTCCCCCAATCAACTTCATTTTCTATTAAGTGGTGGCTATTTTATGAATTATTCCAAAATCTTAATACCCTTCATTAATTTTTAACCTCTCATCTTTACGATATTTATTTTTCCACCTCTCCTCCTTTACGTATTTTCCAAATTTCAACCTCCGATCCCGAGCTTGAAAAATCCTCGAGAGATATATTCCGGAAAAACCATAACTTTCCCGATAAAATCAACACTGAGAATCAAAATCCCGGTAATCAATTTGATTTCCATTTTTGTATTTTCCGCGATTCGAATAGTCAAACATCGAAATTTTAGGGTTTTTTTTCCTTTTGCTGAGGGATTCGATTATTGATTGCGATCTTTTGATCAATCTATGAGATTTGATCGAAATCGTTCTAAAGATGTATAGCAATTTCAAGGAGCAAGCTATAGAGTACGTGAAACAAGCGGTACAAGAAGATAATGCTGGTAATTACGCGAAGGCCTTTCCTTTGTATATGAACGCTTTGGAGTATTTCAAAACGCATTTGAAGTATGAGAAGAACCCTAAGATCAAGGAAGCGATTACTCAGAAATTCACTGAGTATTTACGCCGAGCCGAGGAGATTCGTGCTGTGTTAGATGATGGCGGTTCTGGAACGGCTTCGAATGGGGATTCGGGAGTTGCGACGAGGCCGAAAACGAAACCTAAGGATGGAGAAGGTGGAGATGGAGAAGATCCAGAGCAGGCTAAGCTTCGGGCGGGTCTTAATTCGGCGATTATTAGGGAGAAGCCGAATGTGAAGTGGAATGATGTGGCTGGATTGGAGAGCGCCAAGCAAGCACTGCATGAGGCTGTAGTCTTGCCTGTGAAGTTCCCGCAGTTCTTTACTGGTTAGTTTGATTCGTGGTTTTTTTTGGTTGATTGTTGGATATTACATGTAATGTGATGATTAATGTTGGATTACTGCGATGGAAATTAATGCTTGCTTGTCTTAATTGTATTGTATGGCTCATTTATGATTATGGAAGAGAGATGAGATTCTGAAGAATTGAATTCTAACTTGAGAATAATGGAGAATTTTATCTTATCTTATTGAATTGCTTGAATGCTTACTCTGTAACTAAGGACTAATTTCACATGATCTAACACTTGTTTAACTTGCCCTTTCTTGTTTCAAGTTGTATTATCGAGGTTTTTGTTTACTTCTTAGATTAAATCTTGTCATAGCTAATTATCTGGCTTTCTTAGGGAAGAGACGGCCATGGAGAGCTTTCTTGTTGTACGGGCCTCCAGGAACCGGAAAGTCATACTTGGCAAAGGCTGTGGCAACTGAGGCTGACTCAACTTTTTTTAGGTAATGTTTATGCCACTATTTGTTATATAACGACTGCCCTGGATGTTGTTTCTTAAAGTAACTGTGTAAGCAACTAAGCATCTTCAATTCTACTGCAGCTTTTATTTCTTATAAACCAACTGCTGCTCCTTAATTCTTATGAAAAATATGCAGTCGATATGATCAATATTATTTTAAATTGGTGTTTTTCTTATTAAATATTTTTCATGCTTCATGGTAGGGAACCTAGGTTGATAACAAATAATGCAGTGGTATTATTTTTTTTCCCAAGTATTTTGTACCAAGTTATCTCAAGAATTTACTATGACCGAGAATCTAATGGCATGTTGCTCAAAGGCTCTGTAGAAGGTTTCCTGGTTTTCATCATGCTTTGTTTACTTGTCAGGAAAGTTTAACAGGAAAATATGTCTTAAGGGAAAGGAAACTTGGGAAAGTAACAACAAAAGAAGAATATTGTACATAATTATTTGTAAGAGATAACCTTTTATGATGCACAATCTTGTTAAATGTAGATGATGTCTGCATGAAAGTCTGAGGATTTGAAGTGGTAGCAACCTGCTTTTTTGGTTCTTGAAGACAAAGGAAAATAGAATTACTTGACTTTTTTTCTTCTAAAAACATTAAAAAAAAGTTTATATGTTTGCATTTCTGGAGCACTGTTTGGGATGTATGGCAGTTGGAATGTTGTTGATTGAAATATGACCCATTATTTGGTTGCTACAAGAAACTTTTTTTTATTCCTAATTTCAGCCTATAAGTATCTTGTATTTTTTCAAATGAAGTTGAAAGGCCTCCTTCAAGAGGAGTTTGAGCATATTTACTGTGCAGACACATCAAACAGTTTCAAACCACAGGCTTTTCACTGTTATTTTGATAGTCATCATTTTCTCATTCTCTGGTTATGTTATAACCTGTCCCGTGTTACTGTTGTTATTGTTAGATATCCATTTACTTGGCATCCGGGAATAACCTTCAGTTTTCATTCTTTTTGTGACCATTCTATTTTAACACATTGTGCACATGCACACCCATCAACCTGTTTGGATACTTTGGATGTTTAAATGTTTTTATTAATCACTATGACAAAGCCACTGTCCTCTGGCATGGCACAACGCGGTTAGAGCGCTCTTTTGGCTTACTTGGGGGGGAGAGGAACAAAAGATTCTTTCAAGATTAGTATATGGACAGCCATAACCTTTGGGACGTTTTGATTAGGCTTCCATCTCTTTGAAGTGTGAATTCTAAAACTTTTTGTTATTTTACTCCTTTGATTGCCCATAATTGGAGGAATTTTTTAAAAATCTAATAGGGAAGGGGAAAGAGCATATTAGTAAATAATTGGGGTAGGTAGTTAGGGGTATTGGTTTATAAATAGAGTGATTGTGAGGGTGTGAAGTTATCCATGATATTTGTAAATTAGTCATTAGACTATTGAAAGGGAGAGTTCTAAGCCTCTCGAATGCTTAGGAGTTTTGTAATTGTTCTATTTTAATATAATATCACTCTGGTTCATATCAAAATCCTTGGGGTGCTTTTTGTTCATTTCATTCATCAATGAAATTGTTTATTATCTAAAAAATTAATTGCTAATCTAGTAAATTTTTTTATTCTGCTTTTACCTTCTGTTTCAAATTGAAGTTATTTTTGTTTCCTGCTGATAGCATTTCTTCATCGGACCTTGTTTCAAAGTGGATGGGTGAAAGTGAAAAGCTAGTATCAAATCTTTTCCAAATGGCTCGTGATAGTGCTCCGTCCATCATCTTTATTGATGAAATAGATTCCTTGTGTGGTCAGCGAGGTGAAGGTAATGAAAGTGAAGCTTCTAGACGCATTAAGACAGAACTTCTTGTGCAGATGCAGGTATTGTGTGTGGAGTAAGAAGATAAATATTTTATGTAGGAAAGGAGGGGGATAAATTAGTTTCTTCTGCTTCCTTTGCCTTTACCATGCATGTCTGTGGAAAATGCCTCTCTCATTTGTAGCTGACCTACTTTTAAATTCAAATTTCTTTTTGATGCATGTTCGAAATGGGCTTTGATTATGCTTAGAGGGTTGTATATTAGTTAAGAGTCCAAACAAATCCCTTGTTGAATCCAAATGCAACACGCACAATTCTTAAATGCCTTTTCCATGAGTTTTAGGCATCTGGGATATTTGTTCTGTCTGCAACTTACACATGATCTTCTCTGTATTGAAGGAGTCTCCAGATTGTTGAATTTTGATGCATTATGAAATCTATCCAATGTCATTTAATATCTTGTCATAATTTAGTAATCTACTTGATGTTACACTAATTTAATAATGATAAATTGTTTGGAAAAGACTACTTTACGATGCACATAGCAATTGAAATTTTTGTTATTTTTTTTCGGTTATGAGAAAGTGTAACACCAACCCTTTGACGAGGGGGTAAACAATTTGCAAAGTTGGTAGGTTGAATTTTTTTTCAGTTTTTTTTCAGTATTTTTTTAATTAAAAGAAACAATTGTGTAAAAGAATAAGAGTTATTTATTTGTTTTTTTCTTTTCAATTTACCTCTTTTGTTATTATTGTTATTTTCAAACTTTTTTTTTTTGGTAATAAATGAATCTTTTCAGACTGAATTATATATTTCTTGCATTTATAGGGTGTTGGAAACAACGATCAAAAAGTTCTTGTTCTTGCTGCTACAAATACTCCCTATGCTTTGGATCAGGTGATGGGGAATTGTCCTATTTTCATAGTGTCGTCGATTATGGAAATGTAATGCATGTTTGACTAATAATCAGTGTTTACAGGCCATTCGTCGTCGATTCGACAAGCGAATATACATTCCTCTACCTGATTTGAAGGCCAGGCAGCATATGTTCAAAGTTCGGGGAATTATATTTTATTCTTTCTTTTAAAGAGCAAGTTCCCCCCCCCCTCCACTGAGAATTGAACTCTGCTAATATGGCTTTACCTATTTAATTAGGTGCATCTGGGTGATACTCCACATAATCTGACAGAAAGCGATTTTGAAAGCTTAGCACGTAGAACAGAGGGTTTCTCAGGTTCAGATATCTCAGTTTGTGTAAGTGTCAACATTAACGGGATGATTTTGAAATCTTTTTACTGGTGTCTTGAATCTGAGTTCCATTGCTTGGCAGGTGAAGGACGTGCTCTTTGAACCTGTTCGTAAAACTCAAGATGCTATGTTCTTCATCGAGAATTCGAATGATATGTGGGTCCCATGTGGACCAAAGCAACCTCATGCTGTCCAAATATCTATGCAAGAGCTTGCAGATAAAGGACTTGCCTCAAAGGTACATTGGATTCTTCTTTCCAAGATAAATGTTTGAAATGGTAATACGATACTTGATGTGCAGCACAGGTGCTCCTCATGGCTGCTTATTACCATATTAGATTTGTATGCATGGTCCAACAAGATGATATGGAAAAGAAAAGCTTACCCCATTTTTCTCTGCAATTCATCTGGCTAAATGTTTTGCAAATGTCCTTGCAGATTCTACCACCCCCAATTACAAAAACAGATTTTGACAAGGTCCTTGCGAGACAAAGGCCTACGGTGAGCAAAACTGATCTCGAGGTTCATGAAAGGTTTACGAAAGAGTTCGGAGAGGAAGGGTGATTACTTTGTCACGATCCTATAAATTTAATCATCACGATTGGGTACAACCCCACAAGAGATGTATTTTATTTGTCATTCCGGAACCGAAAAAATTATATCCTTTTCATTTGTTCATTAAAAGGGAAGCAGATATGACGTTTTGTATGGAGCACAGAACCTTAAAGTCTGACGTTTCTCAAATTTCATGCCTCAAATTGTGTATAGTTACAAAAATGTGGAATAATGAACACTGTTTGGCTAGATTGTTTTGCTTGTAGAGTTCCTTTTGTTGAAGTGCTTTGTTTTTTCAGGAAATTTTGCTCTGCTATTTCTTGTGACTTCTGGTATATTCCAACAAGGAATGGAGGGGGAGCTTCTGCTGATCATGGATTTTCTATCTAATACAACATTTTTATTTTTGGTTATTTCACATGGCCAGACTTGTAGACAGATCGTGATCCCAGTTCGTTGCATTACTCAAGTCAGGTTTCTGTAGAGGCATTAAAAAAAATTGATTTAAGATTTAAAAAGTGAAAAATAATTTGAAAATATATTAGAACAATAAATTTAATTTTTAACACACAATAATTATTAAAGTAGTCACATTACTCTATGATGACGGTAATTGAAAAGAAATAATTAAAAGTTGCAAGTAGTGAAAGTGAAATAACGTATTGACCAATGATTTCATTGCAACAAAATTTATTTATAATTAATTATTTTATAGCAAAGGGAAAACGTGCAAAAATAAGCTGTCTGATTTAGTAAATCTATTACCATAGTGGTTGATTCTGTTAGAAATTTGTATTGTCATCCTTTCATTCGGACAGTGTTCCGCCCATGTGATTCAGTAAATGGAATCCAACCAACTAATCGAAACCCGAAACTACCCCTCTTCTCTTCACCTAATGAGAGGGCTATTCCCGTCATTTAACATTCCAGCCTTAAAAAACCCTCATTTTCTCTCTCTCAATTCATCCACCAGGAAAATGGGGAAAAAGGGTAACTGGAGCTGGAGCTCGGCCCTAATCGGAGCAGCATCAGCAATGGCGGCAACAGCAATCGTTTCAGCAAAACCCAAAGACCCAACATTTCATCTCATTTCAATCAAACTCACTTCCTTCAAAATCCAACCGCCCATTCTCAACGCCGAACTCATCCTCACCGTACACGTCACCAACCCCAACATCACCCCAATCCATTACTCCTCCACCACCATGTCTATCTTCTACGACGGTTCTCTCCTCGGCTCTGCAGATGTGGAAGCAGGTTCTCAAGAACCAAGGTCTTGTCAGGTTCTTCGGCTCCCGGCCCGGCTCGATGGAGTGAAACTAGCAGCTCATCATGGGGGGAGGTTCATCGGCGATTTGGCTAAGAGAGAGATGGTGCTTGATGCTAAGGTTGATATTGGGGGTTTGGCCAAAGTGCTGTGGTGGAATCATAAGTTTAAGGTTCATGTTGATAGTCATCTCATTGTTGATCCTGTTTTTCTTGATGTTCTTGATCAGGAAAATAATGCTCAACTTGAACTCTCTTTTGCTTGATTTACCTTTTTGAATGTGAATTTAGTGCTCGATATAATAATATATAGCTTTGTTTAGAAAATCCATTAGTGATTTATTATGAGCGATGGTGATCGTTTTTATTATAACGTTAAAATATTTGCTATATTCATTTGTAATAGTATTACGCGTTACATTTTCCGTTAGATATAGGTCAAACCTAAATATAATTTAAATGGTTAAGCGGTATGAAAAATTTAGGATAGTTTTTGGTTGCTGATTATTTTATGATTGGAATGAAGGGGGGAGTTGAGTTTGAACCTATTTATTGAATAAAAAAAATCTGTAATTATTAATCTAAAATTACAAATCATCATAACTTTGAAGCTGATTGAAATGGTCTCTCTTTTTGGAAATGATGAAATTCCAGTTAATATATGAAATATTATGGTTGGGAAATATAAATGGTAGGTTGATATTCCATTATTCACAATCAGATACACTTTCCAAGAGCATTTGCTTTGCATTTAGTTTAGTCATTCCTTGTTAATTGTTATTTCCGTGGAATTTAACAGTCTAATCTGGGCTTTGGGCTTTTAGGTCTCGAGTGTCTAACTGGGTTTGAGCATCGGGTCCGGCCCGTGACTCGGATTTTTTTCACTTTCAAATTTATTTAAGAAATATTTACAGGAATAGCCCATTTTTGGGATTTTTGACCTTTAAAATAGGCAGTTAAGGGTTATTGACATCTATTCTCATTTTTACCTTTTTAACCTTTGATGATATCATTTTGCTGTGAAATGTCTAAAAAACCATTTTCTTATCTTCTTCTATGAAACCCTTTTCTTATCTTCCCAATATTATCTCTTCTATCTTCCTCACTCACGACGGCAGCGGCGGTTGGTGGTATAAAACGTTTGAAAAACCTCTCTTGTCTCGATTTGGGTATGTATGACTTTGGGTTTTTGGGATTAGAAAAAATATATGGGTTGCCTCGAAATTTTGCCTTAAAATCCGATTTTGGTGGACCCAAATCCTCAATAAAGGATTTAAGTGAACCGAATATATCATTTAATTTCCTTAGGTTTCTTTTGATATATAATCTAAAATTACAAATAATAAAATATATAATTTAGTTTCATTTTTTATACGTCATATAGTAGGAGGAGATCCTCTTCAGGAGGCAAGTATTCTCCATAAAAATATACATGAAAGATATTCTTACTTAAAACACCCTTTTGAGGAGAGAAAAAATTTGATATCTTGTTCGCCATATAAAAAATGTGTTGGAAATAGAGATATACTGACCCAACTGTTTTTTTGAAAAAAAAAAAACTAATAAATTACATAATCTACTCACTGTGCTTGTAGATATATAATTAATTATCATTGAATCTTATTTAATAAATTGTTGAATAGTATTTATATAAATATTTAGTCAAGTTTCAATAATTTTTTTAAAATAAAATTTAATAAATATATTGAATTATAATGAATAAAAATACAACATCGATATATTATTTCAATACACAAATTATTAGTTTTTTTTAAGACATACAAATTAAACTAATATCCTTTAGTCAAAGGTATCATCTTTAAAATCAGTCATCTAATATATAATCCCTATGAAAACAATAGGTATCTTTATCAACTTATACGTTTTTAGACTAATCTCATTAATATCAGGTTGGCCTAATCGGTTAAAAATGTTATTTTTCATGTAGTCAATTAATATAAAAATTACTTTCAATCACATAATCTGCCACACTCAAAATTCCAAGAGTGGTCATAAAGGGAAATGGAATGGAATCTTCAAATAGGAGCTGTTGCCCATCTGTTTAATTGTTGTCAAGTTATCTATTTTTATCAGTAATCAGTCTAATAATAACACTCTAAAATAAAATTAATAGATCTAAAAAGGAAGAAAAAACAAAGTCAAAAGTTATTTGAAAACCCATCATAAAAGAAAAGAGAAATAAAAGGAGGAGAAAAGGAGAAGCCTTGTTGAAGCTGCCAATATTAATTTCACTATTAAATTACTCTTTCCTTCTCCTCCTTCGATCTCTTCTCTCTCTCTCTCTCTCTACAAATTCCCACCTCCATTTCTCTCTCTCTCATCGGCTTTCTTATTCTCCTGTGAAAAACAAAAAAAGACCATTATTGAAGAAAAGGAAAAGGAGATAGGGACAGAGAATTCTGTTAAATGGTTCTCTTTCTCACGTTTTATTCTTTCTTCAACCCAATTCTTCTCTAACCCAAAAATACCTTCTTTATTTCGTTCTTGTCAGCGTTTTCTTTTTTCTCTCTCAAACCAAATTCTTTCTTTGTTTCTGTTTTATGAAAAACATTTTTGGGGTTTCTTTTATCTACCCAAGAAAAGGAAACGATAAAAGAAAAAACTTTATTTTCTGTGTCCTCCATTGCCAGCCATGACTGAGGTTCTTCATTCCCCATCACATTTTGTATCTTCTCCAAGAAGTGTTTCTTCTTCTTCTTCTTCTTCAAACCCTTCTGGTGTTTTGTCTGCAACCCCATCTAATGATGGATCTCTCACCATTGACATGCATCTTCAAACACCCACTTCTTTTTCTGAAGATGAAGATGGGGATGAAGATGGGAATGGGGATGTGACTGTGATAAACTGTGAGGGGGAGGATAGGAAAGACCGTTTCAGGCATAGAAGGGATCAGCTTTCATTGTTGGCTTTGATTGTTACCCTTATCAGGAAATCTTTAGTTGTTTGTAAGAGTGACAGAAGGGAGATTTGTTCAATGGAGATTGGTTGGCCAACCAATGTGCGCCACGTCACTCATGTTACTTTTGATAGGTTTAATGGATTCTTGGGTTTGCCTGTTGAGTTTGAACCTGAAGTTCCTACAAGGGCTCCCAGTGCTAGGTACATTTTCTGGATTTCATGATTTTCTGTTTTGGAATTGTTTATCTGTTAGTTTTGGATGGTGGGGTTTTGCTTCTTTCTTTATTGGTTTTGTGTGATTCTTGAAGTTTCTAATTTTTTTGTTTGTTTGTTTAATTTAGGGCTCTTGCTCTTAATTATACTTTTATCAGTTGCAATTCTGAAAATTGGAGTTCATTGTAGGTGTTTGTGGTTCAACCTTCCCCAAGTCTGATTGATGTTTGCAATAATAATGTTTTGTTTCTTTTGTTGTGAACATTTGACGCCTTTATTCTTCTTCTTCTTCTAAAAAAATGAAGTTTTATTCATCGGTTGGGGCGGTAGGAGGATATGATTTATTCATTAATGTGTTTCTATTCCTGGAGTTGTAGCAGAATTGGAAATTTGTTAAGTTTTTCGTTTTCCTTCTTAAAATGTATTACATTTTAAAGTTGAAGAGTCATGTCATTTCACTACCTAACCTGAAATGGAAAGAAAACGAAAGCCTAAAAATTGGTTTCATGATGAAATATATTTTATAAATCCATATCAAATGTACAAATCTTTTGATTTTATATTTCTGCCTCATTAATACTGTGTTTATATCATTCCATAATTCTTGCTGCGTTTTCGGTGCTTTTTCTTTGCCTTAATGTTTGACATCCATTGAGTGCTTTCTTACGCCTATAATATCACTTTTGTCATTTGTTATATTTTTTCAGTACAACTGTGTTTGGAGTTTCGACAGAATCCATGCAGATGTCATATGACACTAGAGGGAATAGTGTGCCAACAATTCTTTTACTAATGCAACACTGCCTGTATGCTCAAGGTGGCTTGCAGGTATACAAAATTGTTCTTATGTTTAACATAACTCTGTTTTAATAATTTACCTATCCCAAGTACTGCTTGAGTAATGGCACTGAGGCCAGGTTTTAGAGACTATAAAATTTCTTGAGTCTGTTATCATGATGATGGAGATAAGATGAATTTTAAGATCAATGCAAATGCTAGTTGTTTTTCACTGCTCATATGCTTAACATTTTATTCACCCTAGTGCATCTGAATCTTGACACCTCCAGGCTGAAGGGATTTTCAGAATTAATGCAGAAAATAGTCAAGAGGAGTTTGTACGGGATCAATTAAATCGAGGAGTGGTACCAGAAGGCATTGAAGTACATTGTTTAGCTGGCCTTATCAAGGTGATCTCATTTTATCTATGGTCCCACAGAGATGTATTTTTGAAATGGGGAATTAACTAATGCTGCAGATTGGTTTGTGAAAGTTGTATAGAATCATTGAAAGGCTTATAAAATGAAAAAAAATCATATCCATTATAGTTCATGACTCCATGTTAAGCAGAAAACAGAATGCCTTAAAGAATTTGAACAAATATGAAATAGCCATTGGGTGTGATGGTCTGGTGTTCTACTCATGTAAATAGCCATCTAGGTATGTCCAATTGAATACACATGCCCGGGAAAAGGAACACTCTCTATGTAGCTGGATCGTTGGTTTCTTCTTGACATAATATATGTAATAGTTAATTTTAGTAACCTTAGATGCTAGATGCAGAAATTGCCGTCATTGTGAATTCTTTTTGGAAGGTTTAATGCACCAAGGAATGATAGTTGTAATATGTTCTTTTTGGGACTTTACTGCATAATGATTTTTCTTTTCCTTTCATATATGACTATAGAGTATTACTGATTTTTTGCAAAATCACTGATCGTTAATCTAACTAGGCTTGCCAGTTTTGGCCATTGAATGTTGTTACTTTCTCTGCGAGTAATATCGACTTCCATTCTGTATGCTCAACTTTTAGTCGATAATTTTTTTTCCCATGCAGTTCAAATGATCTTTCAGAATTTAGTATTCACGTCCTTGATTAACAGTTTTGTATATTTGCTTCATAGGCTTGGTTCAGAGAACTCCCAGCTGGGATTTTGGATTCTCTATCCTCGGAGCAGGTCATGCAATGCCAGACAGAAGAAGAATGTGCTGATCTAATCAGACTGCTACCTTCTACTGAAGCTTCTTTGCTAGACTGGGCAGTCAACCTGATGGCAGATGTTGTCCAACAGGAACATTTCAACAAAATGAATGCTCGCAACATAGCTATGGTCTTTGCACCAAATATGACTCAGGTGAAACTCAAGTGGCTTTTGTTTAGTAGAGTCCAGGGATCCTAAATATTGTTCCTAACTTCCAAGTCAACATGGTTCAAATTTATATGGAAATTTCAGTATTTTGACGTCCAATTCCAGTTCCTGCATGCATTAAGGTTTCTTTGAAAGAAAAAAAACCGTTTTTTGGAAGCCTGTGTATGCATATGCAAACCAACATTGTGGATAGTGTGCTCAAATCCAATATAATGCAATAACAAATAAGTTGGCTTTCCCATATCGTGGACATTTCTATTGCTTTATTTATTAAACTAAGTACTTCTAGAATCATCATGCAACATACACGAGTTTTCTTTACTTGAAGGGGAAGGGGGTTCATAAGATGATCATTGTATACTTGATCCATCTGATGGTGGTCTTTTGGCATATTTTTGGTGCAGATGGCTGATCCTCTGACTGCGTTGATGTATGCTGTCCAAGTAATGAACTTTCTCAAGATGCTTATCTTAAGGACGTTGCGGGGAAGGGAAGACATGATTCTGGACTCTGCTGTTACACATTTAGAGCCATCTGATGAAAATGGAAACCAAAGTCCTTCACAACCCTGCCTCGGAACTACTGTCACCATATTTCAAGTGGTAGAGCAGACCGTGCCTGAATTTTCAGCTGAACCACCTGTTCTAGAAACTCATTCTGACTGTAACGAAGGCACAAAGATCTGTAACGGGGATGTTTTTTCATTGAGCTGCATTGAGAAACTGTTTGCTGGTGGATATGGAGCCTCAGTGAATGCACATGAAGATAAAGGTGTTCCAGTCGATGGCGTAAAGGCTCTAACCTACACTGAAAAGAGCAAGACTGATGAACCATATGATGCAAATATGAAAAAGGGAACTGACAAATTAAATAGCCAGAAATCTGTATTGCAAGTCATGGGGCCTATAGAGAAGAAGGGGCTCAGCAACCTGAGTTGTATAAATTCATGGACCGAAAGAATTGAAGCGTGGCGATAAAACAGGTGATCTGTGATGAAAACGCGTTGTATGCTATTAACAATTTTTCACATATGTTTCAGCATTACATTACTTGGTGGTTTGAAAGTGGCCATCACACTGACTGCACTAAAAGAGCATAATGTGACTCATGCTTGCTTCATGCATTTGCTCTCTTAAGTAAAATTGGCAACATGGATTGCCTCATCAGTTCAGTTATAAGAGCAATTCATTAATTCTAAGCATCTGCACAAAGCATGTGCTTAAATCTTACTAATCTGGTGAAGGGATAAAAATGCATTATTTGAAGTGGAATATCAGTTTTGACTACATGGGGTGGTAGGCTTAGCAAAACTTTATTTGATTTCTAAACGAAAATTGCATATTGTAATAAAGAAGGTAACAATATCTGGAAAAGCAATGACGTGTTACTTTAATAGCCAGCATCAATGGGTTGGCAATAGTCATTGCAACATCCCCATCGACAGTGAAAGGAAAGCCAAGCATCTGAGGGTGTCTGTCATGTGAGAAGTATCAATTAGAATATTCCTCATATTCTAGCCAAGTGTTGAAACTATACGAGACAGGTAAAGAAATATCATCACAATTTCTATGTTCATGTGTGAACGAGGTTAGAGGTTTGAACTTCACCCTCGTTGTTAAAATCATCGTCGATAGAAAGTGTTATAACTATTAGGAAAAAAAACCATCCAAATCATGTTAAATAATCTAACACTTAACATGGTATAACTAAATAACAAAACAGCAGGAATAATTTTATATGGAAAGTTGGAAATCCATAAAATAAAATTACATCTGTCAGGAAAAAGTTGCAATGAATTCAAAATTTGGTGCCTATTGTATTTGGTAAATTTTGGTATGGCATGACATATCCATTAGATTTTTTTTTTTTCCTGCCAAATGTTTGTAATGATTTCTAGCAACATAAAAATGCTATATCCACAGAGTCATACATATTTTAATTTTCAAAACAATGGTAACCACCAAATCTAGGATTGATTCTACAACCACCCATCCTTGTTCCACTTTGACAGAACCAAAAAGCAAGAGGGAAAATCAGCTGTACTAATTAATAGAGCCTTTTTCATTTCCTATCTCGTGCATCCTTTCTATCCAGTTCACCTACAAAAACTCATCTCTTTCAGTCCTTAATTTTCTCTTTCATTGCCATGGCTTCCTGTGGAAGCCTCCACCACATATCGGAAAAGCCATTGACTGAAAATCAAACTCTTCTTGAGTCTCTCACATCATCATGGAGCCAAAACATCAAACCTGTTGAGCCAACAGAGCAATCTTCTTTCTCTGAGCTATTTGGTGACCTCTATTTCAAAGACAATCCCACATCACCTTTATCTTCCAAAAACTCAAGCTCAACAAACGAAAACCGGGACGAGAACAAAATCCCATCAAAAGAACTCTCTTTCCCGTTCCCTCATGAAACCAATTACTCCAGCTTCAACAAGAATGATGGTGTCTTTTCCTCGATGAAGTCCGGAAGTTTGCAACTTTGCACAGAGGGACTTGGATTTGAAAGCTTTGATGATGTTGAGGACTTTCAGGGTGAGGAGATGAGTGAAAACTGGAAGATCAAAGAAGAGAAAGTAGCAAGTACTTCTGAAAAGAATTTTGAGACGGAGACTTTGAGTGGCGAATTTCGGAGGTCGGGGATGAGTAGTGGAGCTTTCCCTCCACCTATTTCTTTCATAGGAAAGAGTGGAGTGTCAAGAGTTTGCTTCAAGTCCTATAGGCAAGATGGAAGATTTGTCTTAAAAGAAGTAAGAATTCCTACTCAGGAATTTATACAAGCTCATAGAGAGAATGGACGTTTGAAACTACAACTCATTATACCAAATGATGATATCCTGGAAGAGGAAGGGGAAGGGGAAGGGGAAGATCAGCACGATGATTTAGAAGACAACAGTGGAGAAAATGAAGAAGAAAATGGTGTTTGACAATGGATGAAGCTTGAAAGGTAGCAAAAGAAGGGCCAAAAAACAGTTTGTAGTCTATTTTCTTCTTTTGTGTTAGTTTACATTCAATTTAAAAATAAAAAAAAACTAATAACTGTTGTTATGTGTCAAGCTAGATCTTGATGGTTAATAGTGAAAAAGATATATGAAAGAGCAATAACCTAAATCTATAGTAGGGGAAAAAATCCCTCTTTATGTAAAGAGAATTTCCAGATAAATTTTTATTTTTTATTTTTTTTCATATGACATATGTGAGTGTCTTGACTAGTTTGCACGTATCTCAACTAATCTACGGTAATACTAGAAGACCTTATTTGACCACTAAGAAGTTTACAACGAAGATTTATTAAAGCAATATTGTTTTGCATGAATTGATAATTGGACATGACTAATAGTAAAAAAATCATAAGAAAGATGTTATTCTAGAAAATCAAGAGAAAGTTAGTTTTTATGCTTAAGGTAGTGTTTTTCCATCAGGGACATGAAGAGAATTTTGTCAAAAATCCTGAATAGAATCAGTTTCATTAGTAAGAACAATTGAATGAGATGAAACTATGGGATCTTTGTAGAGAAAGGCCATTGTCTGACTCTTTACAGCTTCCATTTTTTTCAATTCAATCCAGTGGCTCATCCAACATATTTTGCCTCTACTATTTTGCAGAAGACACACAATGGCCCAAATAATCTAAACACTTAAAAAAATACGTGGATGCGTTTAATATGAGTTTATATAACTTGTGATTGAGGTATGAGTTTATGTACGATATAAACTAATGTTTATTTGAAAAATAATTGTATTGAAGCAAATTGGTAGGTTTAAAAAAGTGAAATGAATTAGTGTAGTGTACTCTCATCGAAATAACAATATGAAGATTTCCTAAAAACCAATTATGAAAATCACTAAGTATGATTGTTAACAAAATCGAGCGGGGATCTAAAATCACGATTTAAAAAGTTGGAGATGGGGATGGGGATGGGGATTTACGCGAGCAAATTTTCACGTTGTGAAATACAATTTTTTTCTTTTTAAATCTCATAACTTTTTTGTTATATTAAAATCTTGTGTTATGTCATATATTTTATAATTTTAGGTATATATATATACATATTTATAAAAAAAAAAAAAACTTTTAATAATATGAAAATTTAATAATTGAATGCTATTAACAAAATATTTATTATTTACCTACATAATTTTGGAATCACAATGTAGGGGCAGTTCTCATTTCGGTTCTTGAATTTCAAAAGAAAGAAAATCATCATCATCTTCACTCAGCATAAGCGAGGATTCCTAGTTCCCTTTAGTACAGTTTCTCCTTGATCCGTCCTCACAAATTTGTTTGACATCCCTAAATCAATGTAACAAAATATATTAACTCATCATGTAAACGTTTAATCTCAACTACAAAATCACTTACTTCAAGTCACAAAATCTAACATGAAAACATAGTTAGAAGTGTTTTCAAAATAGTCAAATATAATCATAAAACGAACATAAAAATTAATATCAATAAAAATAGCTTCATGTAATTTAAAAATGTACATTCCTAACTAAAAATCAAAAGAAACAATAATAACTCAACTCATAAACAGGTTGTTATACCATAATGAATTTGGATTATGGAAAATAGATCATTGAGAATATGATTATTGTATTTGGTTATACGACAATAAGATTTGTATAATATAATTTGATTTTTTAACTTAATTATTATCTAAATTTCAATATAAATTTTTAAACTTATTTAACTGTATAAATTAAATTAAAACCATCAACCATATTTAAAAAATAATTATTTATAAGTCTTAAAAATAAAAAATTTAAAATAAAAATTTGTAATATTAAATTAAATAATTAAACGAAATAAAAAAATAAATGTAAGGGTCCATTTAAGTTTTTTTCTCTCGAGTAAATTTACGAACAACATGTAGTTTGAACCGGCATAATATAAGGTTAAATCGTAAATAGAAATATAGTACGGGGCTGATATTGTAATTTCATCTTTGGTGGGGTCGATGACCCATCCCTCTATGCCTATTGCAACAATAAAATCTCTTCGTAAAAATTAGAACCCTAGGGTTTGTTCCTGGAGTTAAAGCCGAGGCTCATTCGTTTTCTTCAAAGCTTTCGGATTTTCGCAGACTTCTCTTTGTAGATTTGGAGAAATTCCCTCAGATTGCTTCTTTGGTACACCTTTTCTCCTTCTTCTTATTTTCTTCCATCTATCTTCCCGTCTTTCGTTTTCCGTTTTCCTCTGTGTTTTCCCCCCCGTGATTTTTGATAGTTTGAGTCAAAACTTGGATCTTTACCTTATTTTTCTTGCATTCTATTTCACTTTGACCATTATGGTAATGATAATGCAACTGATTTTGAAGTTGGGGATAAATTTTGAAGTACGGCAGTTTTTGTATGCCGATGCTTTGTAAATAATCTTTGGAAGAGGGGACGAATGTTCACTCGATTCATTATTGGGTTTTCATTCTTAAGCTTAAGCTTGGTGTCAAACTGAAGACTTTAAAATTGAATTATTAAGGACATAAATAAATGGTTTGGTTGATTAGATTTCCTGTGTTTCGTGGGGTTCAACGTCGAAAGGTAGATTTTAGACGAGGGAAAGTTATAGAATTGCATATAGCTTACTAATGAAGTTGTTGCGATTTTTTTTAACGAAATCGATTAATTTAAGCCCGACTTTTGCACCATAATTATGTATTTTGAGGCTTGTAGCTTTCAATTCTTTTGGGATAGGGAAATCCCAGGACCTCTAACTATGATTTTTTTTTTTTAAATATTTGTAATAAATTGATTCTAAATTCAATTTTGTTGTCATAGACAGAGTAGTTGGATTTTAGGTACTCCAAACCATAAAAAGTTATCAAGAAACTTAATTGGACTTGGATGTGTAATCCATAAACTTCATTGTTTCCAGTGCTTAGGTTTTGTATGTGATGAATAGAGATATCTTTGGTCGGTAAGCATTTTAACAGCTTCATAAAGAGTACATCCTCACTGATATATTATTCAATGGATGCTTCTCTTCCGAATTTCCCCCCCTTCTTTACTCCTGCTCAGGGTTTGTATGTGATGATAGAGCTACGTGGGATTTGATATCTGATATTTTTACTTAACATTATGAATGACTGTGGAACTGTTGATGATGATTCCCCCATCTGATTATCATCATTTTTTTGGCAGGGCTACTAAGCTTGGTACGTTGTTTGGAACTAGTATATGTTTTTGTGAGAATGGACAAATTGAATCTCCATTTGTAGCCCCAGTCTGATTCCTTTTTTGTCTAAACCTTTTATATCAAAATGGTTCCATTGGATCTCATATGCTACTTTGTGTAGCATTATTATGTCCTTGCATTAACATAAAGCATTCAATTGTCTCCGTAATTAATTCTGCTGTCATTAACATTAGTTGCGTGAGATGTTCACAAAATGAACACCCCTTGAAATAAAGACATATAAAGCTTAATTTGTCAATATCTTTTTTTGGCATGACAATCATTCTGATTTCTAAATATTCGTATCTTTATGTTTTGTGCCACCTCCGTAATTCTCATTATAATCACTCAGACTCTTTAGCCGGTCTCTTTTATGCTGCAAGTGTTGTTATAAACATTATCCCTCTATAAAAAGGTCTTTCACATTTCTACTATCCCCTTGAGTCATTTCTCATGACAACTTTTCATTTCAGATTCATATTTTGCTACTCCATTTGGCCTTTCTTTTTGTTTCCTCCTCTCAGTAATTTTATATATCTTCCCATGAATTCTTCTGGCCTCTGTGCCTTCTTCACAGTTACCTTGCAAGCTTGTTTAATTAGACCAATAAGATGCCAAGGGGAAAGGGAAATGCTTCATCCACTGCTAGGCCAGTTGAACCGGAAAAGCCGAATGAATCTGAAAAGCCAGTTGATTCTGATGAGAGGGTAGATCTTGATGTTGATAATGATCCTGAGGAGGCAATGGAAGAAGAAGTTGAGTATGAAGAAGTAGAAGAGGAGGAGGAAGAGGAGGAGGAGGAAGAGGTGGAAGAAATAGAAGAAGAAGTTGAAGAAGAGGAGGAAGAGGAGGAGGATGTCGAGGAAGAAGATATTGAAGAAGTGGAGGATGATGAAACCAATGACAATGGAACTGGCAATGACGAGGATGAAAAGAAAAAACATGCTGAGCTTCTTGCCCTACCTCCTCATGGTTCCGAAGTATATATCGGTGGTATTCCTCAAGATTCTTCTGAAGAGGATTTGAGGAGTTTTTGTGAGTCTATTGGAGAAGTTACTGAGGTGAGATTTTCAGTTAGTATTTATTACATGTGCTGATTATGTGCCATTCATGTGGGTTAACGAATTTCTGTAACCGGTTGCTACAAGCAGGTTCGCATTATGAAAAGTAAAGAGTCAAATGAGAATAAGGGTTTTGCATTTGTTACCTTCAAAAGTGTAGAGTTGGCTTCTAAAGCCATTGATGAGCTGAACAGCACTGAATTCAAGGTATCACTAATTGTCACTCTGGTTTGTTGTCTACCCACTGATTTGCTCTGATACATTAAGTGCTACGTTGAAAACTAATGTTGAGTATTTGTAGGACCTTTGATGTTTTGGAACTTGCTATGCCTTTTTTCATGGTCTGAGTTCTTTATCATCTCTTTCTCTCTGCTTGTACATGTGACAGGGTAAGAAGATAAAATGTTCTTCATCCCAAGCAAAGCACCGTTTGTTCATTGGCAATGTTCCTAGAAGCTGGGGTGAGGAAGATCTTAGGAAGGTTGTGACAGATATTGGGCCCGGAGTCACTGCTGTGGAACTAGTAAAGGTTAGTGGGATGGAATCTTCATGGTTGGTTCTTTTATTCTTGGACTTTATGCTTACACAATTCTTGGTTGCAGGATATGAAGAATACAAACAATAACAGGGGTTTTGCTTTTATTGACTACTATAATCATGCATGTGCTGAATTCTCAAGGCAGAAGATGATGAACCCAAAATTTAAGCTAGATGATAATGCTCCAACTGTAAGCTGGGCAGACCCTAAGAATGCTGATTCCTCTGCTGCTTCACAGGTCTTGTCAAATTGCTTGTAGTCTCTGTACATTTTTTGATACACGGGTTGGGTGGGGTCCACACCCCTACCGTCTTGGTTACAAAACAAGTAACTTTATCACATTTTCTAATGTGGTTTGTGCTTTTAGTCTTTGTATATAATGCTATGAAAGAATTGATTACCCTGATCAGGCATTGTTTTTTAGCATTTACTTTTCTGTTAACTAAATATTTTATCACATATTTTTAATTGATTTTTGTTGTGTAAAGTTTTATTATAGTTGCATATGAGCAACGTTTATGGTTGCAGTTTATTAAGCCTTGTAGGTTTTGTGCTTGTTTGATTTAATATTTAATGGGAAATAAATTTTTCCATGTCAAACTTCCAGTTAATGTTTTTTTTTTTGGTATTCATTGCCTTCTCAGTTGCAGAATACTTGCCGAGTCTTGTCATGTTTGATCTCAAACTTTATTTACCGGTGATTTTTCCAGTCATATTGATCTAATTATGGTCCATACAGGTGAAGGCAGTTTACGTGAAGAATTTACCAAAGAATGTAACTCAGGAGCAGTTAAAGAAACTTTTTGATCATCACGGAAAAATTACGAAAGTGGTTTTGCCTCCTGCAAAATCTGGACAGGAGAGGAATAGAATAGGTTTTGTGCATTTTGCAGAGAGGTCCAGTGCTATGAAGGCTTTAAAAAATACTGAAAAATATGAATTGGATGGTGATTATTTGTTCTGGCTTTTATATTTTATTTTTTGCTTAATGGACCATAAAATCGCAGGTTATCAATCTGTTTTTTCATACTCACTTTCAGGTCAAGTTTTGGAGTGTTCTCTTGCAAAGCCACAGGCAGATCAGAAGTCTGGAGGATCAAGTAGCCAAAAGTCGGGATTGCTTCCTAGTTATCCACCTCGTGTAGGATATGGCATGGTTGGTGGTGCGTACGGTGCTGTAAATGCAGGATATGGTTCTTCTGGTTTCGCACAGGTGAAATCCTTGTGCATATATGATTCCTCATTTGTTCAATAATTCTTGTGCACACGTATTTAATCCTTCATTTGATGTGTGTATAATTGAAACTCTAGAAAAAAAATCTTTCAACATCTTTCTTGGAAAAGTGCTTCATTATCTATTTGCCGTTCATTTTTTCGTATTAATTTAATATACTTTCTGATTATATCATATCAAAATTGCAGCCCTTGATCTATGGAAGAGGACCGACTCCTGCTGGCATGGCAATGATGCCAATGTTGCTGCCTGATGGACGGATCGGCTATGTCTTGTAAGTTCAATCTTTCATGTTTTCACCTTTTTATATACCTTAGTATTTGAATATGGCAGAGGATTGCAGTATAGGCTATCGAATGGGATGACATTAATCACATTGATGTTGTTGTTAAGTTCTTTTTGTCAAGCGTGTCCACTTCATTTCTCTAGTGGGGGAACTGAATGCTTTTGGGTAAACCAGTCAGCTGTTATGCCATCTGGTGGTTTTTTCTGGGCTGAAAATAGTTAAGACAGATTATCCTAATAGTTTTTTCTACCTTGTTCTTAGTCGTGGTATTTCGCAAAACATCTTGAACAAAATTATTGTCAGCTCGATTAGCTTTTGGGTAGAAATACATGTAATTGCCTCGAAACCAGTACAATTGTAATTAAATGTTTCAAGTTTCAAGTGTACAAGATTTCTAGTACTGTACTTCTGTTGTGATATAGCTGAAAAAGCTGCTGAATATTTCTGCGCAGGCAACAACCAGGAACACAGTTACTAACACCGCCTCCACATCCAAGAAGTGGTGGGGGTGGCGGTGGAAGTGGCGGTAAGAGTGGTGGCAGTTCAAGTAGTAGGGGTAGACATTCACATTCACATTCACATGAAGGTGGTGGCCATGGGCGTAGGTATCGTCCATATTAGTTACAGCTGTTGAATGTTGTTCGTCATTTGGAAAATTTCTGCAGAAATGTACCTTGCCTCCTAACATCGCAATAGTAGATTCTTCAATATTGAGAAAAATGGAGTGAGCTAATTTATTGATTGTGTAATGTGCTTGTTTGTTTTCTATTAATTAATACTATCCGGGTTCCAGCTTACATCAATTAATGTGTTTTTGCCTTGTTCCTTACCAATTTTAGACCAGAAATTACGTTTTAGTTATTGCCTTGTCTATTAATTAAAGGGTTAAATGGTTTGCATTATTTACTTGAAAATATTTTACAACGTCCATAAGCTTGTGACTGGCAACCATACAAAAATATTTTTGGTGTTATGATGGGTTCTAAAAATAGATCTGTTTTTGTTTTAAAAGTCTTTCGAGTATTTATAAGTTACAAGAGTAGGTTTTTTACGACTCATCTGTTTATAAATTTGCAATGAATAATGATTTTAATTTTGTAATCCAAAACTATTTTTGGGAACAACTTTTAAATAATTTCTCCGACAACTATTCCTTGTTTCATATTTTAGCCACTGGATGCATTGAAATGGTAATCAAGCAGAAGTTAGTCTCTCAAGTCCATTGATTAAGTTAGATACGTTGTATACTATTTTCTTGACAATTCTGTTGAATAACTTTTTTTACTATTATATTATCTTCTATTTTTTTAAATCCCTAACCCCGCGTCATTATTTATCATAAATTACCTTACCTTTAAATAGTTGACATTTAATTGATATAGAAATTTATCATTTTTACAAAAAAAGAAATTGTCAATCATCTATTTTCTAAAGTATAAAAGCAGCCACCCATAACAAAATTCCATCATTTTAATTGAAGTGGGCTTCACTTCAAATTACATAGTATCATAACATCAATAGATTCCCCCAGCAGAGTAGAGTCCCTTGTACCAATGGCAATTAAACCCAGCAATCAAACACACAAGCAAGATAAGCCATTGTTGTTAGTCAAGGCAAACACACCCTCATTCCAAAGGAAACATTTGGGGTAGATGAATTTGAACCCTGTAAAATCTATAGTTTATGAAGAAAAAATATCTATAACACAACTACCCACAAAAGAAACACCCCATAAAACTTTTCTCCATATTCTTTTGGAGAATATATAGAAATAGAACACAAATTGTCCTTTTCAATAAAAATGTTGGCGCACACGCACTGTTTTGAGTAATATTCTCTATCACCTTTGAGGATTCTTTCACTACACATCGGTAAAGAAAAGAGGTTAAGAACCTGCTGAAAACAGCAGCTGATAATTTATAAACTAAAAATATCATTGCTATGTAAAAAGTATCATTGGTGCTTAAAGAAAAAAAAACAACACAATACCAAAAAATAATCTCTTACCAGAATTCGACAAGAACCCACCCCAATTAGAATAAATTACTAACTAAAAGATTTGGAAAGAAAACACCAACATTAAGCTGGAAATTTAACTAGGTCTAAAACCTCTTCCCAACAAAGTCTCTTCCCGTAAAAAGTTCTCCGGTTTCTTTCAAACCATATTCCCTTAAGTCGAGCTTCAACTGCCATAGTCCAAAGGATCTTTGCTAGCTTCTTGAACCGAAGACCATATGATACTCTTCATAAATAAAAATGTGGACAGAAAATACAGCACATTCTCAGAAATACGTAAACCATCAAATAATTGGCAGTATAAACTAAGTACCAGATGCCCAATTGTAACCTCATATAAAACCTGTCTAGTAAATCACATCATGTTTATCAATCATCACTGGCACCATTCTCATCTTCATTATCATCATTTCCAGTGTCATCTTTGCTTTCAATGTCTGTACTTTCAATTGTTTGCTCTTCTATCTTCCTTTTCTTTTTCACTTCGTTTTCCTTGGATGCAACTGCTGCTTTCTTTCCAGCATTTTTCCGCCTGAATTCTAAATTCAACCAAGCAAAGGTTGCACAATCTCATGAATGAAAAAGGTTAACTAGCGATTATTTTATCAACACTAATTCATACAAGCAGAACTGCGTGATATTAAGTATCAACAAGTAGGCAGACTTGAACATGAATTCGATGACCAATTAATAGAAAACCATATAACGAGAAATACCATCGCTAACTGCCTACAATAGAAAAGAACATTCTTTTTCCTTCAAGTTAACCAGAAAGTAGTTCAGATTTCAGAAGTAAAAAACTTTGATATTTTAATGTAAAATGCCCATGTAACATGACCAATAATCCTTTTTTACCAGAAAATTCAAGCAGAGATGACAAAGAATCTAACACCAATCACATGGATCTTAGAACGAAGCTTAATATTCAATAGCTAATTTGTACCATTAATTAACTCTAATTCCTTAAGCTTCTGATCTAAACTTAAGATTACCCATGAGGGCAAAAATATGGAGATTAAGGTAAAACGAAAAATCAATTACAAAATTGAATTTTAAAAAAAAATGCTCCAATTAAGCAAACAATTTGTCCCTTTCCAACGAGAAATCATGAAAATACTTTATATATATATATATATAAAAAACAAAAACCAGAGAGCAAGAAATCGAGAAGCTAACGTACCCTCAAGGGAAGCCTTAAGAGGTTCAACAAACTCAGGAAATTCCATATCTTCTAAAGCTTTAAATACATCATCTGCCTTAATCGTCTGCCTCTTCGATTCCTTGCATATATCATTAGACCTGGGCAATTTTTTTTTTTTTTTTAAAAAAAAAAAACCTAAATCTTCGAAAGGAAATCCAGAAATTTCAAAGCTTTAAATTGTTTCGCGTTCGATTTAGGGACACAGAAGAAGAAAAAGGAACCCTAATTTGGAAATTACTTACGTGGCGGAGAGATAATGGATGAAGATTCGAGCGCTTTCAGAAAAGGCAAGAAGAGAATCTTTATGGATGTTAATATCATGATCACGAGAACATTGAGAAAGCTTTTCTTTAACTACTCGACGAACTATAGTCTTAGGAAGTTCTTCCACTTCTGCAACTATTTTCTTCTCCATCTCTCTCTCCGTGTTTTTTTTTTTTCAATTTCAATCCGTTCCTCTCTTTCTGATCTTCTTCGTTTCTGTTTCCCGCCAAATAATTATGCTTTTATTACTATTATATATAGTTTAGGCCTCATGAGTTTTGTGGGCTCATTATGGGCCTAATTGGTTTTCAAAACTACCCTAATAAAAAAAATTAGTTTCTTTTCTACCCTTAATTGGCAGTTTTTACATAGTTTATTGTAGTATCTCACCAACCAATTGTAGCCACTTGTTAATTTTAGAGTAGTTTTGAAAAGTCTACTAATATTATGGTATTTTTGATAACTTAAATTATAAAAGGGGTAGTTATGAAAAAAAATGTAATTCAAGTCGTTAAATGATAAATGTGGTTATTTACTTTTTTCTTTTACTTGATGTGACTTATATCCTTTATTATCTATTATAATTAAATAAAATGTATATTTATCACTTCCTTCATATATTATAATATAGACCACAAATTGAGATCATTAGTTGAAGAATTTTTGTAATTTTACATCTATAAAGGTTTTATGGCCATTTTTGTGATTTTGATACTTCTATGATGAATAAACTTAAAAAAACTGGCATGACCATGTATTAAAAGAACCATAAATTTTGTTTGGTTCATTCGACATCTAAATTTCAAAAACATACATTTTAATCATGAGTTTTTAATAGTTGTTCAAACTATATTGTCTATCATTAACTTTTTATAAGATAAATTTTGGTGGGTGAAATTTTTATAAAATATTTAAAAAATTTAAAGTGTCAATCATTAATTAAGAGTGATCAATTGATTTTAAACCAAATGAACAACATAGAAAACTCATGATCAAAAGTTTTGAATTTTTTTGATTGATTTTTCCAAAAAAGTTATATATTTTTTGGAACAATTTTTTTTTTTTGAATTTGTGTTTGATACATATTTATTCCTTTACAATTTTAATACACAGATTTTATTTTAAAAAATAAAAAAGTGCAAGCTTTTAAGCTACAAATCTGAAACACGAATTTAAATAAATTCCCCTCATTTAATTCAAGTAGTACTATTGTAAAATAAAAAATCATCAAGTACTCTTCCACGGTCAAATGGAGAAAATTAGTTAATACATCAAATTAATTACATAAGGATTTAAGTTTTAACTGTATGAGCTGCTTTGATCTTTTGGATGGTAGCAATATCAGTTTTGAAAGATTGGGCTAGAATTGCATTATCAATGCCAGAGGTAAAAATTGTTGAAGGAATAGGCACAGTTCCAGCATCCGCACTACTAAAACCTGATACGGCCATAGCAAGGTTACCTATGTCAGGATTGAATTGAAAATGTACTAATCCCTTCGGGAACAAGAATGAATCTCCAACCCGAATTTTGAAGTGTAGAGCTTGTTAGTAGTATCGATGAATCCAACCTCAAGACAGCCTTTAATGACAAATAGAAGCTCTGCGGAGCGAGGGTGGGTATGGGGCAGGTTAACAGAACCGCCAGGGAATTGGAGGAGAGCCATGGAAACACTTTGACCGATCTTTGCAGGAAATGCAGTCAAGTTTGCTCTTGTTACCTTAAAAACTCTAGGGTTCTGGAAAAGAACATTGCGCATTCCGTTGAAGGTGAAGAAATCTGCATCAACGTCGACTCCGTCAGGTACGATAAAGTCTGAGAGAATAGACATATCACTTGCCTCGGCCATAAAGCAAGAGGCCACGGCAGCCACGAGGACCAGTGCTGCAAGGTTAGCCATGTATATGAAGAATGGTTGTTGTTGTTGATGCCTATGGTGTATTTGTTGTTGGATTTATAGGGCAGAAATCTAAGAGTCAAAAGAACTATCTGCTGTCTGATGATCACAAAGTTTTCTTCTCTCATTTTGTTTAGGTGACAGCTATTCAGCCAATAGCATGAATGAAGCCTAAGCCTAAAGATGAGCGTAATAATACACTTTTAGATGATATATTGAATCAGGTTTAAAATATGGTATATAATCTAACCAGTATAATCTTTTGGTCTAAGAACTTTCGTTTTGCTCTACCTTAATACTTGCAAAAGATATTTTATTAAAATAGTAAAACAGCTGTAATATAAAAAATATATTTGGATGAATCCAAGAAAAGGGTTGCTGACTAAAGGGCATCTAAATCGCACAAGGCTGGGATTAATGAACAAGTTCATGCCTCAAAAGTTGTTCCTACTCCATTTAGATGCGGGGTAAGTTTTAGCATCTTATATTTCCCCTTGGAGATGGTTAAAACACAGACTTGGTCAAATTAGTAAAACTCTGGAAATCAGAATCGGCCTCCTGGCCCTCCTATCGTGATCTTAAGAATCCCTACGATTCCGATACAATAAATATTTGCTGGCTGTAAGGCACTTCGATTAAAATCAAAACCATGATGTGATCAGCTTATCTAGAATGGTGCCTTTAAGAGTTAAAAAAGTATCACTTACCATAAAAATAGGGTCAAGTAAACATGCGTCCATTGTACATAAAAACTCATTTAATCTGACATAATTAAGCCATTTTCAAAAATTTGAAACTTTCAATCTGGTTCTGAAAACTATCATATCTCCAGCACCCTGAAAAAATATGATTTAAGGAATGGAAACACGAGGGCAGCTTATAGCCTTCTTCCTCTCCTACCACCCTTTCTTCGAGTACTGTCAGTGGGAATTGGAGTTACATCCTCTGCATACAATAGAAAAAAAGAAGATTTAATACTCCAAGTTGCACCAATGACCAGGGATAAAAGTCATTTTATTACCACACTAAGGTTGTATACACATCCATTTACAGAGCTCGACGACATTTTTGGTTATCTAGAGCTTCTAATGGCCTAATCATTCAGAAACATAACCCTCCAGCGGAAAAATAAAAAAGAAAGGAGACAAAGGAATGAAGATATATTAGCAAATTAGATTTACATATTTTGCACCATGCCTATAATTAGGTTACTATCACATGTGAATATCAATATCCTCACCTATGCGACCAATTCTCATTCCAGATCGAGCAAGTGCTCGGAGTGCAGACTGAGCTCCTGGACCAGGAGTTTTAGTTTTGTTTCCCCCAGTTGCACGAAGCTTAATATGAAGAGCAGTGATGCCAAGTTCCTACAAGTAAAATTACACATCAAGCTAAGAGCATAAAAAAGGAAGCATATACACAACTGTCATTTTCTAAAAAAACTTTACACGGTAAATACTTTCATTGAGGTAAAATGTAGTGCAAGTAAAAGTCTTAGAACAAAGGTACATAAAGTACATCCAAACTAAATAAGAAATGTCTGAAAATATAAAATTCAAAACTAAACATATACATGTTATGACTTTGTTTCCAAAAAAATAGTATTTTAGATTATGTCTCCTACATATATCAGAAGTGTTACATTGTCTAATACTCGACTAACATGAGCAACTTAGATAAATTATTTGTTACATAAATCATGAAGTGTGAATCTTATGTAATGAAAGATGTGAGTAAACACCAAAAAGAATAATTCCAAATCCAAGTAACATAATAAAAGCATTGATAGAATAAATAAATGATAGGATTGCAAAATGTAAACCTTGCATCTTTGTGAAACATCCTGTGCAGCAAGCATGGCCGCATATGGCGAAGATTCATCTCTATCTGCCTTCACTTTCATACCTCCTGCACATCAATATATATTGTATTAGCGATATTCATAAAGATTGGCTGCAAAATTAGGACTAGAGCCAAAAGGGTGTGAAATTAGATAGACTACAACTGATATGTAGGTCTTAAACCTTGAAAAGGTAGTTTAACTATAAGTTATAACCACAGTGAATCATACTAGAATTAATTAATGAACATTTCAGAAGCTCAGAACACATCACAAATTAAATAATCAATATCAATGAAGCTATAGTATAGCAGGTTATGGAATAAACCCAGATAAAGATTCGAGATGTGTCAAGTAAATTACAATAAACAATTGAATAACACTAATGCAACACGAATCCAATTATAACATACCCGTAATGCGAACCAGAGTTTCTCTTCCAGATAAATCAGTCACATGCTGCATTGTAAATCACATGAACACACAAATAAGACTAAAAAACATGAAGGAAAAAAATGAAAATTTAAATACTCACAATGAAAGTATCATTGAATGATGCAAAAATATGAGCTACGCCAAAAACATGCTCTCCTTCTTTTACAGCAGGACCAAGTGTAACATTTTCCTCTTTGGGTTCTCTCTGTTTCCTCCTTGACTGATAATATCAATTAAAAAAAAAGTCATTCATTCATGATATTCTCGCCAATTTTTTCTTCAAGTTATTTTTTTTAATACATAAAACAGAATTCTAGCATCAGAATTGTAAGTTCAAAGTAATGAGCTAAAACCAACTAAAAATCAAAATCATTTTTTCCTGGAAAATTATATCAAACATTACCCACAATGAAATTCATTGTATTTTGCTTACCATGGCTTCGAAAGATAAGATGTAACAACAAACGAGATTGAGAAATTCTAGTTCCGCAACAGATCAATGAGCATGAAAGGACCAATTTTTGTTCAGCTCGGTTTTTATATCGGACACTTTGGGAATTAGGGTTTTGGGATGGAAAATTGCTTTATTTCGCTAACCGCCCCTTAAATTTTGTTATTATTCGTTAAGTGCCCTTGAATGGTTTCTTCATTCTTGATTTAAAAAAAGAGTAAAATGAAAACACACACACCCTGAATTTTGAATTATTATTAAATCATACCCTCATATTTTAATTCTTTTAAGACACACATATACTTTAGTAAAATTATAGATCACACCTTTTTATTAGTTATTTTTAACAAAATTGAGACACGTTTATAATCTACGAGCCGCGTGTTCCAAAACCTGTTAAAAATAATAGAAGATTTGAATATATGTGTAGTAAATTATTATGTTAGTAAAATGTAAAGTCTATAAATCACACTCATACTTTTAAATTTTAAAGTGAAGGGGTATGATTTAGTAATAATCCAAAGTATAGAGATGTATTTTACATTTAACTCTAAAATATTTTTTGAGTAATTATCACTATACCCCTTCTTGTCGAACCTGACTTATTCAACCCAAAATGGTTGGGTAGGTTGGAATGGATTGATTTTATTTTGTTTTGGGTTTTATTGGATTACTTTATAGTTATACCCAATCTTAAATTTAGGGTCGGGTCTCAAGTTCATAAATAATGTCATTGCTCCATTGATATTGTACAACTAAAGAGAGTGATAGAGAGATAAACGCAGAATCATCTACACCAACTTTATTTAGTGCTTTATCATGAAGGGTTTTCAGAAGAGAGGTATGTTCTATCATTGATACAGTAAAAATCATAACTTTTAAAATCATGAGATTTATCGTTTCATGTTTTAAATTAAATCCTCACACTCTCTTCCTATTTTTATTAAATTTCGCCTTTAATCTCTATAAAAAGAGTAAAGATCTTAACATGGCACATAAAAATAATATATAGGTTTAGGGATGGAAAAATTCCTCGCGGGGAATCCCAGTTTTATTAGGGTAAGGGGGGAAATTTTTCCCCGATTTCTTATAGGGTACGGGGATGGGAATACATTCCCCCGCCCCACCCCTAAACCCGAACCCGATATTTTAATAACATCTTATGTATTTTGTTTACTTTTATTTTTATTTATTGAAAAAAACTATATATAATATGGTTATATTAACTAATAAATTATAACATGTTTAGTATTATGTTATTTTTATCTTAAAAATGTATATTTTAAATATCTATTTCATTTTTATATTCCTTTTTAAATAATACTTAAAATATAAAACGGAGAATTTTTCCCGTGGGTAACCCGATCCCCGAATGGGGAATCCCTGAACCCGCCCCCGATTTTTCTATTAGGGGATATGGTAGGGTATAGGGATTAAAAATCCCCACAAATTAGGGGATGAGAAACGTATCCCCGACCCCGCCCCGTTGCCATCCCTATATAGGTTAGATCATATCAAGTTTTCAATAACTCGAGTATAGCATTTTGGGTTATTTTTAAAATAATTGTAGTTTTTAAAACAAATTAGAAAAATGTTGTACATTTGAAACATTTTAGGAAATCGTGGTAGTGTGTTGATGTGGTGCACACGTGGCTTTCACCTGGTCCATTTCTTCGCCATATCATCCTACTACCACGGTTTCCTAAAATGTTTCAAATATACAACATTTTTCTAATTTGTTTTAAAAACTACTATTATTTAAAAATCGAACTTAAACATTAACATTATGATTTTATTAATATTATATTATACATACAAAAAATGAATAAACTCCACTACCTCATCTGTATTAGATACAGAATAAACTCTACATGATATTTGAATCTTTGTCACAAACTTCTGCTTTAATGAAAAAAGAGTGTTTTGTTTCCATTATTAAAAGCTCCTCTAAAAAATCCTCCAACTAAAGGCTGCTTCACATTGAACTCCACTTTTATACGGATAAAACGCCATTGAGAGACACCATCAGAGGGGTAATTTGATTCTTCCTTTACGACTTTACCCAATTTCCCTCCTATTAAATTGGAAACAAGCTTTCCATTGCAGTTGAACGGGAGCCCATGAATTTGAATCCAAAATTGGCATAAACCAGAGAGTTTAGAGGAAGAAGTCAATGTTTTCTCCCATTTGTAAAGAACGAGCAAATGATCTTCAAAAAGCCAGGGACCTTGGTTAAGAGCAAACAACATAGGTCGAACAGAAGTGAAAATAATATGGAAAATATTTTCTTCCAATTCCAGAAAACGAACATCTTCCTTACATCCCCATGCTAGTGACATCGTCTTCTTAAAAGCATTTCAATTATACTTTTTTTTAGAGATAAATTCACCAATAAGACTCCATTTATGATCTTCAATTTCTTCAGATAAAACCTCTTTCGAGACAACAATGGGGATACAATCTTCCTCATTGAGATGAGATTTCTCCATGATTTTAATAACATCCTCATCCAAGGTAAAAACAAAAAACAGAGAGGAAACACTCTCTACAGAAACCCTACTACAAAGGACAACTTTTTTTTTTTTAAATTTTTTTTAGGCATATAGGAGTTGGAGGTTTCAAATTTATGGGATCTAATCTTCCATCATCTATTTTCTCTCCTTTGGCAGATAAAAGGTCTTTTTGTCTTTAGAATGACTTTTATTAAATCAAATTTTTTTAAGTTCCGTAAATAGTGATCCATGTGAGAAATTCATCCAAATATTTGGGACCCTCTTTGCAGTATTTAGGGTAGAATACAAAATTGATAATTGACCTGTTAACTCTCACATATCTACGAGAAAATATTCGGTGATCCCGGACTATGGTCCCTTCATAATTAAATAATTGTATTTAATAGACATAAGGAGGAGTCAAACGCGGTCACCGGATGGAGATGAAAAATTAAGGAAAAATCTTAAAATTCTCTCTCTTTAGGCGTGGTTGCAGACAAGGAAAGTTGATAAACCAAAAATTTCTAATCAAACCATTTTTAACTTATAAATTAATATTTTATTTAAAATATTACATATTTATAAATCCTTTTTTTATCAATCTTTTAGGGTTTAGACCGTGGTTTAATTTTTTTGCCAATAAAATTCTTTCTTAAAGGAAGTAAACGAACTTATAATATTATACATGGAGGGAGACAACTTCATACCCGGGCATGTATTTCTAAAATCATATTGATAGTTATTTAAATTCATTTATCATTTACAACTAAATTTAGTTATTGTTAATTTGTAATAGAAGTCTCCTTAATTATTTTCTATATTTTGAAAAATAATAATTTATTTTCTTTAAATATTTGTAATGTTATTTTCTCAATTAGTTGTTTATTGTCAAAATATTATATAACTTTTAATTTGTTTGACATAATTTTAATTTTATTCAATTTTTTTAAGGAGTCTCCACAAAATTTCAATTAATATGTTTAAATTAAATTTAATAAGTTTTTCGATCACCCTATATATTTACTAATCAAAATAATCTGTTTAAATATTTTTTTTAATTAATTCACTAACAGAATTTTATAGGGAAAAAAATTAAACAAAACCCTGGAAGATTTGATAAAAAGGATTTATGAATAAGAAAATATATAAAACATTAATTTATAAATTAAAAATGATTTTGTTAGAAAATATTTGATTTGCCAAGTTTCCTTGTCTGCAGCCACGCCTAAAGAGATAGGATTTTAAGATTTTTTTCCTTAATTTTTCATCTCCATCCGTCTCCTCCTTATTTCTATTAAATACAATTATTTAATTATGAAAGGGACCATAGTCCGGGATCACCGAATATTTTCTCCATATCTACATGTTTTGTCATTTTCATTGAATGAATCGAACCATTTGAATTCCCGAAGGCTTAACATCATTGTGATATTGATTTTAGTTTAAAGAATTTGTCTCAAATAGCATAAACCTGCATACTAATTACTAAATTGTCAGAATTTTTCAAAAATTACTCAAATAGCATAATTATAGTTCAATAAATTATTGAACTATAATTCAATTAATAATTGAACTATTTTTCATAGGTATTTTTAACGAGTTTGTTTGTTTTTGGTTTTTTAAGTTCAAGGTCAATAATTTATTGAACTATTTGATCATTTTTTATTATTATTTTCAATAAATTTATTAAAAAATTTAATTTTTTTCGTTCAATAAATTATTGAACTACAATTCAATAAATTATTAAACTATAATTATGGTATTTGAGTAATTTTTGAAAAATTCAAATATTTCAGTAATTAGTATGCAAAAATTTTATGGTTTTTGAAGCTATTTGAGTAATTTTTGCACTCTTTATATTAATATATATAAGATTTGTTGATCCTGAATCCTTTTGAAAATAAATTTTATGGTTTGTTGAAGCAATTATCATAGAATGATTGATTATTTAGCATTTCTTATAAAAGTGGTATATAGTCTTGCAGGATGCAGAGGAACTCATAGGTTTACCCGCCTGAGAAGGTTTTACTCAAATAGTTGAACTTACAATTGAAAAAATTGGTTGAGAAACAAGCCACAAACTTTTTCATCTGATGTGAAGGCTAAAAGATGCCTAACTTTTAAATATATTAAAATCATATAAATCTTATATGGAGTCCATGTAATAGTTGTCTCACTCTCACGAGGTTATGAATTGCTGATTATAGAAGTCGTGTTTATACAATTCTTTTGTATTTCACTTCTTGATAAATAGTGTTCTACCATCTAAAGTACTAGATGTTTCTATTCGTATCATTTTTTAAGTAGTAAATTAGTTACTTGAATTTTTGGCTCTAACTTCCATGTGGAGTGAAATATGAACTCTTCAAAACATAGTTTAATTTGGTTTTCAATATTGTAATATACTTTATCATTTTAAAATATTTTGTTCGACCAAAGACTATCAAGAGCGATAAAGACAACTAAATATGAAAACAGAGTGACCTAAGCCTGCATTTTATTTTCATTAAGTAATAACCTTTTCATGGACGGTGGGGAGGTGTATGCTTATCAACTTGATAATTAACACACTATTTTCTCCTCATTTTTCATTATTATTTAATAATATTATTATTATTATCATTATCTTTATCTTTATGAGGCTTTCAATAAAAGAATACACTTTTAATAGTATAAATTTTTTCACACTTTAATAATTCAACATAAATAATCACGTGCAACATACGTAGTTCTTACTACTATTTTTAAAATTACAAATTAACAAGGTATGGCAAAAGAAATAAGAGATATCAATTTGTTCAGTAGTTTCTGAATTGTTACGCAACTCATTCAATTACTTCGTACTGGCATCACATTTATGTTGCAAAGACTTTGTTTGAATAAATATTAAACTCAACAGAAGTTTTCTCATTAAAACTTCCCTATTCGGTACTCTCTCTTTTTTTTTATTAACCCATATTTAGGGATGGCAAAATTCCTCGTGGGTTAGGGCCCCGTGGGGCCCCGACCCTATAGGGGCGGGGAATCCCCGTTTTATAAGGTTAGGGTTAGGGTGAGAAAATCCCCCCGATTTGTTATAGGGTAAGGGTATGGGAATACATCCCCGTCCCTGACCCCGAACCCGATTTTTAAAGAATATCTTATGTATTTTGTTTACTTATCTTTATTTATTGAAAAATATATGTGAAATATGATTATATTAACATACAATATAAAATGGTTAGTATTATGTTTTCTTTTTTACTTAAAAATGTATATTTTAAATGTATATTTCATTTTTATATTTCATTTTTAAATAAGAATTATAATGTAAAACGGGGAATCCAATCCCCTAATGGGAATCACTGAACCCGACCCCGATTTTTTGATTAGGGGATAGGGTAGGGTATGGGGATTAAAAATCCCCGCGGGTTAAGGGATGGGAAGTGCATCCCCGACCCTGCCTCGCCCTGTTGCCATCCCTACCCATATTTGGTACTTTTAACTAAAAGAAAAATCAACATTTGTATTGGTCCTAGTTAATAAGCTGATATAATCTTTGATATGAGGTTATTCAATATGATTAATTTATTCTTTCGATGTTAGGTCTTAATATTTAAAAAATAAGGGTGGTTATTGAAATAACATATTTTTAATTATTGATATGTTGAAACTTTTTAAACATTACTCAAAATAGCAGTTCAATAAATTATTGCTAAAAAAACGTAAAAACAATATATTCATTTGAAATATAATATGAAAAAAACTATTTCAATAAATTATTGATAAATTTATTGAATTAAAAAGGTCAAAAACCAAAAAAATTATTAAAAATAACAATGAATTTTTTAAAAATAGTTCAATAGAATATTGAATTATAGTTCGATAATTAATTTATGAAAATACTATTTGGATAATTTTTAAAAATTTCTTGTATTTCAAATGCATACCAGAAATATATTATTTGAGATCATTTTTGTAAAAACCATGCCAATTTATAGTATATAGGTGAGAGACTTGAATTTTTTTATAAAAAAGACAAAAAAAACTTATAAACTATTTTTAAAATTTAAAGGGATAAGAAATAGATAAAATATAATAAATATTCAATTTTGACCTAAAAATATTTTGAATTTTTTGAACTTGACCAACACTAACGAATTGAATTACACCACCCACCTCATGAAGTGCGGGTGAGTACGACGCACATGCTTTGGGCTCCTATATGGTGTACTTCCCTATTTGTGATTGATTTAGGCTTAAACCTGATTTGCTACTTCGATGATGGATGAAGTCTGGATGTAGATAAAAGCACATTTAAATTAAAATGAGAGACGATATTGGAACCTTTAACGTACAGCGGGAATACAAATATATTATCATTAGGTTAAAAACCGATTAACCTAAACATACATTTCACTGAGTTTATAAATGTTATGAGTTCCCTACATCTTTTCGATGTGAGATTCTCAACATACACCCTCAAGATGATGCCTCTTTTGGGCTCACCATTCTTGGGTTGAATCCCATTTTTGGATCTAATGCCCGTTTGGGCTTATTGGGCTATGATACCATATTAATAATGTGGGCATCCATCTTAAAACTAATTGGTAATCAGAGGAGTGACATAAATGTTATGAGTTACTTACATCATTCCTATGTGGGATTCTCAACAACCAGTTCGGTTCTTGCCGGTTCTTGATAAGAACCGGAACCGAACCGGTAAGCAATTATAAAAAAAAAAAAAGATGAAATAGGAACTGGTTTAGAACCGAACCGGTTTCTAAGCCGGTTCCGGTTCGTTTCTGGTTCCTTATAACAATCCTAACTTAAAACGTTAACTGGTTCCTTAAGAATCTGATTCCAGTTCGAGTCTGGTTTGGATAGAACAGTGAGTTTGCTTCAAATAATTCATATAAAGTCCAAAAATCATAAAATTCATTGCTATTATAGCAATCAATCCAAAATCATATATTTCACAAATAATTCAATTCAAACTCATAAAATCCTTCCTCAAAATTCATCCAATCTAAAATCATATATATCATAAATAAATCAATCCAAACAATGTTTGGTTCCTATATTTTTGTTTTTATTTTTAATTATATGCATACCAGTTTCTTATCGGTTCTAACTTCATAAACCAGAACCGTTAGCTTATCGGTTCTTACAAAGGAGAACCGAACCGGAACCGCATGAACCGATTCCTCTTGCACACCTACATTTCACCCGTCAATAGATTTTTGTTGTCATATGCAAAAGGTGAGACAGGTTTATTTTTCAAACTCCTTTGAGAATAGAACAGGCTGCTCATTTTTTAGCAGTCAAGACTATTTAAGCCCAATAAAATGCAGCCTTGTGGTTAGCTTTTGTTTTTTTTGGCAGAAAAAAAAAAGAACATTGAATTGAAGGTGTAGCGTGTACGTCCGGCAGAGCAATAAATAAATGAACCTTGTTGGCGCCCTTAGCTTCAAGAAATTTGGTTTCAGTTTCTGCTTCATCATTTATGTTCTTTAAATCGACACCAACTACCCGCTTCCATCTTTCATTCAATTCACCATTTCTTCCCCATATTTACCTACAAAACCACCCCCACCTCCTATAATCCTTCTCCACATTTCAATCTCTCATGGCTCTTTCAAGCTTAATTACTACTTTTCTCTTTGCACTTGTTCTTTCCCAGGTTGATCTCTCGACCTCTCACGTCCTCAAGGGAAAGATCTCTTGCCTTGACTGCAGTTCTGGTTATGATCTCTCAGGTATATTCATTATTTTACCGTGTTTTCTCTTTGTTTACTATGTTCATCCTGCCTAAGCCAGTATATATGTCTCATACTAATAGAGATGTTGTCCTCGTTTATAAAACTTGTGTATGACTATCTAGGGATCATGGTGTTGGTGAAATGTGACAAAGTGGGAAAACTTGCCGTATTAACGGCGGAAAAGGATGGATATTTCGAGACCGAGCTTCCATCAGAGAATTCAGATTGTGTGGCGAAGCTAGGCGGGGGTCCGAAACAGCTTTATGTATCGAGAAAGAAAATGGTGTCGAAAATAGTAAAGGGAGATAAAGATGGTTATGGTTCTGAGGCTTATGGAATAGCCACTCCCCTTGCATTTTATACAGAATGTAGATCAATTGCTAGTGAAGATGAGGAGAAATGCAAGGGCGTGATGAGCCAGTTTAGGTCATCAAAGACCGTAAACATTCCTCTGCCGCCAGAGTGGGGTTTGGCACCATCTAGCTATTATGTTCCATTCTTCCCCATCATTGGCATCCCTTGATTTCATATATATATATATAATTATATATTGTTTTTGTTATGTTTTGTTTTGTTTAGGTATGTGAAAAACTCTAGCTATAAACCCTTGCCATGTGTGGTGTGGGAAGCTATGTATTTTTTTTACTGAATAATTTGGAATGTAAAAATTTGTAAAGTGTTTAATGTTTGTATTAATATATAGGTGATTGTATAATTATATTGGATCTATAAATTTATATATTCGCGTTCAAATTACGAACTATATGTATTAGTGTTTTTAAGAATGATTTGTAATTTGGATTTTGGAGTTATATTTGTTGGGCTTATTTCATCACGTGGAGGAAACCCAATAGGCCAAAACCCAATAGGGTTTCATTGTGAATTGAAGAGAAAAACGTGAGCAGCCGGGTACTAGGGAAAAAGAGAGACAACGAGCCAAGAGAGATTGAGAAAGCTTTGGAGAAAATTGCAATCCCGTCTCATACTTTCAGCAGCCAGTTTTTAGTTCTGTTTACAGTTGGATCGAGATGAAATTTTTTGAGCGTGTTCCCGAGTCGAGGTAATTCAATATGAACGGTGGAGATCGGGTTTCGAGTCTATTAACATCAGATTGTATTGAGCAGTGTGATGTTTCTTCAAAATTCTCCTTCATTGTTTGTCAAGATTACTCTTTATCTTGATTTTGATGTTGTACGCCTCTAATATTATCTAGAGAGGATTTGTTGTACCCATTGTTGATTATAGTGGAGGTATGTGAATACGGTCCGTGATTTTTTACTCCCCGCATTAGAGGGGTTTTTCCACTTAAAATTTTTGGTGTTATTTTATTGCTTTGCTATTATTGTTTCCTATTAGATTCACACGAGAGGGTGATAATTTGTCTTTAATTGAATCAGTGTTTATCCCAACAATATTTATCTATCATGTGTGTTGGGATACGAACCAAATCCCACTTTGGTTTGACTAAGAGATGATAACATCTCCATTGATATAAGGTCTTTATGTTAAAATCGATAATTTTATACCAATATCAAGTTTGTGGAGGACACTTGGTACCAGCAATATGCATTAAGAGTTGTTTTATCCTCTTATTTCCACACAATCAAGTTAATGATCGTAAGGTATTAAAACATCTAAAAATTATACACTTTTGGTTGAGAGAATAACAGTTTTTCTTAAATTTCAATGGTTGAACCTCTAAATTACATAGGTTAAAATTGTCAATTTTTAAATCACATGAATCAAATAGAAACTCTCCATGATTTATAAAAGACCAAAATATATTCAACCCTGAAAAAAATAAACAATATCTTGATTCTTCAAAGTAAAATAAAAAATGAGATGAAAACAAAAAATTCAAATTCCTTACATGTTACATGGGAGCATATATCCTCCATCATATCATATCATTTTGAACAAAATTTACTTTCATCTCATATATATGAAACGATGCCTCTTTTTTTATGGATTGATGACCATAGAGGCCAAACTCTACCTTTTTTTAGGAAGAGACTTTGACTCCATCCCGAGCCCAGCCTATTTTGGCCACGCGTATTATTATTTATTTTATTTTTTTTTATCAATTTGTATCTAAGAGATGAAGGTTCCGTTTGACATACCTTCTCTTAAAAATATTTTGAGTTAAATTTTTTAAAAGAAATATTAATTAAGTGTTTCATTTAAAAACACCTGAGTGAAGTATTTTAAGTGAATTACTTGTTTATAAACATTTTTGGAAGAATCACAAGTCAAGTATTTTCTCTAAAAACACATTTTATGGACCCTTTAAGTGTTTTTAGAAAAAACACTTAAAGGGTCCATTTGATATTGTTTCTCCTAAAAATGTTTTGAGTTAAAGATTTTAAAAGAAATATTAAGTGTTTCATCTAAAAACACTTTAGTGGAGTTTTTTTAGGTGAAATACTTGTTTATAAACATTTTTGGAATAATTACAAATCAAGTATTTTCTCCAAAAACACATTGTAGTATACTCAAGTGTTTTTAGAAGAAACACTTAATTAATATTTCTTTTACATTGTTTAACTCAAAACATTTTTAGGAGAAGTTATGTCAAACGAACCCTTAATTAGTATTTCTTTTACATTGTTTAACTCAACACATTTTTAGGAGAATCTATGTCAAACGAACCTGAAGCTTCACTTGAGATGAAGCATTTTTTTTTTCCTTTTATACATTTTAATATGAGTGGGGTTGGATTGACCTCCCAAGACATGTGATGAAAGTAAATTTTGTCCTTTCGTCTTGATGTCATTTCTCTTCTTCAGGGCCGTTCCTATAAAAATAAGGGCCCGGTGCGATATATAATTTTGGGCCCTCGATCATATAATCCTTAATATGAAAAACCATAAATATATATATTATTTTTATTAAACACAATATCAATAAAATAATATAATAAAAAATAGCATAAAATTATCAAAGTAGTATAAAAAAAATATAAAAATTGAACTTTAAATTAATGTTGAGATTGAACTCAACTCATAATGGCGGGGAACATATAAACATATTGTAGGGAGAAGGTTAACCAACGCGACTTAGAATAAATTCTCATTTATATATTATTAACACTAGATTTTTAATTCAATATTTGGGGCCCCCAAAGCTCGGGGGCCCTGTTTGGTCGCACCAATTGCACCATGCCAACGACGGCCCTGCTCTTCTTCGTTTTTCATGACTTTAAAATTCAATATATGTAATCATTTGATATCAGTTAATCTTCCTCTCAATTTGTTAATAAAGTAGAATTCCAATAGTGGTCCCCAGGGCCCAGGCGCGGGCCGAAGCTTATTCGAGGCCTAAGGTAAAATTTAAAATGAGGCTTTTTTTTCTTTCTTTTTTCATTTAATATAGAATTAATATCTTATATAAATCTTATTTTTCTTGCCTTTTGAGATGCAAAATTTTTTATTAAATTTTTGTTAACTAAATTCATCAAAATATCATTTTCAATAGATAAAATTGCTAATCCATTTAATCTTTCTTGTGACATAGTTGATCTTAAATATGATTTTATTAATTTAAGTTTAGAAAAACTTCTTTCAACGAATAAATCATTCCTGGTATTGTCAATAATATTCTATAAGCGATAGATGCATTAGGAAAAGAATTTACTTTTTTATATAACCTAATATTTTAACAGGACAATCAATTTCGTCTTGCAACACTTCTCTTAATACTTTAAGTTCAAAAAATAAATCTAAATCATCAATATCAAAAGATTCATCATGATGAAGTATATGTTCAAGATTGATAAAATATTTTTTAAATTATCATCATCAAGTGACTTCAAAAAATTTATATCAAACAAAAATTTAAAGATATTTTCATAAACTTGAAACTGTTCAAATCTATTTTTCACTGAAGAAATTGCTTGATCAATTATGTAAAAAAGTAGTCAATTCTAAAAGAATCCTCAGGTGATTGTGATTTTTCAATGTTAACATACTCATCAAATTGTTTCTTTCTCTTTATTATTCGTTTTTCATGAAAGATTGGATTTATTTACATATCATTTGCAATTTCTTTAGCGGTAATCATAGAAGATGTGAATCCATTTTCTCTATATTTTTCTAAATATGATAATAAACCTTTCAAGTGATCTAAAACAATATCAATATGCATCTCTTTATGTTGTAAAACTTTACTAGCGGAATTTACGGCAAATAATATATCATACCAAATGATCATGCCTAATAAGATTTTAAAATTTTCAAATTCATAAGTAGCCAAACAATTTGCTTCACTCTTTATTTTGGGATCTTCACTAGTTTCTCCTAATTCTATTAAAGCATCCCTTATTTGAGGAGCTTGAAATCTAATTGCTTTCACATTTTCAATGTGACTTTCCCATCGTGTTTGTGACAATGGTTTGACATCAAGTTAGTTATGTGAGTTAACAAAAGCTTCCATCGTTATTATTACTTTTACTACCTATAACAAATTTATCAAGAGAACCTTTTTGAGATTGAATTAATTTCTCTATTCTTTTTTTTTCTTAAGTTTTTCATATCCTGATTCATATTTTCTAGTAGACATATCAAAATCAATGATAAATGAAAGAAGTGAAACACAACCAATATTGTATGGAATAAAATATGCTAAAAAAAATAACAAAAAAACCTTGGTTTTTGAAGTTCACCAATGCTCCTATAGAAATGAGAAGAGAATGACAATGGATATGGAAGTCTTGAGTTTCTTTGAATGTTGAAAAAATGCCAAGATTTTGTTTAAATTGAACTCTCAAATTGCGATTGTGATGTGATTTAGAATTGTGAATGGTATGATGAACAGATCTCAAACTCACAGCAAAGACAATTATAAAGAAATTAATGAGAAGATGAAAAGGGCTTAATAAATAAGATTGCAATTTTCTAAATAAGTGGTTAATATGCATTTATGGTGAGAATTGACAATTTGAAGTTTTTCTTTTGAATTACTCAAGGAAAAGGAGGCTTATTTATATTTAAATCATTTAATTTAAAGGTGTCTTTAATGATTTTTCTTTCTCCAAGTGGTCTTTAATGTTATTAATAAAAAAGAGTTTAATATTATTAAGATTATTTTATATCATGAAATTATAAGTATAATAATTTAAAATTATCACAAATTATTTTACATATGTATTTTATATATATATATAAAATGAGGCCTTCTAAAATCCGGGGCCTTAAGCGATTGTCTATTTCGCCTATAGCTTGAGCCGACCCTGGTGTTCCCGCTTTGTAACCCTTTTATTTCCCTTTTTTTTTTTTTTTATTTTTTAAACATATAGTTTTTTTTAGCAATGCCATTTGAGTTTATTTTTAAACATTTTAAAAACCATCTATAATTCAATATATGGTATATATATTTATTGAAAACGGTTTTCATTATTATTTCGCAACTATTTTAATTTTTGTTAAAAAAATAATAATGTAAAATTGAATTTATTTATTACCTCTTAAGATCAGAATCAATTAGAAATCACCTCCTTAAAATTGAAGGTATAATTAAACAAATTAAAATTTGAGGTTACATTATAATAAGTGCCCATAATTTATAACTCACTCGATATTTTCTTGTGTGGAGAACAAATTTAATCAAATTTATGAAATTTGATCAATGGTAAAAAATAAAATTATATAATAAGTTTATATGATATAGAGAGAGAAAATTTAATCAAAATTATGAAATTTGATCAATAGTAAAAAAGAATTATATATATATATATATATATATATATATATATATATATATATATATATATATATATATATATATATATATATATATATATATATATATATATCACTTAAATGTGTGTATAGGGCCTCTTAAATGTGTGTATAGGGCCCTACCATTATTAAATCCAAACGGTGAACCTGTGAACATCTGCAGACTGCAACTGTTACATTATGGCTCTTTTCTTCTTCTTCATACCTAAGATAGATAGGGGAATGAGAGAATAGTTTTTATATAAATGGTTAAATCACTATTTTATTCACATTTGGTTTTATATAACAAAACCAAGTAAAAAAAATATCCCATACCATGCATTTTTAACAAACAAAAATTAAATGTTTATGCATTGATTTATTATTTCTTCACGAGATTGAATATTCATTCTCTCATTCAAATTTGTAATTAGAATAATATAGAGTTTTTTTTTATTTAGTTTATTAGCATAACTTTTTTTTAAGATATTTTAATGGGAATATATACATGAGAGTAATTTCTCAAGATGTTTCTATTAAGAAATTTTTGTAGTTAGGACTAAGAAAAATATTTAACCATTTGTAATTCATAATCAACCATTATATATTTTATATTTTATATTCACAAATAATTTGTCATCTTCGATTTTTTTCAATCAATTTAATAAATGGGACATTTAAAAAAATGATATTTTTAATAGTAAATTTCAAATATGATAAAAGTTATCAAAATTTTCAAAATGACAATTTTTTAAGGAAAATACTTGCCTCCATACTAGTTTGAAAAGCTCCTTCATACTTTCATATTTGTTTTGTTTCTATTGGTTTATAAAAGTTAGCGGGATCCACATATTTATTCAATGTGATAATATTTAATTGCAATTGACCAATGAAAATTAGAAGATGTAGAAACTCCTCTAGTTTAGGGTAAGTATTATCCTTTTTTTAAATTATTTAATTTAAGGAAACAACCATTGCCTACTTTTCCTCTAATAAGATCAGTTAGTCATATAGGTTTTTTTTCCCTCCCATTAAAAACTTACAAAACTTTTGAATAACAAGAGTAAAAGAAAAACAGTGAAACCTGTCATCTCATGATGTACTACAAGGTAAAAGTATTAATGAAAACAAATACACTAACTAAATGACAACGAATTTATTATTTTAATAAAACAAAAGGTTAACTATTTTTTAAAGAGTAAAATGCAAATGAGACCCCTGTGGTTTGTTTCAAATGCATGAACACCTTCTGTGGTTTGAAAATGACAAATCACACCCCTATGGTTTCAAATGTTTTCAATAAGACCCTCCCTTAAAATGTCAATAATTTTCTTTTAGCCATAACTTCTTCATTTGAACTCTGATTTGGATGATTCAAGATATTTTAGAATCCTCATTTCAGGCTCTACATAATAGTAACTTTAAAACTTTGAAATGATTAATAAATAAAAGAGTTTATTAACATCAAAGTACTAGGTATGATTGACACCGTTAACTCTTTTGGTTATTGATGATTTAGAAGTTTTTAAGTGACCATAGCGTAGAGACTGAAATGAGGATTCCAAAACATGTTGAATCATCCAAATCGGAGTTCAAACGAAGAAGTTATGATTAAAAGAAAATTAATGACATTGAAATGAAGAGGTCTGATTGAAAAAATTTGGAACCACATGGGTGTGATTTGCCATTTTCAAACCACAAAAGGTGTTCATGCATTTGAAACAAACCACAGGGGTCTCATTTGCATTTTATCCTTTTTAAAATAGATAAAACTTTTGTTACTTTTGAAAATTAAAATAGAAAAAGTTAATGTGATATAATTTTCTTTTAATAAATTGGTTAACACTAAAAAAAATTATCTAACTGCCTCTTGAAGTATTATCAATCAATTTATTTATTACAAGTATTTATTTTATTTTCATTCATTAAATTTTTAAATATGAAAAGACGAGGACATAACATAATTGAACTAAGGTTAAGTAAATACTCCCTAAATAATTATGAACAATAAAGTAATAAGTAGAAATAAAAATAAAATCTCAAAAAGGGAAAATAAAACTTCTCTCACTAAAATAATTTTTTTTTGAGTAAAACATATAGTTTTAGCATGAAATTACCTCTTTTCTACACAATTTAATGCCAAATTTGAACAATTTTTTCAACAAAAAGATGTGGAGGAAATAAATCATTATAAAATGCCTTTTTTTTTAACAAAGCATGCATTAAGATATAACATAAGAAGAAGAGAAAAATATTATAGTCAAATTATACGCACAGCCTTCATGATGAAAGAAAGAAGATAAGTAAGGGAGAAACTTAGATAATTGAGAATATAAGAGAGAGCAAATTAAGATAAATCCCTAACAAATTAACAAAGATACATAATAATTACGGAGTTTTTTTTTAATCAATAGGTCTAAATATTCTTGGAAAGGATGTCTTAATTAATTAAAGAAATGAAGAAAAACTTTATTCTTGCACTTGGGACATTGAGAATTCTTATCAATCAACATCACATACATAAGGCATTCAGGACATCCCACAAGCACCATGGACGTGGTGACAATTTCAACATTGCTTGAATACTCCACACAATTCTCTTCATCCTCAGATAACACACACGAATTCTCCAAAGACGACATGTTCGAAGATGATACCGATTTTCGATCAATTCCGAGCTCAAGCCTGGTCACACATGAAACAAAAAAATTGAGTAACTTGGAAATTAGTAAGAAAAGCTTAGAGAGTATGTAATATCGTACCTGAAAAATTATGTGATAAAGGTTCTGTGAACGAGAGCAGACAAGGAGAAGAGGGAATTAAAAGGAGTTTTTCTTGGTAGTTAGCCTGAAACAATGAATGAATCAGAAGTAATAGGCCCCATAGGAAAATTGTTTTTTAGTAAATGAAATTAAATGTAACAAAATAAAATTGGGTAAGAATTTAAAAGCAAGTATTGCACCCTGCATATGCATATATGTTTTAGGTGTAGTGGTGTAATAGACTTTAAACAATAGCATTTATTTTTTCACCAATAAAAGGAATTTCGTTATCATATACTGGAAATTCCCAGCTAGGCTAAGCCTGGTAATGTTTTTTTTTTTTTCCTTTCATTATTTGTTTCGCTTAGGTACTTTTTTTTCCCTAGGTACGGGAAATTTTCTTTAACTAACAAAACCTAAAAATAAGATATACTACAAAATATTTTTCATATTTTCAATTTGATTAACTGGTTCGGACACTTACGAATATCAAGATAAATTTAAGTAGTTAAATATAAAAAGCATATCGGATCAATATAGGGATGACGAAAGAGCGAGCTAAAGGATGCATTAAACACATAGAAAAGTCAAAGAAACTCCTAATTTGATGAAGATTTATTTACTCTTATTTCTCTCTCATATGCGTAGTGTTTCCCCAAACGAGAAATCAAAAACCGACTCAAAGAATCTACGTGAGGAAAAGTCTCCAATTTATTAAGAAATTTTTAGTTAATAACACCTTTTAAAAAGTATCGTTAATATAGTATTTTTAACGTATCAATCAGGAATGGACACTAATCAATGAAATATTAATTATGGAGAATGATACTCACTACTTCATATGTTAACTATTAATTTATAGGTTTAGGTAAAAAAAAAAAATCAAAATACTATATTTGCAACAAAGAAAACCTTTTGATTTTTTATTTTTAAATAAAAAAAGTAATAAATGTAAAAAACCGTACTATATATTTTTACTACTAAATAAAAGAGAAATTTCAACATATAACACTTTTTTAATGAGTAATTTTAAAAATAGTAAATATTCCTTTGTAGTATGAGATTAGACTAGTCTCAGTCTAAGATTGATGGATCTCAATCTGAGAAATGTCTGTTACAAATTAGCACATTTCTTTTAAATTAAGTTAGTTTGTATTTTTGATTTAGTCAATATCTGTTTAGTCTTTTTAGCAGTAAACTTGGTCATTCAATTGAGTAAAAATAGGAGTCAGATCACTTTGTTTATAAAGTCAAATATTTTAACATATTAGTTATCCTTATTTTAAGTATAAATAAGAGTCTGTTGTTGTTGTTTTCATTTAATAAATCCGAACAAGTCCTCTGCTATTTTCTTGTTCTTGTGTGCTATTTTCTTGTTCTTGTGTGCTATTTTCCCTTAGTAAAATAAAGTCTCAGTTTGTTACATGGTACCAGAGCAAGGTTGCTCAATTTTGTTTATTACTCAGTTTCTTGTTTAGGCTATGTGCAACATTTTTCCCCTCTTAGTTTCAAGATGAACGGGTGTAGTGGCTCTTCTCAAATGTCGGTTGAGAAGCTCGTTGGCACAAATTATCAATATTGGCGTTTGTGTATGAAGGCATATCTCCGAGGACAAGATTTGGGGGATCTCGTTACAGGTGATGATCCATCTCCCGATGATACTCCACAATAGGCTGATGCAAAGAGAAAATGGAAGATAAAGTGTGAGAAGACTTTTTTTGCTCTCATAACATCAATCAGTAAAGAATTTATTGACCATGTTCGTGAGCTGGATTCGCCTAAGAAAATTTGGAAGACTCTTAAAAGGCTGTTCACTTAGAAAAATACAATGTGTTTGCAATTTCTTGAAAACGAGCTCGCTTCTTTAACTCAAGGTAATATGTCGATTTCCGAATATTTTCTCAAGGTAAAGAATGTATGTGCAGAAATTTCAGAGTTGGACAGCGAAGCTCCCATAAGTCAGGCAAGGCTACGACGTTACTTGATTCGTGGTTTAAGAAAAGAATTCATGTCATTCATTTCCTCAGTTCAAGGATGGACGATTCAACCTTCGATTGTCAATTTAGAAAATTTATTATCTAACCAGGAAGCATTGGTTGTACAAATGTTTGGTAAGAATTCGGTGAAGATGCCCTCTTTGTCAGAGATAATACAAAGTAAAGAAATGCATCGAAATTCACATGTTTTCGATGTGGAAAAGTGGGGCACATAAAAATGGATTGTCGTGTGAAGGTTGAGTGTAAAAGGTGCGATAAACCTGGCCATATTAAGAAAATTGTCGTGTCAATATTGTAGAGTCAAATGCTAATTTAGCACATGAAGCGAAAAAGGAAGATGAACCAAAGTGGGAGAATTGTTTGTCCATTGAGGTACTTTATCATTCTCAAAATATTACTTCTGCTTTGCATCAAAGTGAACAAATTGCAGATAGCTGCATTAATTATGAAAAGGAATGGATCATTGATTTGGGTTGCACACATCATGTCATTGGAGTGTTGGGATTGAGACTTCTAAAAGAGTTCTCAAGCGGAAGCCCCAACCGATCTTTCCTTGCAGTATAATAAATTCAAAATTCTAAATGCATAAAAGAAAAATTAACCCTTGTCGAGAAGTGTCTGACTCTTCCTCGTTCTTCGATGGTTACGATCCAGGGACCACCAAAAAGATCTTCCTCACTAAGCACAAAAGAGAATCGTTGCGTGGGCACTATCTCCTTTGGAAAAAGGAAAAATTAGGAAGAAGAATTTTCTTCCCAATCACCCTATGGGCGGCGCAAGAGAGAGGGGGGAGAGGAATTTCCTGAGCCTTTACTTTAACTCTCTTGGTTGTGTGTTTTGGGGTCACCCCAAAGGTCCTATTTATAAGAAAACCAAGGCATCAGAAAATCTTCTGAATATCTTTTAATTAATAAATAATTAATTAAGATATTCTAAAATATATTTGAATAATAAAGATATTATATTTTATTCCATAATAAAACATTCCATATCTTTTATTTAAATTAATCAATATTAATTTAAATATATTATTCCATATCTTCCATTTAAATTAATCCCATTAATTTAAAATAAGATATACATATATTTTAAATAAAATAAAAATGCAAACTTTTTGGTCAACCATTTGACCAATGGGGCGTGTGACCCCACCCCGGGTCACACGCCCATGTCATCCTCATATGACAATATTGGACATTTTTATTTTCCTCGTTATTTAATGGAACAATTCAGTTAAATAATTAAATAAATAAAACTCCTTTTATTTATTCCAATAAATAAAACTCCTTTTATTTATTTCCTCATTTAATTTGATAATTTCAAATTAAATATTTAAATAGACTCTTCTATTTAAATCCCCATTAATTTTGGACAACACAAAATTAATTTAATTAAATAGACTCCTCTATTTAATCTCTTATAATTAAATAGACTCTTTTATTTAATAATTAAATAGACTCCTCTATTTAATTCCATCATTAATTAAATAATTAAATAGATTCCTCTATTTAATTTCCTTTAATTAATTGAATAGACTCCTCTATTCATTTCCAATTTTCCAAAGAGAAATTAATCATATTAATTTATGTTCTCGATTACATGCGTTAGCTCGGAGGACTTAATGGTGTTAGGAATGGTGTCCTAGAACTTGTAATTATTTAATTATAATAATTTATTTCGAATAAATTAAATAAATAAACATAAGTTCTTTATATAATCTAGATTGATTCAATTGACGATATTAGGAATATATGGAAATATATAAATATCAAAACATTCAAATAGTAAACCCTAAGTTACTCTTATGAAATCACGACTTAGTATGTGAGTCATACAAGAGGATTAAAGTCGAGATGAGTAACTTAAAAGTGTCTATGTAAATGGATAACGTTTGGGAACCTTATCCTGGTAACACTTGTTGATAGCTTCGCATTTTGTTTATAGACAAATGATCTAATCCTGATCATTCATGTGGGAGACATGAAATGGAAGTATCATATGCAATGTTGATTGTATAAGACAGGACCACGATGTTCGATCAAATTTCTCCTTAGTACCGGTTTACGAGAATTGATCGAATATCAAACTAAGTTTATCAACCGTGATAGATCTCAATCCTGAGTGAAATGCGGACTCTATTTGTGGAGTTATGTTCTTTGATTGAGGATGGTTGAGAGTGATCCGTAAGAACGCTCAATACGACTGTTTTGGGAACATGACTAGACAAGTAGCGGGAACTCATTTTCACGAGATGGAATTCATAACTTTCCTATAAATTAACCGGTATCGGTGCGATACCTAAACATTTTAGGAACTTTAGGAAACTCCCTTGATGTCTGATTCGAGACATGAACAAGTGACGTCACGACTTCTATTGATCACGAAGTATCTTATCTCTAGTTCGACTAAAGATAAAGTTCATTGGAGAATCAGCGGGAACACAAGGATAAAGCGGTAATTACAGGGGCAAAACGGTAAATTTATCCTTTGTAATTATGAGGGTTCCACGTGAAGGATAATATCACGAGATATAAATAATGATAAACTAAATGGACATAACTCATCTATAGTGAGGGGAGTTCAGCTATGAATCTATAGTGGAATTATTCATAGTTAGATAATAAGTAATTAACCGATTATGAGTTAATCACTTAATTGACTAATTATTAAGCCCATGATCTATAGGTCCATCGGGTCCCTATGCTAGCCCAAATATCGTAGTCGCGAAATCAAGTAGAAGAAATGGAAATTTTAAGTAAAGTGAATTACTTAAAATAGGCAATATTAATTGTTTAAATATTGAGTATATTTAAGCGGTAATTAATATAAACATTATTAATTGTTTAAATAATGAGTTTATTTAAACATGAAATTAATAATGAAATATTATTAATTAGATATTATTAATTATTTAAATATTGAGTATATTTAAATGGTAATTAATAATTTGAAATTAATTGACAATTATTAATTGTTTAAATAATTAATTTTATTTGAACGGAAATTAATAATTAAAATTAATTAATTAATAATAAAATATTGTCAATAAAATTATTAATTAAATAATGAGTTTATTTAATGGAAATTAATAATTATAATATTTATTATTAATTATTTAAATAATGAAAATTATTTAAATGGAAATTAATAATTAAATATAATTTGATAATATTTAAACGGGAGAAAATATTAATTATTTAAATAAAATATTTATTTAAATGGTAATTAATAAATAAATTAATTGAGTCGGACTTATTAATTTAAGAGAGAGTTTCTAACCCAATTGGATTAATGAACCCAATTGGGATTGGCCCGAAGTAATTAATTAAATAAATTAGAATTTTTTTTAATTAATATATGCAATTTTCGGCCATATGATATATTTTGGGAAGAGATAATTGTTTGAATTATATCCTAAAATAACTACATAGATTTATTTACCCAAGATAAATAAAAATAAAGAAAATAAAATAATCTCCTATTTATCCATGGCATTTTCGAAATTGCTAGATAAAGGAAAGAGATTATCTTTTTTCTTTTTGTGTTTATCTCTATAGATTAATCCTAATGTGATTAGGATTCCTATTTTTCTATAAATAGGAGGGTTGGGTCATTCATAAATCACACAATACAATTCCATAGAAAGTTGGAACTCTCTCTTCCTCCTCTCCTCCCTTGGCCGATTTTCTCATAGTGTTGGGAAGAAAAATATTTTTTTTTCTTCCCAATTTCTTCTAAAGTTCGATCCCACAATCGAATTTCGTTTGATCGATCGGGATATAGCGTAGAAGATCTGGTGTTGCTGAGGAATTGAAGCTGTAAAGAAACCTCCAACCGATTCTCCATTATTCAGTCAATGTAAGTTCCGGTTTTAATTTTCGAAAATATAAGCATGAATCTACATGTTTTATCACAAATTGCATGATGTTAATAGATCCGTTATTAAATGTTAATAAGTTTACTAAATAAAATTCCGCTAATTTAGTAAATCATCCCTTCAAATGGACCTATAGGACTAAGCTCCAATGATCCAGAATTACCTTTGATTAAAACTCTTTTTAATGAATTAATTCTCATTCATTAACTCCTAGATAACTCCACTAAATATCTAGAGTTGCACTCTTAGTACTATAGACATAGTTATGTCCATTGACTATAATCATTAACTACACTTTGATCCTTCACAAGTTAGTTCGTATCCATGGCTAGGTATTTACACCGTATTAACCTCCATGATACATCTTGTTCCTTAAGCCCCACTGATTCTCCAATGAACAACCTTACATAATCTCCATTATGCGTCTTTAACCTTTTCCTTGATTAGAGGAATATGAGGCCCCGCTGTTCAAGACTGAATCAGTCCATAAGGGAACTACTTATCTATTTTCCTATATGGAAAAGAGTGAATTCCAATTCTTGTGTAATTATGTTCCCAGCTATAAGCAAGATGCAATCCCCAAAGTGGGAGGCATATTGAGCGAACTATACGAGTCACTCTCACCTATGCAAATCAAAGGCTTGTCTCTTGCGAACAGAAGTTCGTAATCCACTCAGGATTAAGATCAATTGTACATGATCAACCCAGGTTGATAAACGAATTGTCTTTCAGAACCGGCTTTCCCAAGAAGACGGTAAGTTTATCTTAGTCCATCTACTACAATCTCTATTGCAAAGAACACCCCCACTCACATGTCTCTACATGAGCGATCCAGGATGAGATCACTTGTGCCAATTCACAAGTGGGCCGTGTTAGTGGTGTTACCAGGAAATAAGACACCCAACCTTTATTCATATACCACGGACTATTTGAGTTACACTTAAGTGAATCTTCCCGCATCATATGCTCACTTTAAGTTATCATACGTAACTCTTGGATCTTATGATGGATTACATTTATTAAACTAATAATAAATGACAATGTAAATATTACTAATTAATAATTCCTTTATTTATTTATAGTTTAATTGGATTACATAAGATTTAAGGTAAAACCCTGACATGGAGATGTTACTTTACTCTCGATATAATTCGTCCACATTTATGCAACAGAGTAATTGTGACCCTGACAACTCATTACACTTAGTAATGAAGGAAGGAAGATTCAAGGTTAAAACTGAAAATTTGAGTGGTGAAGATCTTAATCTTGAAGATCAAGTACCAGGTTTGAAGAAAAATCTTGTTTTGGTCTCACAAATTACCGATTCTGGAAAATTTGTCCTCTTTGGTCCAGATAAGGTATCGATTCTAAAGAATTTGAGAACTATTGATGCTGATGTTCTTTTTACAGGAAAGGGGAAAACCTTTTTATATGTGTTATCTGCTATTGAAGCCTATGTTGAAAAGATTAGCCAAAATACCAGTTTTTCTCTTTGGCATGCTCACCTCGGATATGTTGGTTATCAATTGTTGCAGCAAATTTCAACAAATAGATTGCTCAAAGGTGTACCTATTTTTAAATCAGAACTTGCAACTGAAGTTTGCGCAGGATGTCAATATGGAAAATCTCACCGTCTTCCATTTCAAAAATCCAAGAATCGTGCTTTCGAAATGTTTCAACTTGTTCACTCTGATCTAATGGGTTCAACTAGCACTCAAATTTACGGTGGTCTTTCTTATATGATGGTTATTGTTGATGATTTCTCTAATTACAGTTGGGTATTTTTTATGAAAAATAAAAATGAAGCTCTCTCCTATTTTGTGCGATTTAAAACAATGGTTATCAATGAGTTCAATTCTTCCATAAAGTGTTTGTGTACAGATAACAAGGGATAATTCTTGTCTCGTGATTTTTCAAATCTTCTTGAAGAGCATGGTATTAAACGCCAACTTACATGTCCAAATACCCCACAACAAAACGGTGTTGCAGAGCGAAAGTTAGCACATCTTACAGCTGTCACCTTATCTTTGTAGGATCGGTATGGCAACCCTAGAGGGGGGTGAATAGGGTTTTAGGTTAATTTAAAAACTTTTTCGATTATGGTTTCTAATTAACAAGTTAATTAGACTTTTTAAGCTCAATCAATTGAAATGAATTTTATACTAAAATTCCCTCTAACAAAGTATATTGGTTTTTAATAAAACATAGGAAATATTTAATTATAAACAAATTCTAATAATCAATTATGCTTCAATAAATTCTACCAACAAATATGTGAAGCATCAATTTAATTTTCAATTATTGAAATGAATGATCCCTAATAAAAATGCACAATTAATATTTAGCATTTAATATTAGTGCAATAAATTAAAGAGGATAGGGTTAGAGAATGACACCGAATATATAGTGGTTCGGCCAAAAACCCGGCCTAGTCCACTCCCCGAGCGCCTCTCGGGAATTGTATACCTTTTCCGGGAGGAAGTACAACCCAATCCTTTTGCGGGCTCAAGATCAAACCCGACTCTTTTCCACGGGATCAAAGTCAAACCCGAACCGTTCTTTTTCCGGGATCAAGAACAAACCCACGTTCCTATTTCACAGGCTAGGAAACCGACCCAAGTGTGAATTATAAAATTTCACACAAATACAAATCTCTCAAAAGATTAAATGTGAAATTCAAAGCTCACAATACAATAAGGCTCTTAATAGCCAAGTTGATCACTCAAAATAAAACCCAAAATTGATGTAAAAATTAGCTTGAAAGCACTAAGAAATGGAGGCTCAAATCTAAAATTTCTTGATTATTTTTCTTCATTGATTTCGGCCATATGAAGAGGAAGAAGGACAAAAAGCTGTTGGGCCACGTCGTCGTCTGGTTGGCTGAAGCAAATAGATATTTGAATTAAATAATAATAATAATATTAATTCCTCCGGTCAGGGGCAATCTGGGCAGCCAAATACGTTGTGAGAGAAGATAAAAAATCGGTCAGCAGGAGAGATGAAATGAGGTCAGGACATGGCTGGTATAAAGAAAAAGACTAGGGGCAAGAAGGACCATTCACGCGCATATCAAAAAGTAAATCAGCTGCATTGGGAACCTGCTGTCCACGTGTCACAATACGGCTGGAAGAAGCAGACCGTGTGGGACCCGCGTGCGTCAGCAACTACAGCTTGCGTCAGGTGGTTGGGGAATACGCGCGGCAACGTGGCAGAACGGAACGCGTTGGATAGCAGAAGGACAACGATCGGACGGCTAGGAAATGATTCAGCTTTTTCTTTTCTTTTTTTATTCCGAAATATATATATATATATATATATATATATATATATATATATATAATAATTGAAAAATTCTGGAGCGTCGGATGCACTTGTACTTTCATATCTTCTCCAATTTAACTCGGAATTGAACGATTCAAATTGCATCGCGCTCGTTATTTTCCGCTCTACAAAACATAACACTAAAATACTAAAATCGATTAGTACTAAGTGTTTGTTATCATCAAAACATAATTAGGCAAGATTAGTAGGCCCAAAAAGCCAACAATCTTGGCTGCATGATAAAAATTTTCCTCGTGAATTATGGGCAGAGCAATGCAATTTTCTTGTCACGTGATAAATAGGTTGCCTCCATGGCCAGGTACATCAAAATCTCCATTTGAGCTATTATTTAATACCAAAGCTGATTAAGCTACTTCAGAATTTTTGGCTCTCTTTGATATGTTCATGTATCCAAAACTAATAGAGTTAAACTTTACCCAAAAGCAAAGAAATGTCTCTATTTGTTGGTTATGATGCTCAAAGGACGGGATGAAGGTGTATGGATTCGGATTCTAAGAAGATTGTTTTTCTTCTCGTGATGTCATTTTTGATGAAGTGTCTTCCAATTTTCATAACTTCATTCATGGAGAAAATTCTAAATTTATGCCTCTCATAGACTCTAACATTGAGTCACCTGCTACTCAAGACGATTCTAGTGAAAGGGGGAGTACAGAATCTATAAATCATGACGATCCATCACAAGGTGAAATTGTTGTGAGAAGAACTTCAAGGCAACGAAAATTACTAGATGACTACGAAGTCCATGTAAATCATGGTTCAATTATTGTTTATTTTATGATAGATAACACATTGGAGGATGAATCGACATCCTATCTTGAAGCTCATGGAAAGCCTGAATGGGAAAATGCAATGAAGGATGAAATTGAAGCCTTGATGAAAAATTCTACTTGGGATTTACTTCTCAAACCAAGGATACAGACATCATCACATGTAAATGGGTGTACAAATTAAAGAAGCCAGCTGATGGGTAGTATTGCAAGGTACAAAGTCCGCCTAGTTCCTCATGGTTTTTCTCAACAATATGGTTTGGATTATGAGGATACATTTAGTCCCGTTGCAAAAATGGTCCTTGTTCGCACTATTATTTCCTTGGTCGCAAATAAAGGTTGGTCTCTTTGGCAATTTGATATTAAAAATGCGTTTCTCTATGGCAAACTAGATTGTGATATTTATATGGAGCAACCATAAAGGTTTGTGTCTGAAAATTTTCCAACACATGTATGTCGACTTAAGAAGGCGCTCTACGGTCTCAAACAAACGCCTCGAGCCTGGCATGGAAAAATTGCTGAATATTTTAAATTTTGTGGTTTTTCTTCTTCAAATTCAGATCCTAATCTTTTTGTCAAATAGAAAGCATCGTTGTCTATTATGATTCTTCTTTCTCTATGTAGACGATATGCTAGTTACAGAAAATGATAAATTATGAGCTTTCAAGAAGATTTGTCCGTTCGTTTTGAAATAAAAAATCTGGGCAAGGCACACTGTTTTTTGGGATTGGAATTAGAACGATCAAATGGTTATTTTCTTTCCCAAAAGACTTATGCTGCAAAAATCATATACATGATGTAACTGAATATCGCAAAATGATGGGGAGTTTGTTATATTTAACAATTACTCGTCCAGATATTACCTTTCAGTTGGCTTAGTTTCTCAATTTATGGAGCGTCCTTGTGTCTATCATTTTCTTGCTGTAAAGTGCATTTTGAGGTATGTGAAAGGAACTTTAAGTTATGGTTTGCTGTATGAGCACAACAAGAATTTTTCTCTTCAAGGTTATGTTGATTCGGATTGGACTGGAAATGTAAACGACGACGCTACCACCAGGCTATTGTTTACAAGATTGGTTTAGCGGTTATATCTTAGTGCAGTAAATAGCATTAGCAAGCACGGAAGCTGAATATGGTGCAACAACTTTAGCATCTCAATAGTGTATCTGGCTTACTAGAGTACTTCTACAATATGTTCATGAATTTTTAAAGTTTCCCATTTTCATATTTTGTGATAACGAAAGCGCCATCAAACTTGCTAAGAATCCAGTGTTTCATGCTAGCACAAAGGCATATTGAAGTCCATCATCATTTTATTCGAGAGAAGGTGTTAAATTATAAATAGAATTGCATCCAATACGTACATGCGAGCAAGTTGTTGATGGTTTTACCAAAGCTCTTTCAAGAACCAAGTTTGAAATTTTTCGAAAGTCACTAGGCATTGTTGATGGAAGAAATGCACTAAGGGGGAGTATTACAAATTAGCACATTTCTTTTTAAATAAGTCAGTTTGTATTTTTGATTTAGTCAAAGTCTTTTTAGCACTAAACTTGGTCATTCAGTTAAGTAAAAATAGGAGTCAGACTTTGTTTATAAAGTCAGATATTTTAGCATATTAGTTATCCTTATTTTAAGTATAAATAAGAGTATGTAGTTGTTGTTTTCATTTAATAAATCAGAACAAATCTTTTGCTATTTTCTTGTTCTTGTGTGCTATTTTCACTGAGTAAAATAAAGTCTCAGTTTGTAACAGTCTTTAAGTATTGAGAGTTCGAGTGTACTATAAGGCGGAAAAAAAAAGATTTCAAAAATGATATTTTAAAAAATAGTAAGATTTTTATTTTACTTTAAAAAATGACATTTTTTAGAATGAGATCTATCAATCTCAGATCGAGAGATTGATCTAATGTCAGAATCTCAGTATGAAAAATGTCATTTTAAAAATATTTATTTTAAAATATTTTCTATTTTAAAATTACTCATACATACAAAAGTGTAATCTATTAAATATATATATATCAGTTATCGCATGGGGCATATCATAATTCGGTACGGGCATAAAAGAAAGAATGGGTCTTATCCAAGAAAAAGAAAAGAAATGAATGAATGAATTGGTCTTGGTCTTGGTCTTGAATTGGGATTAAAATGATAATAATAATAATAATATAAAAAAATTAATTAATTAATTAATTAATTAAGTGTTTATGGGGTAGGGATGGAAATGGAATGAAAAGATGGATGGGGGCATCCACGCTTTTTCTACGCATCTCCCACGCTCAGTCATCACTTCTTTCCCTTTCCCTTTCCCTTTCCCTCTATCTTTTTCTTTTTCTCAACCAAGTATAATATTAAAATTTAGGACTGTTATTAGTTTCATTTGTCGCCATTGAATATTAATATATTATTCAATCTTCGGACAAATAAGATGGCCCCTGTTCCATCTACTAAATCCTAATTAATGGAAAGTACTTTTATTGAACATAATTTTTTTTCAATCATATATGTGATATGATAGATTAAATTACATTTGTAAATATCATACTCATTTTAGGTTTCTTTTTCTCTCCTATTAAATGAAAGTATCATTTTTAATAAACAGGCTGTCTTAAAGAAGAGAAAACATAACCAATTATGGTATAGCTCATTGATTAAAACATGTAGTTTCACATTTAAGAATGTGATTCAAACTTCAGCTCCAATACCTTGTATAAAAAAAAACTTATGATACAATAATATAATCACTAATCAATAATATTAAAAAGGATAAGCGTTTGAACTTCACCCTCTTTAAACTAAACAAAGATAAATTAATTAATAAATACTCTTAAGATTTCTAATAGTGAAAGGGTACTTTGATACATTCTCACTCTATACTCAAATCCAAAGAATTTATTTTAATAAAAAAATTACATGTATTAAGTTTGAGAAGTTGTATTTATTTATTATAATTGATCAACAAATCGTAATCGCGTGCCAATAAATTTTTTCTATTTTAAAAAATATTACATCAAATTGAAGGAAATGATACTCGAACTTTCGACTTAATGAAAAAAAAACAAATGCCAAAACTTGTTAATATTTTAATAATAAGAAAGTGCCAAAATGGGCACGCGTTGAAAGCGCTGACCAAGATGTGGACGACTTTGGAAGAGAAAAATAATAATTTTCCTTATTTTTTCTAAACTTGAGTTGATAGAAAAAGAAGTGACGTTGGTTTCCAACGAAACCGTGTTAAAACTTTTTCCAACTTTACAAACAAACAAATCTCCCTAAATCTAATCCCATATTTTCCATTTTCACTCGGCAAAAACAAATCCCTCACATCTCTCTCTCTCTCTCTCTCTCTATATATATATATATATGAAAAATAAAAGAGAATAAAAAGCATGGCAATAATGGATGTAATAATAGAAGAAGAAAAAGAAGAAGCATCAATAATATTACCAGGATTCAGATTCTTTCCAACAGAAGAAGAGCTAATATCATTTTACCTACACCATCAACTTGAAGGAAGTCGTCCTGACATGCATTGCGTGATTCCGGTTCTCGACATTTACTCGATCGAACCTTCAAATCTCTCTCATTGTTCAGGAGAGATGTGTAGGAGAGATAGTGAGCAATGGTTTTTCTTTGTTAAAAGACAAGAAAGAGAAGCTAGAGGTGGAAGACCTAATAGAACTACTTCTTCTGGTTCTGGTTATTGGAAAGCTACCGGTTCTCCTTCCTATGTCTATTCCTCTCTTAATCGTGTTATTGGTGTTAAGAAAACCATGGTGTTTTATAAGGGGAGAGCTCCTACTGGTACTAAAACTATTTGGAAAATGAATGAGTATAAAGCTATTCAAGAACTTCCTTCCTCTTCCACCTCTCCCATTCCTGAGGTATATTTTATATTTTATCCAATCTTTAATTTACGATTCAATAATATTCCGGTACTATCTAGTTAAAAGTTGTTGAAATATATCATTAAGTTTACCGTTACCTATTAGCTTAAACATTTGAGTGTAGTGGTGATTAGTTCGAATCGTTAAGATGACGTTTCCTGTCCATTTATTAATATTACACATATTTTGGGTATTGTACCAAATATATATTATTAACCCCATATATAAGTGAGAATTACGTGTCTTATGTCTATCGGATAATAAATACTTGTTTACTATTGGGTAACCTTTTCTACATGTCTCACTCGCTCCTCTGAACCATTAGTGATCGAGTATTTTTCTTTACCATTTTTGTAATTGTTTTCATTTATTATGTAGTTGCGACACGAATTCAGTTTGTGCCGGGTTTACGTCGTGTCGGGGAGCTTTCGAGCCTTTGATCGACGACCGTTAGAAATTTACAACTGAACCCTAGCTAGCTGCGATCAACGGGGGCTGGCGGAGGCAGCAAATTTGATCTCGTCTAATTACAAAGTCTTCAATGCGTTAACTCTCCCTTCTCAATTCGTGTTATAGACCGTGTACTGTATGGTTACTGAATTTTTAGTGATTGTTTTTTGCTCAATGTACATTAACCACCTGATTTTCGTGTGGTTAAAATAAATATTTTTTATCATAAGTTGATTAGTATAAAATGAAATTTTATTCTTTTCAATATATGTTTACTTGCCAAAGTTATCGTCCTATAATTCAATCGTTATATTATGTTTCCATGCATTATATTTTCTCTAGTTTATGATAATTTTTTAATTTACCATCAAAGGTTCTCTTTAGCGACGAATTTTTTACCAACAACAATATTTTCGTTGGTAAAAGATAATTATTGCCTACGAAATGGTTATTTGGTCGATAAAATATTGGCGCCATATGGCACAAAAGTATTGACGACGGACATTACAGTATATCGATGAACTAATTCGTTGGTTAAAAAGAAATATTTTAAAAAAAAACTAATATATATTTACAACGAAACCTTTAATTTGTCGGTAATATATTAGATATTTTTCATTATTTTAATTAATAGAATACCGACAAATTGGTAAAATGGTTGGAATAAGTGTTTATTACCAACCCAATCGTATTCACGTTGGTAAAGCTATTGGAAAATTAATTTTATATCGGACAGATTAAAGACTTTAGCAACGATTTTTTTAGTCACTCAAATCCTTGGACGTTTGGTATGCGGGAATCAGAATTGAATGCCTGGGAATAAGTAGTATGAGAATAAAATGGATGAGAATTTGATGCCTGTGTTTGGAGTGTGCTGGAATGAGATTTAAATGCCTGAGAATATGATGTATGTGTTTGGAGTGTTCTGAAATTTGGATATATGAGAATGTGATTATTGTATTTGTAAGAAGGAATATGATGCCTGAGAATTTGATGCCTGGGAATATGATGTCAATGTTAATACCAATGTAAATATATGGGAGATTTGGATGTGAATTGAATGTCAGTGTCAATGCTATTAGAGGTTGAACCAAACAATGGAGTGGGTATTAAAAACCCATTCCCATGGCCAATTCCCTTGAACCAAACGCCTTTAGGGTTAAAAAAACAGGGCTATTTCCTTTTCCCTTATTTTTTTTCGCCCTCTCATTTTTTTTCCCTCCATTTCATATCCTAATTCACTCCAACGAAACAGCACGCCGCACCAACTCCGATGAATTGCACCAGTTCTGATGAATCACACCTGCTACGATGAATCTCACCAGCTCCAAGATAAGAAGCGAAAACGACCTAAAGTAAATCTAAACTGAACGAAGAAAAGCATTTTATTTTGCTACCACATTGGGTCAAAGGTCTTATTACGACATAAACTTGACGTTATGCATATTGAAAAAAGTATATGTGATAACTTGATTGGGACCTTGTTTTCGATAGAGGGAAAAAATAAAGATACTTTGAAGGCAGGTCTAGATTTGAAAGATATAAAAATACAAACAGAGTTGCATCTTCAAAAAGTTGGGAATACATATGTCAAACCTCTCGCTTTGTACACATTAACTTCAAAGGAGAGAATTGAGGCTAGTACATTTTTGAAAAATATGAAATTTCCTGATGGTTTTACCTCAAACATATCACGTTGCATAAATGTGGACTCGAGAAAGTTATTCGGGTTAAAAAGTCACGATTCACACGTGTTACTTCAACGTCTTCTCCCAATTGCTATCCAAAATTTTGTGCAATGTGACATAAGTACAGTAATTACTGAGTTTAGTAATTTCTTTCGTGCATTATGCTGATTTAGAGAGGTTGCAGCTGGATATAACCATTATTTTATGTAAACTTGAAAGAATTCCCCCCCCCCCTGACATTCTTTGATGTCATGATTCACTTGGCGTGCATTTACCTTACGAAGCTAAATTGTGGGTCCTGTAACTTATAGTTGGATGTATCCCATTGAAAGGAGTCTTAGAACCTTGAAACAGTATGTTAGAAACAAAGCACGGGCAGATAGATGTATTGCTGAGTCATATATTGTGAACGAGTCTATTTCATTTTATTTTATGTATCTCCAAGGGATTGAGACGAGATACAATAAGAATGAGCGTAATGATGACATGTGTGGATTAAGTCATTCTAAGAGTAGTATATCAGTTTTCAAAGCAAGTGTGCGCCCAATTGGTAGGTCTATATTACGACAATTAACACGGGCATAAATGGATAAAGCATATTGGTACATTTTGAACAATTGTGATGAAGTGCATCCATTTCTTAGGTATGTTGTTATCTTATTTGATTTTGTATTCAAAAAATTCTTAAGTGTGTCTTCTTATTTACACTCTATTGTTTATTTATCACAACTATGAAACACATGACTTTGCTACAACAAGAGCACTCCACTATTAACATATATAAAAGGCAACAATCACAATTTACAACTTGGTTCAAAACACATGTAAGAGCCATGTACTAAACCTTTTCATACAACACATTTGATTAAAATGTTAGGTTCAAGAATTACATTGTCAAGATATGGTCAATGAGATTTTATAGAAGAAGAAAATTCGTCAAATTATAAATTTTCACGTGCATAAATCTTGTAGAAGAAGAAAATTCGTCAAATTATAAAATAATTTAAATTTAAAAGAAAATTCTCACTCAAATATATTTTAGCCGGCATCAAAATTTGGTTCACCATTAAAACGTGCGCATTGATCACAAAAATCCGACTTTTCTTCCCGAGAAAATTAAAACAATTTCAAATAAAAATCAACCACTTGACCTGGGCTTGGATAATTAATATTAAGTCAGTAATTAACTATTTCAAGAAATTCGAATCCGATCCCTTACTGGATGACTCTGAAAATTGAATAATACTTCCTTTAAGCCAGTTCGATAGAGTTTCTACATTGTTTATTTATATTTATCAATTTCAATTCAATATTATCATTGTGAGTCTTACAAAATTTTATAACATAATAGGAATAAAAATATATATGAAACTAATGTTTTATGTGAAACTTTATGGTATTATAGTTATACCTATTTAAGTGAAAATAATTAAAAATTATATTATTTATTTATTATTGATAATAAATATATGTCATGTATGCTAAAAAGATATATATGTCATATATGATTAATTGGAGAAGTATTAAAAGTCTAAGTACTTGAAAATTTTCCTAGATAATCAATCCAATTGTTTTTTTTTTTAATTAGATATTAAGAGCCCATTTGGTAACCTTCCTCGTTTCTATTTATGGTTTCTTATTTCTATTTCTTATTTATTGTTCCTGTTTTTTTTTTAAAAGAGAAACAGAAACATGCGTTTCTTATTTCTTGTTTCTAGAAGAAAAAGAACATAAATGTGTTTGGTAACTATTTATTGTTTCTGTTTCTCATTTAAAAAAAAATACAAATATTTTGAAAATATTACAATTTTAAATGATATATTTAAAAATATTATATCAATATATATTTTTTGATAATTATAATATATTTTATAAATCAAAATGGGATAACGTAATAATTTATCAAAGTGTTGAAAATTTTGGAAACAAGAAAGAGAAATAAGAAACTAGAATTTGTTGTTTTTGAAATTTCTACACAATTTTGGGTAGCGTTTCTAAAAAAAGAGAAACAACAAACATGAAGAGTTACCAAACAACTTTATTTCTTAAAAATGAGAAATAGAAACAAGAAACAGAAATTGAGATGGTTACCAATTTCATTTCTTATATGACCAGTTGAACATAACATTAAAAAATAATAATAATAATAATAGCATCATTTTTTATAAAGTAGTACGAAGTTTTCGTGCCTCTGCAGGTTTCTTTATCATAACGCCCAAAACAATTATCAAATTATGCAGTGGACTCGCGGAGGACGAACCGATCTGATCAATCCCAAATTTTTGAAAAAAAGATGGCCATCCTTTACGCGGTGGTGGCAAGAGGAACGGTGGTGTTATCGGAGTTCAGTGCCGTTACTGGAAACGCCGGCGCCGTCTCACGTCGGATTCTCGAGAAGCTTCCAGCTGAAGCAGACTCTAGGCTCTGCTTCTCTCAAGAACGCTACATCTTTCACATTCTCAGATCCGATGGCCTTACCTTTCTCTGTATGGCAAACGATACATTCGGACGTAAGTGTTTCTTCTTCCTTGTTATTAATCAATTTGCTAATTGTTGATTATATTGTAATTAGGTTTTTGATTTGGAGTCGGAGGTAAATAGATGTAGTTTGTTTAGTCATAAGACTTGCAATACTTAGGTTTCTTGATTGTTATCATCGTCAGTTAGCTAACGATTGATCAAGAATTTGAAAGAATGAGGAAATTTGTTGGCTTCTCGGTAGAGAATTTACTGTTTTTGAAGCTATGAGATTACACAGTGCGTAGATATCATGTTTTGTAAGTTCTTGTGCATTTGATTAGGAGAAGGGGAACAATATGACAATTATGGTGCAGGAGGATCAAAATTCTCTTGATCTTTTGTTGGTACCTCGATTTAATTTGTTATTTATTTCGATTTGATTTTTGCAACAACTAAAAATTAATTCGTTCACTTGCAACTGATGGAAAATTTGTTTTCAGCTTGTCAGGAATGTATGGTATATCAATTTAGTTAGTTTTTCCCACTATTTTTGAGAATGCTCCATATGACTCTCTATATGCCAAAGTAATTTTGAAGTAGTTTTTTGAACTATCAATTTATCTTTTTGTTTCTCTATTGATTACGTTATTCAACTCGATGTCATCGGGCGGATTTCGTTTCTGGTTTTAAAATCACTGGCCTTTAACCTTTCTGAACTTGAAGTTTGTTGGTTTCTCTTGTTACAGGGAGAATTCCATTTTCTTATTTGGAGGATATCCATATGAGGTTCATGAAAAATTATGGTCGAGTAGCCCACTATGCCCCTGCATATGCAATGAATGATGAATTTTCAAGAGTATTGCATCAACAAATGGAATTTTTTTCCAGCAATCCCAATGTTGATACACTCAACCGTGTTAGAGGTGAAGTAAACGAGGCAAGTGCATTGTTCTGATCTCTATCTAATGGAATTATACTAATAGACCATGCCTTTTGCTCTGGTTAGCAATTAAAACTATCTCCACTTTTGCAAAAGAGAATAAAAATGTAAGGCATATATTGTTGTTTTCTCTAATGCAAGAAACTACTTTTTAGATGAATGCTTAAGGGTGTGAGACCTCTCATCAAACATAGATTCCTTCTTCTCACTTAAATATTCTTTTTTGTTTCCCGCGTTGTCAGAGATGCGACTGAAACCTGGTAGAGTCATCTTCTCCTTTCTAAAAAAAATGCTGGTTCACTCATCTATAATTGTGTCACATTATTCAGTTCTCGTTCATTCAAATTCTTAGTGGTACTGTTAGCATTTTTCTTTTTCTTCATGTACATTTTCTGGTGGCATTATCTTTTTCCCTTTTTTTTTACATAAAAGACCAGACCTTAATAAGAAAAAATACAGCAATTAATGGAGAAGAAGACACTACCCCTCCCCTGATAAATATCTACCAAAAACTCTCCAAGTGGTATAAATCTCAAAAGGGGTATTACATAGAAGTTTTTCCAAAGAACACTGTCCTTTTCCCTAAAATTGATTATCAAGTATCAGTTTCATAACCATAACTTTCATTATATTATACTATACTATGTGTAAAGTGTATATGTGTGTTTCTCCTCCTTAAACCTTATGCTTCTGTACTTCATCACCCTGCTTTTACGTCCTGAAATACTTACACTTGGTTTGCAGATACGAACAATTATGGTGGACAATATTGAAAAAATACTGGAGAGAGGTGACCGTATTGAGCTTCTTGTTGATAAAACTTCAACAATGCAAGATGGTGCATTTCATTTCAAGAAACAGTCTAAGCGACTTCGTCGAGCTCTTTGGATGAAGAATGCCAAGCTTTTGTAAGTCATATGTGTTACTAGCACACCACACTAGTAGCCCGAGATTTAAAAAAAATGTCAAGTATGATAGAATATATATGAACTGTGATTTAAACTGTCCTAGCTTTAGATAATGTGATCGAGAAGAAATGGGTGATGAAGGACCACATGGAATTATTCTGTTGCATTCTACAGATTATGGAGAATAATCAACTTTTCTTTTTGTCTGTTTGGTGGTGTATGTGTTTCAAGTACCTTGATTTCTTATACTATCTTATATTTAATCTTTTCAGAGCGCTGTTGACATGTTTGATCGTAGTGTTGCTGTATGCACTAGTTGCTGCTTTCTGCGGGGGAATTACTTTATCTTCTTGCAGATCTTAATCAGCGTGTCTGCTGCTCAATGAATTCCAGCTTAAGTATGCTATGATGGATTTTAATCTGATTCACTGGATTTCCAAATTTGGAGGATGGCTTCAGCAGCTTTGCATTGCACTTCAGAGTTACAAGATATATAATATGATATCTACACAGCTGTAAAATTATTAATTTATATGCCTGTAAATTCTCCTCCCGTTGTTGCAGTTGCGCGTAGCAGCTAGTACTCTCCGAAAGCTTGACGAGGTTGTACTTCTGTAATAGATTTTTTTATTTTTTATTTCCATTTTTGTAAATTGCTTGATATGTTGTGTTGTGTTATTATTTGAAGATTTTGATATTTCAAAGGATATATGCCGCTATTTATGCTTGCAGTTTCATTTGAATCGGCGCATCATAGACTTGAGGTGTTAAATTGTTAATAGAGATCTAAACTAAGGACCTTCAACACCATGTTAATTCACAAATAGACCCAAAAGTTTTAGTTGATGGGATAAGATAAATTGAATCATATATCACACCACAAATTTATAAGTTTTTTTGTTTATTATTCATTCTCACAAGATAGATATTCTATATGTATTTGGTCAAGTGCAAATTCAAACCATTCACTAAAATGATGTATTGTTTGTTGCTGGTAGCGTCCCCTCCCCCAATTCCTCCCACTCACTAATAAAAAATAAAAATAAGAAGGAAGAGCTCCTCTTTATCGGTAATAATGATAGTATTACCTATAAATTTATATTTTCATTTGTATGAGTAAAAACAATTGTCAAATTACGCAGACACTTTAAATTTTCAAAATTTTCTTACAATTTACTAATTAAGTATAATAACAAAGTGTTTGTTTCACAGAGTCATGAGTAAAAAATTTACAAGTTGAGAAATCAATTCAAAACACAATAAATAGAAAATGTTTGTAGATAAAACCTGAATATAGATAAGTTGAGTCTTGACTCTTGAGAGACCAAAATAATATATAGACCATATTTTTATTTTCAATTTAATAAAAAAATTGATAATTTTTGTTACACGATGTTTATTTATCAATTGAGTAAAGGATCCGGTTTGGGTCCCGGTCTAATTGCATGCGTGAAGTGAACCGAGTCGAGAGGGAGAGGGAGAGGGATTTTAAACCTAAAGCTAACCAGAAAGAAGAAGACTGTGCCAAAAAAATCGAAAGAGCGGGAGACACAGAGAAAGAGAAAACGTTCAGAATCAGAATCAGAATCAAATGGAGAAGATGAAGATTGAAGAAGTTCAATCCACCTCTAAGAAGCAACGTGTTGCCACTCATACTCACATTAAAGGCCTTGGTCTTGAGGTTCCTCTCTCTCTCTGTAATTATTTTCCATTTCACTCTTCAATTTTCATTATTTCCCTTCAATTCGGATTATTAGGTTTAGGACTTTGATCCTCTGTCTAGGGTTTCTCTTTCAATTTCACAAGTTTCTCAAAAGAAGGAATGCCATGGGGCATAATAGTATCGTGTTTGTTGGTTTTATTATTTTTGTCTAAAAGATTTTTACACGCACAACACTTCTTATGTTGATATTTGTTTCCATCAGTCAAAAGTTTTAACTTTCATATGAATTCATTCATTCTAGGCCTCTGGAAAGGCCTTGCCATTGGCTTCTGGTTTTGTGGGTCAATCAGATGCAAGAGAAGCAGCTGGGCTAGTTGTCGACATGATACGACAGAAGAAAATGGCTGGCCGGGCTCTTCTTCTTGCTGGACCTCCTGGTACTGGAAAGACTGCACTTGCTCTTGGAATATCGCAGGAGCTTGGGAGCAAGGTATTTCTGATTCCCTTCCCCACCCCACATCCCCACGTATAAGGTCCCGAAAAAATATTACTTTGTTGACTGTTGACATTAGCAGCGGCCTTCAGTTTTTGAAGTATGTTTATTATCATATTCAGGTTCCTTTTTGTCCTATGGTTGGATCTGAAGTATACTCTTCAGAAGTGAAGAAAACTGAGGTTTTGATGGAAAATTTTCGACGTTCTATCGGTCTACGTATTAAGGAAAATAAAGAGGTTTATGAGGGAGAGGTAAGTACCGAAAAATGTCTAAAGTCAGTTTCCTGTGATTATTAGATACTTCTTCGTCTAGTAGTTGGTTTGTCTTGTTGAATTGTTGCCTGATTTTTTCCCAGGTGACTGAACTTTCACCAGAAGAAACAGAAAGTATGACTGGTGGCTATGGTAAAAGCATAAGCCATGTTATTATTGGCTTAAAGACTGTTAAAGGAACAAAGCAACTGAAATTGGATCCCACTATTTATGATGCCTTAATTAAAGAAAAGGTGATTTTTTTTTTTTTTGTGTGTGTGGAATTGAATCATTTTAAATGGGGGTATAGAAGTAGTGAAATACTAGGGAATTGAATCATTTTAAAAAAATTAACTCTTCTCATCTTATTCTGTTCTTGCATTTGTTTATTATCTCTAAGCAAAGAATTCTCATGGTATGAGTTGGAGTGTATGTGCAGGTAGCTGTTGGTGATGTTATCTATATAGAAGCAAATAGTGGAGCAGTTAAACGAGTGGGCAGAAGTGATGCTTTTGCTACAGAATTTGATCTTGAAGCTGAAGAGTATGTCCCACTTCCTAAAGGAGAGGTTCACAAAAGGAAAGAAATAGTCCAGGTTGTTTCCCTGTGAATTTTAGTTTTACTATGTGGCATTTTCTTAATATCATGATATCACACATTACAGTTTTCTGATATTTATCTACCTAGTATAAGAGAAAATCTACATAAAATATAATTTTCCTCTAATATGTTTCTAACGTGCCTGACTTCCCTTGGATATTAACAAACGGTAGGTTTTATTTTGGTTCAAGCTTAATCTTGTTTAAAAGGTTATTTTATTAGGTTGGGCAAATTTAGAGTTAAAATAAGTGTTTGTAGATTCAGTTTGGCCATTCTTATTCTTACTTCACTAAATTTTTTTAGCTTTCATTTTTTTATATACATAACACTAACTTAGTCTTCAGCACAAAAATTATGTTGTTTTAAGGTTGAAACTTGATCAACTTTCTTAATAGCAGAACTTTAAGTGTCTATGTGTGTATTTAATAGCAGAATCAAGTTCTTGAACCTTTCTGGCTTAATATTCTGAAATATGAAGAACTTGAAAGAATATTTTGACTTTTGTTTTTGTCTGTTTTCTGATTCAAAAGCAATATTGCTTGATGTCATTTTCATCATCCCGATTGCTTTGACAGCTGGTGCATTTGTATTATGCTAACGTGATAGTCCTTGTATTAACTTCTTTGCATCCATTTTTTCTACCTGACAGGATGTGAGTCTTCATGATCTTGATGCTGCCAATGCACGGCCCCAAGGTGGGCAGGACATACTATCTTTAATGGGTCAGATGATGAAGCCAAGGAAGACAGAAATCACAGACAAATTGCGGCAAGAAATAAATAAGGTAGTACTTTATGTTTGAACGGTCCCTTTTTTTAGCTATGTTTTGGCTTGGATGGTGTAATCATTGCACTTGAAATGTGGACAATCTTCTCTATACTTTGAGAATGAACTTGCTACTGTGCTTCTTCCATATGTTTTATTCTCCAGATAATATTTCTGAAAGCTGTTGTAAATTTTTTGAGATTTTCTGGTTGTATGATATATGTTTTATTCTGGCTCAGTAGTTTGGAATTTTAAATTACAAGAAACAGAAGCTGTAACTTTTTTTGGGGGTATATTTTTGTAACAGGTGGTTAACAGATATATTGAGGAAGGTATAGCAGAGCTTGTCCCTGGAGTTCTCTTCATTGATGAGGTTTGTCTCTTCTCTTTCAGCTCTTTAGCATCTTCTATAGTCAAGCTTTTATAATATGAGGTAAATTAACAGGTGCATATGCTGGATATGGAGTGCTTTTCATATTTAAATCGGGCTTTAGAGAGCGCAATATCTCCGATAGTGATATTTGCAACAAATAGAGGAATTTGCAATGTGCGGTATGACGTCTTTGCCCCTAGTTAACTGTCTGTCTCTCAGGTTGGGGAGAGACATTCTTGCCTCATATTTTTCATGGTTTGAACCTTTTATTTGCTTTATGTATAAAATTCACAATCAAGGTCTCAATCCTTGATTCTTTCAATTATTATAGACAAATGACTTCTGAAAATTGTACTTGAATCATGATCACAGACAAAGATCAAATTTGCATACCTTTTATGTTACCACACTATGTCTTTTCAACTGTTTAAAATTATTCTGGATGGCATGCTATTTTGCAGAGGGACTGATATGAATAGTCCTCATGGAATACCTGTCGACTTACTGGACCGATTGGCAATTATCCGAACACAAACCTATGGCCCTGCGGAGATGATACAGGTTGACTTGCATTTTTATGTGAAATTTCTTACATCGCAAGTTTTTTAGAAAGTGCCAAACCACTGATGATTTTACTGCCGATAATTGTCCAGATATTAGCTATTCGTGCACAGGTGGAGGAATTGGTAGTGGATGAAGAAAGTTTAGCTTACCTTGGGGAGATGGGACAGAGAACATCTTTAAGGTATGAAGCATGACTTAGATTTTGGTGGGATGCAGTTGAATCCTTTGCATCCTGATAATGCTAATGCTTCTGGTTGTTTTATAGACATGCAGTTCAATTGTTGTCACCTGCTAGTGTTGTGGCGAAAATGAATGGTCGAGACAGCATATGCAAGGTAATTATGAAGTTCATAGCTTAGAACCTTTGCTTAGATGACATTTAGGTGGAGCTTCAATCATAGACAATGTTTTAATTGCTTCGCATATATAGGGAGATCTCGAAGAAGTTAGCGCGCTGTATCTGGATGCAAAATCTTCTGCAAAGCTTCTCCAAGAGCAGCAAGAAAAATATATTTCTTGATTTATTTTGAAGTGGTATTTACTTCTATTCCCATCTCAACCCCCTGATCCCCGGAAAAAAAAAACCTTCAGGCCGTTTTCATGGTGCAAAGAGAGATGGAGATTATTCAGTGGTAAGTTTCCTTCCGTGAATCTCAGTTGTATAATTTTTTTCAGTGGGGAAGAGAGAGCATTAATTGACATGATGAGATATGTTACGTGTTACTCTGTTTTTGAATGTATATACTGAAGTACTCGTTCTGTAGTGCTGTTGAATATTGTGTTTTCTATATTCGTTTCGATCCTCATTCCAACTCTATTAACCAAACACTCACAGTATTAGAGTTATAGCTTTTAATATGATATATTTAATCAAGTAGAATACTGAGCTTTTACCCTTTTCAGGTTGGGGATATCTATAAGAGAATTCCTTGGCCACCATATAAAATGGAGTTTCATAGAAGGGGGAAAAACGATTTTTTTTTCTTTCTATTTTCTATTTATCTTTTTAAATAGAAGAGATGAAGAGTAGAACTTCCCCCACTTAATTAGATTGCCCCTGTTTTTTTTTAGAGATAATTGTAGTCTTTACTTTAGACTAGGGGTGAAATAAAAACCGACGAACCGCCAAACCGAACCAATCCAAACCAACCCAAACCGGTTTGGTTCGGTTTCTCTCTTGATAAGCAACCAAACCAAACCAAACCAATAATAGGTTGGTTTGGTTCGGTTGAAAATACTCTAGTCGGTTTTTAACCGATCCAAACCAATTAGATAAAATCTTTTATGAGAGTGAATAGATATTAGAGAATTTTAAATTTTAAATTCATACTTTCGATATTTAGAACTTTACATTAACTTTAAACTTTAATTTATGCCTTGAAATTATTTAATTGTGTGGATTTCCATGAAAATGTTGATTTTTTTATAACTAAAACTCTCTTTATAAGAACAAAATGTGTGAGAAACAAAACCGATTGAAACCGATCTATCCAAACCAATCCAAACCAATTGGTTTGGTTTGGTTTTACTTTATGTTTGGTTTGGTTCGGTTCTAAATTTTTTAAAACCAAACCAATCGGTTTTTTAGGTTTGGTTTAAAACCAAATCAAACCAAACCAACTTTCACCCCTACTTTAGACCAGTTGAAGAGAATTTCACTAAGTGTTTTTTTGGGATAATTTTTGAAAGTGATTCAAGCTATATTCCAAACGGACAATGAATCTAAGTTTTTTTTCCCTTATTTGAAACAGTAGCATGTTTTCACTCGCTTTCACAAAAAATATATAAATAAAATTCAAGGTGGGTTTCTTTACCTTGTTTTCCCCCTTGTTATGTCACTAGTTGGTGTCTACGTCATAATTATCATGAATTGAGCTAGGTTAAAAGAAAAGATGATTATAAATCTACTAAGGTTCTCTAATATTTATGAAAATATCAGTATTTAAATTAGGCAATCGATTATTAGTATTAAATTATTTATTTTTATAATGAGTATCATTGATTCACATATTAATCATTATAAATCACTGGGTGAAAAATTATTATATTTATAAATAGTTTTAAATGACGATATATTTATAAATAGTTTTAAATGACGATATATTTATTAATATTTCACCAAAATCTATTATGGAGTGAAATTTCTCTTAAAATTGATGTAGAAATGAGGTTTTTGTAAAATAAAAAAAAAAAAAAAAAGTTTTTTAGGTATTTCTCAATATTTATAAAATATATTGGCTTGATATTTTGACTATTGTTATCAAAGTTATTAGTATTTATTCAATTCTTGTTCTATTGAGAGGAAGATTATTCAGACAAGGCATCCTATAATAATAGCTCTATTTATTTCTTCATAATTTGTAAATCTTGCTCTACTTAGTCAATGGTATGCCATTTATTTGGAACTTCCCTTTGTGGTAATTATCATCATAGAGCTCCCAATTACCCCCTAACTATCATTTAATGTATAATAATTTCATTCATTTTTGTTTCAAAGGAATAATATTTTCATCCACAAATTCCCAATTGATTGTCAAACCGTTTATGTTTTTTTTTTTTAAAAAAAAAAAAAAAGAGGTCTGACTTTCCCTTCACAAGGAACAGATTGACTTTGACTTTTCTTTTCTATTATTTTTTATCAATATCTTCTATCACAAACTTGATTGATTAGCTCCTACATCTATGGAAGTGAACCTATTATATCTTGTTTCATATATTGTTCAATACTTTGCATCAAAATCCAGATTAGAAAATCCACTAAAAAGAAAAACCAACCAGAATCTGACTTATAAAACTGTATAAAATTCGTCAAAACTGATTTTATTAATGTTATCTTCAATAATTCATATGCTTAGAAGTATTGAACTAAGTCTTTTTTTTTTAATTAATAATTGGTCAAGTTGCTTAGAAAATTTTCAATTAATCTTTCCATTTGGTGGGTCAGTGTAAGAGAATACTGGACATAGTGGGAGCCATTTCAAAGAAAATGAACCACCATTTAATTAAAGAAGACTTTTTCATTTCATATATAAACATTATAATTCATTATGAGAAGTTTTGTTGTCAAATATCAAAGAAATATTCAAAACTAATACTTTATGACTAGCCTTCAGTTTTGAATGGCCACTTCTCTCAACTTGAAAGGCCAAATGGGAGAGGAAACTGGCTTACTCTTTCCATTTGAAAATTGTTGGCTTAACATTGTATTCAGTTTGAAAAATATTTCCATAAATTCAACTTATATATTTTAGATATATATTTCCGTTTATAGTCTAAATTTTTGTTTTTTTCTTTCTTTCTAAAGATAACAAATTTATAATTCACTAATTTATTCAAATCAAGTCGAAAAATTATTGACTGAGTTCCTAAAAAATTAAGTTAGGTTTACAATTTAATTTATAATAAAATCAAAATGTTAGTTCCTCAAATACTAAATTAGATGTCAATCTAATCATAATTCAACTAGTTGATATTTGCCCCATTTCGATGAGGTTAAAGATTTGAGTCTCTCCTCCCCCAAATTGATGCAATGATAATTATTGCTTCTAAAATAAAAGTTATAGTAACAAATATTGAGAGTCAACAAGTCAATAATTTATTGAATTAGAAGAAATATATCATTTGAAGAAAATTTTAACAGTTATTTGAATAATTACATTTTTTTTTCTATCATTTAAATCATTCCCCCAGTTTTAATTTTCTTTTGAAATTTAGTTGATAAGGTAATCAATTTATATTAAGAATAATTTTAATTCTAAGAGAACAGCTATATCAAACGATGGGCAGAAAATTTTACTTAGTGAGACAACGGTGATTTTAACAAAGAGAGTCAATTTTTCGAAAACAAAATAATTCAATTTCTACAAATTTAAAATTACAAAAAAGGAAAAAAGTAATAATTACTCAATCACATATTGTGACTTTCATGATTAGGTAGATCTTGTAGTTCTAACATCACAATTGATTTCGGTTGGTTAAAAAGTCTTTGGAGTGGAAACTGTTAAATGAAAGATTAAGTAAACGATAATCAAGAGGCAGAGTTAGGAATTATTTAAAATTCATTATTTTTAAAAGCGTAGTTAGTTTTTATGATTTTGAAGCTTTCATTAAATTAATAGAAGTGTTAATTTTGAAAATTCAATTTTTTTTTTTACTATTTTTAAAATTTACCATTAAAAATTTGTCAATTTTTAAAAATACCTCAATAAATAAGCATAATTTAATCTTAAAAATAGAAGACTATTTAAAAAAAAATAAAAATTAAACAAGATCCAATCATTGAGGATATAAAGGATAGCAAATAAAAAAATTGGCAATAAAAAAAAGATTAGTTTAGAAGTGAAAATGACATTTGTAGGTACATAGAACCGTCACTCTGCCGACTGCGGCCTTTTTCAAATGGATGAGAAGGGAAATTAGATAAAGACATTTATTTATTTATTTACTAATTATTATTTGGCACGTGGATCGCATGCATCATCATAGATTCATATCTATCCATACTTCCCCTTCTCTTATCTTCCACCCCCTTCACCTAATTTCCATAACCCATTTTTACATTATTTAAAGTTGTTTCGATCCTATATTTTGTTTTATAGAATTAGATATTTAATTATTTGGAAGTCAAATATTTATATTTATAAATAAGAGCATAAATGATATTTAAAGAGTTATAGATGATGGTGATAAATATCATGAATTAATTTTGAAAGTCTATTTTCAATTTTTATAAATACTTATTTTTCAAATTGTGTTAGGCTTTTTTGTTGTTGTTAGGTTTGGATGATTAGATGTGGGACTTTGGTGCATTTTAGTTTGGTTTTGAGTGTTTTTCTTGTTAAAATTTTGATGTTGTATTGGTAAGATTTTGGGTAATTTATTTATTTGTTTTTTCCTACTCTCTAACTTTGTTTTGTAGATGATGCTTAGTTTTACTTCTTATTTTAAAATTGAAATTAAAATTTAAAATAGACTTGTTCAATTAAGTAACTAGATTATAACAAAAATTAATACAAAATGATTAAGTGCAATAAATATTAATTAAGAGTAAATACATTAGATAATAAAGAATAATATTTTAATATTAATTATTTGATTAATTAAACTTATATAAATAATTAAAGAATTTTAAAACATTATTTAAAAGTATCGATAAATAAAGTAAGTTTTTAATCTGGGAATTAGTGAATCACTATAATTTATGTTAATCATATAGAGAGATTAATATGTAAACAAAATTATTATATATATAAAAACTTTTAAAATAGCGTTCCACGTTAAAAAATTTCTAAAAGAAAAATATAAAATCTATGAGAAAACCCATTAAAGAAATATTTTTTAATGGGAAAATCAAATGAAACACGACAAAAACACAACAGAGCCAAAAGGTAAAAGGTCAGGCAGAACCTGTCCGCGTCCGGCGAGTAACGACAGCCAAAGCTGACCGAATCAATCTCGTCTTTCTTTCTAACTCACACTCTGAAACACCTCAACTTGAATACGGCAACCTCACCATTTTGCCCTTTTCCACTTTCCACGCAATGCGTCTATCATCATCATCTTTTCTTTTTTTTTTTTTTCAATTTTTTACTCAAAGATTCCACTACTCTTATTTAAGCAACTCCCCCAACTTAATTAGGGTCAGTTTGATTGTCAGGTTTGGATAGCTAGTTAAGAGTTACGCAACTCTACCAGTATTTGTTTCCCAATTTTAAAACCCAATATGATGGGTTTGTTAATCCCCCTCTTAACAGACCTATCCATTTTTATAATTTCAACACATTTTACACTTAACAGCCTCACTGTTTTGTACAAACCAAACACAGTGTTAACAACTCCCTGTTTGATAACTCTCTGCTTAACAATATCATGCTTAATAACTCAAACCTGACAACCAAACGACCCCTTAGGGCTTTTTTTTCTTTTAAAAAAAAATTCAATTCCCTATTGAGCTATATCACATTCATCCTCCCTCTTCACTAATGAGTTGACTAATTATTCTTATTCACTCTAATTAATTACTCTGTAAGAGTCAATATTCAATTTTCTTTAATTGGATTTTTAATTTTAATAAATTTAGATCATTTATATTTTAAGATATTACATTAAATTATAAGAGTGAAAACTGAACACCTTATAAAAAAAAATAGTATTATCTGTCTAACCAATTGAACGATATTCATATTGACACAATTTAAAAATATTATTATCTACCTATCTCAATATATCACACGAAAGAAATAAACTACACTGAAATTATAGGTAAATAAAAGAGAGAATTCAAACCTCTAATTTAATGGAGAGAATACAAATATCTTACGGCTCGCTGAATCTGGTACACAAATAGGATAAAATAGAAAAGGTGTTCGGTTAGAGATATTATCTAAAAATAAGAGAATATATACAGTCCATCAAATAAAAATGTAACTCAAGCCAACCCATCCAAAGTTGACCATTGATAAGAAAGCAAAATTAGGATATTTATGAATGGTCTATAAAACTCTTACCTGAATTCCATTCTCTTTCCCTGTCTCAACCCTAAACCTCAACTACTTGTCCACAACACTCTCCCCTCTTCCATTTCATCACCCATTTTCCCAATTTTAATCATTATTACCCAAATTCTTCAATTTCCAATATTTCAATTTCAATTTTACAAATATGCTTTCTTCCTTTGATCATGATAATCATCACCCCACCATCTCCACCGTTCATTCCGATATCTTACAGACTCATATCCTGAACCGTCTCGACGGCCCCGCTCTCGCCACCGCCGCCGCCGTCTCTTCTCAATGGCGTCTCCTCTCAACTCAAGACCATCTCTGGCGTGATATTTGCATCGCCACCTGGCCTTCCATCACCGACTCCAATCTCCGTCAATCCATCGACGGTTACCGTTCTTTCTTCTCGGACGCCTCTCCTCTCCTCGATTGCCTCTCCCTGCGGTGTAATTCCGATTCCGACCGTCCGTCGTCGGGATTGATCTCCGCCGTCGACATTCATTACAAAGACAAAATCCTCTTCTCCAAAATCCATTCGATCGAGGCCGAGACGAATTGGTTCTTCTGCTCTCCATTTCGCGTCGACCTAATCGATCCAAAAGATTCAATTCCGACAACGCTTAAACACTCCGGCGATGAGGAAGATAAGTTAGGATTGAAAAACCTAGAAGAGAATCTAAAGCTGAGTTGGATTATAATCGATCCGATGAAGAAACGAGCGGCGAATATCTCAAGCCGGAGACCGGTGAAAATCCAACGGCACTGGTTAAGCGGCGAAATTCAAGTCCGATACGCAACAATAATGGCAGGAGACAAGAAGGAAGGATGGGAATCGGAATTAGTAGAATGCGCGATGGTGGTGAATTTGGGGAAAAAGGAAGAAGAAGGAGAAGGAGAAATGAATATAACAGAAGTAAGCTTGAAAATGTTGGATATGGAAGGGAAACATTTGAATGGAAAGAAAAGTTTAGGGATTTTAGAAGAAGCAATTGAAAATGGAAAGAGGATAAAAGGAGAAGGAAAAGAAAGATATGAAGAATATGTAGAGATAAAGAAGAAGAAAATGGAGAGAAAGGAAAGGATTGAGAATTCTCTCGATATGTTCTGTGTCGTTATTGGAATTACTCTTCTTCTCGCTTTCTGGTCCTTCATCTTGTTCCGATAATCAACTCAAAATTCATTCTAAATCTTATTTTACAGAGAAAATATATGGTAAATCATTTTTTTTTCCTGATATTGTTCTTTCTTAGGTTGATTTTTTTTTTTTTTTTTGTAAATTGAAGGTGAATCTCAGTAAAATTCATGATATTTATTTAGTTTTGTACCTATTTTTTTTTTTTTATAAAATTTATTAAACACGAAATTATGATATATGCCCAATCTATACTAATATGATTTTTTTTTTTTTTTTTTTTTTTTTTCTGGTGTGATTCGTTCTTTGCCCCAAAAAAAAAAACACATGTATAACTTTTATTTTTATTTTGACAAATCTAATTTAATGCTGAAAGGTACGTTTTAGTAGAAGGATACAATGAGACCGTTATTATAAGTACAAGTACAATGGAGTTATAAATAAAAGATTTGTTTTTAAGAAAAATAAATGCTTCTTTTTTTTTTAGTTCGGACTCGGAGAGTATTATGATAAAAAATGAGACGAATAAAACTAGCATCTTAAATATGAGACGAATAAAAATGATATTTTACTTGTGTAATAACTATATTGATTTTTTTTATATTTTTAATTTGATATGTATATTCTATTAATATATGTGTTCTACTTCTACTAATATAATTAATTCAATAAAATTATAACACATCTAAATAAGGAGAGATTCTTCTTAATTAGTGAGAAGATAAATTTTGTTCAGATGACACATGCTACTTTATAACAATATATTAGTTCATCATTATTTATGGTGAATCGTTAGTAGAAAGAATGAGGTGAGGGGAGAGGTCGGGTAGGGTGAATTCGATTAGACTTCACTAGCTTAACTTATATTTATAAGAAATGTTTAATTATATGAAATTAGTATTCATAACCAAGAAAACGCAAAAGAAAAAAAAAACCTATAGGGTTTTAAACTATAAAGAGTGAGCAACATTATTTATAAATTAATTCATCTACTAAAATTCAAAGACAACCTTCATAGAAAAAAGATGGGTTTGTTTGTTTTCTATTTCTCCACTCTTTCCATTTCCAAGTAGTACAGTGTGTATTTTATTGGCCACTCATAAAATGTGAATTAAATTGGCTTTTTATCTTTTCGATTTTCAAATTTCATCATTGTTTTTTTTTTTAAACCCTGCAAATTGGTTCCTCTTCCTTAAACGGATACCAACAGGGAACACGTGGGCTTCAGATTATGACTTTCAAACTATTTTATAAATCAACGTTTTAATTTATAAATAAATATAAAACCACAACTAACACATGTTATACTTAAAAAAAAAAAAAACAAAAAACATGTTGCGGAGTACCAATGTTTTATTATGAATATTATCATAATTATTAACTTGGTTCAAATTTCTATTTAAATCCTTTTATTTCTCTATATTTATTTTAATTTACATTATATGTATCAGGTTTGATATTATTCTCTATTTGTTTGATTTTATATAACAACTAGAATACGATTTACACTTATTTACTTAATATAGATTTAATAGAAAATTATCGAATCCCTCTTAAATTATATGAGTTGTTACAACTATGCTTTTAAATTTAAAATTTGGTAAAACTAAACTCTCAAACTTAAGTGATAAAATTTGGCCATTCTCATAAGTAATATTTAGGGATTATGTTTTTCATTGTCTCAATTTTGGTAATAAATTTGAACATACAATTCTTCTTCTTATTATCAACCTAAATATACTCAAATGGTTAGACATCTCATTTAAAAAAAGGTAGTTAGATATTAGTTCTTATTTTCCTTTAAGAATTGGAAGGTTTATAGTAGGGTTGAGAATAGAAACTGTAAAATGGATCGAACCGAACTGAAATTGGCAGTTTTAGTTTGGTCCTAACCGATTAGGAATCGGTTCAGTTCGACCGCACCCTAGACCGAACCGAACCGAATATGACTTTTTTTTATTTTTCATAATTCATTCCCTCTGTCTCTCATCTCACACACGCAGCGCACCTCCCTTCTTCTTTTTTTTTTTTTCATAATTCATGAGTTTTTTTTACAGATTTTAATAAATTTTACAATTATATATTTTCTTAACACTATTATGTGTTATCTTAGTTTATATAAAATAAAATGTTTAATTAAATCATTTTGATAACTAGACAATTTTTTTCTATTTAAATGTTAATTAAAAAGGGCTGGAAGGTTAATTTAGGGATTTAATTTTCTCTTGAGCATTTCCTTCTTCACCCATTTAACAAATCCAATTCATTATGGGTCCAAGCCCAAACAAACCAGCAATATTACGATATTTAGTATTTAGCAAAAACATGTTTGATGTGCATATTAATTATTAATAATAACACAACAATATTTCAATACATATTCAAATTAAAATTAATATAATACTTTTTTCTAGGGTAAATTAATATATTACTTAAGGATTGACATTTAGCATCACAATAATAATAACATCAATAATCTAAATTAAATATTAGAGTTATTATCTTTGGATTGACAAAATTCTAAATTAAATATTAGAGTTATTTAAAATTTAAAAATATCAAATTTGACATTCTAAAACAATCATTCAATGCTATAGTTCTTTAAAAGCAATAATTCCATACTAGAGTTATTTAAATATCAAATTTGACATTAATAAATCTCATAGACTCAAAGTTTTGAAAATAAAAAAACAATTAAAAAAAAGTTCTCTCTTACAAGTTAAAACTTTGCCTTTAATTTTTGGTCCATACAAACTAAAAAAATCTAAGAAAAAAGAACATGCCTCCTTCGTCCAAACAACAAACAACAAACAACAAACCGAAACGGAATCAATTTCACACTCCTAGGTTCAAGTCTACCTTCCCCAAATTTTATGTCATATCTAAAAACGAATAAAACTCTTCTTTTAATCTCATCTTCAATTAAATAATTTATAGTTGGATTATGATATATAATAAGGGTAATATGCAAATGAGACCCCTGCAGTTTTAGTCAAATGCACGAATACCCAATGTGGTTTAATAATGACAAATCACACTCATGTACTTCTAAATTATGTCAATGAGACCCCTTCACTCCAATGTAGTTAACTTTCTTCTAGTCATAATTTTTTCGTTTGAACTCTGATTTGGATTTTTCAAAATGTTTTAAAATCCTCATTTGGAGCTCTACATTAAGGTTACTTCAAAACTTTGAAATCTTTAAAACTTTGAAATCGTCAATAAATAAAAGATTTTTATTATCATCAAAATATTAAGTATGATGGAAGCCATTAATCATTTTGTTTACTAATGATTAGAAGTTTTGAAGTGACCATAAAGTAGAACTCAAAATGAAGATTCCAAACCATTTTAAATCATTCAAATCGGAGTTCAAACGAAACAGTTATGGTTAAAAAAAGTTATCGACGTTTAAAAGAAGACGTCTCATTGACATAATTTGAATAAATAGATGTGTGATTTATCATTTTTAAAGGGTGTTCGTAGGGTCTTATTTGTAGTTTACCAATCTAATAATTTATAGAAACAAATATAACATTACCGAGCCGGATGATTTGGACTCTAAATCGATGACATTTTTTAAAAGGGCCTAAGTATTGGGCTGGCCCAAATCAATGATGATTTCTGCGTAGCGCAGGCTTTGTTTTAGTTTTTGGTCTTGATGTATTCTCCCCTTTATTTTGGGAAAAAAAATTGAAAAAAGAAAAAGAGGTCCTACCGAGATTTGAACTCGGGTTACTGGATTCAGAGTCCAATGTCCTTACCACTAGACCATAGGACCATCGTTTAAGAGAAATCTGCTAACTAAAATATTTAGTCTATGTTACTTTTTATTGGATCGATTTGGTATAAAGTAAGCCTTTTACATTGTGGCATCATGAAAAAAATAAGTCATATAATGTCTAATCACGAGATGTCTTGACAAAACATTATCTGCTGTGTTGAGACTTGAGAGTGATTTGGAGAAGGTTTTTGTTTTTAAAAAATTTTATATAAAAGGAAGTTATATATTTGAGTTGAACCTATTTTGATCTATCAATTGAAAATACGATTTAAACGTAACTATATTAAAGTAATCTATTTAATTTTAATTTATTTACCACCATTTAAAGTTTCTTTTTTTTAAATCATTACTGTAAAGGGTAAAAATAGCCCTCTTACGGGCCACGTTCACGTCGGGCCGGTTCACATGGGGACAGGCCCATCCGAACCATCATTTGAAGGAGCCAATCCTTCACGGGCCGAGTGAAATCCCATTAAGCCTAGTCTCATGCTAGCCCCATCGATGAGTCCACGATCAAGGAACTATAAAGGCCACTTGACCTATTAAATCAGGTACACACATTCACACAGAATCAGATAGACCTTTTCTATTTGACATAGTTCTTCTTTGCGGCGCAAGACATATCTCACCTACCGCCACCTAACTTGATCGTCGGAGGGTTCTCAGCCGGTACCACACCAATGCCCTTCTGACCATCTTTCCTCTAAGTGTTTCAGGTAGCTCCGCTGCAAAGGAACGACACGTGACACGACATGTTTAACCGTGTGGAAGAAGACTCTGACGAGAAATACCCCACACAATTACAAAAGTAAAAGGGAAAAAAAATCAAATTTTGTTATTTAGTTTTAAACATTAAAAATGTTAAATAAAGTAGAGTAACAAAAAAAAAAGTTAAATAGAAAAGGTGCAATTTTCAAAACAAAAGGCTAAGATTAAAATCGTTATTTAAACAAAATATTCAAGATTTTTAATTTTTAATTTTTTTGAATTAAAGATAGGTGATAGTTTTATGGAATTAAAATGTAATTAGTTCAAATTTAAAAATTTAAATAGTGATAACTTGGATGTTATTTTGGTAGGCGGCTCTGTGCTGGGATTATGTGGCACATGGAATTGTTCAATTTTGGGGAAATTGAGGTCAAATGGGAGAAGAAGGATTTGCTTTGAAAAGAACTTAAATGTACTTACACTATAATAATAATCTTATATATAAATATATGGAAAATTATGCGTGATAGACAACTTTTGAGCCTTTTTTTATATATGCTATACTTTCATGTTTATATCAGATTTACTCATTTCTAGATATTCTATTAAATTAATGATATATCAGTTATGTAAATTTACAACAATAATTTATCAGTAATGTAAATTTGCAACAATAATATTAAATTTACATCAACAATGTGTAAATTCTAGTATTAAATTTACATTAGTAATGTAAATTTACAACAAAAATATATCAATTATAATCAATTTTTTTATAAAAATTGTGGGTTGATTATGAAAGAAGACTATTAATGGTAATAACTCAGGTTTTCATATATGCACATCCTCATGTGTTGGATAATTTTAATAATTTTCAATTTTTATGGTTTTTTTTAAAAACTGAGTCTCAATATTGGCTATATGTGATAATAACCCTTTTTTTTTTCCCTAAAAGTCACAAAACTTCCTTTGTACTTTTACCCTTTTTATTTGTCTTGCTTACTATATTCCTATGAATATCTGTCTATCTATCAAATTTTCCTTTCTTTTATGTACTTTCTAACTCAAAATCTTGGGCCTAACTTTAAAATGAAAAAGATAAAGAAAATTTGTAACAATTAAAAAAAATATTATATTGAATTCTACTGATTGTTGAAGGATTGCCTAACTTTAAAATGAAAAAGATAAAGAAAATTTATAACAGATTAAATATATATATATATATTGAATCCTGATTGTTGAAGGATTTTGCTTTTGGATGTAGAATAATCTTCTGGAGTATGAATTTTGGATTTTTTTTTCCTTATAAAGCTTTCGGAAATGTATACCAAAAGTTCATTTACCTCAATTTTTCTCCAATTATAATTTATAAAATTTTGATATGAAAGGGAGATAATTAATCTTGTAAAATTTTAAAACCTAGATCCTTTTCTAATACCATTTTGTGGTTGGATTGAAAGAAAAAAAGATTTGACATTGAAATATTAATTTGTAGAAAGAAAAGCTTGGAAGTTTCACAAGCATCCATGAATGTTGTGACAGAATCTGAGAGGAAGCTTAACTTTATCCAATGAACTAAACATTGGGTATCTGTTTGTTTGCATTGTAAAAAAATTTATGACCAAATAATCAACAACAAAATTCAAGCCCACCAAAAATCCTTCTTCAACATGTGATTCTGCATCCATATCCAATCCAAATCCAAATCCAAATCCAATCAAATCAATTTCTTTTATAATCTATCTGTCATTTCCCCTTTGACTATTATACTGTTTCTTCCTATTAGTAATAGAATGCCTCATTCAATTATGGACAAATTCAACTTTGAATCCAATGTAAAAAAAACAATTGGTTCACAATCTTCTTTTTATTTTATATATGTTAACCCATCATAGATTGATCTAATGATAAGAGGATTTTTCTTAAAATCTTGAAGTTATGAACTTAAACTGTGACCACTTAAGATATTATCGTATAAATTTCTCAACTTTAAATGTTATACGTTCGTATAGTTCTATAAAATTAATCGTGATGTACATAAAATAACTCAGACCACCCACCGATATTAAAAATAAAAATCTTCTATATATTAGAAGTTGAAAAGAAATTTGGAAATGGAATTAAGTTTGTGTTTATAAGAGTGGGCCTACCGTGACCTTATCTGTTTGGAACAATGGGACTTCACCATGTCACTTACTGAGCAATACCGTCTCACATGTTTGGACAATCCTTGGCCTACTCAAATTCTTAGTGCATTCTCATTTTATGTTATTTTCACTTCACATTAACTTGAGAGAAAATGATAGCCACAATATTTCTTTCTTTTTCTTTCCAAAACTTAAAACCTGAGTTTGGGATGGATTTTATATGTTTGTTGAACTCTAGCAAAAAGTTTATTGATAAGATTAAAAACCCAAACCATTATAACCTCTAGTTACAAAAATGTTAAGACAAATGGCCATAGTCTCTACTTATTATGACATGGTTCATTTTGAACGCGTGAATCTACATGAAATTTTATTTTTGATTTTATCCAATATAAAGGTGTTATTGTCCTCTCTTAAAATCCATGAATCATGAGCTATCCGATGTCATATCCTATCATTTGTTAGGACAATAAATCCTTCATATCGGTGATATTGTCTATTATAAATATGAGTCTATAAATTTACTTTTAATTCTACTCAAAAGATGAGATGTTGTCCTTTTTTATAAAACCTATAATTTTTCCACTTCTAACTGGTGCGAGATTTTAATTGCATCCTTCATTAATAAATACAGACTCGTGAAATTCATTTCTCCATACATCTAAAAAGTTTCTCAATCCCATATTATCCAAATCCTCCTACCACTTCCCAAAAAGACTTGACACGTGAACTAGTAACATGCCTCGAGAAAGAAAATAGCATAACATAAAATTTAGGTCTTGAGATTTTATGTTCCTAATGATATGATAGGATATTAGGTTAAATCATTCACTAAAATTAAAAAGTATGAATTTGAAATATTCTGATAAAAAAGAGAGAGTGGGTGATGTTGAGGGATTGAAAATGTAGAATTTAACATGATGTGCTGTGAGCTAAGGAACAAAAGAGAGAAAGTGGGGATGGTGGGGCTGAGGGGCCTTCCAATTCCAAGCAAGATTTGGGTGTTTTCTTATGGGGTTTTCTGTCTCAAATATTGCAAATACAGCCATGATATCCCAACTAATGCCTAACATTTAGCCCTTTCCTATGGCCCTACCCTCGTGCCCTCTCTCCTCACCACTACTTGGAGAGAGAATGAATTGTATGGGATGCATCTCGACTCAAGTCAAAAGACAATCACACGACTTAACAACATTTAAAGTTAGAAAACTCGTAAGATAATATTTTTATTAAGTGAACACACATGATTTCTCAAAATTTGAAGAGGTAGTTGCAAATGTAGCAGATTTTTAAGTAATGATTATAAAAATATCAACTCTTAAAAATATTTGTAAATATAACAAATTTTGATAATGTGAATCGGTGATTAACATTAAATACTTTTATACTAAATTAATCATTTATTCACACATACTATAAATGATGATATATTTAATAATATTACATCAAAATCTGCTACATCAATCAAATTTCCATGAATTGTATTTTCTTTTACAATACATTTAATGTTTTCAGATCTATCTTCTTGTAAAATAATGCATACACAAGACAATATTTCGGATTAAATTTAGTAACCACGATTATTTTGGGTTATGTAAATATATAGCATGATATCAATCATTGGATACAATAATATATTATGCCAATACTATCATTCATTCATCATTCATTTATTAATTAATTGAGTTATTAAATATCTTCTGTCAATTCTTAATTTAAAATATTACAGAAGTGGAGTCATTCAGGCATCTACTCTACACATGTAATGTGATTTCTATTTTATATACTTTATGGGCATTCATATTTCTTTCTAAATTGAGAATGCTGTGATTGTTTAGCTAATGTAATGATTAAAAACCAAAAAGGTAAATTATTATTATTTATTTATTTGCCTGAGTTTTTCGAGAATGTTTTGGAATTGGAACGTAAATTTTTAAAAATTATAATTTAACCCTTGAAATTTATAAAATCCTTATCCTTAATATATAAAAGTGGTGATGTTTAAGAAACTTTTTTGAACTACTATACCTCTTTTTAAATTTTAAAATTACTAACATGTCATTATATATGCCCTTTTAAAACCTTCAAATTATTAAAAATGCCATTATTATTTATACTCCACTATCTATTAAATGACTATTTATATTTTTAACAAAATATTTCTCTCTTTTTTTTATAAATAAAATATCTCTCTTCATTGAATAAGAAATTGTCAATTTTATTAAATAAATTCCTTGGTTTTTTTATTGTTTTCACAACATCAAATTATAAAATAATTGAAAAAACAAGTACAACATATGAAAATTAATGTGATATTAAAATGAATTTATTGTTTAGATTTATCACCAATTTATGAAAAATAAATTATATTTAAGTATTCAAATATTAAATGATTTAATAAAGGTGACGGTGCTTTAATTTTAAAAAATATTAAAAAAAAACTTAAATTGTTTAAAAAAACAGTTAAGATTAAAAAAAAACAACTACAACAAAATATAATTTATTGAATAGTAATGGTATAATATTTAAATAAATTTAAATTTTTTTAATTAAAAATATTTAAAAGTTTAAAAATCAAAGAGAAAAAAATATATAATATCTTAAATTTTAATTAAAATTAGAAATAAATAATCTATAAATGAAAAAATTAACTAACATATGTATATAGAACAAACAATTTATTTTTTATTTGGTAGTATAAATTTTAAAAATAAAGACGTTAAAAAAATCGTCTTATATAAAAAGGCATATAATTATGTATAAATTAGTAAACTATACGATAATTTAAATATTAAATAGAACATAATAATATGTTAATAAAATCATTTCGAAAAAGATTTATAAACCATAGAAAAATCAAATAAACAATATTTTGATTTTTTAAATATTGCTATGTTAGAAAAAATATTACATGCGACGAGACTAGTATTTAAAATGATCTCTATTAATTATTATCAATGACAAGTTGTCGTACTTTATACGATTTTTCTAATTAATTTTATTGTATTTTTTAATTTTTTTACCTGTTCAAAAGCAAAAGTATAGATTGGGAAATAGAAAATGATATAAATAAGGGGACTAGTTTTTCAACATGTTTGGCTAGTTTTTCGTTATTATAATTTACAGAGAAAACATACAGTGTGTAAGAACTATTTTTGCAAACAAAGTACTAAAAAGGTGAGTGGTAATAAAAAAGAAATCGTATAACCATCGGTAAACTAAAAATATTATAATAATTATATTTTTTAAATTTTAATTTGAGAATTTAATCTTTTAAATTTTATAAAATGTTAAAATTTGAATTGGGAAAAATTAATATGACAAATTATTTTTTACTTTTTTTTAATAAAATCTATATGTGATCATATTTTTAAGGGCCTTCTATCTCACCTCGTCCTTAACCTTGATTCAAAAACTATATATAAGAATTTATTCTCCGATTTTACCTCATCAATCTAGATTGAAATTAAAGTTGCATTACTCGTCTCTACAGTGAAGTTTGAGGTCTAGTTTAACAATCTAAAAGAAGTAAACAATTCATGCTTAACTAACCGATGAATCAAACAGACTCGAATGTTTAACTGATAAAAGGAAGATTAAGCAAATATTGAAAAATGAAAGCGGTGGTTATGGTATTGAAAAAAAAGAACATTCGAGGTGAGCCCGAGGGGGGGGGGGGGGAATTTAAATACTTAGAACCGAGTCAAGATTCTAAATCACTCAAATTTCCTTTCCACATGCACATCCCTGATTGACTCCTTCATTGCTCAGGTGGCTGACACGTCATCCCCTTCTCTTTCTCTTCTTTCAATTCCCTCTTAAAAGTTTTCCAAAAATAAAAACCATAATCAATCCCATTCCCATTTCCAATTACTCCTTTTTCTTTGTTTTTGTTTTCTGGGTTTTCGAGATCTTTAAGAATCAAGACTACCCTATAATTAAAAATACAATCTTTTTTTATATTATTATCTCCCTTTTGCTGAATTCAAGGCTAACTATTCGATAACTTCATAAGCTCTGCATCAATCTCCATCAACGAGTAAGGAAATTTCTTCAATCTAGGAAATTCCATTTCTGTTTTTTTTTTTTTTTTAAAAAAAAATTTATTAATAGCGTATTTAGTGAGTGTTATGTTTTTGGTTTTGGGAAAATAGAGTTTTTGAAACCTAAATAAATAATGTCGTGGCCAGAACCAGAGCAGCAAATCAAACAAGGAACAAAGAAGAAGAAGAAGAAGAAATGTAAGATTAGAAAACGTGGGTTTTCTTCATCGTCATCGTCTTCTTCAAAAGGAACAATTCAAGTGGCGAAAATGAGCACTAAATCACATTCTTCAAAGATTTCACCGTCGCGGTCGCCGTCGTGTTCTGTCGACGGAGGAAAATCATCAGCAAAAGAAACATCAGTATCAGCTCGAAAACTAGCAGCCACACTCTGGGAAATGAACGAAGTGAAAAACAATAAAAATTTGGTGGAACTGGTAATTGAAGATAAGAAAGAATTGAAAACCCAGATCTCTCGTCCTGCTATTTCATCAGATCCGGATCCAAATTTCAATTCTCTCTCTCAGGTAATTTTTTTTTTTTTTTTTTTTGCAGTGTTTTCAAGAAAAGAAAAAAATATCATTGGGAATCGTGTCAATTTTGAAAATGATTTTTGTGTCAGTTCATATTGATTAAGATAAGGTTTAGGAATCTGAAAGGGGGTGTTTTTGAAAATGAATAGAAAGGGGAATTAGGTGGAAGAGTCCATAGAAGAAGAAGGTCAGCATGTTCATTCAGAGTGGAGGAGCTTGATGGTTCTGGTTTTCATGGTGATGACTGTTTAATGGAGGTACTGTTTCAATATTAAAACGTCCTTTTCCATATTGAAAAACAACAATAATAAAGTCTCAGTTTTCATTTTCATGGCGATTACTGTTTCTATCATTATAGTTGTTTTCGTTCTTGTCATTTTCTTTTTGTACTTCTCCAACACTTTTTTTTTTCATTAACTTTTTTTTTCTTCCATTTTTTAATTATTATTTTTTTTTTTGGATTAAAAGTTATTTTTCGTCTCTAATATTTACAGCTATTTCTTATTTCGAATAGTTTTGTTATTAAATTCGGACATCTAACTCAGTATATGAAATACTATTATTTTCTATTGAGTTAAATTTAGATGAATCATTTGAAATAATTTTTTAAAATTCAATAGAAGTCCTTCAAAATAGTTCATTATTGATAATAAGTTTTTTTAATGGAAAAGATGATGTCTTATTGTTCATTAGTATTTATTACTGACTAAAACGTATTTTTAATTCACTTATTTAAAAAATTGTGTCATTTTCTCATTAAGTATTGCCTTTCGGTATTGAGATAACCTTAAAATTTTAAAACTTAAATGATTAAAATATATATATTTTTTAAATTAAAGTATCAAATAGAAAATAGAGGCAACCTTTTAAGTGTCAAGACGATATTTTTACTATTTTTTACAATCAACTACTTAATTATATTCTACTTTAATCGATGTCAATAAATATTGGTTAGAATACACGTAGCCAAATTTCTAATTTTGTCCTTGAAAAGTTCTAATTTAAGCTCCCAAACATTTTGATTACGTTCAATTTTGATCCATATCATAAAATTCATTTATGAAAAAATTATTATGGCACATTTTCTTGTTCACTCACATGAACATTGAACACCTAAATGCTTAAAAGAATATTACCTTAACTATTTTGAAAGAGTAGTAGTGAATTATTAACCAGTGTCAATATTGAAAACCAACAATTTATATTTTTTTTATAAATATAATGCATGTAATATTCTTGTTACCATCCGGGTGTTCTTCTATAGTGACTGTTAAGAATACACGTCGCATAAAAAAAAATTATGTAAATAATGTAATAGTATAGACTGAATTAAACTTGATCAAAACTTAAATTTCTACATCCAAACTTAAATTAAATTAAAAATTGGAAGAAATATTAGAGACATGACAAGATATATACTCTACCAATGTTTTTATTAACACCTAGGAAAAATAGGATTGGACAATGACAAATAGGGGACCATTTTTTGAAATACAGTTTGACTAATTTATAAGTTTTTTTTTTCTTTTAGAAACACAAACTAATGTCATTTAATCTCATAGCTAACAAAGTACTGTGTATTCTTCCTACTTTTCAAAGTTCAATACTTCTTTTTTCAACAAATAGCAGAAAAAGGCTCTGAAATCATATCTCCTATAATAAATGTGAAATTCAGAATCATTTATGTTACCATAAAGCTATTGCAAAAGTGTTCAAACTCCATTATTTGGTACTCAATTACTTATTGATTTTGCTTCCTAAAGTCTCTACCATATAAATTAAATATTTCATCAAATCCAATTGATAAATCCTCTGATATTTTTTTTTTATCTTATCTAATTTATTGAATTTCTCTGATATCATTTATGAATTTGCAGATAGAAAATCCAAGTCATGAAAAGACTCATCGTAAGAACAAATTCACACTAAAAACACGGTTAAAGGAAGTAAGCAATTGCTTAACAACATCAAAGGAGCTTCTCAAAGTGTTAAACCATGTTTTAGCTCATGAAGATCATAATGATCAGCTACAGCCGTCTTCGACTTTATCTCTAATCACAGCTCTAAAATCAGAGCTTGATCGAGCGAAGACCCGAGTCGATCATTTGATCAAGGAACAAAGCTTTAGTGGGGATGAGATTGATCTTCTAATGAGGCGTTTTGCTGAGGAAAAGGCGGCTTGGAAGTATAAGGAGAGAGCTCGAATTCGAAGTGCCATTGCTTTGATGGCTGATGAAGTTGAGGTTGAGAAGAAGCTAAGGAGACAAGCAGAGAGATTGAACAAGAAGATTGCTAAAGAACTTGCTGAAACTAAAGTTTCGCTTTCGAAAGCGGTGAAAGATCTCCAAAGGGAAAAGAGAGCGAAAGAGATATTCGAGCAGATTTGCGATGAGTTAGCGAAAGGAATTGGAGAAGATCGAGCCCAATTCGAGGAGTTGAAGAAGGAATCAGAGAAAGTTAGAGAAGAAGTTGAGAAGGAGAGGGAAATGCTTCAACTTGCTGATGTTTTAAGAGAGGAAAGAGTTCAGATGAAGCTCTCAGAGGCTAAGTATCATTTTGAAGAGAAAAATGCAGCCGTCGAAAGGCTTAAAGATGAGCTTGAAACCTATTTAACGACTCAATTGGGAACCGAAAATGGTGAAGATTCTTGTAATAAATTCGAGAAAATCAAAGAACTTGAGGCTTACTTGAAGAAAATAAATTTTGGGTCATCTCAAAATATACCGAAAAACGAGGAAGAAGCCGGAGAGAATGAAGAAGAAGAAGAAGATTTAGAATCAGATGATGAGAGTGATCTTCATTCCATAGAACTCAACATGGACAACAACAACAAAAGCTACAGATGGAGCTTTGCTCATGGTTCTCAGAATGGTTCAAAAAGGAATTCATTTGAAAAGGAAAGCAACGGAAGAAAATCGCTTTCCGAGAAAATACAATGGGGAAGCATTTGCTTAAACAGGAAAGCATCGTCAAATAGTAAAAATATCGAAATATTTGGTCGTAAGAGTCACGAAAACTCAGAGAGATTTGACTGGGATAGATTTTCCGAGCTTCTTAAACAATCTCAGACACAAATTTCAGTACAAAAACAAGACAATGAAGCTGATGAAAACCAGAAACATAAACCAGCCAAATGTCTAAGAGACCTCTTGTTTTTAGGACAAACAAATGAAGAAACAGAAGATGAAAATCAAGTCGGAAAGAGCAAAGACGATGCAATGCCGCCAATTCAAAGCAATGAAGCAGCTTCAATGGTGATGAAAGGATGACAATACAAATCATATATATGAAAATTTACATATAAAATTACTGTTTCTCTTATACTTTCTTTCCATTTTGAAAAGTATTTTAATTGAGAAACTTTCCCCTTTCAAATATATACAATGCTTTTTCAAATGGCTAGTTTTGGTTAAAAGGAAGAAGAAAGAGAACAAAAAAAAATGTAAATAGAGTTTGTATACAAAGCATCATATTATTTTAGGCTTTTTGTTTCATCATTTGGAAGTTTTGCAGCATATGTATTTCTGTCTTGGTAGCTCTTTGCTTTTTAGTAATTATATATCATTTTTGTTCAATTGAAAAATAAATTGATATGATGCGTTGGTCATTTTGAGAACTATTAGTGAATACTTATTGCCATATGCAAGATTATCGAAATGGAGTATTCACTTGTTTAAAAATTGTGTTAGGGTAAATGAGAAATTGAATTTTTTAGTACACACATGAAGTTGGAAATAAAGGAACAAAAAGTGTCTTAAAGATACTAGGAGTATTTTATATGTTATCCTCTTGGTTGGGCTATAATAAAGTGGCTCTCTCTTTACGACCTTCATATTTTTTTTTAAATATTACAATCTTTTATTTATGGGAACAGAGTAGTCTATGTTAAACCACTTGATAACTTTACGTCCTTCATATTATTTAACTTTTGTTGTAATATTTTCTATTCATGATGTGATGGATGATGATCATCTACCTTCAATTAAACTAATATCATAGAAAAAGTGTTGGTTAATGAAACGCTTTATTAAACTAATATTCTTTGAGAATTAAGAATTGGTTTCCCCCAAACCAAACATTCACCACGATCACGGATTTGGAAGGGAGAAATGCCCATGTGACAATGTTCTTTGTTATCTATTATAATTTAAAAAAAATATTCGTGAAGCATGTTTAAATATAAAATGGATTTCTCATTAAAAAAAAAATTATTATGCATTTATTAGAAAAAAAAAAAAGGTACCATATAAATTATAAAATTACCTTAAATTTATTAAGATCAATTTTTCATTGAAATTAATAATAATCATTGTATGGATAAATTATTGGCAACCTCAATGTGGGCCGTCCTCATTTTGTGACATGTGTCAACTGCTCTGTGAGGTAATTGACGGAAAATAGAAGCCTGAAGTGAAACGGTTGCTGGGCTGTCAAAAAAAAATTTCAAGTCTTTTGGAAGTTTTTCCAAAGAGCCTTATATATATCTCTTTTAAATTAAATAATATTATTTATATTTTTCATTTAATTTTATGGGACTCTTGTAAAAATAGTAAAATTAGATCTAATATTTATAAAAATAGCAGAAAAAAAAAATTATTTACAAAAATAGCAAAAAACTCAAATTCACACTTAAAATATTACAAAATTGCCACTAGTAATCAGTGATTTCCTTATAAGTAATCACTGATTTCCACATAAATAATCTCTGATTTTACTGATATCTTGATCTTTTGTGTATGAATCACGGATAACCTAATAGTAATCACTGATTTATCTGGTTCACATAAATGAATTTACAAATACTTTTTAAAATATTATATTTATAAATATTGCAAAAAAATCTGCTAACCAATAAAATTTTCTTGATTTTATTTCACATTCATACATTTCATTACCAACTAAGTACAGTTAGTTTGTAAATTTAGTTATAACTCAATTAATTAGTATGGTTACCTCCCGTTCAAATGTTAGAGCATCTCTTTACCTTCTTTTTGATGTAATATCTATTAAAAAAAAAGACTATGTCGGGTGGCCGGCGAGGCCTCGTATTACTGAAAGAGTATCCGTACGGAAGTGAGCAACGTGAAATTGAGGCTCCGTGGAATCCGAATACATGAGCGAGAGCGACATTGGGAATTGAAGAAAAGCATAACATCTTACACAAGACCGTGACCGTGACCCCGACCCTGACCCAAATCTTCACGACTGAGTCAACAAGTTTTCTTCCAAATCCTTATTTTTAAGTAACGAATTACCATTACTCTACTTTTTCCCCCCTTTTAATCACTTTCCCCTGTTCTTGTTTTAACCAAACACAACTCTCGTTTCCTTTTCAAAAAAATAAAAAATGGAAGGAGTTTCTGAAGAAGCCCAGATGTCAATGGCTGCTCTCTCAATGTTTCCTGGCTTCAGATTTTCCCCAAAAGACGAAGAATTAATTTCCTTTTACTTACACAACAAGTTACATGGCTCTGATGATCATAGCGTCGATGTTATTTCCGAAATCGAAATCTGTAAATTTGAGCCTTGGGATTTACCTGGTTAGTTCTCTTTCATTTCATTTTATGATTTGATTATGTTAAAGATGTCACATCGGAAAAATAAAATGTCTAAAATTATTACCAAATGAAAGCATATGATTATTAAAAAGAATGGTTTTATAGTTCAATAAACGACGATCTACTACTCTCATTATCAATTGAAGCCCGTGATTAATATTAAGAGGTTATAATAGTTAATTGCATATGATATGGTTTTAAAATTGAAAAACAGAGAAATCAAGAATTCCAGGAGAAAACGAGTGGTTCTTTTTTTGTCCAAGAGGAAGAAAATACCCAAATGGAACACAAAACAAGAGAGCAACTGAAATGGGATATTGGAAAGCAACAGGCAAAGAACGAAATGTCAAATCTGGTTCTCAAATTATTGGTACTAAAAGGACTCTTGTCTTTCATTTAGGCCGTGCTCCCACAGGGGAGAGGACTGAGTGGATTATGCATGAATATTCCTTAAACGACAAATCTCAGGTTTACCTCACCCCCTTAACAATTCTCGTTTCCTATTTCTTGTTTTTCGTTTTTGTTTTCAAAGAATAACATCATGATTCTAAGTTTATATAGAGATAACAACATCTCCATTGGTATGGGTCTTTTAGACAAAATGTGTTTGTACTGCGTTATTTGTCAATTTGCTAGTTTAAATTGAAAATGTAGGATTCGATGGTTGTTTGTCGTCTTCGAAAGAACATCAATTTTTGCCGGAATAACTCAGACAAGGCGACGTCAAGTAAACGGCAGGTGTCCGGTTCTGGAGATGATGCCGGCCGAGGTGAGAAGGTGGGTGGTGATATTGATCGTTTTACCAAGAATTGCAGCAGCAGTTTTGATTCTCATTCTGTTGAGCAATTGGATTCTGCCAATGAATCCAATCAGAAACAAATATCTGATCTTGCTCCTCTAGAATCTCTCACTCATCAAAAGGTGAGCTTCATGTTTCCCAATTCTTCTCTTTTTTTTTTCCTCATTTTCATCCAAGTTGTTGTCTCATCTCATGATCATAATCATAATCATATGCCTGAAATTTAAACTATTAATCATAAGTAAAAATATATCAAATTAATCCTCACATTATGTTTTGTTATAATTTGTAATTGTAAAGAGGTCTGTCTTTACCAATATATTTATTAGTATATACTTTAAAATTCTTTTTAAACAAAGAAATCGTTTTTATAACCACTTAAAAAAAAATTAAACACCCAAAAGTTATTCTAAACAAGCTAGTCACTTGAGATATTGTCCTATAAATTTCTCGAACCAACCGTTATAAGGTCAAACACTCACAATTATTCTATCAAAAAAAAAAAAAAAAACAGTCACAATTATTAAAAATATGTTGATGAAAATAAATGTTGAAAGTGATTGCCCTTCATCTTTTTGTCATGATAGTTAATAGGGAAAATTCCATGGTTTTCAAAATATAATTAATGTTTACAAATTTATCATCTAAAAAAGACTATGTACAAATATGTCATTTTTTAGAACAAATATATATCACTAATTGATTATGATTAAAAAAAAAACTGATTGACCAGTTTCATTTCACATAATTATAATTATTTAAAAAATATATATATTGTTACATTAGTAATAATATTTTTTTAAAGTTAAATTTGTATACTGATTTGTAATCACCCCTAGTTAATATTTAATACTTTCTCAAGTTTATTTGATTTAAAGTAGTTTAATTATACTCCTTAATCAAATATATGTAGGATTACGATCAAGATGAAGACGAAGAATTGTATAGGGATCTATTAAAAGATGATATAATTACATTGGATGATACTTTATTATGTGAAACCCAAAATGCAAGGCCCATAATTATGAACAAATCAATATCAGAGAAACATACCGATTCACCCTCACAAACTACCTTATCGGAGGATCAGACGGTGGCATTTCAGGGTGATGCAAATAGGAGAATCAAATTAAAGAAGCAAACTTGGCCAAGGAAATTCAACAACTGCCAAATTGAGATTGTAATATTTATCATAATCATATTTCTTATTTGTATTCGTATAATTTGGTAGGGTTGGAATTTATATAGTAGATTTCTTACTCATACATTCAAATGTTTACCCTAAATGACGGGTTTTATATACATTACACTCCAATATGTATTATATATTTATTATGCTCCCTTTCAGTTCTCTTTATTAATTTTCTTATTACATTTGACATAAAATTATGATCACTTTTGTTTGGGCAAAACTTTGAAATAAAAAATTTTAATTAGGGGTAAACGGGTAGAATGAGTCTTAGCTTTGACCCATGAGTTAAAACCAGTTTAGTCCAAATTGGTAAAATGGGCCAAATTGGCCTACGCATGAGTTGAGCCTGCTTCAACCTACTCATAGTTTAGTCCGGACCCAGCCCATGAGTTGAGCTTGTCTATTTGGTGGCCATGTGAAGTTGATTTATGGGATAATTCAGTATATAGCCTATTCTGGCTATTTGCTATGTTTTTTAGCCCCTCCATTTTTTTGTCAACTTGACGAAAATACAATGTTTTTTTTTTGGAGTTAGAAAATACAGTGTTTTAATAATAATAACTTGTTACACACAAGAAATTATTTTACATTATTAAGATTTTTTTTTTCAAAACCTTTTGAATTAGATAAATCACTTTTTTTTATATTCCATTTATTATTTAAAATTACTTTTGCAGTTAAGTTATATATTAACAGTTTTTCACTTAACTAATTGAATTTAGTTTATACATTTTTAAAAATCTTATTATAAATATTATACTTAGTTAAATCTTATTCATAGTTTATATCATTAACAAATGATGTTGAATTTTGAATTTAATAAAAACTTAATGAATCAAACACAAATTTATTATTAGTAAAGATAAATACTTAAAAAAAATACTTATTCAACATTAAATTTTATTTAAATTAATATGACTTACTAATAAAAAAAAACATTAATAAGACTTAAATATAATGGGGACCGAGACATGAGCATAGTTTAACCGATAGGTATATATTCTCTTCTCTTAAGGTCGAAGGTTCAAATCTTTTCTCCCCCACTTTGATGTAATCTAAATTAGAATATAATAGAGAATAAAATATAAACTTTTAAAACCATATATACCAAATTGTACCTAGATAAAACATGTAATTCAAAATATTATAATTAATTAGATGGGGTAATGGTGGGGTTTCTTCAGAAATATTGTTCTTTAAAAAAATAATTCCTGAAATATAAGGCGAGTGAAAGTATTTCCAAAACTAAGGTAAGGCGTCTGTTGAACAGACGATTTAGGGCCGATCGCAAGATAAATCGCCTGCTCAACGACGATTTTTATGTCACATGTACAAAACGTCTGTTGAACAGACGTTTTGTAAAAACCGGGTGAAAAACGTCTGTTCAACAGACGTTTTTACCTTTTTGGTCTTAAATCGTCTGTTGAACAGACGTTTTTCCTTCTTGGCCTAAAAACGTCTGTTCAACAGACGTTTTAGACCAGAGGGTTTTTATAAAACGTCTGTTGAACAGACGTTTTAGACCAGAGCGTTTTTTTAAAACGTCTGTTGAACAGACGTTTTTGACCAGAGCGTTTTTTTAAAACGTCTGTTCAACAGACGTTTTTGACCAGAGGCATTTTAAAGGCAGAGTTTCTCTAATTTCATGACAATTTCCGTTTTTGGCAATTTTTTTCAAGCGTACAAGAGTAATGTAATTTGTTAAAGCAATATATATACAAAGTTAAGAACAAAATAACTAACATAAAAGCAATGTAATTTAATTTGAACAAAATAGCTAACATATATATAATGTTATAAACTAAAAATAATGTGATCATAATAAAACTAAATAATGTAATTTGAACACAATAATGTATGAATGTTATGTAAAAAAACAAAAATCATCTAAATAAGCTAATGAGTGCCGCAGGAGGGAGGTCTTCTATTTCGAGTTGGGTTTCGTCTTTGCTGTGGGCGCCTCTGTTGTTGGCGTCCTCGAGGAGCTCGAACTGTGGAAGGTCTCGCGGAAGATCCTGCCTCATGATCATAACCGCCCCTAATAATCTTATTAGGAGGAGGCAAAGCAGTTGCAAATATGAAATTCAAATTTGCATCATTATGGATTGGGAATGATGAGAACTTAGTTGATCCATTTGATAATTGGGTGGGATATCTATACACAATCTCTGCTTCGATGGTCCTAAAATCAATGGATAATGTCTCACTCAATAGTTCAACAAAACCATTAAACTTAATCCCATATTCAATTAAAAATCCTCCACATGGGGGTTGATCATATTCTATTCCTTCCAAACCATGGACAATATTGCCATTGGCATATACGACAATTGCAAGAGTTCTTTCCAGTCATTATCTATACAAGAATAATTTGCAAATTTCAAATCAATAAAATTACTATATCAAACTTAACTTTCACACATTTCTAGTCAATTTCATCCTAACTCAATTCATCACAAGATCAACATAGCATTGAGAGATAAGATCAAAATAAACTCATTTAAATCACATTTAAGTTCATTAGAAGATCAAACTTAACTTTCACATAATTTTAGTCTATTTCATCCAAACTCATTTACTTTGGAAATAAAAAACAAACCCAACATCAAAATACTCAAACAATGCTCACAAAAAAGGGAAGATTTATGCATTATTATAACCACACCAGGAAAATAGCTCACAAAATGAAGACAATCAAAGGAAGAGTTAGTTATGCATTTTCACAAATGACCTATCTATATAATTTTAACAAAAAAATACAACTAGCTCACAAAATTAAGCAAAAAATTGTTTCAATCACGGAATATATGAAATGAGAGGACCTAATCACGCCGGAAAATAGAAATACCATCAAATTTCATATTACAACCAAAAACCCCCCAAAAACCATCAACATTCGCTATGTTTGTAAAATCCAAGAGTTACGTTCAATATTCACGTGATTGTTGACGAATCCAACCGGAAATTACCCCTTTTCTGTCAACGAAATTGTAGCGCCGGCGAGGAGAGTGGTGGAGACGAGAGGGAGATCGAGAGAGAAAGAAAGAAAATAGGGCTTGCAGATCTGAAATGAGGAAGAAAGGGTGTTAGGAGCCTTTTGGATCAGATGTAAAGCGTCTGTACAACAGACGCTTTCACCTTTTGAAGCAAACTCGTCTGTTGTACAGACGTTTTTGCTCATTTTTTAAATAAGTCGTCTGTTGTACAGACAATTTTGATACTTTTTAACTAAATCGTCTATACAACGACGATTTAGTGCTTCCACCTCCCCGCCACATCATCCACTCAAGTCCACCTATTAAAAACCACAATATTTTTGGAAATAGTTTCATTTTCTTAATATTTCTGTCAATATTTTTAAAAATAATAATATTCCTAAAAAAAAATCAGGTAATGGTCACAATATAATAGATTATGTAGCTATTACGCTGTTTAAGTTTTTTATAACATAAAATATACAATTTGATAACGAAATTAATATCTGACTCCTGATAATGTGAAGGACATAAATGTCAAAGTTGACGACCAAATATACAATTAAAAAAAAAAAAAACGGGTTAATTTGTCGGCGACCTACTAGCAAAATAGAGTATTAATCTTTCATCTCTCTGATATTACAAAGCTTTTAACAAAGACCCAAATTACAGTCACTATTTTCTTGCTTCCTCTTCCTTAATTATCAAACAATCTTAAATCCAAAATCCATACTTTTCTTTCTAAAAAGTGCTGAAGCGCTTTCGAATTTCTCGATTTCCAACTACAATTTTGAACACGACTCCTCCACTGATTTTGATCATGAACCTAGGGCTTTTTCGTCGGCCCCGATTTGTAAGTTTCTCTTTTTCATAATCGTTGATCCTTTCTAACCCTAGATACATGGCTGAATGTTTTTCCCAGCTCGAGGTAAAAAAATCTGCAATGAAATCGCAAATTTGTAAACTTTTCGTGGTATTAGGTTGTGGGTTTTTGTTTGATGCTGTTATTTTGCTCCTTTTTTATTTTAAATTTTGTTTAGTATTCCCAGAATTATTTTATACTTTCAGACTTATTTTTGGTCAAAGGAATTGTTTTTTACATAGTTGTTGTGTTAATTGTTATGTACTCTACTTGTTCTTCTATTAGATCACTTCTTACATTTCTTTGATATCTTTATTTATCTTCCCTCAATTATGTGCAGGTTTGGTGATTGATATACTCTATAAAAGATGTCGAGACCAATGTTACTTGTTTTTTTGTTGATTATTCTCATTATCACTTCTCAGTTTGAGTGGAAGCAACAACTGGTTGCTGAGGTTGATACCTCTGCGAATTCACAGAAACAGCAGCAAGTATCAAAGAGGGAGGAGGCAGTTAAGGAGAAGGTAATATGTCCATTGCAATTACACGATCAATCCTAAGGGTCGAACTCGAAATTTAGTGTTAGAGCTTAGAAGCTCATTTTTCTATGCACTGTTAGCTATGCTATGCATCATGTGCTAGCTGCAGGATGTTTTTCTACTTATCTAAGAAGTGATTTCCCCACTTTTCTTGAGAATTACAAAGCAAATTAGGTATTCAGATTGGATACAGGAGCTAAGTAGAACTATAGACGACTGAGGGAGGGATTAGTATTACATTTGACTCAAATTTTTTATAATTGCTTGGATGTGCGAGCCAATTTTTCTTTGCACCTCCAAATTTGATGACTAGTTAATACATCTTAATTCTTATTGTCGAGTTGCTTTTGTATCTCATATTGTAACCAAAAATGTGTAATCCGAGTTCCTATGTGCAATTTTTCATGTGCAATCCAAAAACTCATGATTAGATGGCACGCCGGCAATAATTTCTTCCCAGACTATGTAAAGGGCATCCTATCCTATTTACCACATGTTTCTGCTAAAAAAATTAAAAATTTAGTAAGCATTGTCAGTTAGTTGCTCAAAAGCAGACAACCAATTTTGACTCTCTTTGAGATGTGCTGGAAATGAAAAATGAATTTTTCAGAGTTTTGAGTTTGACCAATAAACACTTTTTTTTTTAAAGTATTAGAGTTTTATTGATTTTAATGTTAGTGACACTTGGATCCTTGCTGTTAAAGATATTATGGGATTGAAGCAGTAATTGTATTAGACTGCGGATCATAAGGCTTTAAATCTATGCTCTTACTGTTATATTGTGATCACCAGTCCTCATTAGCTTCTCTGGTTAGATGCCTCTGTTCAGTTTTAGCTCCTATCTTCCTTTCATTACAGTATTTCTAAACAAGTTCCTGGATAACAAGCCTAAGGGTTTTCTTGTTGACAATATAGTTATTTTACTCGAAATTACCAATTCAGTATATCCCAAGTTCATTCTTAAAATGCCTGTAGTTGCAGTTCGTTGTTACCTTAATTTTATAGCTTGCTCATCTTAATACGGTAATTGAGAAGGCATAGGTAGGCCTACCCAAGGCTCACTGTAAAATTGACCATATTAACATGTCCAGCTTGAACTGATTTTCCATGTAATATAAATTGTAAAAGCATGATTTTTTTTTTCAAAATCAGAATGAAGATAGTGTCTCCTTCCCCTAGAGAACCAATTAAAGCTTAAAAGCATGGAATCCTTACATCAGATATGAGAAATGTATCTCATTCTAGTTATTTGGCCTAACACATTGATGGAAATGGTTTTTTTTAGAATCCTTTGGTTTTTTTTTTTGTTATTATTATTTTGCTCAGACTCATCTCCCTTTAGGATAGGATGATTTTCATTTTCCCACAATTCTAGATGTTAGTAAATTCATCTTTTCTTTGTATGGGCTGTGACATGTGGGATTGCACTTGGCTTTATTTTAGATTGGGATTAACATTGCCTGCTGCTAAGACGAAAATTCAAAATCCTGGCAGTTACATAGTTTATATGTTAGAACTAAAGTAAATAGGGTAGCATTACCACCAATTTCAAATTCTAATGTGTGAGAATTTCCCAGAGAGATTTTGGAGGGTGTAAAATCCTTGGTGAATATGGGGTGATAGTTTCCTGTTGATTACTTGAAGAGGAAAGGGACAGTTATATTGTGGCCTGGTCACGTGACAGCTAGTTTTTTTCCTTTTTTTTTCTTCTTTCTGAGTTTAATATTTAATGTTTTGTATGCTTGCATCATATATCTTTTCTAATGAACTTGTTTGTTGTATAGATCATATTATCACAAGAAAGGAATATCCAGAGGCTTAATGAAGTTGTGAGAAATCTCCGGGAACAATTGCAGCAGTGCAGAACCAGTAACATAACAAATGGGACAACTCTGCTGAGTGGACGTATTCTTGAGCTCGAGCGACTTCACGTATTGGAGGACTGATGCGGGGTCTACAAATTCATAGTTAAACTGTAATGTCTACAAAACCCATTACCCACAAAAGTTGTGTTTTTTCATAATGTGTAGTATTTTTGGCCCTCTTGTTAGTTCTACCACTTAAAATGTTCATAAAGAAATACCCTGGAGATTCTTAGGTGCAACAGAACTTGACAGCCATTTTGTTGTAGAGGTCATTATCGTATGGAATGATGTAACTATTTCAAAAATTACATTGTAATTTACTGTAACAAACTAAATCATGGAATGGTTTAATATAAATCATAAGCATTTGTGAATTCGATGCAATTGTAAAACTAAAAGTACCTTGTTTTGATTTCTTTGTTTGAGAGATTTGCATTTTCTTCCCTTCTTTCTCTCTATTGTTTCTTCCCTTCTTCGTCTTAAGAAACAAGACTGAGCATCATTTTCGTCAGGACAATTTTATTTCATACTAGTCAGAGTTTACGTGCGTTGCACGTGTTTTTAAATTATTAATCCATTATTATAAATAATTACTCAAACATATAGAAAAGAATAATACATTATTTTTTATCATTATACAAATAATTGATTTTTTCAAAAAAGTATTATATTATTTATCGAAGTTAACTTATTCTAAGAAATAGAATAAAATAATATTATTATTAAGATGAATACTTAATTTATCTAAAACTAAATTAAAAAATTATTGGAAAAGACTAAAAATTATTTTTAAAACTTAAATAAGATGATTGTACTATGTCATCTTGAAAGGTTTTTAAACCCCAAATAAATCATATTAAATATATTGTTATAATTAAGATATACAAAAAAAAAATTAAAAAAAAAAGATTAAAAAAATAAATTTGAAACAAAAAATACTCCCCAAATCCTCACGTTTCATGTCGTGTTTAAAAAAATGATTTTTTAAAAACTAATTCATTAAATGATTAAATATTAATTTGAAATTGAAATTGAGATTGAAAAACAGATATTGAAAATTAGTATTTTATTCTTAGAAAGGTTTTTAAACCCAAGTTAAACCATATTAAATATTTTGTGATAATCAAAATATACAATAATTTTAAAAAAAAATAAAAAATTGAAACAAAAAATAATCCCCAACTAAATCCCACGTGTCATGTTATGTTTAGAAATATGATTTATTTAACTAATTCATTAAATGATTAAATATTAATTTGATATTGAAAACAAAAATTAAAGTATAAAAAGTAAACTTCCCCAGATTTAATTGATCACCTTTTAATCTTCCTCTTATTAGATTCAATAGATCCATTAGTGTATTGGTAATAAATTAATCTAATATTTAAAATTTAAAAAAAAATAATAGAGTATACAAAATTAAAATATTTTTAGATTTTTATCTTATAAGATAATTTAAAAATATATGAGTATGTGTTAGAGTGTTGTGCACTGCAAATGCATAACAGTGAGAACCTTACTTGTAGTTGTAATGTAATACTAATACATAATCTATCTACCCAGACGACCAAGTTTACGACTAATGTGATAAAACCGATGACCATGATGTGTTGATTCATATAAGATACGGTAGTAGTGATGGATAGAAGCATTTCCAACCTACAAATTCGATGTCTGCAAATTTTAAACCAATAATGCTTGGTTCATAAAAAAATAGATATTTTACTTCAATGCTTTGTGTTTTATATCCATTTTTAGTGACCTTGTATCTCCCAATGTAGAATTTAAAATTAATTAAAAGACACTGCAATCGTTTTCTTTTGGTGAACCTAAAGAATGTGCATGAATCTTTCTTGCCATTTGTATTAAATGCTTTCGTAAATAAACACGATTCAATTAATTTTTATTTATTGAGATAATTTCTCTTTTCTATCAAAAGTAAGTATGGGTGAAACTAATAATTATTTATTATTTCGTCTCTCTAATCAAGTTTCTATCATAGAAAAACCAAAGGTTTTTTTTTTTTGCTTTTTTGAATCAAGTTTGTATAATTAATAAATCATTTTTTTTAAAAATCCAAATTTTTACTATAATTATAATTATTTAAAAAAAAATCATTAAGTTGAAGGTTATTCCATTTATCAAAAAACATAATAAAATAATTGACTAAAATTAATTACGTATATTAAAAACAAATAATAAAGTAATTAAAAACATATTAAAATAAATAATAAATAAAACATATATATTCAATAGGGGCAAAAGGGGAAATCAAAAGTTTCTCCCCTTAAGCCTAATGCTTGGTTCATAAAAAAATAGATATTTTACTTCAATGCTTTGTGTTTTATATCCATTTTTAGTGACCTTTTATCTCCCAATGTAGAATTTAAAATTAATTAAAAGACACTGCAATCTTTTTCTTTTGGTGAACCTAAAGAATGTGCATGAATCTTTCCTGCCATTTGTATTAAATGCTTTCATAAATAAACACGGTTCAATTAATTTTTATTTATTGAGATAATTTCTCTTTTTATCAAAAGTAAGTATGGGTGAAACTAATAATTATTTACTATTTCGTCTCTCTAATCAAGTTTCTATCATAGAAAAACCAAAGGTTTTTTTTTCTTTTTGAATCAAGTTTGTATAATTAATAAATCATTTTTTTTTTAAAATCCAAATTTTTACTATAATTATAATTATTTAAAAAAAAATCATTAAGTTGAAGGTTATTCTATTTATCAAAAAACATAATAAAATAATTGACTAAAATTAATTACGTATATTAAAAACAAATAATAAAGTAATTAAAAACATATTAAAATAAATAATAAATAAAACATATATATTCAATAGGGGCAAAAGGGGAAATCAAAAGTTTCTCCCCTTAAGCTCCTTTTAGAGGTAGTATAGATGTTTAGTACTTTAAAAATCTTATAAAAGTAATTAACACATTAATCCAATTTCATATCTTCTAATTTTAGTTCACCTACTATTTCAAACAAATTGACCTTTTCTCTACTTTGATAATGTATAGAGGTTTTCCTTTGGACAATTTTTTTAATTCACTAGTATTTTAGCATGTGCGTTGCACGTGTTTTTCGACCAATATTTTTAATTTAAATAATTAATTTCAATATTTTACACTCATTATTTGTATAAGTATTTTCAACTGTTTTTAATTTACATTTCATATTAAATTAGGGATAATTCAAGTATTAAGTAAAATATGAAGGGTTATATCATATTAAAGAAATCTTCAACTTCTATATTTGAATAGATCGATGAATTGAAAGTGTATTTTGAGAAAATATTTTATTATTTTCATAAGGTTACTTGATATTTATAAATTATCTATTCATATATACTCATTAATTATACCATATTAAAAAAATCTTCAACTTCTATATTATGTTTCTTTTAAGTATTTTATGTGTATACCCATGTTAATATAAAAGACCAATTTTTTTAAAAGAAAAAATCATTAAAAATTAGATTTTTTTTTTAAGAAAAATCAACATTGTTAGGGCAAATTACCAATATTTCAAATGGTAAAATATATACGAAGTTATTTTCATTTTTAAAAATTTATGTTAACTCATATTAAAGATTCTAATCTATTTTATAATAATTTATGTATTGATATATTGTATTTAAATTTATTCATTATTAAATGATATGAAGTTTGTACGAATCTCACAAGATATATAAAAGAAAATAACAAATAAATTATTTGGAGTTTATTTTTTATTAGTTAAATCTCACAAAATATTTAAAATATAATAATTGAACATTATTATAAATAAGTTTATAAATTAAACACTTAAAAATAATCAATATCATTTTTAATATTTTTGAAGACAGATAATATTAAGAAAACTAAATTTCAATTGATTGAATATCTCAAATCAATTATACTGATGAATTATTTCAATTTGAATAATGATGAAAATATAAATAAAAAATAATGATTAAAATGTAATTTAATTTAATATAATTTAAAAATTAAAAAGAAATATCAATCATAAGAGTATGAAGCAACCTCCTTTCTCTTTTTCAAGCCTCCATATCATGGCCATTTTTTTATAACTCCATATTTCATGTGTAGTATTGTGTCTTTATGTCTTTAGTTTCCTCTCTTTTCCTCTTCAGCAACAACATTCTAGTTTGGTGTAAAAAAAAATTCTCCTTTTCAATGGTAATTCAAGACAATCAATTAAGGGGGGAAAAATCAATTAGCAGGTGTTAAAATTGGTTTAAGAATCAATATAGCATATTGAATTTCTAGTTTACTATCACAAAAAGCAACATAATTGGAAATTACAGTTCTATAACGACATAAATTTCACAACATTTTGATGCATATGAGAAAGGAAAGAAAGAGAACAAACCTTGAAAGCCAGTAAAAAAAATCTTAAAACCATTGATAATCAGAGTAGCAACAAATGGAAGGATTTTTAAATTTCTATTGTTTCATGAAAGGGAGTCTAGAATTTGTGCTACATCCCAATCACCTTTTTTTCCCTCACTAACAAAAACCTTTGATATGAATTTATAACAATCCATCTTATTAAATTGAGGATACCAAACATCTACATTATGAGAATCTCAAAAGCTATATCAAATGACCAGTTATTTACCAAATTCAATTGACATTGTCATTTATTTAAAAAAAATATATTGTCTATTGAGCTTCTTCAATAATCGGGTCCTTGAAAAATATAATAATATGAAGATTAGGTATAATTGTTCAAATTATAAAATTATATAAGAATTGTTAATCTCAAAAAATACTTTTGACAATGAGTAATGCTTCAATGCGTGTTTAATCCGTAATAAAAAATTAATTAGTTGTTTTTTTTTAATTTATTAATTAATTAAATGTTTATTTATTCAATAGTTTTACCCTTTGATTTAAAATGATTTATTTTTCAATTACGTAAAACATAATAATTCAATAATAACTCTTTATTATAATTTTAATAATTTATTAATATGTGTGTTTTTTTTGTTATTTTAAATATTGATAAGTTATTATTTAGCATAAATTAATATTTAATATTTAAATTGAGAAATAGTAGTGGTTTAGATATTTACTAATAGTGTGAGGGGTATTAGAAAAAAAATGATAATCCGGAAGAGTCTTTTCAATTATTATTAGAAGAGTCTTTTTATGTTTAATAATTTATGTTTAGTTAAAAATATGTATAATTTTTTTTTAATATTTAGAAGGATATTTATTATAATTTTGATAATTTATTATTTAACATAAATTGATATTTAATATTGAGAAATAATGGTAGTTTAGATATTTACTAATAGTGAGAGGGTATTAGAATGATATTTATTATAATTTTGATGATTTATTATTTAACATAAATTGATATTTAATATATAAATTGAGAAATAATGGTAGTTTAGATATTTACTAATAGTGAGAGGATATTAGTGTCCAAAAAAGTTTCTCCCATTAGCACACTTTTTAAGTAGTAATAGATAATAGATAGATAATAGATAATAGATATATATCGAAAATTCTTTCCCATTTAATTTTGTAGACGTAAAATATTTTGGGCTACGTACAAAGCCAGGTGTTTAGATTACAAGTTTGAAAAGTCTAAATTTGTGTAGCTTGAGATTGTACAATATAAATTTGTATAGCCTTAGAAGAGTTGAAAAAATTATTGTTTTATTAGCTAACACATGAGGATTTTTTTTTAAAGAACAATGATTTAATGTAGTGACTAAGTAAATCATGTACAATAGAAACCTATGAAACAAATTCGCTATTTTCACTTTGCAGAGAGTAAAAGCAAAGGGACAATCTTTCTATTTGTCAAGGGACAACGGGCCTCCACAATTCCACATTGATATGATATTGTCCACTTTGAGCCTATGCCCGCATGACTTTGCTTTTAGTTTCACCTAAAAGACCACATACCAATGGAGATCGAGATTTTGTTCACACTCCAACACTATTACTACTATCATTTAAAATGGAACACGTCGATCTATTACTAGTAGGATCAATTACTTTCATATGTTTAGTTGTTGTAAATAAATTTTCTAAAACTCTATTACTCATCAATAATAATTAGTGATGAACCCTACTATGTTGGAATAAATTCAATAATTAGGGACCACACGTGTAATTAATTAAATGTGTATGCTATTTATAATTAGCCAATTAAAGTGATCTAATAAAGTTTATGTATTGGCATAATAGAGTTATAAGATATTCCCATGGACTTACATATGTGCATAGATATCATATGATATTTATAATTTATTGAGGGGCTAAATTATAAATATGTAAACTCTATAACTGCTTAAGCAGTTACAGAATGGGTTATAGTCCCCATTCCCTGTAGTTTTCATAGATCTTCATCTCCCCTTCAGAGAAGACTTCACACAGTGAAACTACAGAGGAATTGGAAGATCTATAGCCGTTTGGTAATCGCTTCCATTCATGAAGTAAGGTACGCTTCCGCATTCGGTCTTTCGGTATTATCTTCGTTTCTCTTGAATCAGTCATGGGCTAAATTTTAAGAATTCTACCAACAAGTGGTATCAGAGCCTTTCCATTGACTGATTCTTGAGAAATTTTGTTCATGATTCTCAATTTTGGTTTTGAATTTGAAAAAATCTCTCGTTGAAAATTTGGATCTAGTAGTAATTGCGGCGTTTTGACGTTCTTCAGAGATTTCTTGATATTCAGTCTAAAAAAAAAGAAAACTGGATCCGTTCGAAAGTTTCGTCAGAGATTTCTTATTTTTCGATTAAAAAAAAAAAAACGTTGCTGTTTTAAATTTGACGAAGAGAATTTGAAATTGTGTTGCCATTTGGTTATTTTGTCATATATATATATATATATATAAAGAAATCTGCATCAATTTGGAGTTGTAAAAAGCAAGTGAAGATTTGACTTTTTCTTTATGGTAATTGATGAGAACACTGAACAGATCCAATTAAAAGGAAATTGGTTATTGACAATATATATATATATATATATATATATATATATATATTGTTATTGATGACAGAAAGGCATATATACATTGAATTTGGGAAATACTTTGGCCTATTTCTTTCCTATGTATTTGCACTTTGATGGCCATAAATGAAGGGTTCTTTTGAAATGATCAAATACAAAAGATCCATAAGTTTTTCAAATCCCTGAAGTAATTATTAAGTTTTGGTTATTTAACTACCAATTTATTAAGATTAATAATTTGATAGATGTAAGGAGATGGGATTCGGTTTTCTAAATACCAATTCAGGGAATTTAAAGTTAATTAAATTTTGAAATCTGTGCAAATTTGTTTTGCATTATGACTTATAAAATCTTTTAAAAGTTAAAGATTTGCAAATTCAGTTCTTTTTTATCGCAGACCACGATCTGTATATGCATAGATAAAATGGACTCTCCGATTTTGAACATATATGCTCCATCAATCGATTTTTCATTGGGTTATTTGTGATGGAACGATGGTTGTGCATTTTTAATATGCAAATAAGGTTTCAGATTGATTTTTAGCGTTCAGATCGGTTAAAAATAAAAATTCCTGTGAATTCTCAAATGGAATTGTCTGACTTAAAACCCTTTCAGCGATGGTATTAAATTTGGTTTGAATTTGGGGGTCGAAATAGTGTCAACCGCCATACATGGATTGCAATGTGGATTACGAAATTCAATTTATGAATTTAGTTACTTATTTTCTGTTTTGCATCCAAATGTGAATGATGTTTATGTGACCTTTGATGAAAATGTGGATTTAAATTTGAAATTTATTAAAGTATTCATCAATGGTTAAATTGATTTACTGATGGTATCAGTATTTATGATTGGATGTTCAAATTTAAATACAAATATGGCTGGTTTTGTGGTATTTTAATAATTTATATGCCCAACTTGAATGTAGTTGTTTTATGCAAATTTAGATCATGGGTATATTATTATTTGAATGACCATATAAAGTCATGAAATTTTATATTCATGATATTATGATATTTATGACCCATATTTTATTTGTATGGATTTTATTATATATACAATATATAACTATTTTGAGTTTCATAAATTCGACATTTGGCAAATATACATATTTTATGGATGTTTAATATTCCAATTGAATTAATTGACACAAGAAGTTGCCAAAGTAACCTCTCTTGTGTAAATTTTTTCATGAGGGATATTAAAAAATTTAAGGTGTACGTGAATTCATGCGAATATTAATCGGCCCAAAGGAAGGTTAATGTTTGGCAGAGAATTATATACACACGTGTGATAAATATGTGACGATTATAAAGTAATTTGCATGTAAATAATAAATCGATCCAAAGATAGTTTTATTATTTGACATGAACTTATTGTCAATATTGTTATCACGTATCAAGATACCATTTACAATTAGTATTACTGTCCAAAGACTTGATATTAATGATGTACCCAGTACCTTGAGATGAGAATTGCCATTCTTGAATTTATTGATATTATAATGATAAAGTATAATGTGAGCATGGTTTACTTGTTCTCTCTAATTCATATTTGAGGTGTCCAACTAAGTTGAGGCCTTACAGGCCATATGAAAATAAATTGGACTCCAAAACAATAAGTAGTTTGTTGGTTATGCTGAATGATCCAGGGGTATATATTTTATGATCCAACATTTAGGAAATTTTTTGGAGATGGGATTTACAACATTTTTTAGGAAGTTGAGTTTGGGGAAGAAATAAGGTTAAAGATAATTGAGTATAAAGAAACTTATAAGGATACCGATTTTATGTTGGTATAATTATTCCCGAGGAACAAACTCAACAACCTCAAGAAATGGTATATTTAAGGAGATAATTTTAATCTCAATAAGTGCTCGAAAAGCAATTTTGCAGTTAAGGAAATACAAAGATTCTTACTCTTTAGAAGTAAAGAATCTACTGTATGTTTAGATATGTACGTCTTCGGATACACAGTACATTTTTTGGTAACCCCGGTATGGATCATTAAAAGACAGCCAAGATAGTTATGAGGTATTTATAGAGAACTAAATATGATATGCTCACATATAAAAGGTCGGATCAGTAAGAGATCATTGGGTATTCCGACTCTAATTTTGATAGATGCCAAGACAGTAGGAAATCCACTTTAAGTCTATATTTATATGTTAGCTAGTGGATCTAAGTTTTGGGGAAGTGTCGAATAAACACTCATTAATTTATTCTATTAAGGCAGCAAAATTTTGAGGCATCTAATCATTGAATATGGTTCTGAATATTTATCTCGGGGCTGCGCATTTTAGAGGGTGTTGAAAGACCACTCAAAATTTATCGAGATAATAAATTAGTGATGCCATATTCTAAAAACAATAGGAGCTTGTATGTTTCTAATTGTGAAGGAAAGAAACAGAGTGAACACATATCAAATAGAGCACATTCGGTCAAACTCCACGATAGTGGATCCACTTACTAAAGAATTACCACCCAAGGTCTTTCATGAGCATACCGCTCGTAGGGTGTTATCCTATATACGGATATCTCATTTCAGTGGGAGTTTGAGTAATTTTTTATTGCTCTATATACGGTTTTATGAATATGTTCAAGTATTTTGGATATTTTCTGATCAGAAGTAAGGAAATTAAGTTAATTTCACTCTGCTATATTGAGTTAAAGTTTTGATCTCACTAAAGTAAGGTAGGACTAGTTGGAATAGATATGTACAGATCACACTGCATATAATTTCCATGCTATGCATCCATGGTTGATCTATGTCATTTAGTTGTATTGGTATTTGTGACCATTGATGGGTTTAGTTACGATAAATGTGATGAAAACCGCTTTGATCCAATATTGATATAGTTAATGGACGAGATTGTTAAGGTACTCTATTTATGATAGCAATTTTTTGGAGCTCATAAGGTTTAACACATTTGTAGAATTACATATGTGGTCCAGTGGGAGATTGTTGGAATAAATTCAATAATTAGGGACCACACGTGTAATTAATTAAATGTGTATGCTATTTATAATTAGCCAATTAAAGTGATCTAATAAAGTTTATGTATTGGCATAATAGAGTTATAAGATATTCCATGGACTTACATATGTGCATAGATATCATATGATATTTATAATTTATTGGGGCTAAATTATAAATATGTAAACTCTATAATCGCTAGCGATTCTGAGAATGGTTATAAAGTCCCCATTCCTTGTAGTTTTCATAGATCTTCATCTCCCCTTCGAGAAGACACACGGTGAAACTACAGAGGAATTGGAAGATCTATACTGGCCGCGAATCGCTCCATTCATGAAGTAAAGTGACGCTCCGCATTCTGGCTTTTCGGTATTATCTTCGTTTCTCTTGAATCAGTCATGGGCTAAATTTTAAGAATTCTACCAACATACTATTTATTTATAATCGATAATAATTACGTATTACGTACTATCCTAAATAGTATAGAAGATGTTCATGACAAGCGGAGTACCCGAAATTATCTAAAGAGCGGGAATGGGCATCATGTCCTCTCAATTGACACAGGCCCTCTACCGACCACACTGAATTTATCTGTGAAGCTATAGAAATGAAGGACATATTAAAACAGGAGAGAGAACCGTTTATATTTAATAATCACACTGACCGTATCTACCAAACAAAATAAATGCTCCCAATCTCTGTTAACTTTCGGTAGAGTTTGGAATCAATTGAGGCTTAGCCTTGAAAAAAGAGAAAAACCTAAAAAATTTCTCACTTTTCCCTAGGAAATTGAATTGCTAGCTACTGAACTTTGAAATCAGCTTTTGTTTATATATATTTTAGGTTTATTACAAGTACAATTTCTACAGATTCAAGATTGGTTTCTATTCTATTTCTGTCTTTCTGCATAGAAAGAAAGGAATTAGAAAGGGTTGCAGATCAGAATTCGTTATATGTAAGAAGAGACGTCAAAATGGCAGCCTCTAAATAAGAGTCAAATATTATCTTACTTGTCATCGTGTATTCGGAAAATCCAAAACCGAGGTTAAAATTGAAGTTTTAAGATAAATTGAACCGAACCGAATTATTGAATTGATCAGCTCGGAATAATAGTATTGTTGCCCTTGTTAAATTAATGAAGGGAAAAGGAAGGTGGAGAACAAACAAAGATGATAATAAGACTAATATTGTATTATGACGGCTTAACCTAAAATGTTACACAATAACTTATTTACTAAAAACATAAACAATAAATAAAATATAAAGTCTACTTCCTAAGTGATAAATAAGAGATAAACCAGAATTAAACCAATAACCTAAACTATGTAGAATCTAACCGTCCGATGTTCAAAAAAAAAAAAATCTAACCGTCCTTATTATTTCAATAATAAAACCCTTCTTTTTCATATTTTGATACTTCCCAAGTCCTGTTCTCTCCTACAAAATATAATATATATATATATATATATACTTGGAACAGACACCACCACATAAAATTTACTTAATTTCGGTGTCCTTGACAGACTAGAACATGAAAGAAAAGGACATGTCAATTGTCTAATTTTATATAGATTTTTATTATATAGTATATGGTTAGAAATGGGTCAGTAGTTTTTTTTTTTTTAATAAATAAATTACTGAAGATAATATGACAATGTCCGTACTAGATATATATATAAAAAAAAAAATTTAGACCGCACTGACATGCTTTTTAACTCGAGACATTTCCAATTCGAGTTTCACTTTTCCACAATTCCATTTGAATCTCTCTCAAATCAGAAATAATTATTTTCTTTTAAATATATATAATTATTTATTCTTTTGAAAATAAGTTTTGTTTAATCTGTTTTTTCTCTCTCTGAAATATTGTTAAATTTTAACTACATCGAGAGACGTTGTTACTCAAAGATTGGTCAAAACACAATTTAAAAATTGAAAACTAAAACAATGATTAAACATACCTTTAATTACTATTTCGTAATGAAGTAAAAAGAAGTGTTTTTCTTTTTCTTTTTAAAAAAAAAAATTATACTATAGAAAACTTAGTTTGTTTTGTGGATTTTTTCAGAGTTGTTTACAAAGCTAACCTTTAAACTTTGGCGAAAAGTTTAGATTGTGAGTTTGAGAAACCTAAATTTGTAAACTTAAGACTGTGAAATTTATGTTTGTGTGATTCGTGTTTCGTTTATAAGTTTATATACACGGAAGAAGTAATTATAAAAAAAAGTTTGAAAATTTATAAAACTATGATGAATCTATGATTTGTAATAACCCAATGTAGAAACACACAAAATAAAAACATCATATAACCACGAAAAGTACAACTTCGTTAATTGGCTAAACTATATACAAATGTTTTGTTTTTTTTTTTAATATAATATATTTAAGTTTGAAATAAAAACATGTCAGCTAATAAAAAGTTGGAGGTGTAGCAGACAGATACTATCTATGAATGAGTCATTTCAGAGATGACCGTATGATCCCGTGACCTTGCAGCCTTTAATTTAATTATTTCTCTTCCAACCTCCGTACTCTTTTCATACATGTTTGTCTCTATTTTTCTCCCTCCCTTTTTTTTAAGTGATGTGTTAATGTATAATTAACATCTTATACACCAACTGATGTCGTTCTTGCCACACCTCATCATCGCTCTATATCTGGATCTGTCTTCTACAAGTATTGTAAACGTACTGGTCATGAACTTGCTCATTGCCCAACTATTGAGTGCAAGTATTGTCATAAACTGGGTCATATTTTGAAACATTGTCCTACTCGCCCACCTCGACTTTCAGGACAATCCACAAAACCTGGCCACTTCTCTAAAGCCGGTTCTTCATCTGTTGCTGCTGCTGCTACTACCTCATCTGATGACCTTGTTCCTCCAACTTTTCAACTTAGTGATCTTCAGGAACTCTTCAAACAGGTGATCTCCCCCAATTCCTCCGCCCTTGCTGTTACCCCAGGTAAATCTTGGGTCCTTGATTCTGCTTGTTGCAATCATATGACCTTTGATAAATCTCTTTTGTCTTCTACCACCCCGACAGTTTCTCTTCCCCCCATTCAAACTGCTGATGGAAATTGTATGTCTATTTCTCACATTGGCACTGTTGCCACATCTACCTTGCCCCTTCCCAACACTTATTGTGTTCCTAATCTGACCTTTAATTTGGCCTCTGTTGGTCAGTTATGTGACCTTGGACTAAATGTTATCTTTTCTTCTAATGGTTGTCAGGTTCAGGATCTGCAGACGAGACGGTCAGTTGGTACGGGACACAAGGTGGGAAGATTGTTTGAGCTCACTTCACTTCAGCTCCCCGTTTCTCCTTCTATATGTGCCCCTGTCATTGACTCTCCAATTTACCAGTGGCACCTTCGTCTTGGTCATGCTTCTTCAGAAAAACTTCGCACCTTAGTTTCTCTTGGTATTTTGCGTAATGTTTCCAAATTTGTTCCTTTTGATTGTTTGAATTGTAAACTTGCAAAACAACCTGCTTTGTCATTTACTACTTCATCTTCTTCCTGTGAAACTCCTTTTGGTTTAGTTCACTCTGATATTTTGGGGCCTGCTCCTACTTCTACTGTGAATGGTTATCGATATTTTGTCTTATTTATTGATGATTATTCTCGTTTTACTTGGATATATTTTTTAAAACATCGTTCTGCGTTGTCTCAAATTTATATTGATTTTGCAAATATGGTTAAAACCCAGTTTTCATGTTCAATTAAAATCCTTCGCACAGACAATGCTATGGAATATAAGGATTCTGTTTTTCTTCAATTTCTCAAACACCAAGGAACTCTTGTTCAACGGTCTTGCCCTCATACCTCCCAACAAAATGGCCGAGCAGAACGCAAACATCGACACATTTTGGATTCTGTTCGTGCCCAACTTCTTTCTACTTCTTGTCCAGAGAAGTTTTGGGGCGAGGCCGCTCTAAATGTTGTTTACATTATCAACCGACTCCCTTCTTCTGTCATCCAAAACATATCTCCTTTTGAAAGGTTACACAGGACCTCTCCCAATTACTCTAACCTTAAAGTCTTTGGTTGTGCTTGTTTTGTTCTTCTTCACCCCCATGAACATACGAAACTTGAACCTCGTGCTCGATTATGTTGTTTTCTTGGCTATGGCCCTGAGCACAAGGGTTTCCGTTGTTGGGACCCCATTTCCAAACGATTACGCATCTCTCGTCATGTTACATTTTGGGAACACACTATGTTCTCCAGTCTTTCCTCCTTTCATACTTCTCTTTCTAGTCTTCAACCGTTCTTTACTGATCCTTCTAGTGCCTTATTTCCACCCTCTGATCCTTCCCCTATCCTTGAGCTCGATCACTCTCCTCCTGCTCCTGCTCCTGCTCCAACGTCTATCCCTCCTGCTGAACCAGAACCTGCCACTCATGTTCGTCGATCTACTCGGGTAAGAGAAACTTCTCATCATCTCCAAAATTATCATTGTTTTTCCACCATTGCCTCTCTTATTGAACCCTCCTCTTATCATGAGGCTAGTACTAACCCACTTTGGCAGCAAGCAATGATTGAGGAACTACAGGCCTTAGAAAAGACTCACACATGGGATTTCGTGGATCTTCCCCCTGGTAAACGTCCTATTGGCTGTAAATGGATTTACAAGATAAAAACTCGCTCAGATGGATCTGTGGAACGGTATAAGGCTCGTCTTGTTGCAAAGGGATATTCCCAAGAATATGGTATTGATTACGAAGAAACATTTGCTCCAGTTGCTCGCATGACATCGGTTCGATCTTTTAGCCATAAGCATTTGCTAAACAATGGCCCCTTCTCCAAATGGATGTCAAAAATGCTTTTCTCAACGGTGAAATATCCGAAGAAGTATTTATGAAACCACCACCTGGCATTTCTCATCCTCCTCGAAAGTATGCCTTCTTGGCCGTGCCTTGTATGGTCTAAAACAAGCTCGCGAGCCTGGTTTACCACATTCAGTTCTACCATCACAAAACTTGGCTTTGTTTCCAGTCCCATGATCTGACTTTATTTACCCTGGACTCAACTGGTATTGTTCTTCTTCTTTTATATGTTGATGATATGATTATTACCGGTGATGACTCGCAGGCTATCTCTGAATTACAAACGTATCTTGGTGAACATTTCGAGATGAAGGATCTTGGTCCACTCAGTTACTTTCTTGGTCTTGAGGTTTCATCCCGCTCGATGGTTACTATCTATCTCAGGCTAAGTATGCTTCGATATTATTTCACGATCCGCATCATCGACTCGCATCGCATCCACTCCATTGGATTCCAATGTTCGCTTAACTCCGTTTGATGGTACACCATTGCCAGATCCTACTTCCTATCGCCAACTCGTTGGCAGCCTTGTCTATCTGACAGTGACTCGCCCTGATATTGCCTATGCAGTGCATATTGTTAATCAATTCATGGCTGCTCCTCGAACTATTCACTTTACTGCAGTACTTCGTATTTTACGCTATGTCAAAGGAACACTTCTTCATGGTCTTCATTTTTCATCACAATCCTCTCTTGTCTTATCTGGGTATTCTGACGCTGATTGGGCCGGTGATCCCACTGATAGGCGATCCACCACAGGTTATTGTTTTTACTTGGGCGATTCTCTTATTTCTTGGCGTAGTAAGAAGCAGACCGTCACCTCTCGTTCTAGTACGGAATCTGAATATCGTGCTCTTGCTGATGCTACATCTGAATTATTATGGCTTCGCTGGTTGCTTGGTGATATGGGTGTTCCTCAACATCCGGCTACTATCCTTCATTGTGACAATCGTAGTGCCATCCAGATTGCCCATAATGATGTTTTTCATGAACGCACAAAGCATATTGAAAATGATTGTCACTTCATTCGTCAACATCTTCAAAGCAACACTTTACTTCTACAGTCCATTCCTTCTATGGATCAGCCTGCTGATATCTTTACAAAAGCTCTCCTTCCTGGTCGTTTTGCTCAATTACTAGACAAACTCAAGTTGGTTTCCACTCTACCATCTTGAGTTTGAGGAGGGGTGTTAATGTATAATTAGCTGTCAATATTAGGTTGTCAATTAAGCTGGAAATTAGGGTTCGTCAATTAAGCAATAGATTAGAACTTTCCTTTTATACTAGCATTCTTGTACTATAAATGTATGTAACCATTTCAATACAAATGAGATATTCGGAATTCATTCTTACCTCAACTTACATGATGTTTGGGTTGAGATTCGGGAAAATCAAGTATGAGTTTATGATGTCTGAAAAAATAAAGTATGAATTTATGATATTTGAATTTATGTTTTATGTGTTTGAATGGTATGAGAATGAGATAAATAGTAAAAACAATATGAGTGTGTTGAAATGAGATGTAAAATCTAATGATAAACATAGAAAAATAAAGTATGAATGAGTTTGTGAATTCGTCTCATTCTCATTCCCATTTCCAAATACCCAATCAAACTCTCTTATTGTCTTAGGGGTGTTGGTTGGGAGAAAGTGAATGAGAATAGACATGTTTGTTTCTCATTTATTATTTTTATGGGCAATGACGCCCCATTGTTCATATTTATTCGTTAGATTTGACATCTTAGTCACACATACTCATATTATTTTCATTATTTATTCTCATTATCATACAATCCAAACACAAACATTACAAACTCAGACATCGCTTTTTCATTCCCCCGACCAAATACTCCTTTAATTTCTTGTAGTAAGATAGATAGAAAAGTTAATACTTGGGGTGTTTGATAGGGGAATGAGTTTGTGAACCCATTATATTGTTTGGTTCGCACTTTTTCTCCTTATTCAAATTGACATTCTATTCTCATATTTACAATTAATTAGAATTGACATCTTATTCCCATAAACTCATATTATTTTCACCTGTTTATTATCATTCACATATTCAATCCAAATAAACTTACTTTCTCATCTTTCTCATTCCAATCCAATTAATTCCCAGGCCACATATTTCAATTCCCACACACTACGCTAGTAAGATAGATAGAAAATTTCTAACGAATTAGGTTTGTTACCACCTTTGTTAAATACATGATTTTTTCTATAAATCGCTACCATCAATTAAAAAATTAAATGATGAGTTACTAAGGAAGTGTGGGCAAGAGAGTTTAATGAAGAAAAATATGTATATCGAAGAGTTAGGAAGAAAAATTGATGAGAGAAAATGCCGTATTAAAAAATTTAACAAGGTAAAGTGTTTAGGAAATGAATTAGTGAGAGAAAATATACCTGAAAATATTTGTCAAAAAAACTTTAATGGGAATAAAATATTTGTGGAGAGAGAGTAGAATGAGAGTGTGTACTTAGTGTCTGATTGAGATAGATTTTTAAGTATTTAAAAGTTTTTTTTATAACCATTAAAAAATAATTTAAACGCTTTCAAAAATATCTCAAACAAATTATTATTAAGATAAATTATATGTATGAGAGAGCTAGTGAAGAAAATGTGATGTGAGAGTGAGACACTAAAGATAGATCTACACCTATTGGGTTTAAAAGTACTCCCTAGTGTTTTTTTTATACTTTTTTTAATGGGATTTGTAGACTAGTAGTAGTAGGTAGTCTATTTCACGTTTTTTTTTAAAGAACGTTTTGGGGTGTTTGAGGGGGTTGTGAAGTATGGGTTTAGATAGTCTATGTTTGAATGTGTAGGAGATATGCGTTATATAAGATTGGGGTTATAAAATCTTAAAAATATCTTTTTTTTGGTAACATACTAAAAAAAGTAATAGTATGATGTCCATCAATAGAAACTGATGTGTTAAGTCGATAATTGGCATAATCAGAGATTTATTCTTTTAAGATCAATCAATATAATAAATCATAATTTTTTTTAATTATTTAATGATAATATAAGTAAGTTATTCAGTTAATGATTTAAAAATTTATTAAATAAAAATTGATATAATTGATTTACTAGGTGTAAAATATTTTACAAATATAACCATAGTATATTTCAAATTTCAATTATTAAATTGTTATATCTTCAAAATCTCTCTCATTTTTTTTTGCAAAAGAATCTATCTTATTCTTATGTAATTGTGGATTCAATTCTCCTCTCTTTCCTATTTTGATAAAATCTTAGAGGAAAAAAAATTTAGACAAGAATTTTGGGAGAATATAAAGTTATATCTCTAACAAAAAAAATTCATGAAATTTGGCTATATGACTAAAAGCATTTTTAAATTTTAAAAACGTTTTAAAGTTTTAAATATTTCTTTTTTAATAGAAAAAACGCTTAAGTAGTATTCTAAAAACAGTATTTATAGAAAATCTTTTTTTTAAAAGCACTAATCCGAAATCATTTCAATCAGAGTTGAGGTCTTACATTTAAATTTTAAGTACTAACATGACTTTACTTTACATCAAAATAGTTTAAATTTCAAAGTGTGACATATTTTCAAATGAGTATAAATTCAAACTATTGTCTAAAGGTGCTTGAAAACTTTTGATGGCTATCAATCTACTCAAGAACCACTTGGTCTCCTATCAAAAAAAAAAAAAAGAACGACTTGGTCTAAGGCTCGAATAAAGCCAAAAATCAATTAAAAAAGGCAAAAAAAAATCCAATAAATTCATTAGAAAAATAATAAAATATTTCAACAAATTAATGAATTGAGTGATTTTTAATGTATTCTGACATTTCAATAATTAGTATACAGAAATATATTATTTGAGATAATTTTTTTTAATAAATTAATTTTTAGAGCATTATAGATAAAATTGTTGAGATTCAAAAGTTGAATAATTAATACTACAACAACCACATAATTGATATGATTTTAATAAAATTGATTTTAAAAATAGTTTGGTGAAATGCTTGAATATAATAATTTAGTAGGTTAGCCCAATAGCTGTTGAAGCAAAGCAAACTACCCCTTAGAGGGAATCAATGTTCCGAGCTACCAAGCTAAATTTAATAAGCTAACTATTGCAATTTTTCAAAACCTACTTATACAACTATTTACTTTTATTCATGCTTACGTAAAAGAAATTGTTTTGAATGTTTGTTTTTCAAAGCAATTGTCTACTTCTTAAAATGAAGATTTAAGTACAAATATGATTGGATTGTTGTTATAAAATTCTTTTCTCTTTTTGTTATTTAAAAAAACACAGTTATTTTCAATTCTAAAATCCTATGTAGTTTCAATAATATATGGAAATTTTTTAAGAGAACAATATCACAAATTACAGTGGTCTAAGAGTTTCAATAATATGGTAGTTTTATGACGTTCAAATTTGTATTCTCTTTTCCCCAAAAAAAAATAATTGCATTTTTTTAGATTTCTAATTTTAAGAAAATTTTACTAGGTAGCAGATTTTGATATAAAATTTGTAAGTATATCACCACTCAAAACTATTTATAAATATAACAATTTTTACTATGTTAATCAGTGATAATGTGTATCAATGATAGACTTAATGTAAATATATGTAATTCAATATTTATCACCGATTCACTCTATCAAAATTTATTATATTTATAAATATTTTTAATAGTTGTTATTTTTTTAAATATTACTAAAAAAATTGCTAGATTTGCAATCGACCCTCTACTATATAGACAATCTAAATTATAAAGAGACAAATTTTTCTAAGTTAAATTATTATTATTATGATTATCATTTGAGATATTACATTAAATTGGGGAGGACTTGAATAATCGACCTCAAGGGAAGGATAAGTAGATATCTAACCGATTGAGTTATGCTCATAACATTCTCAAGTTAAATTATGATGTCTTAAAAAGAAAAAAGAAATAATTGAACTAGAAAATTAATTTGCAAGGTGTTGTAATTTATTATCTTATAGATATATGAAATTTCAATAAATATTTCAACGTCAAACACCCCGCTCCTTAATATATATAATTTATGGCCCCTACTTTAATATCCATAATTGAACACACATGAACATATCCATATCATTCTATAATTGTAACTGAAAAATAATTTCTATGAATTTATTTCAATGGGACCTATTCTTTAATTGGATGCAGTTACCTTGTTTTCATGCACACCCCTCTTTCATCTTCAAGCAACTCCTTTTTATATCTCTTCTTCCCACACACTCTCACACATCCTTAGCTTTTGCAGAACTTTGCACCATTTTGCAGGTAATTTTACTGAAACTTCTCAGTTCTCTTATTCTTTTTTCCCCCTTCTTTTTCTCTGTCACCATATACATAAAATATAGTATAATATCTTGAGTAATTTTTATTTTTTTTTATTTTGTCTTTTTGTACATTACAGGGTGAAACGAAGAAGTTATGAACAAAAGATCTAGGAGTCCTGAGCTTGAATTGACGATGAGCTTGAACCGTTTGTCACCGGTAAGGGCTGAGTCGTCGACCGACTCGATAAGCATTTTCTCTGACGCATCATCTTATGATGTGTCTTTGGAGAATTCTTGTGTGTCATCTGTGGCTGAAGATCATCCTGAAATAATCACTACGACTATGGTGTTAGTAGGTTGCCCTGGATGTCTCATGTATGTGATGTTGACTAATAAGAATTCTCAATGCCCAAAATGCAGGAACAATATCTTTCTTGATTTCCTCAAGGAAGATAATTAAGGGAAAATTTGGGCTTTAATTTTGCATATCATTCCCTAATTTTCTCCCCTTTTCCCCCCTTTGCTTTCTTCTTTTGTTATTTTGTTTCAATCTTAAAGAACTCTCCTTTGTTATGTTGTTAGTTTTTTTTACTGTTTTCTTCACCATAGTAGATTTATGCTTGTGAAACATGTAGTATTATATATTTGTAGTTATCCTCCTCCAGTGCTCCTCATGGAAGAAAGTGGTAAATTTTATTAAAAGATTAATAGTTAATTTATAAGAAAAGTAATTTAAAATAAATTGCAAAGTTTCTTCCTAAACTATGAGAGTTTGTTATTAATTCTCAAGTTCTTTAATTTTTCAAGTATACCCTTAAAGGTTTGCGGATCATTACGATATCGCTCATATTGTTAATCCTACTAATATTTTCATTATTGTGTTAATTTTTTTTATATGCAATTCCACTGTTACAATATAGTTGTAATTAAATCCCTATAACTCTACTTTTTGTATTTATAAATTCTAAATTAAGAGACACGAAACCAACGTTAGAGTATAATATAATCGTGGTACAAAAATATTATTAAATGCTAATTATGAGTTCTAAGATTTTTAATTAACAAAAACTTACATTACAATTATTTTTAGTTAAGGTTTATTAAATATTAATTCAATTACCTGTATTTTTTAGAGAAATCACGTTTATGATATACATAAATATCATCATATGTTTTACATGAGAAATGGAGTAATGAGGGGGACAACAGGGCGTGGTGTGCTTTTAAGGGTAAATATGAATAAAACTTATGCACTTTTTATCGACTTTCTTATGATTAAAAAATGATAGTTTTAAGAATTATATAATAAGATCCATTCTTCACTAACATGGATAAATATTTAATATTTGAGCCTATTTTTTTCCCTCTTCAGGGGCGGATGTGCTCTTTAGGGAGGTAATTGTTTTAAAAATTATTTTTATATATAAAAACTGAAAAATTTAATGTAAAAAATGGTTTTTTTAATGTATATTTGGTCTATTTCCCTCTGAAAATAATGCGAATGTGTTTAAATGAGATGTAAAATATAATAATAAATACGAAACATGAGGGGTTTGAGAAATTTATTTCCCTCACATTCACATTCTAAATCTCCAAACAAATATCCTTGTATTTAGGGAAGGGAGTGGAATTATTGAATAAAGTAGATGGTGTGGGAATTTAAGAACTGCAACGAAATTATTAAGGGAAAAAAAATGATATAAAGAGAGAGATTATAATTTTGGATAAGAAAATAAGAAGAGATTGTATAATTGAAATGATGGATGTATGCTACTGGTTTGTTTATTTCTTATTATTATTTATTATTACAGAGAAAGAGAAAGAGAAAGAGTGTCAGTAAATGAAGTCATAGAATTATTAATAATATGAGACCAAACACGTGTATTTACGTCTATTCTATCTAACAGTCTTGTAGCTTTGTCAAATTGTCAGCTAATTTCTGGTTGACCGTTAGATTTCACCAAGGAAGAGCCACCGTTAAATTCCCCTTTATTACTTAATACTAGTTTGTCTATATTACTACACTACAAAAAACAACACTTCTGATATAAAAAAAAAAAAAAAAACAACACTTCTACTAACGCTCTTATTGCCGACATTACTGTCTAGTGTCGGCAAAGATCACCATCACCGACCACACGTCGGTGTTTTGTTATTCTTTTAAAAATGAAACGGCATTGCCGACGATGTCGTGGCGTCGGCAATGCACATCGCAAGAAAAGCTAGACCAATGTGTCGTCGGTGTAGTATGCACACTTTATAAAAAATGAAACGGGATTGCTGACGTACACCATGCACATCGCAAGAAAAGCTAGACCAACGTGTCGTCGGTGTAGTATGCACACTTTATAAAAATGAAACGGGAGTCGGCAATCCCATCGAGTGTTCAACGCACCGCTTCATTAAGGGAGGGAATTGACGACATGGCGTCGACAATTCCATGTTGCAAAAATCCAAGTTGGAAACGTGCTAAACGCACAATATCATTATGATACTACCGACGCCACGTGGCATCGGCAATGCCAAATGGCATTAAAGGGACAGAATGCCCCTTCTTCTCCTTTTCATTCTTCCTCCTCCAAGAACTGTTGTGGTTTGGTGAAGAAATAAAACAACAACCCATTTTCTTTAAGCCAAACATGGCCCACGGACCATCAAGTTTATTGTCCAACAAGCCATGCCTTTTTTTCTTTCTTTTGGTTCTGCCGTATAAAACAAAAGAAAAATTAAGAATTAATTATTCTTTACACCGAGAAGCGTGATAGTAAAAAATAAGGGCAACATCTTGTTTTTCTCTTTTTTTTTACGGTGACTTCATGTGTGAGGCTGTAGGATTTTGAGAGCCAATCCGAGAGGTTAAGAGGCGGCAATTCTTCCTTCGTCTGAGAGTGAGTGAAAAACAGTGAGGAGTTTTGAGAGGGTGAGAAAATATTGTAAGAAAGGGCTTTCTTTCTTGAGTGCATAATACACCATAAAAGTGTATTGAATATTTTCTACATTGTATTCTCCTCTGATTCATCATAGTGAAATCTGCAGCGGTAGCAACTGGACATAGCCCAACAATTGGGATGAACAAGTATAAATTTTGGTGTCGTATTTCTTCCCTTTTATTATTATTTATTATTCCGCATTATCGTTCTTGTGTGAATTTTAGGCCTCGTGAACCTATCATTCCCTAATAACTAGTATCAGAGCTCTGGTTATTGTTGAAGAACGATGTCTAATCGGAACGAGAATTCGAATTTGGGAATTGCAAAATTTGATGGCAATGATTTTGTCTTCTGGAAGATGCAAATAGAAGATTATTTGTATAGCAAATCCCTGGAACTACCATTGGGACCGAAACCAGCTGAGATGAAAGATGATAAATGGAACAGGTTGGATAGGCGGGTAGTTGGCGTCATCCGTTTGACTTTGGAGAAGAGCGTGGCTCATTCGGTATCAAAGGAGACGACTACTATGGGCATAATGAAAGCTCTATCTGACACGTATGAAAAACCTTCTGCGAATAATAAGGTATATTTACTTACCAAATCATTCAACTTGCAAATGACAGAAGATTAAACTGTTGGCTCACAGATTAATGAGTTGAGTATTCTGATAGATCAGTTAGCCTCCATCAATATTAAATTTGATAATGAGATTTATGCAATGATTTTGCTTAAATCTTTGCCTGATAGTTAGGATACAATGAAGACAGCTATTTCTAACTCACTTGGTGATCGTGAATTGACTCTTTCTGAAATTAAGAATGCGGCACTAGCAGAAGAAGTTCGCAGGAAATCGAAAGGTACTACTTCCAGTTCTGGTTCAGCACTGAATGTAGAAAGAGGCAGAAGCAATAACAAGAATGATAGAGGTAACGGGAATTGGGGAAACTCAAAGAATCACAGAAGCAAGTTCAAAAACAGTAAAGTTGAGTGTTGGAATTGTGGTAAAGTGGGGCATCTGAAAAAGAACTGCAAGGCTTTTAAGAAGTATGAGAACAAAGAAGATGGTGTAGCTAAATGCAGTGACTGAGGAGGTACATTATTCTTTATAACTTTCAGTTGTTGATTCTCATCATTCTTGGGTTATTGATTCAGGTGCATCTTTCCATACTATTTCACATCGGGATATTCTGGAAAATTATGTCGCAGGAAATCATGGTAAGGTGCATCTCGCTAATGGGGTACCCTTAGATGTTGTTGGTATATGTGATGTCAGTTTAAAGACAACGAACGAGTCAGTTTGGAGGATTTCCAAGGTAAGACACGTACCTAGCCTAACAAAGAATTTTGTTTCAGTTGGCCAGTTAGATAATGAAGGATATACAATATCTTTCAGTAATAGATCTTGGAAAGTTACTAAAGGTGCCATGATATTTGTTCGAGGAAGCATGGAGGGGAGTTTATATTATAAATCTGGTAGTAGAGATCTGATTGCAATGACAGATTCTACAGACATATCTGAATTGTGGCATAACAGGTTGGAACATATGAGTGAGAAGAATATGAAAATTCTTCACTCTTCAGGGAAGTTAGAAGGGCTCAAATCAATTGAGCACAAGCTTTGTGAGAGTTGTATTTTCAGGAAACAGAAAAAGGTCAACTTTTCACAAGTGGGAGTAGAGCCAAAGAAGATCAAGTTAGAATTGGTTCATACCCGATGTATGAGGGCCCACTTGATCCACTTCTTTTGGAGGTTCCAATTACTACATGACTTTCATTGACGACTCAAGCGAGAAAGGTATGAGTCTATTTTCTTAAACATAAATCGATGTGTTTAATGCTTTCAAAATTTGGAGAGTTATGGTTGAGAATGAGACAGGTTTAAAAGTGAAGAGATTGATGTCAGATAATGGTGGAGAATATAATAGTAGGGAGTTCAAGCAAGATTGTGCGTAAAACGGTATTGTGATGGTCAAGACTATTCCAGGGACACCACATCTGAATGGTGTGGCAGAAAGGATGAACAGAACGTTGTGTGAACGTGCCAAAAGTATGAGATTACACTCTTGGTTGTCTGAGATGTTTTAGGCAGAGGCACAAGACAAACGGCCTTTCTGATCAATAGGAATCCTTCTACACCACTAGACTTCAAATTGCCTGAGGAAATCTGGAGCAATAAGCAGGTAAACCTTTCATATCTAAAGGTTTTTGGCTGTGTTCCTTATGTACATATTAATGCCGCTAATAAGAGCAAGTTAGATGCTAAATCCACTAAATGCTATTTTATTGGATATGGCGGTCTTGAGATTGGTTATAGATCCGGGATGACTAGACGGGAAAATCATCGAAGTAAAGATGTGTTCTTCAACGACCGGTTCTTTATAAGAACAGGCAGGAACTTGAGGTGGGGATCAGAGATAGATGGAAAGTCTACTGAGGTTATTCAGTTAGAGGATCTTCCTGATATTGAGACAGAAACTGCAAAGGTTGAAGTTCAAGACAGTACTGCTCCAGAAACAGAAGTTATTCAGATAAAATCAGTTCCAATAACTCCCCTACAGCTGCTAGGAGATCTAGCAAGACTATTAGACCACCACAGAGGTATTCTCCTTCACTTCACTATATTTTATTGACTGACAGAGGTGAGCCTGAGTGTATGATGAGGCGATCTTGTGCCTGAACCATGTAAATTTCTTCCTCTAAATCCCCATGGAGGAAAACCGTTTTTACATCCAACTGTTCCAAGAACAGATCCTCTTCTGCCACTATCGATAATACAGTCCTAATAGTAGTCAATTTAACAACAGGGAAAATATTTCATTAAAGTCAATACCTTCCTTTTGCTAAAAGCCTTTGACTGCAAGCCTTGCTTTATATCCTTTGCTGCCATCAAGTTCTTGCTTTATTCTATAAACCCATTTATTATGCAAAGCTTTCTTACCCCTGGGTAACTCAGCAAGCTGCCACGTCTGATTCGTCATCAATGAATCCATCTCATCCAAATGGTGTGCAAACTTCAGAAGAGCTTGTATGGTCTCAAACAGGCTCCTAGACAGTGGTATATGAAGTTTGACAGTTTTATGAGTAGCAACGATTTCCAGAGATGTCGGAAGATCATTGTTGTTACATCAGGCTTACGGGTAATTCTTACATTATACTGCTTTTGTATGTCGATGACATGTTGATTGTAGGGGCTAGCAAACAGAATATTGATCAACTCAAAAGTGATTTATCAAAAGAGTTTGCTATGAAAGATTTAGGTGATGCTAAACAGATTCTCGGGATGAGGATTGAGAGATCTGATGGTTTACTGACTTTGTCACAGGCATATTATGTAAAAAAGGTCTTGAGCAGGTTTCACATGGAGAATACAAAACCAGTGAGTACTCTTTTAGCTTATCATTTTAAATTATCTAAAGAATATTCACCCATTTCTGAGCAAGAGAGAGATCACATGGATAAAGTGTCTTATGCTTCAGCTATAGGCAGTCTTATGTATGCCACGGTTTGCACCAGACCAGACATTGCACTTGCAGTGGGAATTGTGAGCAGATATATGAGTAATCCAGGGAAGCATCATTGGGAAGCTGTCAAGTGGATATTCAGATATTTGAGGGCAACAACTGATTATGCTTTGCATTTTAAAAGGTCAGATTTTAAATTGCAAGGTTATGTGGATGCAGATATGGCAGGTGATATTGATGGTAGAAAAAGTACTACCGGGTATGTTTATACTTTGGGGTGGTACAGCTATTAGTTGGGTCTCTAAGTTGCAGAAGATAGTGGCCCTTTCGACGACAAAGACTGAGTATGTTGCAGTTACAGAAGCCAGTAAAAAGATGATATGGCTTCAATATTTCTTAGAAGAACTTGGTCAGAAACACGGAAAAAGGACATTGCATTGTGACAGTAAGGGTGCTATTCATCTGGCAAAGAATCCAGTCTTTCATGCCAGAACGAAGCACATACAAGTGAGGTATCAGTTTATCATATCAGTGTTGGAAGATGATGTGTTGGTACTAGAAAAGATTCCTGGTAGTCAGAATCTGGCAGACATGTTTACCAAGACGGTTCCAACTGACAAACTGAAGTTGTGTCAACTTCAGTTGGACTTCTCAAGAACTAGTAGAGAGAAGTCGCTACCACTGCAGTGAAGACATGGTGATTGTTTTGTCTTTAAGTGGGATATTGTTGTGGTTTGGTGAATAAATAAAACAATAACCCATTTTCTTTAAGCCAAACATGGCCCAATGCTCATCAAGTTTTTTGTCCAACAAGCCATGCCTTTTTTTTTCTTTTGGTTCAGCCGTATAAAACAAAATAAAAATTAAGAATTAATTATTCTTTACACCGAGAAGCGTGACAGTAAAAAATAAAGGCAGCGACTTGTTTTTCTCTTTTTTTGACGATGACTTCATGTGTGAGGCGGTGGGATTTTAGAGCCAATCCGAGAGGTTAAGAGTCGATGGTTCTTCTTCCTTAGTCTGAGAGTGAGTGAAAAACAGTGAGGAGTTTTGAGAGGGTGAGAAAATATTGTAAGAAATGGCTTTCTTTCTTGAGTGCTTTTGAGTGCATGCATACTACACTATAAAAGTGTTGATATGTTGATTTTTATCATTGTTCTTTCATGTTTAAATCCCCATTTATTGCTTTTTCCATAGAGTTTCTAGTATGAATTCACTTGTTTTCTCTATTTCAGGTGAATCCAAGTCATACGAGGCAAAACGAGGCGAAACGAGACGAAAAATGATGAAAAGCAACATATGTTGAAAATTTGGCCTACCGCCTCGGCGCCCAGGAGCTCACCGCAAAAATTGTGATTCTTTTATTATCTCGCTCACCGCCGCGGCGGCAGTGCGAATTTTCATGTATATGTTTAGTTTAGATTTTTTTTTAGGTCTTCTTATTCTTTTTCCGATTTTAGACTTTCTCTTAGGGTTTTTCAACCCATGTCTAGCTAATTTCATTTTTCTAACTAGAGATTGATTCGACGTTTGGTTTGTTTGAATTCGTGAGACCCATTCTTTAATTTAGATTCCAATTTGTTTTCTATTCTTGATTTCTCTTTGCTTCTCTATTATTGAATTGATGTTTGTGCAAATAGGATCCTTTGCCCAGGTATTGTTTTGATAATTAGTCAATTAGAATATTTGAATGCGTAATTGTTTGAATCGTTCTAATCTAAGTGACGAATGGTATGAATTGATTTAGGAAACTATTTGATTCATATTGTGAGAAATCGTGATTTAGTCTAAATAAATCGGTCGTACTGTGTTTATTGGCTAGGATTGATAGTTCTTCTTTTCTTAATGCTTTTGAAAGGTTAAATCCTATTATCATATTCTAGGGTTGTCTATCAATTAGGTAGTTAGTCATTAGATCGTATCTTGACTATCGACAAATTAAGGAAGAACGTAAAAGTTGTTAATTAGGCTTTAATGACTCATGTCAATCTAGAAAAGAATTTGAATGTATGTTTTTGTCTATGATCGAATCGAACAAACCATAACAGAGATGATACCTCTAGTTGGAATTTCTCTCATATCAATCTTTATATTTTAAATATTCTTAGTTTTCTTAGTTTAGAAATCTCAAAAACCCCCCTTTTTAAGCAGTCAATAACAATAAGTTAATTCTCCAGTCCCTGTGGAATCGACCTTGCTTACCACTGCTATAAGTTAATCTTAGGAAGCGAGTTAATTATTTTTGCTGGTTTCGACAGCCATCAAGTGTATTGAATATTTTCTACATTGTATTCTCCTCTAATTCATCATAGTGAAATCTGCAGCGGTAGCAACTGGACGTAGCCCAACAATTGGGGTGAACCAGTATAAATTTTGGTCTCGTATTTCTTCCCTTTTATTATTGTTTATTATTCCGCATTATCGTTATTGTGTGAATTTTAGGCCTCGCGAACCTATCAATTCCCTAACAAGAACAGTCGCAGCTCCATGCAAAAATGGCGAAACAATCTCCCCTTTTTCTTTGATTTTGTCCATTTTTCCTCCGAATTCTTTCAATTGAAGAGTTAGGTTTTGGTTTTCGACATTATTAGGTATGTTTCCATTCTTTATTTCTCAAAAATAGTGGAGATTTGTGTGATTAGGTGTTTAGGGTTTTTCTTCAAATTTTTGTTTTTGTAAATTTGTAGTTGGATTGTTGTTATCATTTTTAGTATATTGTGAAATTTGGTTTTTCCCTCCCAGCAACTATTGACTTCTGCTATATCTTACAGAATAGTGTTGTTAAATTTAACCAGCATTCCTACATTTTATTGATGCCTTGATGGTACTCATTCTTAGTTTTCTTTTCCCATAATCAATTTTTTATATCAGGTCTTGCAGGAGATGACATAATACGAAATCGGGTGTTGGAGGCATTATACCGCCGCATAATGAGAGCCCACCGTGAAAAGAAGAGTTTTAGGGTAATTATCGTCATACCACTCTTACCTGGATTCCCCCCCCCCCTCTAAATCTTTGGTTTGACAATGGATGACAGTGGTGCAGTTAGAGCTATAATGCATTGGCAGCATCGAACCATATGTAGAGGACAGAATTCAATATTGCATAAACTCTATGAACTACTAGGTTCAAGAGTCCATGATTATATATCATTCTATGGACTCAGAGCTTATGGTAAACTTTTTTATGGTGGTCCTGTGGCTTCAAGTCCGGTATTTTCTTCACTATTGCTTGGTTTAAGATGTTTTACGTTTTTCAATCAAATGCATATTAATGGAATTCATCTCTTTCCTACAATCTAATAAGATGTTATGGAGATAGCCTTGATAAATTTCTCGTTTTGTCACATGCCAACAATCTTTCTCTATTGTTGATTCAGGTTGATGTGCATAATAAAATTATTATTGTTGATGATTGCACAGCTTTGATTGGATCTTCTAACATCAACAATAGGAGTTTACTTGGTTCAAGGGATTTTGAGGTATCACTTACTCTTTTCTTTTGGAAAAGTATGGATTCTTCCAGTTCCATTTTTTTTTCAATCTTATACAATATTTCATTGCTGGTATATTTCCTCTCTTAAAAGTTCAATAATTAACAAATATTCCTATAAATGAAGTTCTAATCTTGCGTGATGGCTTGGTTGAATTCTTTAAACAATTGAAGTGATGATGTCAGATGTCAAGGTTGTATTCCTACGTGATGGTCGGGTTGAATCCTTGCATATAAGTCCTTGCAAAGTTTTGTTTTGTTTTGTTTTAAGCAATAATCAAGTAAACCATTCATTCAGGTGGACCTAGATGTCATTTATTAGGCACTTGGCCAATTCTCTTACCGCGTAGGTACGACTTGTTCACAGACAATTGCTCTTCCCTGATTTCATCATTCTTTACTTCTTCTAATCTCATTCATTTCTTTCAGGTGTCAATAACTTTTGATTGATTCATGTCAGCCTTGTGCCTGCATTGAAAGTTGTTGGAGAACAGGTCATTTTTCTCTCTAACAATCTACTCTATAGAATACATATTCAAAGTTGTTGATTTGGTTTCCTCCTCCTCTTTAGAAAACAAAACTAACTCAGCATAATGTCAGAGGATTACAAACCAACTCTCTCAATTTTGACATGTTCAGGTATTACTATCCACACCTTGTTGCATCTTGTTTATTACTCTGTAACTATAGTTCCTTTTATAACCATTTCAATGTTTATTACTATGTACTCTGTAACTATGTTGCATCTTGTTTATTACTCTGTAACTATGGTTAGAAATTTTCACTGTGATATCTTGACTCCATTTTATGACCATTTCAATTTTTATTTTTTGGTTTTTAATTTTTTAAAAATGGAATTACTAGAAAAAACTAATATTGGTACTTGGTTTATGAATTTTAAAAAATATTTTTTTTAAAGTTATATAGGCTTTACCGACGCCACGTCGACCTTGGGCTTACCTAATACCGACGTGGCGTCGGCAATAGTCATTCCCAATACCGACGTGGTATCGGTGTTACTATCACCGACGCCCACGCCCTATGTTGTTGATGGGCAATACCATCAACGACACCTGGCGTCGGCGATGCTCAAAATGAGCAACGCCGACGTGGCATTGCCGACGCCACGGTCGACGTTGGTTTGGCGTCAACAATTCCCAATATCGACGCCATCATTGGTATTACCGACGCCGCTCGGGTTTTTTGTACTACTATTATTTATTAAATTTTTGGAAAATGGTAATAATAAGTGGGAGGATAATGATTGCCTTGGTAACATTATTTATTTGTTATAAATTATAAATACACGTGCGTTATACACCGTGAATACTATAAATTATATCTCTTGAATTTAGAGGATGTTAAAATTCAACTCTTTGAATTTTTATTAGTTAATTTTACATTAAAAAGGAGATTTGTGGACATAGTTTAGAATAACGTCTTGTATAACACCAACAAAGACATGACATTATATTGACATCTCGTTCCAATAAGCTTTTCTGCTTGAATCCAACAAAGTAAACATATCATGCAATATCTCAAACAACCTTCTCAACATATAGACACTCAACTAGACAACTAATATTAAGCGATATAATTATGATTTAACTTCAATTCTATGAATAACGCTCACCCACACCCACACCCTAAGTACGCCCCCAAAACAATTCCTCTTCTACATTAAAATTTTTGTTCAAAAAATTCATGGCGAGGATTTTCCTCAGTAAATTTGTGAAAGGGTTTCCTTGAAGGCAAATTTTCCCCTATGAAAGATGAAACTATAGGATCAAGGTTTCCCAAAAAAAAAAAAAAAAAACGATTATAAAAATTCACATGGGCCAATTTTCCTCACCTACGGATTGGGCTGAAAAAGTGAGTAAGAGTATAGATCAAACGAATTTCGCAACCGAAAGAGATATGGTTAAGTGAATGTGGCAAGGCAAGGCTCACTCATTATTTTTATTTTGGCATTGCCAAGGGCCTATTTTTAATTCAAAATACTATCTTCGCACTGAAAAAAAACGTTGAAAATGACCTTTTGGTAAATAAAATATTTAAATTAAAAAATAAGTTTAAATTATATTTATTGGATAAGTGGAAAATTGACTTCTTGTGTTAGAGAGAAGTGGAGTGCCGTGGAACGTTGGGAGTTTTTGACTTGACTTTGACAATTCCAACTCTGACCCATTCCAATGCCTTCTAAATCAACCCTTCGTTACTTATTTTTCTCACTTTAGTCTTTAAAATTGGATCTTTGGTATTTGATAGTAGAAAAATATTATCTAAACAAGTTGAATTGATTCCATATTTACTCACTTTCGTATGAGATTAAAATATATATAATATGTTTTAAATACTTATTTGTTATTATCTAAAGTTTTAATTGTATTTTTAAAAATTAATTAATGATAAAAATTTAATTTAATAACATTTTATTCAAAAAATTATTTAATAATAAATTTTAAAAATAGATATTTCTAATTTTAAAAATGAATAATTTTAGTTATTATCGATTTTATAAATTAATTATTTATAGTGAGTTTAAGATGTCAATCTTAATAATGTGATTTATCTCCAAAAAAATCTCAATAATGTGTTGATGCCATTTATCCATTTCTCACTCCCGTAGATGTCCTCCCTCAAATTTTACTTAATATTGTGTTTTAGTCTTTCTTGTTATATTTTGTTCATTAAAAAAATAAAATAAATACTTCCCCCTTATTTATGATTATGATAACATAAATTATAACCTTTTCACCTTCTCAAAATATCATCCCACCATTTTCATTTCCACCCCCCCCCCCCGAATCATCATGTGTAATTATCTATATCATTTTACTTGTTTTCACCCATTTAATTTAAATATGGGCCAAACTCGACTATCTACGTATCATTATACTTTAAAAATAATGTTAAATAGTTTTTGAGTTTGAAATTAATTAGATTGGCAATAAGATACACTATAACAAATTATTATATTATTATATAAAAATGAGAGACTAAAACAAAAATTTTAAAATCAGAGGACCAAAATATAAATAGAAATGTCAAAGTTTAAGTACCAAAATATGTTTTAAACCTAAAATAACACAAGAGTCTAGTTGGCAATTTACATACACCCCCACAAACGTAGGAAAATTGATGAATCAAATATAAATTAGTTCAATAAGATTCAAGTTTTATAAATATAGTTTGAAATTCTAAACTCTAAATTTATATAACCCTATTGGATGCATTATAAATAAAGCAAAGTTTTAAGTTTTAAGTTCTAGAATAAATTCACAAATTTTAAGATGATAATGATAAGTTCAACCAAGTTACCAACCCAATATTCCCAATGGTGTGATTTTTTTAACAATTACTTCTAGATACAACTTCTAATCATGTTATTTATGTGATTTTAATAAATAAGAGCAATGGACTTTCTTTAATATAAAAAAAAGGGTAAAAGAGAAGACGGCCGTTAAAAATATAACACATGTGATAAAAAGAAAGAGAGTGGAAGACGGCAATTAAAAAAAAAAACATTGAACGCGTTCTTCATTTCCACTTACACTGAATCAACTCCTAAATTTCTCTCTTTCTCTTGACTTTCCTCGCAATATCCATTTCCAAATACTCTTTATCATATAAAACCCACTTCCAAATTCACCATTTCCATCAAATTAACAACCTTCAATTCTCCAAAATCTCTTCTTTATCTTAAAAAAAAAAAAATCATGTTATTGACTGAACATCCAAAACCCATTGAAATTCGTCAAGTTTGGAACTTCAATCTTGAACATGAATTCCATCTTATCAACAAACTCATCGATCAATTCCCTTTCATTTCCATGGATACTGAATTTCCCGGTGTAATTCTCCGCCCTCCTCATGACCCATCTCGGCCGTATCGCCACCTTCTACGGCCCTCTGATCACTACCTTTTACTCAAATCAAACGTCGACGTTTTGAATCTCATCCAAGTCGGTCTCACCCTTTCCGACGCCGACGGTAACCTTCCCGATCTGGGTTCCGGCAATAGGTTTATTTGGGAATTCAATTTCAGGGATTTTGATGTGACGCGTGACCTTCACGCTCCGGATTCGATTGAGCTTTTGAAACGACAAGGTGTTGACTTTGACCGGAACCGACAGGACGGCGTTGACTCCAGTCGGTTTGCTGAGTTGATGATGTCATCAGGGCTGGTTTGTAATGATTCTGTTAGTTGGATTACGTTTCATAGCGCGTATGATTTCGGTTATCTCGTGAAGATTCTCACGCGCCGCCGGTTGCCGGGACGGTTGGACGAGTTTTTGAGGATTTTGAGGTTGTTTTTCGGAAACAAAGTTTATGATGTTAAGCATATGATGCGGTTCTGTAATAGTTTGTATGGCGGGTTGGACCGGGTTGCGAAGACCCTTGATGTGGACCGGGCGGTCGGGAAGTGTCACCAGGCCGGTTCTGATAGCCTACTGACGTGGCATGCTTTTCAGAAAATGAGGGATGTTTATTTTGTGAAGGATGGGCCGGAGAAGCATGCTGGCGTATTGTATGGATTAGAAGTGTATTGAAAAACATAAAAATAATTGAAATTTAATTTATTATTATCATTATTAATTTTTTGAAGTAAATATATATTTTTTCGTGGAAATAATTATATAAAATAAATTGGGATTATTAGCGGATTACTCACGTTTATTTGACGGATTTTCTTTTCCTTCTACGAATCAGTCATGATAGTCATCAATATATATAGTAGTTAAAAGATTCATCATTTAAGAGTTATGTCAAAACTTTTCCTCTAAAAAAAGCCATATTAAATTACATATCACACCCCTCACAATCTGTGTCATTTTAATTTAACGAAATCAGAATTTATGTTTATTCAACGTTTGTCATGTATTTCAATTCAATTAAAAATTAATCCATTATAAAAATAAATTATAAGTTGCATGCAATTTATGGAATAAATCATATTATTATAGAGTAAAATCTACAAAAACACACTATACATTAAATTTTCTATATAGATAAGAATAAACATGAATCTCGATATCAGTTAGTGTCATTAAAACTAACTGATATGTAACATGATTTGTAATTCTACAAACATGGTGTGATTTAAATAAGTCACGAAATTGACCTCATCATCTAGCTTCCCAAATTTTGAAAGTTTTCTTACACTTGAGGTTGGGCTTTGATAATTAGACTTAAACAGTTGTAGGGCCAAGGCATCAGACACACACCCAAGCACTATTGCTTTGGGCTTTCTAGAAGCCCATCATTATTCATGCTGCAATTTTATTTTAAACTGTTGAATAAAATATCTGGTTAAAACGCTTGGGATAAAGTTCTCTCTCTTTCTCTCTTTGATATATATGTATGTGTTTACTTTCCCACCGCCCGTACGCAAGGCCATGTCTCAATAGGATACGAATCTCTGGTTTGCTGATAATGGCAACAGCTTCATCAGTAGCTTGCTTTTCCTCTCATGCTTCCTTCACTGATCCCAAATTCAGTATTCACTTGAAATCTTCTGTTCTACCCACAAAATTCAAGTACAAACGATTCAATTTGAGAGTGCAAGCTCTCAAGGAGAAAACAGAGAAAATCGAAACCACATCTCCAGTTACATCTTCAGCAGATGAAGTTACCAAGAAATATGGACTTGAAGCTGGTCTCTGGAAGGTACCCTTTTCTCTCTCTCTCTCTCTGATGAGATAATCTACTTGAAATCTCTATTATCTCGTTTTCGTATTATTCGGATCTATGCCTTCCTCTGCTTTTACAAGGAGCATATTGTTTATCTTAGTATCCACAAATGAGAGAAAACATAATTATTTATTTAATTATTGCAGATATTTAGCTCAAAAGAGAGTGAGGAAGGTGATGAGAAAAGTAAATCCAAGGGTGATCAAGCGAAAGAGCTGCTAACAAAATATGGAGGTGCATATTTAGCAACCTCAATAACTCTCTCCCTCATCTCTTTCTCTCTATGTTACGCACTCATCAGTGTCGGTGTCGATGTTCAAGCTCTTCTGATGAAGGTAATGGTAGATTCAAAATAGATTAAATCAGTTTCTTCATTCTTTGTATTCACAAATGGAAAAAGTGTATTCTTTGTGCAGGTAGGAATTTCGACTGATGAGACTGGAGAGAAAGTTGGGGCCTTTGCTTTGGCATATGCAGCACATAAAGCTGCTTCTCCAATTAGGTTTCCTCCAACGGTCGCTCTCACTCCTATAGTAGCAAGTTGGATAGGAAAGAAAGTTGAGAAAGAGGAATAGTGCATATTGTTTCCTCTGAAAATTACTTGTAATTGCTAGTTTTATTTCATTATTCAGGTATACTGTTGAAGCTGAATAACCTGGGCTAATTCCCAAATAATGCAATAGTAATTAACAGCATCTATTCAACCTTAGCTACTCGTTCTGGCACCGAGAAACTGTATAGTTGCCTGTGTAGATTTGCCTAGATAAAGAGCAGTCTGGACTTTGATGATATTGCACAAAAATGACATTAAAGATGAAGACAACTTTGGCCATTGAGATCCAACCTCTTTGAGATGGAGTGATTGGTTTCCGGATGCTCGTCCCTTAAAACCTGACTACGAAAGAGATGGTATCAAACTTCAATTCATTAGCATAAAGAACGGAAGTTGCATTAGATTTAGGACCCAAATTAAGCTTTACTCTCGTCTGCGTTCATGACACTTTCTTGCTTGATTGATATGTGATTCTATTGAAGCTCAGCTCAACTCTAATACACTTCTGGCTATTTGATATCATGAACAAAGAATTATACAGTGGAGAGATGACTAGTTTATTTACTACACATTTTATACTGAACTGTACATGGCGACCCTTCCTTGAGTTTCCTCTATAGCTTTTTGCCTGGAGCTTCTCTAGAAATTTTCACGGAGGCCAGTCCCTCGTGGGAACGTTGGATCGAATCCTTGTGGTTAAGTGAGCATTACAACAAGGATTGTACATTATGCAAGTTCTCTTACTGAAACATCCTTCTACGTTTCAGCTGCCAGTAGGATTATCAGAAGAAGGAATTTCAGGTGCATTATTGGGTAGTGGATTCTGGGTTTCCTGTGTGGGCGTATTGACATTGGTGATACTGTAATCTTCATGAAGCGTACTCAGTTCGTTCCAGTCAACCCCAGCTAAATTAAGGGTTAAGGTTCAGCATTCGCTTTGTGCTATAATAAGGGAAAAGGCTTTAAGGCAGATAGATTTATATTGAGAGGATACGTTCTGTCCATATGCGAGTGATACTATGCTCAGCATCAGAGGGATCGGACAAGAGCCAGTAATCTGCATCACTCTGAATAAAAAAAAACATAGACATTAAATACTGGCAAACATAATTATCCTGTGTTTGATATAAAAAAAATAGTAATCTATTGCGTCATCCTAAACTTATGAGCAACTCCAAACACTCTTCGCTTGGATAAATAATTTGTACACAATTTGTAAATACAGCAAATTATCCTCTCCATTTGAAACGGCCTTCCACAGTAATCTGGAAAAACTAACTGGTCGCTTACGCATAATTCTCAGTTTTTCAATCAAGAAACTCTTGTTTTTTTTAAATATAAAAATTCTTGTTTTTTTTAAGAAAACTGTATCATTTTTACAAATGAAACTGTATCTTCTAGTGGTAGTTCCCAATTGAAAAACTCTAAAAATTAAACTTACATCAACAACCGAGGGAACAATTTTCATGATCCCACCCACGAAGTCCTGGGATGCATTTAGATCTGAGCACATTCCGTGAACATCTTGCTCTCGCAGCTCAAGTTCCTTCCCTCTGCAGTCCTCCGTTACTGCTGTTGTTGCAAGTGTCTCATTAAGTCCTGAACTTGACGGAAAACTTGGAGGCACTTCCACACCATTAATCTCCTCAATCTTCTCTTCAAATTGACTGCAGTGCAAATTCAGATGATGGTTTTAGGTATTAGTAGGAAGAGGGGAAGATTGTTAAGATTGGGTTGTTTCAATTCTCAAGTATTAATCATTACTTCGATAGATGAAAAGGTATATCTGGCACACAATGTTACTTTTCAAAATTAAACACCCCTCAACAAAAAAAGGAACAATACCTGACAAGGTAAACATCAATGGGTCCCATGGTGCTTCTGAGGACTATCCTGTACCTCCTCTGGGGATAGTCAACAGCCTGGTAGATGATAGTAAGGGTTATTTGAAAGTAAAATATATGAAATACAACTTTCTTCATCAAGCTTCTTTATGATTGAATTACCTCATCAGGATCTGGGACTTCTAAAGTGGTGCCATGCGGAGCTTTAATAGCTATGAGAGTTTCATTCTGGTATGCAAATATAGAATATATATTTGACATAGGCAGCAAAAAGAGTATCATTTCAGGTTTCAAAAAAAAAAAACACAGTATCAATTCTACATTCATAAATCCATACTAAAGGTATATCACGTCATCATGGGATAAACTGACCTCAAAACAGGGCAGACCCTTGATGTCCTCCTCAGTTACAAAAAGCCACCTAACAAATGGAAAAAAAAAAATGGGAACAAAAAATGATAAACAGTATGAAGGTGAATCTTGGTGAAAGTAAAAATATTACCTCTGATTGTTCTCATCTTCACTGAGATCCCTTAATCTTTCCTGCATCTCACTGCAATTATTAAAAGTTTTGGAATGATAATAGGGGCACAAATTTTTCCATTTATGACTGAAACAAGGGCTCATTACACAACCTTATTTGTTCATCTAATCTGCGTTCCTCAATAGAAAGGTTCTCTACTTCTGCCTGCACAGATAAATGGTAGAAGCTTAAACAAAATCAATAAATGTTGATCAGGAACCAATGAATGGTAGGGCTCATTACACAACCCTAAACAAAGTCAATAAATGTTGATCAGGAACCAATGATTTTCAGCTTCACTGAGCAGAGATATACCAAGGTGAAGAATGAAGTTGAAATAGAATGTGAACATCAATCGACTTGAAAGAATAATTATATAAAGGTTATTAGGGTAATGAAATATAATATAGATGATTCATGAGCACAACCCCATATAAAGCTTAGAGATTAAAAATGATTAGACAAGTAAAGAATGGCTTGTAAAAAAAAATTATCTGAATTCTTGCTAGTTTCATTCTAGCATTGCATCCAACAAACACAATTTTGTTCTTTTTATAAGAAAACAATTTTTTTACATTCATATTAAAAAGCAAGAGCAGTCTTAGACATCAAATATTCGTAAGAAAACAAAAAAGCTTAACCAAAATTTCTTGTTTACGCATACCTGCAAACCAGCGTAATTATCATCAACATCCCCTGGCCTTGAGACATCAAGCCCCCTAATCATTCAATTAGTCAAGTAATAAGTTGCTTCGAAGAAAAAATCAATACTACTTGAAATAAAGTGGTGAAACTTCAAAGAATGTAAAAAATAAAACATACTTCCACTGAATTCTGTTCTTAAGCTTCTTTTCTATAAGACCAATTCCTTCAAGGACATTTGTTATATCATATATTCGTCTCTTTTGCACCTATGAAAACACAAATTTATCAACTAATTGAGCTTCACAATAAAACATACAATGTTATCAGAAAAATTGTAACCTCCAATGTGTCAGCTGCATTATTTAGATCAAGAATACCATCTTCTGCTTGTTTGATCAGATTAATAAACTTCTTTGTCAAGAGACCTAAATGAATGACTGAACTTTTAGTATACATGTAGAAGAACATATTCTAATAGAAAAGATACAGTTTTAACGAAATCACCAGGCGTAATAAGTTACCAAGTGAACTATCATAACGACATGGACCAGCTGGAGTAAGATTGTTCCCAGAAGGTGAACCTGAAACTATGTCATTTTCTCATTAATGACAATGTATTAGTTTTGTGATAGAACGCATGGAAGAAATAAAAAGATTTTCTGATAGAGGTGATATAATCTCATTAAAAATATAAATATGACAATTTTAACTAAAAACAGAACGTATTAAACTTTAACATAAAAATCAAGCAAAGTATTTGATATAATACTCACCAACATTTGACAAGGGAGTCTGTGGCACTGATCTACTGCACTTGGTTAGCCTCGATTTGTTTCCCTTTCCTCCTTTCACGGATACAGGTGTTTGATGGGAACTGTTAACTACCTCAGTGAATCCAGGACCAGCTGCCCTATCAGATGACTCGGCTTCATAATCTGCTACATCACTCTTCCGCTTTAATTGCTGATAGACAGAATCCAATGTTCCAAACAAAGTTTGCAACATATACAACAAAGTAATTACATCAACACATAAATTGGGAGGGTTGATTTGATACAAGAGAACAGAAACAAAAGCCATGATGACAAGGAATAGTGCTTTCCAAACTGGAGAAAGAAATTATTTGGTTTCTTACTTTACGAACCAAAAAGATTATTTGCATAAGAAATAATACAACACAACCACACCAAAGACTATTTTCACAATATTAACAGTGCACTGTGCTTAATATTAATTAGACAGGATCTTTCCATTTAAACCTGATGGAGAAGATATGTCAGATGCTCAATGTTATACCACATCCTAAACAGTTCCTATTTTGAACTAGTGAACTAAAAAGAAACTGTTTGTTGCATCCATAGAATTCAAAGCATGAGGCTTCTGTCAAACAGAGGCACAACTTTGTTAACTAACTTGTGACATTTTCCATAGAATATCAGGGGTTCTAGCTGTGCACTTTTTGGAAGCATTGTGTTAAGAATCAAAATCTGCATTTCTTTCCTCGTAGAACAACAATCAAAGTGCAATTTGAATCTTAAAACCTAAGGAGATAAATTTTCAGCCGACTAAAGTTAAAATTTTGTAAAGATTAGATGAAAAGGACCAGATAGAAAAATGAAAAAGTACGAACAAATAGTTGATAAAGATTTTTCACAAACTATTAGGCAGGTAATGTTGTAGAATTTTGTTCTCACATACCCATTCTCCATCATGTTCTGATTCGATTTAAATTACCTTCTATTTTAACTTCTTTTTTCCTGTCTTTTTCTTTTTCTCAACTGTACCTGGAGGTCCCCTTCTCTATGTATGAAACTCAAAAAAAATTATCTCGGTTTTTTAAACTCAACGCCTTCTAGTCAAATCCAAAATATGTCTACCCTTATAACAATCCCTAAAAGTCACAATGTGGCTAGAGAAGATGACACTGCATGATCAGTAGAGTACGAAAATCACTATTCAAACCCTGCATAAGTACTAAATTCAATTGGCTTCTCAGAATAGTCATATATCGACCATGAAAAACACATTCGCTTGAAAGTTTCCTAAAAAAAGGACAATTAGTGACAGGGGGCTTCGGGAAGACGAGGAAACGCATCCATTATAATAAATAATTGAATGAGAACTCATAACCAAGGCATGGTACGTTGACCAAAGGGTGATGACTAGACCTCAAACTCTTCCTATTTGACCTATTTGATCATCTAGCAACAGTTTATTTATGTGATCTCTCAAGTTTCAAGAGATCAAATTAAATGCACAACAATATCGCATCACGCCATCAGGTCAGACAACATCGTTATCTAGACCTAACTTTCTGGGCGGCTCCTTATCCACCAACTAACTAGATCATCGGAGGGTCCTTGGCCGGTACCACATCGGTGCCCTTTGACCGTTCTTTTCCTTTTTCAGATAACCAGAGTCACCGGAATCATGTGTGTGTCCTCATGTGCTCAACTGAGAAATATCCCACACAGAAACTTGCTATAATATTATAATTGTTGAACTTTGCCAAACTTAATTAAGATGGAGAACTGATCATTGAACGAAACATCCTTGGTCATCGATTGGGCATATTTTGGTCAAGAAAAGTAATCATGGAAATACTTTCGCAGGTACCATCTACTCGTTCTACTAGCTAATTATCAATCGATTGCTTACCTATTTACCAGGTTGGATAGAAAATTATCCTGCTCAGTAGCTAGAATTCATTGACAATAATAATCCTTTAAGTGAACATAGAGTTCAGACTAACAAATGGTACAGCATCTACTGTTCCAAATTGAAAAAAAAATAACCCACTACCATTCCATAGCACCTGATCAGCGTATCCAATGGCTTAAACAACCAACTATGCAGTGCCAAGACACTTTTTCAGTAGATATTAAAAAGTTTCGAGAGAAAATTCCCATCCAAGTTACAGTGATCAACTAATCCACACATCGAGAACGCAAGGAGACTAAGACACTCAAAAGACTATTCCAAGTACAACAGAAAGCCACAAAATGAAAGTGTTAACAGTCTAATCTAGTAACCAAAACCCTTGGAATAGATAAAATTCGAGCAGAATTCACTAATCTCAGCTATCCTAATTCTTAAGATCTACTAATAACTAACTAACAAACAGGAAGATTTCAATATCAGTCTAGAATCACAAACTTATATCCTATCTAATCAAAACTCACACACAGAAGAAAGTGATAATTAAGTATGATTAGTTAAATAAACTGACCGGAGATTTCACTACGATGGCTTCAGGTTCCTGATCGGAGAGTCTAGGTTCCGAAGCGAAGCGGTGATAGTCTCCAGGAGAAGCAAACGGCGGTTTCATAGAAGAAAACGGAAGCTGCCGCTTCAGAGACTGCATGATCTTCTCTGGTGGATGAGAAGACGAGTTAGGAGCTCGAGAACTCGACATCGAATAGACTCGAAGGAAAGTGAAAGCAAAGATCGAGTAAGTGCTTCCAAATTGGCGAAGAAGTTAGAGGAAATGGAGGAAGTTTGGGGTTTGAAGGTTGAATTAGGGGAAAATTGATGGAAATAGAACAGGAAGGGAAATTGGAGAAGAAGAAGAAGAAGGAGAATAGCGAGATCTGGGTGTTTGGATGCTGAGAAAATGGAAAAGCGAGAGAGAGAGAAAGAGAAAGAAAGAGAGAGCAGAAAACGAGGGAAGGTTGAAAGGAAGGAGGGAATTTGGTTCGGATATAGATGTGGAGGGAAGGAAGAACTGATTAAAAATAAGAAAAGCGAGAGAATAAAAATTCACAAAATATTAATATTTTACCAGAAATAAATAGGTAAAATTATTAATTAAAGAAAAATTATATGATATAATATAATAAATGGCCAAGCCTAACCATTACCGAACTCCTCAGCCCATCTTCTACCTTCGATTCTATGAGATAATCAAAGCATTTTATAATGCGAATAATTAAACTAAAAATTTGACATTTTAGAGAAGATGATTGATGATATTTATTGGATAGTTTTTCTTTTAGAAAAAAAATCTTTTATCTCATAATTTATCTCATTTCGTTTTTTAGATATTACATCAAATTATAAGTGGGGAGATTCAAATATTGATATAGCAGAACCTTGATATAGCATAGTGGTAGACGTATCATAAACTTACCATAGTTAATTAAACTTGCATAAATATTTTCAAATCAAAGTAATTAAAATTAGTATATCGAGATAAATACACAAGGCATCGGCGATGCAGTAGGCGTATGATATGGCTCGTCAATAAGGGGAGAGACACGAGGTAACGTGAAATCGATTCAATTTCTTTCGTTTCGGACCCAAACCGAAACGGAATTGGCATATAAAGTTGGAAATGGATAAATCAAACCGAGTTTTTTTTTTTTAAATGCAATAAAGTTAGTGTCTATTTTTTGTCGATAAAGGGATATAGTTGAGGAAACTGAAACCTAAACTAGTCAGCTTTCGATTGAACGTGAGGCAAGTTTGAGAAATTTATCTACATAGTTTTTGATCGGATACGGTTTGTTCTGTTTTGAACTTAAAAAGTATATATTAATGTTAATTGATATCAATTTTTTTTTATTTTAATTGAAAAATCTAAACCGAACAAAAAAAAAAGTATGTATTAATAGTAATAGGAGGGAGTGAGGTGAGGGTAACATCAAAGTATAATTGGCAAAAGATTAATTATTTATCTTTGATTGGATTAATTTTAACTTCAATCTCTTGATTCCATCAAATTGAATTGTGAAATCAGATAAGTGGTGAAATTAATACTTCATTTAAAATAAATTTAATTCATTCAAAAATCGGTTAATAAAATCACTCATTTTTCTGTTAACCACAAAACTCAAAAAGTCTTTAAAAAAAATAGCAATTCAACGATAAAGCGTATTAATTCCACCATTATTATTTACTAAAGCATAAGAATTAATTTAATGTAAATAAAAACTTAAACGTTAGAATCGCATTGCCCAATTAAGAAAATGAATGATAAATCAAGTAAAAAAGAAAAAGAGAGAGAGAAACGTTCGAATCGGCGAAGCGCGCCTTTTGTTAGGGAAATTGAGTGGTGATTATTTGGCGCGTAACACGTACCCATCAACCAAAACACTTTCGTAGCTTTTCCGCTTTTTCTACCCACTAGACGCCACCACTTCGTATGGCTAAAGTGGGCTTTTTTTATGGGCTTTTTACATTTTGGAAGTGATTCCATAGCCCACATTCCAGATAGTCTTTTCAGCTGGTCCATTAATTTCAACGGGAATATGGAATAATTAATTAATTAATTAATTAATCAATCAATATAAGAATATTTAAGTTAGAACTTACATCCCACAAGTCATAAACATACTAAAAAAGTTGATATTTTTCAACAAAGTTTTTTTTTAATACGTGATCTAATATATTTTTTTGCCTCATTAAACTTAACCGTAGTAGCCAATTTAAGCATAACTCAAACGGTTAGATATCTACTCGATCGAAGGATCAAATCTCCTCTCCTCCAATTTGATACAAACTTAACTCTACCAAATTTGATGACGAAAATCAACAGTAAAATGGGAATCAACGTTCTTCATTAAGTATATTCATTGAAATCAATTTCTATCAGATTACAGAACATGATTCCAATTTCAATTCTGCACGTTTCAATAGCTTTATCAGGTGACTAAAATGTATTCAAGATTGATAATCTAGATGTAATTTACTAATCAAGTTCTCCTATCAAATCAGAACATTCCAAAGAAATCAATTTATGTAAATGCCTAAAAGCTCTTTTCGTCTTCAAGTTCATCTACCTTCATATCTTACCTTTCACTAATTCTTAGATGTTGCATAGAATGATGATTCTTGATTAGAGATTAAAAACAACCATACAAGAAAACATCACCAGTATACAGTCATTTGATCAAAGAGAGACGCTCTTTTGAACTTATATAAGAAACACACTTTCTCGACAGTAGACCGGGAGATAAATACGACATACATCAGACTCGTCTAGCACGTTAAATTTTATTCCATAATCATAATCATTCTCAAATATAAACAGCAGTTACCTCTGAAGTATAGAGAAGTCTTTTGAATTATGATAACCAGAAAATACAGGATACTCTTAACACTTCCAACTAGCAATGAGCTATCTATTTCAGTAGATGTGCGATATCTGGATCATCTAAATTCACATCCAACCATCCATTCAAGCGCATGAACTCTATATAGTGATCTGGAGGTTTCACCGCACGAGGATTTCTTGGAGTGAAACCATGAATCCGCTCGAGATCCCGTGTGAGCCACCGAACATATGTACGGTCCAAAGGAGGCACTACCTTCAAGAAGATTTCATCTCTTTCTTCTTGTTGCTTAACAGGTTTGTTTCCCATGTAAAGCTATTTACAGAAGCTGTAAACAATAAACAAAAGCATCATCACTACAAGCTAAAGTAAAATCAGAAAACATAGTAAAAGCTAAAGGATAAGCCCAGGGCAAAGATGTTGAATTCAAAACTATAGTTCTTAACATGTTCATATGAGAAAAATTCTCAATATTTTTACAATCTGTGCACAGTAATGATGCTTCTATCAAAAGAACTTTAAGAATGAATAAATGGCATACACTACAAATTTCACTCATATCATATGTTAAAAAACTTCAGTCATTTTTTATGGAATGAAATACGTGGCAAACGTAGAATAAGCAAGCACATGCCCAAAATCAATTAAAACTAACACACATGAATGTGAGTGATGATTTGCAATATTACAAACCAAAGCCACTGAGGTGTTTAAAATCATCTTTAAACAAGAGAGGTGTGATTTGCAGTTATCCCTAAAAATATAGTATAAATTCAATAGAGCATTTCCCTTTCCATCAACTAACATCAATAACCCGACCTGAAACATAACTTAAGTGATTAAGCACATACTCTTTTCCTATGAGGTCGAAGTTTCGAGTCACCTAATAAAGAAAGAAAGCAAATATGACACTTAAAAGGAGCAAAGACTGAATTGAAGGAGAAAATCAATGAATCTAACTTCATAAAACCCTAACCAGCAGCTACAGAATTATGAATCCACAAAAAATTCAAATTTCCAATTCCATCAAAGTAAATTGATTGTAGGATTTTATCACTCGATTTAAAAATGTAAGAGAAATTAAGCAAAGAAAACAATCGGATAGAATCAAATTCGTCGTCATTAGATGAATCAATGTATAAACAGTGATTGGTTAATTGTATTAACTGTGAAATTTGTTTGTTTACCTTTGAATTTTCTCGATAATCGGAAAAGGTAATTGAGAAAACCAGAGACCACGCCGGAGAGTGAAGAGGACGAACTGACCTTAGCCGCAGACCTAACAACAGAACAGAACAGAACAGATATGTGTACGGGCTAGAGTTGTCCTTGTCTCTGTTATTTTTTTTTCCTAATACACATTAAAAAAAAAAAATCAGGAAAAGACAATTTCACCCTTCTACTTTATACCTTTTTTTTTTCATATTTATAACAGATTATATTTACACATATGGTTTCCATATTTATCTTAATTTTTCATTTAGTCCCAACTTTTAAAAATATCTAAACATGTCTTGATTAACTTCAATCAATTTTGACAATCGTTTCTAACTTATATTTAATCTAATAGAGTTATTACACATGTAAAAGTAAGGATAAATTTATCTTCACTTATGTGGAGATAAATTTTATTCGATTCATAACATCGATCTATAAAATTATTGATCTCTTAATTATAATCAATTATTTCACCTTTTATTTGTAAATTCATTCCTGATTTCTATTAATATAAAATATGGAGAAGAAAAACTATGTAAGATAATTTAAGTGGTTGTGTATTTATTTATTTTTCTCATAAGTACTAGAGTCTTTTATTCCTTAATTTGATGTAATAAAGAAAAGGAAAATTATATTTAATATCCAACGTAGCAAAATGGACAATTTAGCTGGAAATTCTATTGGTTAATGAATAATGCCCAAATAGAAGACTTGCTTTCAAGTTTCATGATTATATCAATTACGTGTAAAGTAATCAAAACAAAGTCAAGCTAGCTTGAAACACACGCTCAAGTTATTTTGTAATCAAAATCTTTCATGTTAAGTAAATAAAAGAAGCAGTTGACTCAAAAGATAGAGATTAATTTAAGGGTAAAATATCATTTTAATCTCTAAATTTTCTTCCAGGTTTCATTAAATATTTTTAAATTGTATTAGTGATATTTTTCGTCTCTAAACTTCACGATTCGTTCTTTTTTTTTCTTCCATATTTGTTTTTCTGTCTGAGACACTACTGAAGGACTTATGTCAAGTAAATGACGATGTGATTTTATATAAATATACAATAGGTCAAATGACATAGAAAATGAATATACAATGAGGTTTAAGACTACAATTGAAGAGAATGACTAAAACGAAACGAATCGTAAAGTTCAGAGACGAAAAATGTAACTTTTGAAAGTTTAGGGACGAAAGTGAAAACAAAGTGAAAGTTCATAAACCAAAATGATATTTTATCCTTAATTTAAAAAGTTAAAAAAAAATTATGAGTCCCAAATATCAATAAATAAGACAAACAGCTGGTTCAAAAGATTGAGATTAAGTACTCGTTTAGGATAACTTTTGAAACTGTTTAAAAATGTTTTTAATAATTATTAAAAAACACTTTTAAATATTTTCAAAAGTTATCTCAAGTGAATCTTAATAGAAGAAAGTTAAATAAAAGGTTAAAACAGTTAACTTACCATTGATTATTAACACAATTAATGAGTTTCTATGGTATAAAATGAAAATATTGTAAATCATCTACCTAGAAGATCATTTTTTAGTCTATTTTTTCGTTAGACTAACCTTTAATCCACATTCGATAGGAGTATAGCTCAACTTGGTCAGGTATTTATTCTCTTCTTATGAGGTTGAAGGTTCGAGCCTCCCTTCCCTAATTCAATCTAATATTTAAAATTTAAAAAAAAAAACAAGTTTAATTCAGGTGTAATGAATTTTCTCCATCTACAATATCTGAAATTTTGAAAAAAAGTAGGTAAATTAATGATCCAACAATTCCCACCTATCTGAAAATGATGATTTCTCTCTTATCAATTTCAAAACTCATTTTTTCCATTAAATTGATCTACCAAACTTTTCACACTTGACATTTCGCATTAAATATATGTGATGATACTAAATAACTTGAACCAAAGGAATAAATATATAAATTTATATATAAACCATAAGCCATTTAATTAGATTAATATATGAGTTGAGAGCTTCCTCTCTCTGGCTTTTCTGAAACAAACAACACATAATTAAATCTCTCTTGCATACTTCTAAAAAAAAAAAAAACAATGGTTTATAAATAAACATGGATATGATATAAGATCCCTTGCTTTAGACTTCAACATGGCAACTCTGGACAATCTGAAACTTCATCGCCGGCCCGACAGCAATTGCGTTGTCGGGGTTACCGAACTTTATAAACGCTGGACAGTTCACGTTCAAGTGATAATCGCCGGAAATCCACGTCCCCACCTTCCACTTGATCTGTCCATCAATCTTGACATTGAACAGCACGGCACCAACATTCTCATCTTGCTCGAGAGCCAACGCCGAATCGGGCGACACGGGCACGGCGTGTCCGCTAAGAAACGGGGACCAAACGACGATGTCCTTGTGGCCTTGGTACGTAGAAGGCAAAAGAGTAGGGAGTGTGACTTGTTGGCCACGGTAGGCAGCAAAGACATCCATAGTTTCATAGTAAACGCCAATGCGGTCATTTGGGTTACGTGAAGAGACGGTTATCTGCATGGTAATGGAGAGAAGGTTGGCTGGTGAGGAGGAAGCGTTGAGGCCGAAAACGGTAACGTCTTGAAGGACGAAATACGGTTTAGAAGGGCGTAAAACGGCCCATACGATGAAGACAACGATGCCCGCGATGATGATCAAAGCGAGAAGAACGAAGGCGATACGACGGAGGAGTTCTCGCCGATCGTCGTCGTGGTGACCGCAATCTTTGTCTTTGGCACTCATTTTGGGGAGTAAGAAGGAAGGAAGAAAGTGGCGTAAAAAACATATGAAAAAAAAGAGTGAATTTATATTGGGAGAAGGGGGGGAATTAATTTAAGAGTTAGTTTTCTTGTGCATGTGATGGAATTTGGAATAAAAAAGAAGAAGTGAAAACTAGGAAGAAAGAAAGAAAAAGAGAGAGGGTGGAAATAAAGGGGGAAAAAAGTGGAAGATGAAGCAAAGGGTATATTCAATGGGTGGTGGATATTGAAGTATATACGTGTTGATGGGTGCAAAAAAAAACCTTATCTTTGGGAGGAAGATGCCAATTGTATATTAGGGGAGTTGGTCCATCGTTTATAGGGATCCCACAATATTCAATTCTTAATGACAATAACATAATAGTAATCATTTGGAAGAAATATATTTTTTAATCCATATATATTTTGATTATATAATGTTTTATTTTTTAAGTTTAATGAAACATTGATGTAATATAAAAAAAATAACAAAACATATTTCTAGAAATATAATGATTAAGTTCTTGATATTAACTAGCCTAAGTAAATCAAACTCTTAAAATATCAATAGTCCATTCATTAAGATCAAATGTTCGAGTGTCTTTTTCTCCAATTTGATATCATATCTAATAAAAAAAGTTATAATTGATATTAAGAATCTCACTTGAAAAAAAATCTTGATGTTCAAAGGAATTTTATACTCATTGATATGTATGGACTATAAGTGAATTTTGATACTATATTTCTGAAAAGGAAAATACTTACATCCTGACTACTGTATGTGTTTTCTTTCCATTAGTTAAACAAACTAGTGGGTCTCATATAGTTAATAAAAAATAATATGTTTATTATTTTTTATTTTGTTACGTCCGATGAGAAGAGAGCACATAGGGTAGTCAAGAGGAGGTACGTATCTTCCTTCTGAAAATACAAAAACTAAGTCATTATCAAAAAAAGTATAAACACCAATATGTTACATTTTTTTTAAGAAACTAACTAATTTACTAATAGTTTATTTGTCTTCTCAATATATACTCAAAAATTATTTTTTATTTTGTAGTTAGCTTTAAAAAAAAATCATCCTTTTAGTCTTGAAAGAGTAAAATATAATATAAAAAGAGTTATTCGTAAACAACTTTGAATCGAATGGGATACAAGAAAAAAACAAAGTAACATATGAAGTGAGAAAATCATCCGTTTATATATGTTAATGTGTTATGGACGGATTTCATACGAAGGAATCACTGATTGTGGTTGCAATTCCAAATTAGTTCTGATATTGACAAATTTAATTATTTTTCCGTTGATGAATTAGAAAACATTAAAGTATGTAGTAGGGATTTTTTAAATTATCAAATATTAGGGATTTAATAATCATCTAATATAGTCATTGAAAAAACCCTTTGTAATGATATATTTGTTGGGAAGACAGAAACCAAACATATCGATGTCAAACTTTGAGATTAACGATGTTTGAAAATGTCAAGATCTAAAATCAAGTTTTGAGGTGGTTTTTTCAAGTTTGGTCTGTCAATTTAGGTTGCTTACACCAACTAAAAATTACATAAAGGCAAAGAAATAGAGATTCTATGTGTTTTTGGTTTTTGGTTTCTGATTTTTATTTTTCGAAATTTAAAATTATAAAGTGGGGTTTTTTTTTTTTTAATATCCTTTTCTTCAAAATGTTAGATATGAAAGTCTGTAATATAAAAAAATTCACAGGAAAATACTAATTTTATAATACTTTTAGCTCTATTTGAAGTAGAGATCGATATTATATTCATTTCAAGAATCTTTATAACAAGGAATTTTTTTTTTTTTTAATTATGCGTGAGCAACAATTATAGAGAATCAAAAAGAGGAGAAAGACCAAAGACAATAAGTGGAATAAAGTGTAGCAAAAAGATGAACCTTCACTACTAGATAGATTCCAAAGATGGAATTTCCCCAACTAAAAACAAAGCAAAAAAAAGACCCAAAAGATAAAATTAAACTAAGAAAAAGCAAGAAAAGAATCTAAATGAACTTATAATTAAAAGGAAAAAAAAATAACTAGGAAATTTCTTTGTAACTCAATAAGCAAAGTTTGTTGGGTGTGAAATAGCTTCAATGGAAAACCCCCAAGAGAGGACTCATCAATCTAATGAAAAAGAATAATGATGTTTAACCAGTTAAACTATGTTCAAGTTGACATCAATCATAGAATTGACTCATAATTTTGATTGATAAAAATTTGTGAGAATAAATAATCTTTTAGGTTGGATCTAAAAACTTGATATGAATTAGAATGGTAATATTCGGGAACAAGATATTTTGAAATGGTAGTTCTCTTGATTTTATTATGAATAAAATGTTACACTGAAATATTTCTAAGAATATAAATATCTCAATATATTGATTAGAATTTATTTAACAAGACCGTGTGAATATGAAGAATAAATGGTAGAAGAAATATAGTCATACCCATTATTATAGGATATTTGTTTTGCAAGAATAAACACTAATTTTTTGTTACAAATTTTTTTTGATAATATTTTTATATTGGTTTCATAGTTTTATAAAAACAAAAATATACATTTTCCTAATTTAAATTTTATTAAAAAATAAATTTACTTAAATTTGGAAATATGTATATTAAAAAAAAAAAGCTAAACAACATTTTTGTATGTACAATCAAACATATAGCATTCCTCAAAATAGGAATAAGACAAAAATATAAATGGACATACTCATTAAAGAATGTCTTAAATTACATGTAAGCATTAATTGGGATGATCTAATCTTTCTTAAAGAAATAAGTCTTTGACTTTTCAATATCCTTTATTTATATTTAAAATATATCATGGTCCCATCCCACTAATATATGGGAGGGGGAGACCTACCTGTATTCCATTTCCAATGTCTACCCCAAAAGACAATAAAGATTTCCTCTTATTAGGTGTGTCATACAATAAATACTTTTTTTTATTCTTTTTGGTTCTATTAATTAAATTAATTTTATCTTATTTTTTCTTTCTTTTTTTTTTTAAATAAATTTTACATGCTTATGGTGCTAAGTTTATACCAACCTAATTGAGATATCCCAATGCAACCCCTTTTTAACTTTCATAATCTTAATCTTGGGACTTTTTAACTTTCATAATCTTAAAATCAATGTTCGGATCAATCTGCAATAATTTGAATGATTTTATTAATAAGCTGCAAGTATTATTACACATCCATTCAATTAAAATATATAATAAGAATAGTAACAGTGTGACAGTTGTCCATTTCCTGTGTTTAAGAGACAAGTAATATGACAGAAGGCAAGACGAATTGTCCTTATCATACATCAGTGTTTCCATAGTTTAAAAATTATAATCTCATTAGACCCCATTCAAACAAATTTGACCAAAAATCAGCTCAATTTCATCTGTCTGGCATTATATTACACTATTATTCGTTAAAATCAACCAAATAGCCTGCTTTTTTAAATTAATGAAAAAGCCTCATAATCATTAAATACTGCATTAGAATTTAGATTATACATAATTGATACTTTTTAACACAGCAAGACCAAAAAAACAGTGAATTACTGATATGAAGAAGTGTTAGATATAGAGTGAAGATGCAAACTAGTGAATAAATTAAACAAGAACAAATTTACATTTTTTAGCATAAAGTTTGATTAAAACACAAAAAAAAAGTATAACAAAACAAAAGTCATTCTGCAATCTATATGACATGGACTAAAATTATCATTCTATAAAGTCATGCCAGCATATAGTTTCACACTAGTGGCAAACAGCATTTTCCTAACCAAACTCATGGGTTGTTTGTTAGAACATTCTGTCACATCATAACCCTCTCCCTTGTCAATTTGGGATCAATACTACTATTAAGTGCATTATGCAATAAAAAAACTAAGCTTAGGAAGTTTGGGCATTTCCACAATCTGCATCATGTTCTTAAATCCTATGGAAACAACTACATAAAGCTTCAAGCTCAAGTTAATAAAGAATTTTGACACAAGTTACTTTACTTTGGGCTGGATGTTAAAGAAGTACATGTAGAGGGCAGAGCTTGGTATAAAATTCTGCTACCCAGGATGATGAAGGAAAGAAACAATGGATATCTTCTTATCTGTGCCGATGCCAGATAGAATAAAAGGCAGTAGGTTTAAAGCATCGGGAAAATTCATATTAATCGCTCCCGATTCAGTAAAACCAGCACTAGCCACTCAATCATCAACATAACACTAGAGAAGAAAACACTTCAAGAGAAAGACGAGGAGACGTGGCCCAGACAAACTTTAAAATCAAGCAACATTTACAGAAAATTTCCAGCAGAGCAAAATTTGTTCAGAGATAAATCAACTAACGTTGGCGTTATGGAATCCCCCCCCCCCCCCCCCCCCCCCCCTTTTTCTATTCTCTGTTTATCTATGGCACAGAAAATAATCAATATGAGGAGCCTAGAGGGCCTTAGAGGTTGTAGAATGAAGAATGGAAATAGATAAATAAACATGTAACCCCATCTTCACCGCACACACGATTCCTTTAACAAAAGCTGTGGCATACTCAACCGTGTCTTTCCCTCTATTCAACTGACATATTAGAAAGAAAGACTTCTCTAAATACAGGAGGTTTAGAATGAGAAACTATTTTCATTAGTATTCTCTACTAAACATGAGAAAAAATTTAGAAGGAAACACAGGAGAATAATTATTCTCCACAATTTTTTTTTTATCCGTAAAATTTTGTTTCCAAACGAAACAAGGGAAAAGACTAGCATAGTCAATGGAAAAGCATGCTGCAAATTCTATTACTATGGAAATATAACAACTCAAAGAGATGATATTGGAAACTCCTGAAAATTTGCCTAATTACTTATAAGAAAAGGCAAGTATACAAACTCTGCAACAGAGTCACACATTACAAAGAATGGAAAAACCATCAACAAAGCAAAAAACCAGATAAAGAAGAACGGAAGGATGTCTCGACGTATTATCAGTAGTAACCAACCAAAACATGCATCAGAATGAAGTCATATGGAAGCTTTAAAGATAAGTGTATAACAATACAAAGAATCCAGTGACTTCAGGCTCAATAAGCTAACTTGGTTATTGACTAAACGCTGTCAAATTGGATGAATAACCGTAGATAAAGGTGAATTAAAGTCAGCTAATTCGAAGGTTATCGAGCGAACGGACTTGAATTGATAATCATATATTGATTGCATACTCCAAGATCTTACCTTTTTTTGCAATTTCCTCATTTCAGTATATCAATATCATAATCAAACAACAACAAAATTGCATACAAACTGTACATAACCTCATAATCTCATCAACTTACAAACTACTCATTTATAGCCAAAAAAAATTCATGTACATTTACTTCAACATGAATTCCTCAATCTTATGAAATCAAACCCTATTAGGATACATTGTTAAGTTGTATCAAAGCAAAGTAAGTACTGACATTCATTATTAGCAGAAATTACTCATATACCAACTCTACATTCCCTTGATTCACCCATCAACTTACCCGAACCGCTACTATTCGACGTCGACGACAATCCGACCGCTAAATCCTCACACAAAACCCTAAGTAACCGTCTCCTCGTCCTCCACCAACCAGCTCGAAACCCGACCCGAGCCCAGATCCTGACATTGAAATTAACAGCCCCACGCCGGCGATCTTCATTAATCTCATTCACAAGAAACGTTTCGATATACGAATCGATGGAAGAGAAAGAACCGGTAATAGCAGTCTGAGTTTTCTTCTCCTGAGAAAAGGGGATGATTCGGGTTTGGGAAAGGAACCCACTTTTATAGAGAATAGAGGAATCGATATTATCATAAGAAACAGTCATTTTCTTGTTGGGATTGAAAACAGAAAACCCAATAAGCCAAGAAGCGGAAAGGGACTGATTGGAAACAGAAAAGTTGGAAACTTGAAGGGAATTGACATGAAATTGAGGGAGTTGAGGACGAAGAACGAGCCAGATAATGAAGAGAATAACGGCGGTAATTATGAAGACGACGATGATACCGGCGATAAAAGCTCGAAAAAAGGAGAGACGAACAAGTTGAGAGGAAGAGTAATAAGGGTTTTGGTAATTGTTGGAAATGGGATAGGAAGATGGGGGAGCAGCAGCGTAGGGATAAGCATGGCCGTGGGGTTGAGAATTGGGGGCAGGAGGACCACCGTTGGGGTAAGCAGGGTAGCCGGTGACGGGTCTGGAAGGATCCGCCATGGTTGATCTGATCAAAGCTTTTGAAAGCAGAACAAGAAGAAGAAGAAGAAGAATGGGGAATCTTGAAGTGGAAGTATACGTACGCCGATAGGGTTCCAAGGCTGTTCTGTTTTTGGGAATATGCTGCGGTAATCTTTCCTCTTTTTTAAGCCACCGACTTGGATTTTCAATACATTTTTAATTCATTATATGATTCCTTTTTAGAGTTAATTAATTAGATAGCCACATTTCACTACTCTCTATTATTAAATAGCCACATATCTCAATTTTTAAATGTATAGCCACATCTAGGATTCTCTTATTTTTAAATTTCATATCTATCCTTTCCCTTATTAATTCATTAGTTGTCATTTATGGCTCTTTCAAGATTTTTGTTAACTCCGACTTCCCATATTCTTTCTCTTTCTATTTTTGAATTTATTCTTCCTTCTTTATATTTTAACTTCTCACATTCTTCATAATTATTAATTTAATTTTCAATTTTTTTATTTTTTTTTATTTTTTAAGAACACCATCCATCACTTTCTTAATTTTTTTAATACATATCCAGATTTTATAGTTTATATGGTATATTTTGTACATTATTTATAGTTTTATCTTTGTAATGTATTAAACATATATTTTTTCTTTCTTTTTTAAAAAACAAATGTCACTTTTTTTCTCCGTTTTTAGTATATCATTTTCTAGATTTTATAATACATATAGTATATTTTGTACATTTTTTTATAGTTTTTAAAATTTGTAATGTAATGCATATTTTTTCCATGATTTCATTTTTTAAATGGTATCTCATGATTTATGGAACTTTTGGTTTAATTTTCTATGATTATCTCTTTTAGTCTTCCGATTTTCAATTCAATTTATAATGCATTTTCATTCAATAGATACATTTTGTACATTTATTTTTTACATAATATAATTGTCTCCCGCTTCATTACTAAATTTGAGAAAAAATGGTACATTATGTACATAATGTACGATAGTATTACTGCTTTTAATCTGCATTGAAAAAAAATAAATTAACAAACTTTATAAGGTGGCTATTTGTCTTGCATACATAATGTACAAAATATACTTGTTATAGACACATCACATTATAATAAATGCCAGAAAAAACACCAAAATTTTGTATGGGAATAAATCAATTTATAATTTATACAGTACGTATAATGTGTAACATAAAAATTAAAACTTTTTATAACGTGACTATTTTGTATTACATACATAATGTACAAAATATACTTAATCAGGATATATCAAATTACAATATATTAAAAAAAAACAGAAAAATTTATGAGAGAAAAAAAATAGGAAATATTAAACACAAAACCATCTAAATAAATAAAATAAAATAAACCAATTTTTTTAGCAAGCTTGTAAAAAAAATATACCTTTCATAGATTTTAGGTTTTTTTATGCTTCATATCTCAAGATTCTTGAGATTTTACTTAAAAAAAATTCCCAAAAATCATTCATATGTGGAAAGAAAATGGAGATGAAGATGGAGCTTGGGAGAGAGGAGAGAATAAAAGAGAGAGAGAGAGAAATGCAATATGGTGGAATGATAAAATGAGGAGATGGAAGAGAAAAGAGATTGTGGGAGAAATAAATGCATGGAACTTTTAAATTGTGCCTACAATCTAGCATTAAAGTCTAAAAAAAAGAATAAGGTTTTTAAAGTAATTTCATTATATTTTCTCTCTCTATATTTTAAAATTGTGGCTATTTGCTATAAATTGAGAGTATGTGGCTAGCTACTCTTATTTAACCCCTACTAGTGGCTATTCTAATACATATCCTTCTTTTTATTGATATTATATTTTATAAATTTAAAATAAGGATAATTAATTTTATAAACAATAAACTTGTGGTTTGTTTAACTTCTTATTTTTTCTGATATTACATTAAATTGGGGGAAAGAGATCCAAAAGTTTGACTTCAAAAGAAGGGAGTAAGTTAAACCATATCATTGTAGAATTAATAGAATTAAAATATATGTTTATAATTTGTAATTATCTCTATTTTAAAATATTATCAAGGAAAAAAAATACTTCGTTGTATGTATTGAGAGAGAAAAAAAACCATTATACATACGATGAAGTTGTATATCGAGCATACAATTCGATTTTGTTTTTTTCTCTTTAGGTTGATTAGTTCGATTCCTATATTATTAAAAAAACAATCGGTTTTAAGATTTTGATTAAAAATCAAATTGTTATTTACTCCTACCAAACACAATCATTTTATTCCCATACTATTATATATGATGGTTTTCCATCTACGAAAGAAAGGAAAGTAAAAAGATTAACGAATGCGAAGAAATCTATATAAATATAACTAAAAAAATTTGCAATAAAATGGCAGTAGAGATCATAGAAAGAAATAAATAATAATAATCAACACTAATCAAATTCAATAAAATATCACGACCAAAATTTACATTTATCTCAATAACAGAAAACAAAATAATTATCAAACGGACCTGCAAACCCCGAAACAAAAGAAGAAGAACAAACTAAAAATCGGAAATACATTTCCGAGGGGCACTTGTTAATTGAGTCTTATGACCAGAATGAGAAAAACCAATTTCCAAATCATCACAAGAAATGTGAACCACTCCCTCAATTCCTGTTAAAAGTAATTTGAAATTTTCAAATACTAAAGAGAAGATTCTAGAAACATACAAAAGGAACTAGTAGCTTCCATAGGGAAAGTTTCTCTAGAAAGTTCTAGTTACTTGTAGACATGTAATATTGAAAGAGAGGTTTCTAGAATTCTCTTTAGAAATATAGAAGACCTTAGTTCTAGGATTATATTTTCTAGATGCTTATAGGGTAATGTTGTTATATGTAATGTTATAGAATTGTCTAGAACTTTTGTAAAGCACCTATAAATAGAGGTGCTCCCTCCCTCATTTGTAATCAAGCTCCAAATGAGCAAAGTAAAATATCATCAATACAAGCAAGTTCTTCTCTAAAACTCTCTAACCTCTTAAGATCCTTGCCTACTAACTTCCGTTGCCCCCAACAAATTTGGTATCAGAGCCTTCCTAAAAACTATCTCATTTTTCAATCCTAAACCAAAATTAATCCATCTTGCCATAAACCAAAAATGACAACCAATAGTATCCCAAACTTATTTTCTTATTCAACAAACCAAATCCCAATATTCGAAGGAGAAAATTATGAATATTGGCAAAGCCAAATGGAGACCATTTTCATTTCTCAAGATCTTTGGGAAGTGATTGAAGAAGACTATTCCGAGCCTCCTAAAGGTAATGGCGAAGGCACTTCATCTTGACCTGCAGGTCAAGAGAAGGAATTTAAAAAGAACAAAAAGCGAAATGCTTTAGCTCTTCGACTTATTCAAACAAGGAGTAAGTAAGTCAATTTTCCCTCGTATTTTTGGTATTAAAAAGGCTAAAGATGCTTGGGAAATTTTGCAAAAGGAGTTTCAAGGATGTGAAAAAATTATCTCCATTAAGTTGCAAACCTTATGGAGAGATTTTGATAATTTGGCAATGAAAGAAAGTGAAAATATTCGAGAATTCTTTTCTCGAGTTGCAGATATTATCAATCAAATGAAGAGCTATGAGGAGAACATTCTAGAAAAGAGAGTTAATGAAAAAGTTCTTCTGAGTCTTCCTCCAAAATTCAATCATGTCGTTGCAAAGAATAGAAGAATCCAAAGATTTGTCTAAGTTGACAATCTTTGAACTAATGGGATCTCTTCAAGCCCATGAAGAGAGAATAAATCGGTTTTCAAGCCAACCGATGGAGCAAGCTTTTCATTCTAAAGTTCATATTTCAGAAAAGAAGAATGAAAAGTCAGACCAACAGAAACGTTGGAATTCATGGCAAAGGAAAGAAAAAGGCCATCAGGGTAAAAGTTCAAATTTTCAACAAAAATCAGGTAATTCTCAATCCTCTTGCATCATTTGCAAAAAATCAAACCATAAGCCTGAAGATTGCTACTTTAGATGTAAAAAATGCCGGATTCCTAACCATTCTAAAAAAGATTGTTGGTTTCAAAATAAGAAGGAATCAAATGAAGCCAACTTTACTAAAGAAGATGAAGGGGATCGACTATTTTCCTGCATGGATAATCCACCAAATGAATCTCAAAGTATTTGGTATGTGGATAGCGGATGCAGTAACCACATGACAGGAAATAAAGATTTCTTTGTAAAGTTGGATGATAACTTTAGCTCTCAAGTAAAACTTGGTGATGGAAAGCTAAAAAAAGCTGAAGGAAAAGGTGAAATTGTTGTTCACACCAAAAAAAGGAAATGAGCGCCATATTTTCGACGTTCTCTACGTCCCTGGTATAACACAAAATCTTCGAGTGTTGGCCATTGCTTCAAAAAGGTTATTCGATTAACTTTGATGATAACAAATGCATAATTCTGGACAAGAAAAGTAATCTCATGGTTGCTAAAATTGATATGACCAAAAGCAAAGTTTTTCCTCTTCATTTGCCACTCGAGGAAAATGTTGCTTTCAAAAGCGAAAGTCCAAATATTTCTCATTTATGGCATTTGCGGTATGGTCATCTTTATCGCAAGGGCTTGCATCTTTTGAAGCGAGAAGAATATGGTCATTGGACTACCTAAGATCGAAAGTGATGAAAAAAGTTTGTGAAGGTCGCATATATGGTAAGATCCATAGACTTCCTTTTCAAAAAACTTCATGGAGAGCCAAAGCTCCACCTGGAGTTAGTACATGCCGATATATGTGGCCCCACAAGGACTCCCTCGCTCACCAACAAGAGATACTTTATTCTTTTTGTTGATGATTATACGAGGATGATGTGGATCTATTTTCTCAATGAAAAATCGAAGCCTTTCCAACTTTTCTTGAGTTTAAAGCGCTCATGAGAAAATCAAAGTGGTAGTAAGATCAAAACTTTGAGAACAGATCGTGGAGGTGAATTCATCTACAAGCCATTCATGGACTATTGTAAAGAGAATGGCATAATGAGGCGAACCATCGTTCGACACGATCCCCAACAAAATGGTGTGTGGTGAGAGAAAGAATCGCACGATCGTTGAAATGGCCGAAGTATGTTGAAAGGTAAAAATCTTCCAAATTATCTCTGGGCGTAAGTCGCCAACAGTTGTTTATATCCTTAATCGATGTCCTACCAAGGCGGTTCTAAATAAAACACCTTATGAAGCATGGAATAAGAGAAAGCCACTTGTTGATCACTTGGAATCTTTGGTCGTCCTGGGCTTATTCTCTTGTTCCTTCTCGAGAAAGAGAGAAGTTTGATGAAAAATGAGCTAAGTATCTATTTATCGGCTACAGTGATGAGTCGAAGGGATATCGCTTATTAAATCCAGAGACAAAGAAATTGTTGATTTCAAGAGATGTCATCTTCGATGAAATGGCCATTTGGGATTGGAGTAATGATTCATCTCAATCATTCCAACAAAATGAAATCATGCAAGAAAAAGAGAGTGAAAATGGGAGCTCTTCTAGGAGTCCTCCTTCTACTCCTGCTAGATCTCCAGTTGAAACTCTTTCAAATCCTGATAATTCAGAATCTCCTCCAAGACGAATGCGTTCCTTGCAAGATATTTATGCCTCAAGTGATATTGCATTGTTTGCTTGCGAACCACAAAATTTTGATGAGGCAGTAAAAGAAGAAATATGGATTGAAGCTATGAATGATGAAATAACGGCCATTGAAAGAAACAAAACATGGGAACTTCAAGACCTTCCCCCTGGAAAAGAAGCCATTGGTTTGAAATGGATTTACAAGACTAAATACCAGGAAGATGGTTCTATTCAAAAGCATAAAGCTCGATTGGTAGCAAAAGGATATTCCCAACAGCCTGGTGTAGACTTCAATGAGACTTTTGCACCAGTTGCTCGGATGGAGACAATTAGAACCGTTCTTTCCTTAGCGGCTAGCTAGAGTTGAATGTTTTTCAACTCGATGTCAAATCGCCTTCTTAAATGGTGAATTGGAAGAAGAAGTATATGTGAAACAACCACAAGGTTATACTATGAAGGGAAACGAAGAAAAAGTATATCGTCTTCACAAGGCTTTATATGGCTTGAAGCAAGCACCTCGTGCATGGAACGAAGAAATTGTGAGATACTTACTGTCTTAATGGCTTCCAAAAATGCCCGAGTGAACCATCACTTTATGTGAAGAAAAAAGGTACGAACTTCCTTGTTGTTTGCCTATATGTTGACGATCTTATTTATTGTGGCACCGATATGAAGATGCTAGAAGAATTCAAGAAAAGCATGATGGAGAAGTTTGAAATGACAGATTTGGGTCTTATGAAATATTTTCTTGGAATTCAAGTCAAGAAGAACAAGGTGAGATTTTTCTCTCTCAAGAAAAATATGTTGATGATATATGAAAAAATTCCATATGAGTAAGTGCAAACCCGTCGCTACTCCTATGGCTTTAAATGAAAAGTTGTGCCGTGAAGATAATGTTGAAAAAACAGATGCCAAGACTTTTCGAAGTTTGGTTGGTTCTTTGATTTACCTCACTAACACTAGACCAGGATATTATGCATCTTTGTTAGTATCGTCTCAAGATACATGAATGAGCCGGAGTAAATTACACTATGCAAGAAAGAAAAAGAATTTTGAGATATCCGCATGGTACAAAGAAGCATGGGTGAGATATATAAAAGGGAGAGATTGTAAGCTGGTTGGCTATACTGATAGTGATCGGGCGTTCCCTTGATGATCGAAAAAGCACTCTGGATATGTGTTTTGCTTAGGTTCAAACCTTATATCTTGGGCTTGAAAAAGCAACAAAGCGTTGCATTATCTTCATCAAGCGAATATACAAATGCATCAAGTCGCTTGTGAAGCAGTATGGCTAAGGAGAATACTTAAAGATCTTGAGGATGGAGCAAATGGAGCCGACACAAATATTATGCGATAACATGTCCGCAATTGCAATGACCAAGAATCCTGTCTTTCATGCCCGGTCAAAGCATATTGAATTACGACATCATTTTATCGGAGATCCTGGTTAACAAAGGAGAAATTTGCTTGGAGTTTATCAAAGACCGGATGATCAACCCGGTGACATGTTCACTAAAACCAGTTACAACGGAGAAGTTCGAGAAGTTCAAGAAGTTTTTGAAAATTACAAATTAAGAGGGGGTGTTAAAAGTAATTTGAAATTTTCAAATACTAAAGAGAAGATTCTAGAAACATACAAAAGGAACTAGTAGCTTCCATAGGGAAAGTTTCTCTAGAAAGTTCTAGTTACTTGTAGACATGTAATATTGAAAGAGAGGTTTCTAGAATTCTCTTTAGAAATATAGAAGACCTTAGTTCTAGGATTATATTTTTTAGATGCTTCTAGGGTAATGTTGTTATATGTAATGTTATAGAATTGTCTAGAACTTTTGTAAAGCACCTATAAATAGAGGTGCTCCCTCCCTCATTTGTAATCAAGCTCCAAATGAGCAAAGTAAAATATCATCAATACAAGCAAGTTCTTCTCTAAAACTCTCTAACCTCTTAAGATCCTTGCCTACTAACTTCCGTTGCCCCCAACAATTCCATCATCATCATCCGTATCATCAACCGATTTCAATTTCACCACAACCTCCAAACGAAAACCAAATTTCAAAGTTTCATTGACGTAATTTCTTCGAAAACTGATCAAATCATCCATAACCCATTTCGACAATGGTGCTGAAGAAAAACTTACACCAATATTTCCCTCTTCCATATACATCACATAAAAAGGGTCAATGAGTTTATGACATACCCTTGCTCTTCTATAAAAGATCGAAGCTTTCGCCGTATCGACGTATAGATAATCGTAGCTATCAGTGATCTTATGAAGAGAGAAAACAACATCAAAATTTGTAGTATTATTATAATAATAATAATCATCATCATGAGTAGATAAAGAGAATGAGAGTATTTTAGAGGAAATAATAGGTATTGGTTTTACGGAAAAAAATGCAAAAATTAGAAAAAGAAGAAATGCTAGTAAAAGAAGTATCAACATAATTATTAAAGCTTTTTGACACTTATTCAAGTTGTTAGAGGTTCTAGTTGTATTTGTGGGCTGAATTATTGCTTCATTTTGTTCCTTTGGTTTTTCCATTGAAAAGGGGTTTAAGAAAAAGGATTGAGAGAGAATGAATATTAGATGAAGAAGAGAAAATGTTTTTCTTCTTCTAAAGGTTTATAAATATATGCATATTTGAATCATGATGTAGTATGATTTTGCTTTTTTTTTTTTTTTTATCAGGTAGTATGATTATGCTTTTATCTCTGGGATGATTGAATCTTTTATAAGATATTTGGTGGAATTTTGTTCAACATCAACTGTTTTTTGAAATTATATATATATATATATATATATAATTACTTAACGTTTATGTTTCTTATTTTAAAATGTTTAATAATAATATTTTTTGGTTCACAAATGAAAAATATGTCTAGTAATCCTTTCTGGTTTCGTGTTCTCTATTTTTCTTTAATTAAAAGTATAAATTTATTCATTTTAAAAATAATTTAGTGAAATATTTAAAATTATTATATAATTTTTCTGTTATTTATTATATAGTCTATAATTCAAGAAAGGTAAAAATAACAATTTTATTAATATATTGAAAATTTTGAAATGGTAATAAAAAAAATAGGAAAAACATATATATATTTTTTAATTTCTACACAAGATTAAGGATATTTCTTGAAATTGAGAAACGTGAAATATATTCTCAAAATTTAGAAATCAGAAATAGGAAACAACCGTATAGTTTTGAATTCTTTTTCATCCTTATACTTTTATTAATAAAATCATTTAGCAGATATCTTATATGATATTTGTGTACTTTAGTTAGGTTTGTTTCCACGGAATTTTCAAGGATTCAAATCAAAACTAATTTCAAATCTTATTTTAAGTCCTTTTTTTAAACTCAAAAGATATCGTGTTAAATAATTCTTTTTCTAAAGATTGCAGTTTAAAGTAAATAAAATTATGAATTTAATTTTATTAGACTCTCACCAATCTCAATTAAAAATGTCATTTTTGAAACATTTCAAAATAATGGTTATTTTTAAACTAGTCATAAAAGAGTGTATTTGCTGAAATTTCCCTAAAATTATTAACTTTTTTTTTTAGTTTTAGAAATAAGTGACCTAGGATTTTTTTAAATGTTGAATTTGATGAAGATCAAACTAGATGTAAAAAAAAAAGTTTTAAGTACAAAAACCGAATATTAAAAAGAATACACTCTTATAAATCAGAATGAATGATATAGCCTATAGGCTTTCTATATCTCATTTTTCGCGCATATATATATATATATATAACATTAAAAAGTAGAATAAATATGAAAGTTTAGTTTCTACAATTTAAAGTAAAATTAAAAAATTGATAAAATATAATATATTATGATAATTGGAAGGAAAAAAGGGCCAAATTTTAGGGAGTAAGGATTGCTTACCAATCAAAGAATTTTCCCTTTTATTAAATAAACTAATTACTGAAAATTGGAATATATTTTGTGGAGGAAAGTTTTAAATTAATAGATAATTAATCACTAGTACTTTTATCTACATTTTTATTATTTTACATGGAAACAATTTAAAAAAAAAACATTCTACTCAAAATATATTCAGGTAATTTTATTTAAAACACAATACTTTCTTTTTTTATTTATATCGTATAAAATTATAATTTTCCCTTAAATATTGTCTTGTAAACTCTATTAAATTTTGAATTTTTTTGTAAATCGTGGAGTTTACTTCAGCTTTAAACCACATCGTCAATTTTGATCTTTCTGGCTAAATTCTATTAACATATAGTTATTTACCAAATTTTTATAAAGATTTTAATTTTTTATATAAATCATTTAACATGTTAAAAATATTTATATTATTATTTATTTGTTCTTTTACTTCAATTAAAAATAATATAAAAGAATTTTCAAAATTATTTTTTTATTAATTTAAAAAAAATGAAGAAGTTAAATAATCAGAAAGCTCATGATGAAAAAGTTAAAATTAAGTCAATTAAATTTATAAAAAAAATATGCTAATTTTACGTGTTAAAAGATTAATTTATAAAAAAAACATAATTGTAAAATTATTTATAAATATTACATAAAATTCTATCCCCAAATGAAATTTCCAATAAAATTACATGTGTTGCTTGCGATAATGACCTAAAAATCCTCAAACAAAACAAGTGAACAAATTAATGGAAAACCATCCTTTCATGATCGCTCAACAAAAGACTCGACATAACACGAGGCCAAATCGATGGTCTATTTAGGGAAATCCATCCCAAAAATAAGAATACTCTCAAAAGATTTTAATATTATAATAATATTAAATTAGTTATCCATAAATTGTCTTACAAACTAAAACAAAGTAATTAAAAAAAATTAACTAAAATAGGAAAAAATTAAAATTAATCATATTCTCTTAATCGTCCCACATCAAGACAAGGGAAAAAAAAAATCAAATTATGACCTTACAATTCGTATTAGAGCCACTCATCAATTGAGTCTCATGAGAATGAGAGTGAGAAGAAAAACCAATTTCCAATCCATCACAAGAAATCTCCAAAACTCCCTTTCGAAAATCATTATTATCCCAAACCAATTGCACCACAGCCTCCAAATGAAAACCAAATATCAAGATTCCATCGACACTTGATTGAAAACTCAAATCATCCATAACCCGTTTCGACAATGTTGGTGAAGAACAACTTATACCAATCTTTTTCACTTCCTTGTGCATTACATAAAAAGGGTCTATCACTTTATCACAAATCCTTTCTCTTCCATAAAAGATCGAAGCTTTCACCGTATCGACGTATAAATGATCACAATAATCATTTTTCTGGCGAAGAGAAAAAATTATATCGAAGTTTGATGAATTTGATGATGTTGGAGACAAAGAGAATGAGTCAATATGAGACGAAAAGAGAGGATCAAATGTATCAATAATAAAATACACCGCAAAACCTATAAATGTAAGAGAAGCAACCACAATCATTGTTATTTTTATTATTTTGAATGTAAAAGTTGAATTTCTAGGCGTTGGTTCTGACTCTTCCATCGAAAAAATAAATTTGATAGATATATAAACAATCACTTTTGAGGAGGAAAAAAGTGATTGTTTTGTTTTTTGTATTTTGTATTTATAGAGTTTAGACGAGACTTTGCAAGAAAGATTAAATAAAATAAATACAGTTATGGAAAATAATGAAATGTAAAAAAAAAGATATTTTAGCCAAGATAGGAAACTCATAAAGGAGAGTTAATTAGCCAGAGAGAAACAGAGAGATTATTTTAGGGTTTTGACTAAGGATATTGCAAATTTGGTGGGATTTACGTGAGATAATCTTTTAAAGAATAAAATTTAAATATATTTATTCATCATGAGTTTTTAATTAGTAACGATTTTTTATATTTTTATATATGTATATAAGACAAATATACTTGATATATGGTCTATATATTATTTCCATCATATTGGAAAATGCAAAGGACCCATATTTAAAATTTAAAATAGATTATAAACGTGGTAATTAATTGATAGAAAACTAAAAGAATGAAAATTATTAGCATTAGTATACATTATACATTTTAAATGCATTTATAAAATAATATACAAGATAGCGAAAATATTAAAGAATTTGTCTCAAATATCATAAATGTGTATACTAATTACTAAAATGTCAATATTTTTTAAAAAATTACTCAAATAGCATATTTATACTTCAATAAATTTATTAAATTGTTTTTCAGGGGTATTTTTAATGAATTTGTTTGTTTTTTTTTACTTTTTTTAGTTTATGTTTAATACTTTATTGAACTATTTGATTATTTTTCATTATTATGTTTTTTTTAGTTCAATATAAATTTATTGAACTATAATTATGTTATTTGAGTAATTTTTAAAAAAATCCTGACATTCAGTAATTAGTATGTAAAAATATGTTATTTCAATAATTATCCCAAAATATTAACATATGAAGTAGGAAAAGGTATACACTGTATATTTATACAATAAAATATATCGTAACTATACATTAGAACATGTGAAAAATTATTTATATATAACAAATAAATATACTAGGTATCATTTCTATCGTACTAGAAAATATAAATTATGAATGTGCTAATTCATATAAATAATAATACACACGATGTTCCATTTTCTTTCTCAGAAACAATAGAAATATAATAACAAGCATGAGAAAGTATGTAAAGAAGAAAATCACGTCATTGTATTTAAGGTGAAAAAAATTATAGAAAATATGTAACGGAATCAAATATATGTAAATATAAATGGTAATTATAGGAAGAATTAAACAAATAGTCAAAATAAAAATCTTGTAGGAAAAAAAGGGGAAGAAATGGACCATTAATGATCAAGCCAATAAATACAAATTAATCGTCTTCATATTTGATAGCCGAAATTTTCGAAGAGTATTTTGGGAAGGAATAAAATAAATCATCTAGTCAAAGTTATAAATATTTTCTATAGTCTAATTGAGACAACAGGTAAAACCAATAGACCTATTATTTAATTATTATTGATAATATTATATATGAGATATGGAGTTTTTCAAATATGGCATTTTATGAATTGATTTTTTTTCAAAAACAGCAAAAAGATTATTATTATTTTTTTTAGGAAAATCATTTTCTCCTTCTCACCCAAAACAAGTGTGAAACCTAATCCACGTATATCTTTTAAGGTGAGTTTAGTTGGGGGTTTCAGAATCACATCCCCAGACTTCTCAAATCCCAGACACATTTGACATCCTAAACCCACTGCAAATAAATATTAAATATAGTTTCTTTTAATTTTAATTATTTATTTTTTTAATCAAAACAATTATTTTAAAATTTGTTATGAAGTGATTTCTTATAAAATATTATTCTAAATTTTAATTTACTTTAAAACATCATTATTTAATTTTAAAAAAAATTAAATAAATTAATTAAATAAAAAAAACTAAACTATTTTTTCTATTCTCATTCATTCATGTCTACCAAACACAACATCACATTGCCAAACATCTCAAAAACAAGAATACTCTCAAAAGGATTTTAATACTATAATAATATTAAAGTTATTCTAACAACCCTAAAAATCTTACTTAACTAAAACAAGTAATTAAAAAAAATAACTAAAATAGTTAAAATCAATCATATTCTCTTAATGGTCTCACATACAACAACAACAACAACAACAAAAAAACTCAATAATCGACCTTACAATTAGCATGAGAGCCACTCATCAATTGAGCTTCAAAATCAGAATGAGAGTGAGAATTAGGAAAACCAATTTCCAATTCATCACAATAAATCTCCAACACATCCTTCACTGTCTGCTCTCCCCATCTTCCTTCCCAAACAAATTTCCCCACAGCCTCCAAATGAAAACCAAACATCAAGATTCCATTATTATTACTTTTTTGAAAACTCAAATCATTCATAATCCGATTCGACATTGTTGTTGAATTACAACTCATACCAATCTTTTTCTCTTCCTCAGCCATTACATAAAAAGGGTCTATAACTTTTTCACAAACCCTTTCTATTCCGTAAAGGATCGAAGCTTTCGCCGTATCGACGTATAGATATTCATAATCATTCCTCTTCTGGTGAAGAGTGAAAACAATATCAAAGTTTGTAGTAGATGAATTTGATATTGGCCGAGACAAAGAGAATGACTGAATATGAGACGAAAAAAGAGAATAATCATATTGATGAATAATATATATAATAAAACCGGATGTACCGATAAATATAAGAACAAGAACCACAAATAGTGTATATTTTATAATTTCGTCTATATTTCTGGGCGTTGGCTCTGACTCTTCCATCGAAACACTCAAAGAAATATATTTGGATGAGAAGAAAAAGTGATTCTTTTGTTTTTATTGTATTTTGTATTTATAGAGCTTAGATGAGACTTTGCAAGAAAGGTAAATAAAATAAATACAGTTATGGAAAATAATAATGAAATGTAAAAAAAGAAGGATATTTGAGCCAAGATATATAGGAAAGGAAACTCATAAACGAGAGTTAATGCGCCTGTGAGAGATATTATTTCAGTATATTATTGACAGTAAATGCTTAATTTGTTTTAAAAAATATTAGGGGACTTTCACTAAGGATATTGCAAATTTGGTGGAAATGACTTTTACAAGGAAATAATCTTTTAAAGAATAAAATATTTTTTTTTTCAAATATATTTATGCATCATGGTTTTAAGTAACAGTTAATATATATTTTATTAACATATAAAGTAGTAAAAAATATTAATATTCTAATATGTTAATGATTATTTCCTACGATTGAACCGACGCCAAGTGTTGTAGGGTCATAAGGTTGTCCCGTGAGTTTAGTCGTGGTACGCGTAAGCTGGCCCGGACACTCACGATATCAAAAAAAAAAATAACAGTTAATATATATAAACATGATAATTAATTAATTCAAAACTGTAGACCCCTAATTTTGGCCGGTATCATTTAAAAATTAGAATTTTCTTTTTTTAAAAAAAAAATTAAGAAGAAGAATAGAAATAAAATTGACCAATTTATTTTTTAACACATCTTTTTTTAATTATGCTAATCCAAAGTTGTTCCTGATAAAAATGTGTGTTTTTAAAAGATTAGATCATAGTGGAAAAGTGGAGAAGATAGGAAAGTGAGGTGGAAATTTAAGGAAAATAATTTTGTTAAAAAAAGAGGCTGGTTTTGAAAAATTAGATGAAAACTGAACAATGAAAGAATTGGAAAAGAGTGTAAAATTAGTCTTGCTAAAATAGGAAAAATTATGGATAAAATTTTGGTTAAGCTAAAAGAAATGGAAGAATGTAAAATTAGTTTTGCTAAAATAGGGAAATTTATGGATAATTAAAATTTGGCTAAGCTAAAAGAAGATTTAAAAATTAAAATGAAAATGGATATTAAATTTTAATTTTATTTTGGGCAAAAAGAGGGGGAGATGATATTTTGAATTCATAGACAAAAGAGGTAGGAAAAAAAGAGGGGGAAGGAGATAGGAAAATATTTTCAAAAAAATGGCTAAAAATGGAAAAATACAAAAAAAATACAAATTAAAATTAAAAGAAAACCTAAACCCTAACTTACCTCTATAAATTCATCTTATTCTCACATTTTCAAGGGAAGAGGGAGGAGGCCACAATTTTTTTTTTTAAAAAAAAACCAATACTCTCTCAACCTTCCACCTTCCAACTTTTCATCACTCGCCAATCTCATAACCATTATCTCCATTCCACTACCACTCTCTCTCACCATTAGCCACTAACCCATATTATTTTGAGCCACAACTCTACCAACTTTAGTCCTCCACCATTTTTTTACTCATATAAAATCTAGCCTCCAACTTTCACACTAGATTACTACCCCCATTCTACCCATTATCCATAAAAACCAATTCTCATAACTCTATCATTTCAATTTTCATCACACACAAATAGGACTCAAGAGGTAATGAAGATATTCGTGGTAATCCTCTTCTTTATAGAAGCATGCTAATTTTTTTAGTTACATAATTAGTGTTGAAATTTTCTTAAAAACTGTTTTTTTTAGATTGAGTATTTTGTGTTCCAATAGAAATCGTGAGTTATATTTAATGATTTTACTATGTTATAATTTTTTTCATAAAACTAGACTTAAATATGAATCCATAGGAAAAAGAATAAACTAATTCCGATTTATGGTTTGAAAGTTATGATTTTTTGAAGTTTGATGTTCAAATAAATTTATAGGCTACGGGGATTTCTAACCATCTTCCATTATGTAAATTTTCAGTGATTCTTTTTTACGATTTATTATTTATGATTATTTTTTCTGTAAACTAGACTCGTAAATAAAAATTTAGAAATAAGAATCACTCCGTTTCGTTAGGTATAAAAAAAGATATGATTTTTCAAAGTTAGTATAAAATTCCGCACAATTTTTTTGTTGTAAAACGGAATGAGGTACTTTTTTTTCATGAAAATTTGTTTGTTTTTTAATTAAAGATATGAATATTTTTTGGTGTTATAGTTTTATTCGATTGTCATATTTTGTATGTCATATTTATGTTTATGATTTATTTCCTTATCTTACACTAATTAACATTTATTATTTGTTAAATTTATTGTTTTGTTTTTACTTAATGTTAAAAACTATTTTTTTAAATAATTTTTTCTTTTTTCTTCAAAAAACTCATACCAAAAAATTTCTACTATTAAAATTTGGGAGTACAAGAATACTTTGATCCCAAAGTTTATGAATTAAGAAATTTTATGGTATGCTTTTAAAACCAATTTGAAATAATTTTTTCAAAACCTTTTTCATCCTAAAAAGTTTCCTATGAATTGAAATTTGGGAGTACAAGAATACTTTGATCCCAAATTCTATGAATTAAGAAATTTTATGGTATGATATTAAAATCGATTCGAAATAATTTTTTCAAAATCTTTTTCATCCTAAAAAGTTTCCTATGAATTGAAATTTGGGGGTACAAGAATACTTTGATCCCAAATTTCATGAATTAAGAAATTAATGGTATGATTTTAAAACCAAGTTGAAATAAACTTTTCAAAACTTTTACATTCCAAAAAACTTCTTAGGAATTGAAATTATGGAGTACAAGAATACTTTGATCCTAAATTTTATGAATTTAGAAGTTTTATGGCATGATTTTAAAACCAATTTAAATGATTTCTTGAAAAGTTTTTCATCCCAAAAAACTTCCCACAATATAAAATTTGGGAAATTTGGGAATACAAGAATACTTTGATCCCAAATTTCATGAATCAAGAAGTTTTATGGCTTGACATATAAATCAAATTAAAGGACATTTTTGCAAAACTTTCATTCCAAAAAGCTTTCTACAATTTGAAATTTGGGAGTACAAGAATACTTTGATATCAAATTTCATAAAATAGAAAGTTTTATGGTTTGATAATTTTATCATTGATTTTCAAAAAATGTTTTCTAATGGCATAATGCCACTCATAGTAATTTAATGATATCATTATAATGATTAATGATATGATCAAATTAACATGGGACATTTCAAAATAAACACACACACAAAAAAAAATTCCCTAATGGCTTCATGCCACTCACAGTTATTTAACAATATCATTAAAATGATTAGTGATATTGATTAAATAGACGTGGGACATCCCAAAATAATAATAAAAACATTTTGTTTTAGTAAAGGGCATTTAATGACATATTTGAGATAAACCAAAACAGTAATCGTTTTTAAAACGAATGTTTTAGGGTGCTAATACCTTCCCTAAACATGAATAAACTGCCGAACCCATTGTTTTTTAAATCGCAGACCATTTTTATTTTCATCTTTCTCGGGTGACCAATCACACCTTTTTAAAACCAATGATTGGTGGCGACTCCTGTTTTTTTTTTCTTGTTCTTTTCTTTTATTCTTTTGTCAGGTTAGAAAAGGACATGTGCTTTTTTTAAGAGGGTCGGCCGCTCCGCGTCGTTCGAGGGGGTAGCGACAAAAACTAAAAGAATACATTATAAATTTTAAAGGGAAATTTCAATGGGTAGCACATTTTTATACAATATTTATAAAAATATCAACTCAAAAAAGTATTTGCAATATATAGTAATTTTTATCATGTTTATCAGTGATTTATGTGTTTATCAGTGATAAATTTAGTGCAAAAATATGTAATTCAATGTTTATCATTGATAAACTCGATCAAAATTTGCTATATTTACAAATATTTTTTTGAGCTTTTATTTTTACAAATATTACTAAAAAATTTGCTAGATTTGCAAATGCCCCAATTTTAAATGCATTTGTAAATAACATTGAAAATAATAGTAGTAGTTAATATATATATATATAGGGTAAATATTTAATGTACAAGTAATATTGAATGAAAATTCATATAAGATGTATAAGTGTAACATAAAAAAACCTAGATAGCAAAAATATTAACATATAAAGTAGTAAAAAATATACATAGTATGTTTATACAATGAAAAACATACCATAACTGTACTGATTTGTATATATAAATAATAAATATATTGGGTATATACAGTGGCAATGCCAAAAAAAAAGGGGGGGGGGGGGGGGGGGGGGTTAAATATAAAGAGCAAGTTGTATAAAATGATTATTCAACACCTATTTTTATATATTACAATTTATAAATTGACAAAAAATCTTTATAAAAAGCAAACCAATTTTTTTTTCTTTGTTATATTTGATTCAATATTTAGAATTTTTAGTTTTGAATTTTGTTCTAATATAAAATTATGAAACAAACCTTCTTCTTTTTTTTGTTAAAATTTATATTAATTATAAAAGTATATATGTTTTCATCATAATATAAACAAATTTCAAAATAATTTCTTAATTTATAAAAGAAATTGATAGTTCATTTGTTTGTTTTATATATTTGTAAGTTAATCAAAATATTTATAAACTTGAGCCTAATATTATCACCACATCATTGTTATATAAAAATAAAAAATATACATTTAATTTATACTCAACAATGGATAATTCAATGTATGAATCATGGATTAGTGCCACAAAAATTATCAAGAAAAATAAACAATAGTCTTATCTACTAAAAAAATCTATTTAAAACAATAAAAATGTACTTTAATGAAGAATTTAAATCCTTCCAATTTATTCCCAAATGACTATTGTAGAGAAAGTTTATTTTTAAAAGAGTTAAATGGACCATTAATGATCAAGCCAATAAATGCAAATTAAAAGCCCGTTCAGTAACCTTTTCAATTTTCGTTTCTTGTTTCTATTTCTCATTTTTTTAATAAATGAAGTTGTTTAGTTCTTTCTTCTTGTTTCTTGTTTCTCTATTTACGCTTCCAAAATTGTGTAGAAATTTTAGAAACAACAAATTCTAGTAACTTATTTCTCTTTCTTGTTTTTAAATTTTTCAACACATTGATAAATTATTACGTTGTCCCGTTTTGACTTATAAAATATATTATAAATATCCAAAATTATATTGATATAATATTTTTAAATATGTCATTTAAATTGTAATATTTTAAATTTTTTTTTATTTTTTTAAAATGAGAAACAAAAACATCAAACACATTTCTATTTATTTTTTCTTCCAGAAACAAGAAATAAGAAACGGTTACCAAACATGTTTGTGTTTCTCATTTAAAAAAAACAGGAACAAGAAACAAGAAATAGAAACAAGAAACGAGAAATGGAAACAAGGAATGTTACCAAACGGGTCCTAATTGTCTCCATATCTGATAGCCGAAATTTTCAAAGGGTATTTTGGAAGGGAATAAAATAAATCATCTAAGTTAAATTTGTAATTATTTTGAAAAGTCAATATTTAAGTAAATATATTCTACGTCGAGTTGTGACAATATCTCTAATGTAAAAGTGATTAAAAACAGTAGACCTATTATTTGTGTATTAATAATAATAATAATAATAATAATAATAATATATGACCTAGGAGTTTTTTAAAATTGTTTTTTTAAATAGTTATTCATAAAATTCCATATTGTGGAATTTCTCTATAATTATTAACAGAAAAGTATAGAAATATAATTATTAACAAAAAAAGTACAGAAATTTTTTGTACAAGAGAGTACCCTTTTATATAAAAATCTAAATTAAAATATTCAGTTACTGGAAGATATTATGTTAAAAGTAAAAGGAATTACCAATTCACGTCAAATAAAAGAATATATGCTATAATATACTATTCTAGACAATTTCTTAAGAATACAATGGTTTTAGGACTACTTTGATCACATTCTTACATTTATCTAAACAAAACTCTTTAAATACATTAATTTCAAATCTCCCCTACTCCAAACAGAATTATGAATTTCCAATCCTTTTGAAATATTAAAATCATGTTATTTGAAACTATTTATTACACTTTCTCAATTCCAAAGGAAAGGCTATGCTTTAAGCCATGTATAGCAATTATATATATATATAATATATGTGTATAGCAATTTTCTTCCAAAAAAAAAAAAAAAAGCCATGTATAGCAATTGGTAAATTTAGAAATGGGGAATTAGAATATTATCGAGCAAAGGACTAAAGTAGATGTTAACAGAAGTTCAAGTACAAAAAATGTACATTTAAAGACTAAAGCAGAATAAGAGTGAAAGTTTAGCAACTTCAATATAAACTTAATTAAAAATTTGACAAAATATATCATGATAACCGATTTCTTACCAACATTCAGAACTGAAGTGATATGATCCCTTTTTTAAACATAATTGTTTGGATCAAAAGTAAATCGCAAGTGTAGGAGCTTTCAGCCATTATTGCTGAAGAAGCTCTGATATCATAAGGAAATACAAGAGTTCAGTAACTCAATGATGTAATATACACTTGATAAATGTGGGTATTCATTCATTTGATAAGCACTTTGGCTCTAACTTATCATATCATGTAAAATGTTTGAATATAACTGCACGAATGAGCACGTCATTTCAAAGAATTGCAATTTTATTAATCTGTATTGTCACTATGTACAGCACATGCATGGTGTTTCTCTAGAATAATAGCAATTGGATGAGCAGATGACAATAAAATAATTAAGAATCACTGGAGTTTGTAACAGTTTCTAACCAGATAATGCTTACAGCGGATTCACGAACTTCGTGCATTGTCATCTATCATCATTCCTTTAAGACTCTTTGCTAACCAGATGGCTGTCTCCCTTGGTGAAACCTTGTCTTTCCCAAAAGGCTTCAAGACTATTGCTAGTTCCCCCAGTCTATTGTTTTGCAGCAAATCAGCTGATAATTCAAGTAGCCCTTCAAGTGCCTCAGCCCTCTGCCTAAAAGACTTGACATCCAAAATTTCTTTGGCAGGCAATTCCTCTTCAACAACAGGAGTGTTGGGCTTTGTTTTATCAGAAGAATCATAATCTGTTATCGGGCGCACAGTGTATCCTGAACCTGTTTCTTTGACGCCCGAGTCATCAGAAATATTTGACTTCAAACTCGGGACATCAGAGCAACTACTAGACTTAAGAGTCAAAGGTGTGGTTCCAGTCTTCAAGTCTAGTTCATCCTTCACCACAGTAACCAACTTACCCATATCAACATTCTGAACCCCCCACCTCCAAGTTTTCAGATACTGGCGGTTCACTTCCAACTCGGAAACTACTATGCCGTATAACGTGTATAACATCATCAAAAGCTGCAGGAAGATGGCTACCAGCCGCCTTTTCAGCTGACGGGCTCTGTGAAACAGTTCCTCTATCTGGCAGCAACGACTTGGGGGTTGATGTAATTGGAGAAGCTACCAAAGGTGTGGGTTCTACAACTGATGACAAAATTTCCCTCACAGAGAATTTGTCATCACCATAGGAAGAAATTAGATTTGACGCTGTTGCCGTATTAGGCTTATTGCTTGGTATGCTTATGGGTATATCATCTTTAAAAACGAATCTTCCTTCAGATCTCAGCGGAAGATCAAGTTCCACGCCAGAACTGTCCTTCTCAATTCCACCTTCTGTATTATGAAGCTCGACCATATCCTTGGAGATTGTAAAGGAGCATTCCATTGATTTGTTTTCAACCACATGGTTTTCCTCGTTACTCAACACTTTACGTTCAGACTTCTCATACTGCAAAGATGGTGAGCAGCCAGGAGGATGTGTCTCTTCAATTTCATCATGTTCAACAATATGATGACCAAAATGTGGCTCTGGTATATCACAAAATGAAGTTGCTGCATCATCACAAATTTCAAATCCTTGAATTGACACCGATGATGTCACAGAATTACTACTATCTGTTTGAATTCCTCTAGAACTATGTTCTGAAGTATATTGTGTCCCTTTCGTTAACTCCATAGAAACATGATCTTGGTGACATTTGTGCCCTCGATTAGAAGTCCTCTCCTTCTCCTGAGATGTCTCCCTTGGACGGATCTTTTCAGTAGAACTCACTACATCTGGAACATCAAGCCCAACTTGCCTCGTCCTTACTGGAAATGAAGGTCGTCTAAGCAAATTAGGGGGGGTTCTTTGCCGTGACTTTGCAAGAAGTCCATCTTCCACTTGTTTTATAGGACCACGTGGGGGAGAATAATCATGTCTTGGTCTAGTCTTTGGTGTGGGATCAACCACTGGTAACTATGACAAACAAAACAACATCGTTGATGATTGATAAACTATAGAATAGATAATGAACTCGGACAAATGAAACTCAATAGTACCTGATGCTTTAAAGGAGTTATAACATGGATTCTTTTTGAGGAATCAATATTTCCCTTTGCATGTACAGAAATAGGTGTATCTGCATTAGCCTTGAAACCAGGAGCCAGTGCTGGAGGTTTGATGATTTTAGGTGGCATTTCAGCAGTCTTGTGGTTTGGTGCAACACCAGATTTTATACGATTACCTCGAACTGGTGAATAGTTTTCCCTAACTTTTCCTTCTTTTAATGCTATCATTATATTTCTGATGGTCTTTGGTCGTTTCAATTCAATATTAGATTGACGCTCTTCATCAGATGGTTTAGAAAGCACTGCATCATTCATTTTGAGAGAGCATATATTATGAGTTTGATCTTCTTCACTAGGAAGGAGGTGCTCAGATCCATCATTTTCATCAATAGATGCCAGATCACTATCAGTGACTCTATCCTCACAACTTGACACCATGGCAGGAATATTTTTCTCGCTCGAAACCAAACTGTCTCTATCACTGTTAGAACTATTACTATTTTGACTCTCTGCCATACTTCTCCGAGAATCACGAGCAGATCTTGGCTTCTCTGGCGAAAAGTCTACAGCCGGACTAATGGAAGGACGATATTGTTCAACATAAGGTTGCAAATATGGATGCTTCAAAAGCTCAGAAGCCTGAACAATTTAGGAAGGTAAATAGGTTAAATCAAATTCTGCTTCTGCAGGTCGGCAATGACTTAGATTTGGTAAAAAGTTAATATTGGAGAAAGGCTAACATTTGGTCTATGCTCCGGGTTCTTCCGCAGCATGCCCTTAATAAGTGTTTTTCTGAATGTAGAATAAGGGTGTCAGCATTTCGACAGCACAACAAAACAAGAACAAGTCATGTAAATTGCAGAGCTTTTCAAGCGTAATTTTCTCTCAAACAATAAAGGCCTCGTTTGATAAAGCATTTGCTCCCCTTCAACATCCTTTTTTTCTTATTTCTTTTGTGAAAAATAGAAATAGTATCAATCAACAAAAGAAATGAGGAAAAAAGGACGGTGACATCACTATATATGAACCAATTGGTCAAAAGTCCTCATCCAGGTAGAGTATAAACAGATTGATTCAAGTCAATATTTGGTCAAAACCATGACATGTTACTTTAGGGGGAAAATTAATCAACAAAAAAAGGAATGAACCAATTGACTAAAATAAACCAAAATCAATGAAAAAATAATTTTTCGATAATAAAATATTAGAAAACTATTTAAACAATACTAATAACCAAACCAATGATTTTCTGAATAATATTCCTGAAACAATTAATCATTCTGTCAGTAGGCTATGATTAGATCTTTTTACAGCGATGATTTTGTACAAAACCGAACCAAGAAAGCAATAAAGTTTTGAAACTGTAATTTCCAACTTACAACGATGGTGAATAGCAGGTAGGCAAGGGACCAATGGATGAACGATTAATCTTGCTAATGAGTCCTGCCATGTCCTAAAAACAGTTATGAATAGCCAAATTAATTAATTTATTAAGAAAACCAATGTAGAAATAAGTATCATATTGCAGCAAAACATGGGAAAAAATGGAACTATTTTATGTTCATTTAGCAAAATAAATCCAGATAATATCAAAAGAAGAAAACATTTAGGTGCCACATAAAGCAGAGAAATGCTATGACAATTTAAAGGCAACGATCCAGATCTTCAAAATATCAGCAAAAGTGAAACTGCTGTAAATCTTACAAAAGCTTTAAATGCTGGACGATGAGCTGCCATCTCATACATACAACAACCTGGTGAAAAAAGAATTCCTTTAGTGATGGATAATTGAAGCATAATTAATAGTGCGTGATCACAGAATGCATACCAAGAGACCAAATATCAGATTTGAAGCCATATGGAATATCAGCAAGAAGTTCAGGACACATATAATTGGGAGTTCCAACCACCTATACATAAGTGCACAGAACAACCATTATCTTCATAATCACACATATGAAACACTTTTCAATCTTCAATTTAATTAACAAAAAGAGAAATAATTAGTCTGATGTCTCTAGCTACTCGTACATTAATTTTGTAAGTTTTTTTTTTGATAATAAACGAAGCTTTTCATTGATGTATGAAAGAGCCACAAAAAAGGCCAAAAGAACTTACAAAAAAGCCAACCAATTAGAAGCTATAGTGGAGGGGATTAATTTTGTAAGTTAGGAAGGATAGAATCCAAAATTTCAATACATTTATTTTTTAGCCATTTTTCTATCACTTTAATACTTGTGTCTTAAACTTGATCTTCGACAAGTGTCAAATTTTATAAGTAGAGCATCAAACAGAAAAGGACAAATTATAATATAACCTCCACCAATTGCTTAACAGCAAATAACAAAGAGAGAGAAAAACATCAAACATAAAAATCCTTCCATATCGGGAGAAACATGAATCAAAATAAAAGGAAAATCTAGTATATAGGCCATACTGAAGAAGCCAAGTCATCTGCTTTCAATGTCTTGGCAAGTCCAAAATCCCCTACATTATAGTCATACAATAACAAAACAAGGCACTATGTCAATTCAAAAATCCATCCTTAATTATAATTGCAATTAGCACTGAAGAGAATTGTATATTAACCCACCAAGACGGACATCCTGATCCTTGGTGAGAAAGATGTTAGAACACTGCCAAGAAAGATTGACGTGAGTCTAAGAGTGGTCAAATTTATATGACTATTACAAGTTCAAATAATCAAACACGTACTTTAACGTCACGATGAAGAACATAATTCGAATGTAGGTAGTCTACTGCCAATAGAAGCTGTGTGAACCACTTGCAGAGTTTCTGTTCAAAATCATCAATAAAACACAACACATAAGAGTGTTTACCTTCACCCAAGATACAGAATTTCATTATTTGAATGTTGCATAATTATTAAGAAATAGACTACCTCTTCGGGAAAATGCATTCCATAAGATTTTTTCATTAGCTCTGCCCTGTAATAGGGAAGTCAAGTCAATAAACAAATGATCAATAACATGTAAATTGGTGAAACCAATAAATCTCTCCAAAATTCATAATTGACTCACATATCTCCACCTTCACAGTATCCAGTGACGATACAAACGTAGCAGCCCTGCATATTATAGATTGAAAAACTATCATTCTTATGCTTCAAGAAACCTTAACGGCGTAAACGAAATGAGAATCAAATAGATAGAACACTGACTTTCTCAACCCAAGCTTCTTTAAATTCAACAATGTAAGGATGTTGAACTCGAGCTATCAATGCCATCTATCAAATTATTCAAATTAGAGAACGAAACGAAACAAAAATTAGAATACAAAGAAGAATTGAAACAAATTAAAGAATATAATCAGACCTCTTGATGAGCAGATCTTCGACATCGCTCAGTCTGTCGAGCAAGCCTGATCTTCTTCAATACGTATCTAAAGATCTCACAGAATCCAATTCAATCAGTGAATACAGAATCAAACATCGATAAAGAGAAAAGAGAAAAGAGAAAAAGAGAGGCGAAATTTACTTTTTCTTTTCGGATTTGTGATTAACGAGAATGGCGGCTCCAAAAGCACCACGGCCGATCTGCTCCATGAGCTCGTATTGATCCATACGAGATTCCATCACTCTCGATCTCTCTCTTGAAGTTATCAATTCGAAAAACAAATGAACGAAAGTCGAGTCGAGTTCTTCACTATCTATAGTGAAACAAGTTCATTTCCATTCCTCAAATCTTATTACATTGGCGAAAACTGAGAGAAATTTCCAGATGAAGAAGCAAATCTAAACCATTGGTGAAGTGGAAAAATCATGAAGCAATCTCTCAAAAGAGTTCATACATTCGCAGATGAATCTGGAATCATACTTCCATTCAAATTCCTAATCCAGTTAATAACATCTGATTCAGATTCAGCTTCAATTCAATTCTTCATGAAACACGAAAGAAGAAGAAGAATCTTCTCTTCTGTTTGATATTAATTTTCCTCTTTCTTTTTTTATAATTATTTCCTCATCTCTAAGCAAACGCTCCCTCTGTCAGTAAATAATTAAAGATTCTATAAAAAATAAAAATAAAAAAACATTTTGAAGAAAAATGGAAATATCCAAAAAATGAAATAACAATATGATTATGAATGAATCATTTTTCTTCAAAACGTGGTTGTTTTGTTGAGACTGTTATTAAGTGGATAATTTTTTTATTTTTTTTTCATCTTTTGGATAATGAATCATTCATTTGCCGACACTAATCACTACCAATTTACCAAATACTGATTTACTATTTATCAATTTTTTTATTATTATATTTTTTAATCAATTTTTATGTGTTTATTTTATTTTCAATCATATTTTTAGATAACTGTATTTGGTAGTACAAAGAAATGTGAGATTACCCTCTTATTTTGGAGGTTTTTTTTTTTTTTTTTTTTTTACCATTTGCATTTTAATATTACAATTACTTATTATATTCTCATGAATTTATTATTGAATAGTGTATTCTGATTTATAACATGCAAAATATCCGATGGTAATAATGACATGCAAATTGAATGAAATCGAAAAATGCAGTCTTAACCACTAAAAACTATTTTATCTAATTTAAAGTTAAACTATTAGATTTAAAAGGGACATTTGCAAATATAACAATTTTTTTAATAATATTTGTAAAAATAAAAGTTCAAAAAAGTATTTATAAATATAGCAAATTTTAGTTAGGTTTATCAATGATAAACATTGAATTACATATTTTTACACTAAGTTTATCATCGATAAATACATAAATCATCGTTAATCATTGATAAATATGATAAAAATTGTTATATTTATAAATACTTTTTTGAATTGATATTTTTATAAATATCGTGATAAAAATCGTCACCCAATGAAATTTCCCAATTTAAAATGTGCGGAATCATATCTAGAAGTATTCATTTTGTTTATATCCTTTTAAAATTAGTGTATAGTTGTTTGTGGTTGTGATTATTAATTTGATAAAAAATCAAAATAAAATATTTTAATCTTTTTCAAGTAATAAAAAGTAAACTGTCTTCACATCAAATCGGTAACTATTACCTGTACTTCTTTTATTCTTATTATTTTATTTATATCACATTAATAAATCTATATATCTACTAATTTTTTAATTTAAAAAATAAACCTAGCTATAAATAAATTAAAATAAACCTAATTTTTTAATTTAATTTTGTTCAGTAATTATGAACGAAATGTGTTGTGATAACGAAATCGGATAGGAAAAGGTTGCAACAGTTTGAATGAATTCAAAGCATGATTAGTTTAGTTGTTAATACGTTGCTATTTGATTATAATTAATCAATGAACATATTGATACACGTCATATTAACCAATACATAATGAATTGTTTAAATTCAATTATTAAATTTGTTTTGCATTAAATAATCTTTCATTATTTTTCTCTCTACACTGCCAAATAAAACTCATTATTATTTTATAGGGGTTTTTTTTTTTTTTTAGGAGGGTTATTGAGATATTTTGAATTGGACTACAAAAATTATTCGGTTTTTACTATTTTATCATTTTAAAATTTCCATTAATATAATTATTTTATTTTATTAGTTTAGGGGATAACGAGCCACCACAACTTCACATTAGTATAATATTATTCATTTTGGGCCAACGCCCAGATTGCTTTAGTTTTAGTTTAAAAAAAAAAAAAACTCATACCAATGGAGATGTTCCCTTCCCCTTATACACTCATGATTAGGGATGGCAAAATTATCCGTGGGTTAGGGGCGGGGAATCCCCGCTTTATAGGGTTAGGGGGAATTTTTTTCCCAAATTTGTTATAGGGTTAGGGGACGGGAATAATTCCCCGCCCGCCCCTACCCCAAACCCGATATTTTAATAACATTTTATGTATTTTGTTTACTTTTATCTTTATTTATTAGAAAAAAATTATAAAATATGGTTATATTAACTTATAAATTATAAAATGTTTAATATTGTATTTTATTTTTATCTTAAAATGTATATTTTAAATATATATTCATTTTTTATATTTCTTTTTAAATAAAAATAAAAATATAAAAAATGAAATTTTTCCCGCGGAGAATCCCCGAACTCGCCCCTATTCTTCAATTAGGGGATAGGGTAGGGTATGGGGATTTAAAATCCCCGCGGGTTAGGGGATGGGAATGGCATCCCCGATCCCGCCCCACCCCGTTGCCATCCCTACTCGTGATCATCTCCTTTCCTTAACTGATGTAAGATTTTATTCACAACCAATAATTAAATTAAAAAATATTCAAATATGTTAATATATATATAGGCACCATATGGGACACTAAATACATGAAAATATAATACAACTCCTTTGAATTGTCTGTAAATATAATTTAAATATTAAATTATTTTTAATGTATGAAAATATGATAAGGGTAAATAAAGAAAAGATATATTATTACTCGCAATAATAAATATACAGTACGAACTAAATAAAGGAATTAAATTCACATACATATTATCTCTCATTTTAATATAACTGTAAGACTTTAATTTTAATAACATGAAACGATAAATCTCATGATGTTTAGAAGTCATGATTTTCACTACAATAATAATAGAACATAAATAGAACATACTGTTCAGTAAAACTCGATAAACGCAGTAGATGAATTTAGTGTAGATGAGTCTGAGTTTCTCTCTCATTACCCACTTTAATTGCACAACATCGATGGAGCAGAGTGCACTTAAAAAATGTCATTTATAATTATTCTTAATTGGGTTGAGAGAGAACCGAGACTTGTATATATATAGGCCAAGAGGTGTGTCTATTCACAAATAGACAATAGCCACAATGAATGATTATGTCTTCTTCATCATTACTTTTCATTTTGGTGTCAATAGACACTTTAAAAAAACGTATCCTTACACCAATAACTAAATGGATATAATTATTAATTAATTATTAAACCGCTATTAATTATCATTTGGGTCTCAATAATTTCTTACAATAACATCTATATATTTAACAATGAGCTATTATATATTTCAAAATTAAATAAGCATAAGAAATTGGATTATGTTCTATTCTGCAAGGTTTGGTCCACGTAGTAAATAATACAACATGGTACTAAAAAAAAACCACGAATAATTTGACGTAATAATAATTGAAAGTAGAGCGACAACTACAAGCGAAGCCACCTTTGAGAACCACGTGGCGTAGCTAGCAATGAGGGAATGCCTACGCCAAGTTTGCCGACAGGAGGAAGTGGTGAATTATAACTTACGCTGGTTTAGGACTTAATCATATCTAATATTATATCTCTCTTCTTTTTTTTTATGATTCTAAAGTTTTAAAATGATCATAATGTATAACTCGAAATACATATTTTAAAATATCTTGTATTCATCAAAATCAGAATTCAAAAGAAAAAAGGTTATGACTAAAAAAAATGGCTTTAGTGAAATAGGTCAATTTTTATAATTTTATAACCATAAGATATGAATTTTCATTTTAAAGTATAGGTGGTATGTTTTGTATTTGACCGAAATGTATTTTACCCAAATTAAAATTATCTCAATTTTTTTATTGAAATAAATCAATAAAATCATTTATTTAGTAGGGAATGTTAGACAATGTACTATAAATTTTAAAATGTTTTTTGAAAAATACAATATATCTTTTTAAAATTACTCTTTATGAAAAATATTAGAAACATATAAAACCTTCCAAAATGACCTCGCTATCGGCCCCCGCCAGCCGGGGACTATCTTTGGCTAACATGCGCACATGCAGTTTTGAAAAAACGACACAGCCAGCCTTAAGCATATGGGGTCTTGTTGTGTTGAGGATGTGGCTTGGTTTCCATTTAGTCACGTGTCTTGGGACCCACACTAGTCTACAGATTACGACTTAATATACTTCTGAACAAAATATACTCTTTAATAATTTTAATAACAATAATATTAAAAAAAAAAAAAAAAAGTCAAATGGTCAAACTTCAAATTGTTTAAAAATAATGCAAGCAAATAATGAATTATGCTGTTGGCCGTAGCGTCATAGGGATCTATCCTTTGATATCGTGACATAATTTCCAGAACCATAATTATACTCAAATTATAAGATTTATTATTTAATCCCTTTAATCACAATCTTTTGGTACTATTTTTTTTCCTATTAACTTTTATCAATAAAGAAATAAATCTAGTACCTATAACTATATATGAGTCTAATTAATTTATTGTATTTGATAATAGTACTATATAACGGCCTAATTCAAAAGATATTAGTATATAGAAGACTCGTTTTTATACTATTATGATGGTATTCTCTACTACTTGATAATATTTAAAAAAAATAGATGAGCAAGTTTATTTTTATTGAAAATATATATATAACAAATTGTTTTTAACTTAATATAGTTTAAGATATTAGTATTAATGATTTAATAGAATCCATAGTAAAAAAATATTGAATTTAAATTACCGTATTATCATTTTCTCCTTTCAAATTCATACGTGAGAATATATAAAAGGATTAATTAAACTTACCTTGATTTATAGGATACATTACATAAAAAACTATAAAATGTAAGATTTTTTTTATTTTTCTCCACAAATTCCAATTTAGAGGTCCCTTACTCTATTAAATTATTTACTATTTCAGATGAGGCTGCACCGAGAGACTCGAGCAAATGGAAATCCTTTAGCACAATATAACCTATTTTGGCATAATTTAAGAAAGAGAATCAAAATTAAAAAGGTCATATCAATATTTATCAAGATTATGAGTACCAAAACAAAACAAAACCACTTTACTCCATGGCAGAAATGAAGGAAAGAGGCTGAAGATTTGGTGTAAAATAACAGAAACGTGGAGGGCGCCGTGATCTAGATTTGGAAGTCAAATGCATATGCTGTCATCTGGATGAGCACATGGCTTCTCACAATTAATTAAGCTTTAAATAATTTGTCTTGTTGATTATATATGAGATAGATCTCATGATTAGTAGTGTGTAGCTAGACTCAAAATGACACGTCAGGTTGTTTTTGCTTCAAAATACTTGATCACACACCATGACCCACCTCCCATATTTCACATCTTTCTTTAATTTCATGATTTCACTTAGATTAGCATATAATAATTACCATCTTATTTACTAATAAACAAATTGTAAACTATGGTCTAAAATTCGTCTAAACCTTTATTTAGATTTTAATTAAAAACCGTATTTAATCTTCTAACATGGAAATTAATTATATATATGTCGTTTTAAAACTCATTTTGGTCATTTTTTTCTTGTACAAATTTGGGGATTGCACTTTAATGCATTAGTTCTTCCTCTCGTCTCATGTTCATATATCTATATATCTATATCTATATATATATAGTGATCATAAAAGGAGTAAAAATTATGTGAAGTGGAGGAGAGATGAGAAAAAACAAAACAATACAAGTACACCATGAATAATGACGAATTAATCTAAAACATTATATAATAATCTATTTATAATAATAATTTTAATTAAATAAAAATAAGACATTATTTCAAATTTATGACTAATATAGTTTAGTTATATTTAAGAGGTAGATTTAATAAATAGAAAAGAACGGCTTTTATAAGAAAAATAAAAGTACATTTATTTTTTTTGAAAATTTTATAATTTGTTTTTTATAAAAAAAAAAAAATTCATGACCATTGATAAAAAAAATTATAACTCCACCTTTTAATGTAGTTTTATTATATCGTTTGTATCTTCAACTAACTGGTAAACCCAAAATAATGATTTGGAAGCAACAATTTGTAAACATTAAATATATATCAGAGAGCAGAGTAATGTGATATATGAATGAAGAGAACACCATTTTTTAATACACATTAAATGCAATTAAGAGACAGAATTAACAAGGCACCTAAAAGGGTGGTTGGTTTGGCTGGCTGGCTCACATGACAAATTAATTAATGCATCAATACTCCATATATTAAATAATAAAAATAAAATTAATTAAGTAGCTTGAAAGTTTTAATTAACTGTTTGAAAGTAAGTTGTGACATTGATCCAAAGGATAGGGTCAAGTTAACTGTTTTGTACTCCATTTTATCTTTATGTTAAACATATATTTGTGTGCTTAGGATCCAACCTAACTAATAATTAAGAAATTTTAACAAAATGCTCTTTGTCCCTTCATTAATTCATTTGTACATCAATTTGTCTAAAAAAAGATATTTGAATTTAAATAGTGCTATTTGATAATCATTTTGAACCCTCTTGTATTTTTTTTTCTCGTTTCTATTTCTCATTTCCTTTTAATTTTTTTTAAAAATAAAAACATAGATTTCTTTAAATTTCTGTTCATATATGGAAAACTAAAAAGAAGTTGGGTTTCAAAAATGACATTTTAAGAATTTATATTTTCAAAAATAGTAAAAGTTTTGAATATTTTTTTCAAAAATAACATTTCTACCAATCTCATATCGAGATTAATAGAATTTCAGTATAAGAAATTTTTAAAATGTTTTCAAACATTTACTATTTTTGAAATTACTCATAAAAATATTGTATCTACTGGAATTTCCAAAAAGTTTTGTAGAAAAATTGTTGTCGGATTTTCGTTAAGATTTAAAAAATATTTATAGTGAGTGTAAAATATAATATGAGATATAGCTTATGAAAAAGTAAAATTACTTTGATTATAAAAGGTGATATATATTATGTTGATTAATGAACGTAAAAAAAGGCTTTTTGGTTAATTCGTGCAATTTTTTTTTTTTAATTCGTGTAATTGAAAAGACCATATAACAACAATTTACTATGCAAACTAAATTTGAGAGCGAGAAATTGTTAGTGACATCCTCTCTTTTTAAATTATCCCAACTCATCAAATTTGATATAATATTATTAAGGAAAAGTAGGAAATTAAGAACGTTGGAAATTAGTCAATTAACTTTAAGACATGACCAGGCAACTGTTGGCTGTGAACCCAGAACCGAAAGCAAGCCCAAGAAATCAATTTTATCATAATAAATTATTTTTTGAATTTCACATTTTTTATGCTCATAACTTATGAAATTGATAGTCCATCAAACAAATTCTTAAGGTATTGTTTTTTTAATATATATTAGGGTGAGAAGGAGATTTAACCCTTTAATAATTAAAAAACGGCTATAACTGTTTAAGATATAAAAATAGACATCATAATTTTCTAAATTATTTATGAATTTTTAAAAACTTACCAATCATTGATCAAATTTAATAAATAGTAATTTTTCTATACAAAAAACGTTGATTGATGTAATTGATGATTGACTTAGAAATTAATTGATAACAATATCCGTAAATCACTCATCAACAAGCTCTATAATTTAACATATTCATAATTTTTCTTTAAATTGATATTTTTATCCAATCTTATCACATTTTCCACCACCCCATAAAATGATATTCGAAACATATCGGCTATCGAGAGCCCATTAAGACCTTTGATTCTCACATTGTTGGGCCCAAAAGAAAGAGGTCAGCTTATGGGCTTCAATGAGTAGGAGGCCATGGCCCAATGAAACTGCCAAGTACCATAAAATAGGACTTCGAGCTTTAAATCTGCACGTTTTGTATTGGAAAAAAAAAACATATTGTTGAAAGAGAAAATAAGAATACATCCTTTTCCAAGACCGTAATAATTAAAATATATATATACACAATTTCACATGTTTTTTGTTTTGAGAAATGCCTTGTCTACAATTTTAGGAACACATTAAACTCACTATGTTATTTATTGAACTATTTAGTAAACATTATTAGGAGACCAGAGAAAGAGAGAGATTTGTATTTTATAATAAGGTTTTAGTACAATCCATTTTCAAAATCGTTCAATTTCTCTACATCACACTCTAATTTTAAACTATTGTCTAATTTAATATTGGTTCATGCATCCCCTTTAATTATTTCAAATCATCTAGAGCATTACCTCTTTGGATTTATTCTAAATAATAATTCCATCTAGGATTTTTCCTTTCCTTTTTGATTAAGTATGAGTGGTGGTATAAGGGGTTGTTCAAAACTCTTACTACATAACACTAAGATAAAATTATTCGCTATGTCGACTTGATCACCCAATAAATAAAGATGCTTGTAACTTATTTGAATACAGTTCATTTGGTTAGACATTGATACTCACTCTCATAAGATTTAATGTTCAAATCTTCAATCTATCTTATTTGTTATAACATTTAAAAGAAAATGGCCATAGTGCTAATTTCCCAATATGAATTTCACTTTCAAAAACTTTTTGAGGTTACTTTCTCTTGAGGCTTGACCAAGACACCATTTTACAAGAGAGAGAGAGAGAAAAAGGCATATATTTAATTTAACAGTGGTTCTTTTTGTAATTTTAGATGGAAAAAAGCAATAAACTTTATTAATAGTATTTTATTATAAATTCAAATCATCTTTAATAAAGTAAATTTGTATGGTTATGTCCAAGTCCAAAAAGCTCTAATTAAAGGGGTTCAACAATCGTTATCTGATAACGACCACTTTAATTAGGGTTTAATTAAGGGCTAAAACATTAAGTGCCGCCAAATCATGACACGTGGACGAATAATATAAAGACGAGATGGTATTGCCCCCCCACCCCCCAAGTAAAAATTATCTACAAGAACAGCCATAGAATTTATCGTATTTTACAAAAGCCCCGCCCCAAGGCCAATAATTAATTTTTCCACTCAATTGTGATTGGCTTTTATTTATTTTTTTCTTCCCCGACCGTGGGACCCACACTTTGTGGATTTACACGCTTAATGGCTAGAGAGACCGGTTTCGATTGGGTTTTGTGGGGACCACACGAAAAGATAACATCCTCGAAAACGCCGAATCTTGAGGTGGGACCCGCAGATACGACATCATGCGCGAGTTTCGACGCGTGTTGGAGCCGACGCCAACCTGGTGGAACCCACAAAGGGGACAAGTATGTGGTTCACGATGACACGTGTATAGTGCCGTCGTACGTTGTGGGGCCACGGCTTTGTGTAAAAAGTCCATCGCGGTTTGCTAAAAAGTCGTACGGAACGTTGCGTGTAGGGAGTCACGTGAGTGTGTGTCTTAGGCTAGGCCTACTTTTGCATTTTTAGTTTTACAAAATTTCTAAATGTAATGTTTTCTTAAGATTAGTAAACGATTGATTAATAATGTAGGGTAATTAGTACATGCGAATGAGATAAGTATATGTATGGTAATAGATAATTATCTTTCATTATTTTTGTTGAATTTAATTACACTAACCACAAATTATTATTTTTTTAGTTATTGGGTGTTTGGTTGAAAGTTTGGGATTCACATATTCTCAAACTTCTTAATCAATGATTACTATTTATATTGAGATCTTAAATCTACCATAATTTAAAAAATAAAAACTCACCATAAACTTCTTAATCTATGATTACTATTTATATTGAGATCTTAAATCTACCATAATTTAAAAAATAAAAACTCACCATAAACTTCTTAATCTATGATTACTATTTATATTGAGATCTTAAATCTACCATAATTTAAAAAATAAAAACTTACCATAAATAAATATTAAATATTGTTTCTTTTAATTTTAATTATTTTTTTAAAAAATTATTTATAATTTTATTATAAAATGATTTTTTAGTATAATATTTTTGTAAAATTTAATTAATTAATTATTTTTATTTTTAAAATATAATAAGTTAATTAAATTAAAAAAAAAAAATCAAACCACTTTTCATATTTTAATTTCTGTTATTAAATACAAGTTTCTTATTTCCAAATATCTCATTCTGATAAAGGGTTGTTTTATTTTTATTTTTTTAAATTAAGGTCTTGATTTGTGTCTATCACTATAAATGTGGAGATAATTAAAGTAATTCTTTAATTACACATGCCATGAAGGAAAGGAAGGGTAAAAACTTTTCTTTGTGATGGAAAAAGGCTCTTGTATTCTTCAAAGTGAGAGATCATATGGTTGAAAAGGTAGTTCTAATTAGTTTTCACTAATTAAAACGAGGTTATTATGTGTAATTTTTTTTAAAAATAATTTATATTATATGAAGGGTCTGTTTGGTATAATTTCTCCTAAAAATGTTTTGATTTAAACATTTTAAAGAAATATTAATTAAGTGTTTCATCTAAAAACACTTGAATGAAGTATTTTAAGTGGAATACTTGTTTATAAATATTTTTGTAAGAATCACAAATCAAGTATTTTTAAGGGAAATTGTACCAAATGGATTGTAAATTAAGCCTAGATTTCAATGCTTTGAGCAATTGATCAGAAACTTGCAAACAATGAAAGATGGAACTTTGAAATCAAGTTAGTCCAAGTCCAATCTTAGATAATCGCTATGTTTAATTGACTTGATAAATAATTGCTACCCTCCCCCATCCAATATAATTACAATAATAGCCATGATGGATAGCTTCGGATAAAATCGTATAATTTCATTAACCATACCAAACATAATACAATCTTAATTTACCTCATAATTTTCTAACTAGACTTGCCGAGTCTTCTTCATCATAAATTTATTTAATGAATATCGTGACTGTTTTTTAAAGCACGTGGTGGATATATATACACTTTTAAGTTAGGAAATTGATCGAGAGATATACTATGGTCCAACTCCAACATGACCTATGATGTTGCTAGATAGCCTTCAATTTATACGACACCTTCCTTTGAACTCTCATCTACCACTCCAAGGACGACCAAATACATCCATTCACTTATACCAATTTTCCCTCCTTTCTTTTTTAGATAATCGATAAATGTCGGAGGAGTTTTTTAAAAAGTAAAAACTCCCACCCTCAAAATTATAAACTCTATCAAATCTATTTTATATCAATATCTTAATTTAATCATATATTGATATGTTTTTAAAAGGGAGTTTAAAATACAACATCGATAAGAAGTTGACGTAGAATATGTGTTTTTTTAAAGTGCAATTAAAATCTAATTAATTAAAAAGTTGAGGCAGAACAAGATGGAGTGTGATGGTTAATTGGAGTCAAGTCCATTAACAATTATTTTACCCACAAATGAATAAAAGAAGAAAAAAAATATAAAGGATAATGTTTTTAGCTTGTATATTAAGAAAATAATAGTTTTATAAGTTTTAAGTCTTTTTAAGCTGGCCAACAAGAGCATAGCTCAATCGGTTAGACACATACTCTCTTCCACTTAAGCTAGTAACTTTTTTGAAAAATCGACTTTACAATTTCACGTAGTTCTCACCTATTATTTTCTTTATTTTGGGTCTTTGTAGGCCACACTCACACCAACCTAAAAAAAATAAAAAAGATAAACTCGCTATTTGGGATTGAAGAAGAAAGATAGCAATTATTAGTTTTGGTTTCCTTCTTCTTAACACTATGGACTGGTTTTCTCTTGAATATTGTACAAAATATAGAGTGTTCATTCATTTCTTTCAACCCATGGTTTTGACTTTTTGAGTTTTCAATTGTTAAGTGAAGGAAGATCATTAATGATTTCATTGGAATAATTTTTTTTTAAAGTTAAATCCAAAAATAAATCTACAAAATATCATATCCAACGCGATTAATATCATATCGATAAAGAAAAATATGTATAATAAGATATCTTAATGTCTCAAAATTCAAATCACGAATAATAAGAGTGATGACTATATCTTGGCAATAAAATTTCATGTGAATTTCACAAATAAGTTATAAAATCAAACTTTGTTTTCCAAGTAAAATATTTGAAACAAGAAAATAAGAATTGGAATTTAGATTAATTTCTAAAATAAAAGATTAGATGGAAAAGAAAACAAAAGGGGTTAAGAAGACAAGGTGGGGGTGGGGTAGAGGGGAAAGCCATTATAGGCACTATGAAAAAGGGCAAGAGAAAGTGGGGGAGTGCCTTTAATTGTACCTAATAGAGCAAACTGTGTGTGTATTTTAAGTAGGAGAGAGAGAGGAGTGGCCACCACTTTTTTAATGAACTTTTCAAACTAGTGGCTATTTTACGTGTTATGTGGGGGTCTAATGTCTATCGAGTGTGTGAAAGTATGAAGAGGAAGCTAAGGGTGAAATGTGTTTACAGGAAATATTCGGTACTAATCGGTCGGAGAAGTTATTACGTCGATATTTTTATATGATAAAATATATAATTTTTCTTTTGAGATAATACATCAAATTAGAAGAGATGAGACTTGAAGTTTCGACTTCATAGGAAGAGAATTGGTACTTAACTAGATAAAACATACAACTAAGACTCATGTATTTAAGGAAAAAAAATCATATCTATACCACCTACTAGTATGTATTATTTTATAAGAATGAGATATGTAAAAACTACTCAAGTATTATCTTGTATACATTAAGAGGTTAAATCAACTTTGACTTATGAGTTTGAATAAAGGGTTTGGAATATATAAATCTAACGCGCGTTTATCTTTTGATTTAGTAACGTTTGTATATGGTGGGTTATCTAAGCTCATATTTTTAACAAATTGAATCATTTTTCTTAATTTCAACCTAATTTAAATGGATAAAAATTTAAAATTCTATATAATCTAATTACATGGCTTAACAAATTCAATCTTAATAAATCCGTTTAAACCCACACACACACCCAAGCAAAGTTTGCATCAAAATATAGCTAGCGGAGCTTCCCATAAAGAAAATGACACATAAATTTGAGACCCAAAGTTTGCAGCGATTAAATTAAACTAATCTATTGTGGTCCAAAAAATGTCATCATAACCACTGTCTTGTTAGGCCGTCTTGTCTGATAGATCAAGTTGCTTTCCTTTTAACTATTAAATATCTATATACATTCCATCAAAAAAAAAAAAAAATCTAAATACATACCTAATATATTGTTTTAATGTTGTTTTGTTTTCTATATACTTTGCAACTTTAGAAACCTTCCTCGGTCAAATTGTGTAAAACATCATGTGTATAAGTTGTTTTATTCATAGTATTCAAAATTATCATCGATGTGACCGGATTATTGTTTCTAAATAAAGCAAAGGAATTTTTTTTCCTGACTCTCTTTAAAAGGATAGAAACCATTCTAAAATAATCATTCAAGAATTTATATATTTTTTTCCCTAGATGTACTTTAAAATAAAAGATTTCACTTTCCATTTATCTCTCAATGTAAATTTTATTATCCATTTATATAATACTACGTAAAAGAATTCTCTATACATTAAAAATAATGTTTGACGAAATTGATTCAAAAACTTTAGAAATTAGGATATTTTGCTAGGTAACATATAGTAGCATGGACCAAGGAGAGATAACCTAAATTTTGATTTTCAAAATTAAATGTGATAGTGTAAAGAAAAAAATATAGGAAAATTACAAAGGTTAGCAGATTTTGATGCAATATTTGTAAATTACTTAAAATTATTTATAAATTTAGCAATTGTTACTATGTTAATTAATGATTAACATTGATTAATGTGTGAATTATCAACAATTCACTCACTATAAAAATATGTAATTCAATACTAATCACTATTTATATAATTTAAAATATATTATATTTTTAAATATTTTTAAAACATAATAATTTTATATTCAAATTCTGCTAGATTTACCATCATCTCAAAATTATAACGAGGTTTCCTTGTGTTAGGCCAAAACTCTGGTTAAATTAAAGAGATGAAAATGAAAGCAATGGATTCCAAAGAATATAAAAGAGGGGGGCCTCCCATAGGCATAGCCATAGAGGTTGTTGAGTGAATTCAGTCTTTTGTGGACCATTTATGAATGATTGTCTCTGCCACTATCCACCAAAGTTAGATAACTACCGGCTTAAATGGATAAAAAAGGGTGTCAATTGTGGCCATTTTATACCTTCTTCAAGTCTCTTTCCATTTACCTTTTCGTTTTTTTTTTTTTGGTTTTGTTTTGTTTTGCATTTTACTAGTTTAATTAATCTTTTTTTCCCTCTTAATTTTATATATTTTTTTTGTAATTTTTTCTATTGATAATTATCATTTTATTTTATTTTTAATCAAATTCTTAGTGAAAAAAATAATATATAACTTGTCTCAAATAGTATAAATTTGCACACTAATTACTCAAATGACATAAACTTTTTAAAAAATATTCAAATAACATAATTATAGTTCAATAAATAATTGAATTATATTTTGTTGATTTTTATAGGAATTTTCAATGAATTTATTTGATTTTTGCTTTTTTAAGTTCAAGTTCAATAATTTATCAAACTATTTGATTATTTTTTATTATTATTTTCAATGAATTTATTGGTTTTTTTTTTTTACTTTTTAGTTAAATAAATTATTGAACTATAATTATGCTATTTGAGTAATTTTTTTAAAATTAATTAGTATGTAAAAATATGTTATTTAACTAATTGCCCCAAAATAGTATGTGAAAAAAAACATTTCAATTAGGTTGGGCATAGCATTAAAAAAGAAAGAAGTAAGTAAATTATTTCAAATAGTATATTTTTCATTTTAGATATGTTTTCATATATGTCACTATTTTTATTTTTTTACTTAAATATAATTTATTTTTTTAATATTCTCTATAGATAGTCTAAATTGATGGACTTAAACTCGATAAGATATTGAAAGATTCTACAGTTATGAAAGATCAATAGTTCATAAATTACAGATTTAATTGATTGATGCTCTAATTATTCAGCTTGAATTATGAAGAGAAATATCTCGAATGGAAAATTTGAGGCGCTTTGATCTAGAAAGCTGACAGATTATTCAAGACCAACATGTTTGTGACATTTGGCTATGATATGATATTATATTGAAGGAAAAAGATTTTTTAGCATATATTAAGAAATCAGCCGTCATTCACAGATTAAAAAACTTTGGGGTAATATCATATCATATGAACATGCTGTGTTTGTAGTTTTGGAACAGCCTTTAGATTTTCCGACCAGAATATTCCGTCCAATGGTATATAGATTTATCATCCTAAATTAAGAAGTTAAAATTAAGATTATTAAAAAAAAAAACCGACAGACAGAGAAATAATTATCTTTCAATATGTCCTTTTCAGTTAACTTTATTAATCTTCTTTTTATCTATAATCCAATCCTAATACAATAATTAAAGTTAATGCATAGTTGTCATCCTTATATAATTGTTTATTTATGTTTTAATAATTTTATATTAATAAACTATATGAGATGAAAGATATTGCACTTGTCACATCTTCTTTTTAAAGTCTTGAAAGAACCCAATAAAAAATACATACTTTTTTTAAACTAATGAAATTATTAAAATCCAATGAATTTGAAAGCTAAGATAATCATCAATAATTTTTGCTCCAAATATTAACAAGCATCAAAAGGGCTCCTTTTTCAATTTCAAGTTTAAGTATATTCTTTTAAAAAAAAATAATTCTATTTCAATTTTAATCGAAATCATACAATTTTTGATTTCTTATCAAATCCATGTTAAACTATAATTTAGTTCGATCGTAATTTTAATATTTTTAATTTGAAAATAAGTTTGTTGATTAGCTTTTTTATATGATTCATTGTTTGAATTTTTTGTTTTTTTATAAACTTAGTTAAATGCAAACAAATTTTCAATTTTTTTTTTCTGTGTGCATATTTTGAAACTTCTCATTCACAAAAGAGACCCATCTCTATTTAATTATTTATTTAGAGATAAGAGATAAATCTTTGTTGTCTCAAAACCTTACACCATATAATTTTCTAGGAGTTGTTGGTGGATGTCTCTGGCTTCTTTAGGAAGTTTTCATTCTCCATGGTTCAATATATAGGGCTTTGGGTAGAGACATTTATGAGAGTTTTGGGTATTATTAAAGTCTCAATTAAATAAAGAAAAATAACATTATAAATTTTGATTGATACATCTTCAATAATAAGAGACTTTTTCAATTAAAATTAATTCATAAGAACTTAGGTTTAAAATCAATAATATTATACCACTAAAGATTCTCTCTGCAAATATGTATGTCTATATAAAATAATTATAAATCTATAACTTTTCTACAAAACTTATTAGATATTGATTAACTTTGATAAATAGTAGCCGGTTCATATGATATAATTCATTATTTTATATAATTATTGATTGACTTAGATACCTATCTGTATCATATTTAAAATGATTTTTTTAAATCTATATATTTATATATTTATTGGTCTCAATTTACTAGATTTTATGCTTCATCCTAAATTAAAGTAGAAAAATTACCAAGCCGCCTAAAAGTATATAAAGAAGCTAAAATGGGAGAAAGGTATCGTAAGTCGTAACATAGTTGAGAGATTGATTATATAAATTAGCACAACTTCCCCCGTTGATATTGAAGTGTGCTTTGTTGGAGCAACCTCCATTTGAGGTTATTTCCATTTGAAAAAAAAAAAAACAAAACAATTTTACTCTTAAAATTTAGATATTATCAAATTCTAGTAATTTTAATAGTATACAATATAATTACTTATAAATTTAACTTTTCTTTAAATTAAAGAAAAATTAGATCATAAAACTATAAAAATAAGAAAATAAAATACCTGATAACACCGAAAGTTACTTGTAGGGGTGTTTAGTTGGAGAAAAGTGAAGTATATGAATTTATGACGTATGTGTTTAGATTATATATGAGAATGAATAGTAAAAAATGTCATGAATGTGTAAAAATAAATACAAAATCAAATAAAAAAACATGAAAAAATGATATCAATATTCATAAAAACAAAATAAACAAGAAACAAACCTAGGGCTGAGTTTTGTAAAATCTTTCTCATACAAATTTCCCTCAAAACAAAACATCAATTATTATTTTTTTTATCTTAAAATTACCGATATTGTAATTATTACTGATGGAAGTAGGAGGGTTAGTAGCTAGCGACTGGATGACATAGAGTTGATGTAATTAGAAATCAAAATACCTTTTAAAAAATTCACGTTTTCACTATTGAAGAATAGTCTTTGTCGGATTTAGATAAAATTAAAAAAAACAAAACAAAAATCATGAAAACCATTGGGTCTGAATGGAAGAAGATAATGAGAAATAATATATCAACAAATAAATATAATTAACACAGAGATCGAGAGAGAGAGTGGACACCTGGGGCTGGGCTGGTGGGATGGGCAAAAGGGTACTTTTTACAAAGTCCAAGGCTGAGTCAAATCCCTATAGAATCTAATTATAATGCCCTCTCAAACAAAACAACTAGCTTTTTTACTGCCTACTTCACCTTTTCTCTCTCTGCCTTAGATTTTGTTTGATAGAAATATTGTTACATCTTTCTTTCAATCACCTTTTTTTTTTAATTCGTACTATTTCATCCATGTTAAATTTCATAACCAGTACAATTTTAGAATCTCAACTGACCAAAAAAAAAAAAAAAAACAGTACTACTCCTACCTTTTTTTTTTAATTTTCTCTCTCTCTCTTAGATTGGAGAAAGAAAAAAAAAAACATTCTTGGTTTGGGTTTCGGTTTTGTTAAATTCTACTGTGTTAATTAATGATTAACAGTGATTAATATGTTTATCATTGATAAACTTATTATATGCAATTCAGTGTTTATCGTTGATACATCAAATCAAAATTGACTAAAAATAATTGCTAAATTTACAAATGTGACAAAATAATTAAAAAAATATTTTAGTTTTAAATTATAAAAATAAAAAACATAAAGGTAAGAAGACTATTAAACGGATGTTAATGGTTAACGTACAATAGTGGTAGGTTGTGACTTTATAAGAAGGCTTTTGGATCGGCTGTTTCCAGTGGTATATCTCAAGGCCACCTCTCTATCTTGTATCCAAACCACATAAAATATAATTAATAAAAAATATATATTAAAAAAAAAAGAGTGAAAGGGATATTTTAAAGTTGCTTTAAAGGGCCAAAGAGGACCTGCCAAGCCAAGGACCTCACTCTTTTTTCTTTTTTCTTTTTTATCTCCATCATTAAGCCTTCAGTGGAAATTGACATTTCCTCGTTCCTCTACTATTGCTGCTTTCCCCTCTTGACCCTTTACATCATTCATTTCTCTCTTCTCAATACCCCATTTCTAATTAATATTTTCCAATTCAATGATAAACTATAATATGTCTAAATATATTAATGAGATTCATATACATAACTGCCGGGTGAGTAACTTTCTGATGTAGTTTATCAAATAATAGAAATTAACGTAAGTAGGGTTCGATATAGGTATAGTATAAATGAACCGTTCAAAATTAGACACATATCAAGGTGAGAGTTTCGGTGAGGGAGCAAGTATCAATCCCAATTTAATTCCAAAATACTTTTACAACAAACGTGCTAGCATCAAATCAAGTGAGAAATTGATTGAAGTTGAGAGAAAATTAAATAAATAAAATTATATTAAACTCTCAAGTTATTATCTTAATTTTCTAAAAGATGCAAAAATAAAAAACTTTAGACAACAAAGATAAAATAATGAATACAGTATCGTGGGGACAATAAAAAGAGCCCCAAAGAAGTATCTGTCTTTAAAAAATAAAAAATAAATAAAGAAAAAGAAGTATAAAAAGTAATCATTTTCATGAGAAGGAGAAAAGAAAAGGGAATTGCAGAGACTGAGTCTAAGTCTGACAAGAAGAAGTAATATAGGCAGGGAAGGCAGCAAAATCCTTAATTTTTCCAAAGGCTAAGGAAAGATTTTGTGTGTGTTTTTCCATGGTAGGCACTTGACAATATTATTTTACAAGATTGACTGACAGCCATGTTCTCATATTTTTCCATTATTGGAAAATTTAGTACTCTGAAACAAATTCCCCAATCTCTCAAACCACTTTTTTTTTTTTTTTTTAAATTTTTTATTCTTCAAAATTCTGAATTTCCCTTTCTTTTTTCTCTGTCTATATATAATCAAATAACATTAAACTACATACTCTTCTTCTTCTCTCTCAGATTCCCTTTTTTTTCTTTTTCTTTTAATTCTTCATGTTGTGATTTATAGACTGATTGATGATAAATTGTTTTTATTGATGGGATTTTTCGGTTTTTTAGTTGCCGTACAGAAACTGATGAAAATCTCTGCAAAAACAAGATAGAAAAGTAATTACTTTGAAAACGATGGCTACGTACTTTCATGGTGGTTCAGAAATCCAAGCTAATTCTGATGGAATTCATACTCTTTATCTTATGAACCCAAATTATGTACCATTCTCTGACACCCATCATCATCATCAATCTCCTTCTCCTCCTCCTCATCCTACTCATCCTCATAATATGCTCTTCCTTAACCCCGCCGGCAACGCGCTTAATCCCGCTTCTCTTTCGCACGCCCCGCCTTCTAACAACCACTTCGTCGGCATCCCGCTTCCTTCTAGCATTGGATTCACTAATCTCAACGACCCTAATCGCTTGAATAATTCTCACCATGAGATCTCTACCCTTCATGGTATGCCTATGTCCATGTCCAATCCTCGCCTTCACTACAACCTTTGGCCTCCTCCTCCTCCTTCTGATCCTACCGGGATTTCCTCCGTGTCTGCTACTACTGAGTCCACCGACATGGGGTTCCGTCGCCTTCCCGTTGTGTCGCCGACACAACAAGGTGGTTTGTCGTTGAGTCTCTCGTCACAGCAATCGCTCTACCGACCGTCGTTGTCTTCTGAGCAAGAAATTCAAGTTCAGGCGATATCGCCGACGAGCTGCGACGATGTTCGGGTTTCGGGAAATTCTCCAACGTCGGTATCGGTGTCGGTGGTGTCGAGTGGAATAACCGGGGTCCAAAGTGTTATATTGGGGTCCAAGTACTTAAAAGCAACACAAGAATTATTGGATGAAGTGGTTAATGTGAGCAAAGGGAACAGACTTGACACAGCTGATGGTACAAAGGAGAAGATGAGGATGAAGAAGGAATCGACCGCGGCGATCGGAGATGCATCGGGGGAAGGCGAAAGTGGCAGCGCCAAGTCAGCTGCTGAGCTTAGTACTGCACAAAGACAGGAGCTTCAGATGAAAAAGGCTAAGCTTATTGGCATGCTTGATGAGGTATATATATAAAAAAACATTTTTCCTTCCATTTTACGACTTCATTCAATTCATTTTGTGTGATTAATTTGAAATTTGGGTCCAATTCTTGATCATGTTCTTGTTGGGGAAGATCCAAATTTCATAACCTTGATATGGTACCAAATTAATTAATTTAAGAGAGAGAGTAAAAAAAAAGTAAAATAAAGATGGGGAAATGTTGATTTGGTTTTTGGTGGGTCATATATCAATTATCAAGTTCAAAAAAAGCAATCTAATTTTGCATCTCATCCATTTATTTTACTTTTTTTTTTTTTACACCAAATTCAATCAACCCAAAAAAAAAAAAACACATGTGACTAAACTTTTTGATAATTTTAAGGTGGAGCAAAAATATAGACAATATCACCAACAAATGCAAGGAGTAGTATGTTCATTTGAGCAAGCAGCAGGTTTAGGTTCAGCAAAATCATATGCTTCACTTGCTCTTCAAACAATATCAAAGCAATTTCGTTGCTTAAAAGATGCAATTTGTGGACAAATCAAAGCCACAGGAAAAAGCTTAGGGGAAGATGATTCTTTAACTGCCAAAGTTGAAGGCTCTAGATTAAGATATGTTGATCATCAGCTTAGACAGCAAAGAGCATTACAACAACTTGGAATGATTCAACATAATACTTGGAGACCCCAACGAGGCTTGCCTGAACGCGCTGTTTCCGTTCTTCGCGCTTGGCTCTTCGAGCATTTCCTTCATCCGTAAGTATTACGACTATATATGTATCATTGATTTTTATCGTACTATTAATCGTATACATATTATTGATTAATCTATTCAACTGGGGTTTGATATCCAGATATCCAAAGGATTCTGATAAGATTATTCTCGCGAAACAAACCGGACTTACTAGGAGCCAAGTATGTATGTCAACTTTTTTTTTTTGGTTGGGTTTCTGCATGATTCATGATAAAATATTTTGTTTAAAATTGTTACCATAACTGATTTGCAAAGATGTTCATATTAATATAATACTATCTAGTTTAGACCTAAATTTCATTGATTCTAATTAACACTATATATTGGTTTTACGTACCTTGTAAAAAGATCCCACGTTGGAAAGACGGCAAACCTTAACTATGTTTATAAGACTATGAGTTACTTTCTCTTATTGCGACGATGATTTTGATGACGTTGTATCTTATTTACAGGTGTCAAACTGGTTTATAAATGCAAGAGTTCGTCTTTGGAAGCCAATGGTTGAAGAAATGTACTTAGAAGAAATCAAAGATCAAGAACAAAACGGCATTAACCCTGAAGACAATAGAAACAAGAACGAACCTAATAACAAGCATCTTCATGGAGGATTAACATCACCAAAAGAGAATGCGCAAGCCATCAAAATGAATCATCACATTGATCCAGCTAGATCCAGGACAGAAAACTTGATGATCAACAATCAAAACCTAACTGATCATATCTCCAATTCTTCCATATCATCTTCTTCAATGTTAGGATCTCATTCGGGCTTCAACCTCATTCGACCGTCATCGGATCACATGCTCGGAAGTCCTAAGAAACCGAGGAACAACCTAGAGTTTTCAAGAGAGAGACAAGATGAAGAACATGAGTATTCATTAATGAACAACAACAACAACAACACAAGCAATGAAAGTAATGGTGGAGGATTTGGCAGTTACCCAAATATTGGTGAAATGGGAAGGTTCAATCCTGAGTTATTGACACCAAGATTTCATGGAAATGGTGTTTCTCTCACTCTTGGACTTCCACATTCAGATCATAATCTCTCTCTTTCAGGAACACAGCAAAACTTTCTCTCCAATCAAAATGTTCAATTAAGAAGGAGATTTGAAATGGGAAATGGTGGAGGAGGAGGAGGAGCTGCCCAATTATTGCCTGATTTTGTGACATGAGGAAAACTTGGGTTTGAATTTTAGTCCTTGGGAAAAGTACAAGGATAATAAAGGAAAAAGAAAAAAAGAAAAAGACATGTTGGTATATATTATAGGACCATATATATACTTTAAAATTTGTAAGAGAAAAACTTGATGCTATTCAATTAGCTTTTTTTCTTAGTTTTTGGGAACTTAAATTTGTATTATAACTCTTGACAAAACACCATTCCAGCAATAAGTAGAGATTGGAGAAGAACATTACTAGTGTGAAAATTATTTAGTTATTATTTTGTTATACATGCTAAAAATATATCTTCAAGCTAATCTATATTTGTTTTTAATGTTTTTTTGGAAAGAGAGGAAGAAGTATTATTTATGCATATTTTATATATAAAACCATGCACGTACATGCCGAAAGTAATTTATGTGATCATGATAATGTAATGAACTAATTTTAAGAGAGAATATATGATGCTTCTTTTAATGTTTTGCACAATGATAATTAAGCTAATAATTACAGATGAGATTTGACACTTGATTGAATAAATTACATGTTTAGAGAGATTTTTTAATTAAGTAAAAGAGATTTTATTTTTATATAAAATTCAAGGTAGAGAACTCGAATCTTCAATAGTTATTTAAAATCTAATTAGGTCTTTACAAATTGATCAAAAATAATTTTTTTAAAAAAATTTAATATATACATTATTTTTGGATCTCATGTAAGTGCCTATAAATATCTCTTCCCACCAACAACAATCTAAGACCTTTTCTCTAATTTTTAGTGGAGTTTTAAGTTTACCTTTTCCATATATAGGTTTGATAAATTGTTATTTAATGTACAAGCCAAAAGAAACCATGCTTTGTTGTTTAATTATCAGATCGTTTAAAGGTACTTAATTAATAAAATAGACTCTAGTTACATAACTAGAGGTTTATAAGCTTAAAAAAAAGTGTTTGTTGAGAATATATAAATATTTAAATTTGTCTTATCTCAACAGCTTAAAGTTTTTTTAAACTGTTGATGATTTAATATGGGATCAAAATAAGAGATTCTGAATTTAAACCCACGATTAATTTTACCCAAAAATAAAAAATCAAAGCCAGAAATCAACATTTCAACCTAATTAATAGCGAGAAATCAACATTTTTTCAACCTAATTCTTTAGGGTTTTTTTCCAATGAAAATTTCAATTTCATTTATTACTTTATTAGCTTCTCTAACATTAGGTTTATTCAACCATTATAAATTATCTTCATAAAAATGGGGTTGAGATATTTTTCCACGTACGTATGGCAAGCCTTGCATGAGGTATTCAAATCGTAGAGCTTCAATAAGGAAAAAAAAACAATGGGAAAACAAATGAAAAAAAGGATATACATATCAAACAAATTACAATGGTTTAAGCCGACAAAAAAAGAAAAGAAAAAAAGAAGAAGACATAGAAAGACCCCAAGAGTCTAATCAAAGCAATCTAATCAAATTAATCAAAAGGATAATGATGCAGTTAATCATAATTAATGGAGAGAAAACATGATTGATTGAGTGTTTAAACCAAACAAACAAAGAGACAGAGAGAGAGAAATAAATAAATAACAATGAATGTTACAATATAATTAAATGTGAGTTTAAAGTCCAGGCTTGAATTTGGTGATATGACTGGTTTCCAATTCCAAACAAATTCCATTGAATTTTTGTGTCCTCTGTCTGTTTCTATGCCATGTTAGTAAAAGACATTATCACATGGGGAGGGACACACTTTGCTCTTCTTCTTCTACCAAACGAAAAACTGTTCCTTTTGATTAGGTCTACCATAACCTTAAAAGGGCCTTCTTTTATGGGCTATTCTCAAACCTTGAAATGCTGGGCTTCCTTATCTGGGCCTCATTCTTGATGGGCTTCAATTTGGAGGTTGAGAAAGTAATGTAAATAGACTTGGCCCATTCTTCACTACTTACAAAAATAGTAATGGACTTTTCAAGAAAACCGATTTTGAAACATATTTATCATAGGGGTCGGTGTGGGAATGATGAAACCTGATTGAAATTTTATGATTCACCTTTCATCAACGTTTTTACTGATAAAAAAATGGTTGTTTATTTGATTTTTTTTTCCTTCAAATTTTGTTCTTTAAATATATAATCATGAAAAAGGTTATGATTATAAATTTTCAATTATTAAAAGCTTTTTTTTATTGTTTTAAATAAATGACCGTTTCTTATCAGTGATTGATGATGTTTAGTGTAAATCAATAAACAAACTCAACTAATATGTTAACAATTAAATTGTTTTTGGTCTTTTTTTTTTTATCGTTAGGGGGGTTGAGCCTTTTATTTTCTTATTTTCAATCCTTATATGAGCTAGCTCTAACCACCCATAATAATTTAGATGTTTAATTTATGGAATATTGGTCTGTTAGAAACTATATAAATGAAAATTCGTATCTTATATTAATTTAATATTATGTTGTATAACAACTCAACTGCAAACATGATGAATTGAATCTTATAGAGACAGTTGAGTTGACAAAAATAAATTGTTTTGACGTACTCGTTATTGGTTTGAAATTGAATCTCTCACCCTTAATTTCCATTGAAAAGAAAAAAAAACCCCTATTAAAACCCAAGATTATTAAATATCAAACAATTATCAATAGATCACTGAAATTAAGTACCTGTTTAGGATAAATTTTGAAAGGTTTTAAAAGTGTTTTTATAACTATTAAAAAACATTTTAAACACTTTCAAAAGTTATCCAAACGACTCTAAGTAGACATGAAAAAGAAGATAATTGTACAAAAAAAATTACAAATCTCTCTTAAAGCCAACTTGTTCGAATCCCATTTGGACCACTTTTACAATTCCACCTGAATAATAGCAGCAAATTTTGCTTCTTATCCATAATCTATATTCAAAACAATTCCTCTAACAAAAAAGTTTCTAAAAAGGGAAAAAAAATCCATCATGAATCAAGAAGATGGATAAGCAGACAACAAATGAGGAGGAAGACAAGAAGAATTATTCCAAACCCTAGAATGCAATTTAAGAATGTCCCTTGCTCTCTCCCTTGTCTTCAAACAACAATCCATTTGCAAAACCAAACACAATTTCATCACTACCCCTACTTCCATCATTTCCTTTACCACTTTCTTTGTTCCTGAAAACCTACTTATCCATGACAATATTCTTACTGCTTTATCACTTCCCATTTCTGAAACCCTAAGTATTTTCTTTGACACTATTGCTATTCCTCCTCCATGCTCTATCAACTTCTCTCTTCCTTCTGCACATCCACATACCTGTTCCAATACCATTAATGCTAGCTCTGATCTTCTCTTTTCTGTCGAGTTTAATAGAAGCTCGATCATCGCCGATACTGCTCCTCCTTCTACTGCTTTTATTCTGTTTCTTCCCCATGGATTTATCTCTATTAGAAGCTTTAATGCTGCTTTTATTGCTTGGTTTGATATTTGGTCTTCTATTACTCTTACTATCTCCTTCACGAGCTCTCGCTCGATGTTGATCATCGCTATCGGATCGGATATTTCCATGATTGACTTTAGTAGCATGATTGAGTAAGCTCTGGATTGGTAGTTTCCTCTTTGGAGGATGAAAGTTAGAGACTTTATAAACTGAGAATCACCAATGACAAGATTCTTGAGATGGGTGTTGGAGGGTTTGAGGAGGAAGAGAATTTCAACTGCTGTTTCGGTCGAATTAATGTCGTCGTTTTTAATCACGGAGACGAGGAATTCGAGAACTCCATCAGCATCGGCGACGAGGGTCCGGTTTCTTTCACTCTCTAAAGCAATGGATTTGAGTCTAAGGAGGGATTTAAGCTTAAAGTTAGGGAATTTCTTGGCCTCATTGAGGATTTTCACGACTTGGGTTTTGTCAATCGGTAGCTTTGGAGTTGGAATTCTTTCAACTCCATGAGAAGCATTGAGAATACACCAAGCTTGAATCAATCGACGGAGAGTGTGGTTCGGGGTTAGATCGGTTTCGGTTTCGGTTTGGGACAAGGATTGTTTAGTAATGGGACAAGTTTGTTTCTTGTAAGAAAAGAACCATTGTTCAATATTGACACGATCATAAGTGATGCCAGTTGAAATAGTAACTGGATCTCTCATAAGTTGTAAAGAAATTGGACAAAGAAAATAAGAAGGAATTTCAATACCATTTTCTTCCATCTTCAATTCCAGAGCTTCAGAATTAGATCTCTCAATTAAAAGATCCAACATTTTAAGAGATGGATAAGGAAAAGTTTTGAGTTAAAAAAAAAAAAAAGAAGATGATGAAATCTTGGAGTTTGTAGTTGAGAAAGAGGAAACTGGTTTTTAAATATTTGTGATGATAACGAGAAGTCAACACACGGAATTTCGAGAGAGATTGAAAGTCAAAACAAAACACGCAAATTTGTGAACGTTGAGTTTGGGGGGGAAGAAGGCCAGCTTTCGTATAAGCGGATATAATAAAGTCATTTTCATAAATATATGAATTGATAAAGTATATACTCTTTTTCATTTGACTTTTAAAGTTTTAATTTCATGGTTAATGTATCAATCAATATCTTTTTTTTTTTAATTAAATTTTTATCTAGTAATTTGGTTGAAAATTTTGTATTCATATGAATTATGATGGGTGTGGAAACTATATTATTTTTAATAGGTTTATCAGTTTTAAAGGTTAATTATCTTTTGAAAAACAGAAATGAAATTGGTATACTTTTTTAGTTGAATTTTCCCATAAAACACATGAAAAACCTACTCTAAACGGAATTATTAAATTGCTCAAAACTCATTAAGTAAATCATCGAATGCCTAGCCTAAAGTATAAAAACACTATTAGATCAACAGTTACCTAAATCAAACAGTATAAGACAATTCAAACTTGACACCAAAATACTTAAATGTAGCCATAAAAATATTAACACGAGTATAAAAATTTATTTCTTTAGAGATTACTCTATTTAAAATCAAAACACTCATGTCTAACTATAAATCTCTAAAAATGATATATAGGATATAAATTGAATCATTTATTAAATTTTATGGTGTAAGTTTAACAAAACTTACTAAAGTTAAAGAGTTTAAATTGATCCAATCAAAAATCCAGGGTTTAAATTATCATATCATACAAAGTTCAGGGGTGTAAATTGATTTTTTTTCCTTCTAATATTATATTACAAATTTGTATAAAATTTTAATAATGTTATTAAGAAAGGGATTTATTGAAAAATGACGAAGTTGAAATTTTAGAAACGAGAAGGATTAAGTTAAACAATGTTATATACTTCAAGAGATATACTACTTCATTTTGGAAGAAACAGAGACCTGATTTCGAAAATCATTTTGACCAAACTCATTTTCCTTTCATTAAATTTTTTTCCTATTAATTTTAAATTAAATATTTAATTCAAGTTTATCATCACAATGAAGTCTTCGTAGATGTTATGTAGATTAAATCATGTAGCTATCCCAAAAACATAGTTAGGTAAGACCACTCTCATTCATTATTATTAGGTATATATCAAATTAATTATACTCTCTTTTGTTAAAATTATAATTAATACTTTGAATTGAAAACGCCATATTTTATTTTAAGAATAGTCTTTTAATAAAAAAAAAATATTTAAAATTAACAACACGAGCATAGCTCAAGTGGTTAAACACATGCTCTCTTCTCATGAAATCGAAGATTCGAGTCTGCCCTTCCTCAATTTAATGGAATATTTATAAAAAATTGATACTAATATAAAAATAATAAGTAATCATGTAAAATAATGAGTCAGCTCCATATTAATTGTTATTAATTAAGGGATAAATTTTTTCACTCAAATACAATATTATGAAAAGAAAAATTGATACACGTATTAGAAATTATTTCCCTTTTAATTAAACGTTTTTTTTTTTTTTTTGGGGAAAAAAATTAAAAGTCTTTGATTATTTGCTAAATTATTCATTTAGTAAGATAAGTAAATGAAATGATAAATTTATAGTGTCAAAAATGATGTCTAGAGCTGCATGGCTGGCGCCGACAGCTTCTGATGCGTGTCATGGCGCTATAATTCACCCACGCATTTCACGGCTCTTGCATTTAATTCTATTTCTCTAATCCCAAATTTTGCATTAATTTGGTCAATGAAAACGACCATTAATTGTGAGTTCCCAATCTCCATAACTTAAAGAGTATTTTAGGGTTTTATTTCTACTTTCGATGTTTAATTAATAAATTTTTTCAATTTAAATCTGGTATTTTATTTTTATTTATTTATTAAACGACTTATATACTAATAATTTTAAAAATACAAAACTCGGGTAATGTTTGATAACAAGTTTGTTTTTGAAGTTTAAGCTTGTCCCTAACTATTTTTTCTGAGCCTATAAAAAAAAAACTATGTTTTCTGACATTTTAATTATTTTTTAAATCTTAATTAATTTTTTTATAAATAAAATTATTTTTAAAAAAATAAATTATTTTTAAAAAAATAAATTATTTTAAGACTCTAAAACGTTTTAGAAGAAAGACTACAAAAATAATAATAAAATTGTTAACAAACAAATTGTTTTAGAAATAGAAATGCTAAACTAATAATTATAATCATTATAAAACCAACCTTAAGATTTTCAAAAGTTACTCTTTTTAGTTCATATGATATTAAAAATGTTTTCATTATGTATTTATATAATAATTAATTAATAAAATAATCTTTAAAAATAAAATAGCTATCAAATAGGCTATTAAAAAGTTAATTTAATTTAATCCACTTGTACTTTTCACACTTGTTGGAACAATTTGATTTTGATTACTGATCTCAAAGGTTTTAAAAAAAGAAAATGAAATCATCAACTAAAATTAAATCATATTAATTAACGATCACTAGCCATTTATTTACTTTCAACTCTATAAATATAATTTATTCAACTAAAATTATAAATATTAGATAATTTAAATTATTAGGCTGTCTGTCGGTCCTCAGCTTTCACATTGTTATTCAAAGTCAGAGATAAAAATGAGATGAGAGAGCAACACCACAAATTCCTTATCCCAACCATACTCAAGAACTACACAGTTGATTTCATTCTTAAACATTGTATTTGTTCTTTTTTTTTCTAGGTAAGACTTTAGGTTCTAATTTATTTATTTATTTCATATCCACGAATTAATTCAAATTTTATTGTAATGATCTCTCAAATTTCAACACAACTTAAATCGAGTCTTTATAATTAAAATTTGAATAAAAAAATATGTTACTCTTTTTATTATAATTATGAATTTTTTATTTTAGTCTAATATTTAAAAAAAAAAAATATGTCCATTCATTAAATTAATTTAAGTTTTGAAGGTACAAACTGAATATATACATATATAATATTTTAAATATGAGCAATTAAAATAAAAATTTTAAAAATTAATATATCAAATTTGAAACGAGGTAAATTATATGAAGTAAATCAATATTTTAATCTAGATAGTATTCACATCATGATTTTTTCTTTTTTAATTTAGAAATATAATAATTATAATTTGGTGATCAAATTTGGACCTCAATATAAGTTTAATAACTAAACCTGATCATTTTGTAGAGATTAAATAAAGACTACAAATGAAGTTAGTGAAAACATATTTAGATTACTATATATTAGAAGTTATTTTCTCTTCCTATAATGTGATTTGCACTTTCACAATAAAACTAAATTCAATAATCATGTTATAAAATGATGAATTTGATATATTGTCTTTAATATATTTAAAAAAAGTTCAAATATCTACAAAATTAACTATTAAAAACAAGTAGAAAAATATTTTAATAGGGGTATTATTGTAATTACTATAGATCAATTAGTTAGTTAGTTAGAATTGATTAACTATCTATATAAACTCTTGTAAATTCATTTTACAAAATAATAACAAACATTCAGTTTCTTATCATGGTTTCAGAGGACTAACTCACGTTTTCCTTTTTCTTCTAGATTCTTCTTTTTCTTGTTTTTCTCCGTTCTTACTTTCTCCTTTCTTGAAGCTTTTCTATGGCGAAGAGTACTGATTCAACGGCACCACCAGTTTCTGCAACTTCAGATGCAAATCAAGCTTCAAATTCTTACTACCTCCATCATTCCGATGGTTCATCGGCTGTTCTCGTTTCTCCACCTCTCAATGGCGACAATTACCATTCCTGGTGTCGTTCAATGCGTCTTGCTCTTTCCGTTAAGAACAAGCTTTGCTTTGTGGATGGAACGCTTCCATGTCCGACTAAAGGAAATATGAAGGCTTCCTGGTTACGGATCAACGATGTGGTCGTTTCTTGGTTGTTTAATTCAATGACCAAAGATATTTCTGCTAGTCTCTTATATACAGATTTGGCTTCTGAAATTTGGAAGGATGTTCAAGAACGTTTTCAACAAGGAAATGGTCCGCGAATTTTTCAATTGCGTAGAGAATTGATGACCATATCTCAGGGAGATTTATCTGTCAGCGCATATTTTACCAAATTCAAGACAATTTGGCAGGAATTATTGGAATTTAGACCTAAATGTGTTTGTTCTTGTAGAGGATTGACAACATTGGACAAATATCATCAACGTGAATACACTCTTACATTTCTTATGGGATTGTCTGAATCGTATTCACAGATTTTATCTCAGATCCTTCTTATGGATCCAATTCCACCTATTAACAAGGCATTTGCACTCATTGTTCAAGAAGAACGACAGAGCACAATCAAACAGATTGTTCATACTCCTACTGCTGAACCAATGGCCTTTGCAGCACTTTCTTCTCAATCTAAGACCAATTCCATTGCTGGCAAAAATACATATCAGAGGAAGAATAGGCCAGTTTGCACTCATTGTTCTATCCCTGGTCACACTGTTGACAAGTGCTACAAGCTTCATGGTTATCCCCCAGGCTATAAAACTAAATCTCGTCCATCTACGGCAAATTCTGTTCTTCCTGCTGATTCTTCACTACCTCATATCACTCCTGATGGTTCAGTTTCTTTGAGTTTCGCACAATGCCAGCACCTAATGCAACTACTTTCAACACATTTAACTGCCACAAATGTGGATTCTTCTCCTGGAGCTTCTTCTTCTCATGTTGTAGGTACGTGTTCTTCCGTACGTATTCCTACCAAATATGATTCAAATCATATGTGGATATTGGATTCAGGGGCTTCTAATCATATTTGTTGCAACAAGAAGTTATTTTAGACTTTCACAGCAACAAACAATATTCATGTTTGTCTTCTTGATGGGCAGCGTATCAATGTGGCGGCAATTGGAGACATTATTCTTTCTAATTCTATCCAATTGAATAATGTCTTTTACATTCCTACTTTTGACTACAATTTGATCTCTGTTTCTCACATTTCACGGGATAATCAGCTTAAACTTACTTTTGATTCTGCTGTTTGTCTGATTCAGGACAAGTCCAATTGGAACCTGATTGGCAGGGGTGAACTCCACAGAGATCTTTATATTCTTCACACTGCTGCACCACCTCTTATCTGCTCTACAGTAACACAGACACCTTCTTTACAGACCTGGCATCATCGTTTGGGTCACATATCTTACAAGCATCTATCTTTCTTACAATTAGATACTGCTTTTAATAAAACCAAGCATTTGGATCCTTGTTCCATTTGCCCTCTAGCAAAGCAACGACGTCTTTCTTTTCCTGCAAATAACAATTTGTCTGCACACCCTTTTGATCTTGTGATGTATGGGGGCCATATCATACTCCCACACATCAAGGATTTTCATATTTTCTTACATTAGTAGATGATTGTACACGTTTTACTTGGGTATTTTTTATGCGTAATAAATCAGATGTTTTGACTCTTATCCCTCGTTTCTTTACTCTGATTTCTACTCAATTTGGCAAGCAAATTAAGGCTTTTCGTTCTGATAATGCTCCTGAGTTAAAATTTACCAAGTTTTTTCAGGACAAAGGAGTTCTGCATCAATTCAGTTGTGTGGAGACTCCTCAGCAAAATTCAGTGGCTGAACGCAAACATCAACATTTATTAAATGTTGCACGAGCTCTTTACTTTCAGTCTGGTGTGCCTATTACTTTCTGGGGTGATTGTATTTTAACAGCAACTTACCTCATCAACAGATCACCTACTCCCCTTTTATCGAATAAATCACCTTATGCTTTGCTCTATCACTTACCAATGGATTATAATTTCCTTCGCACTTTTGACTGCTTATGTTTTGCTTCCACACTTTCAGCTCACAGATCCAAGTTTGAGCCAAGAGCAAGATATTGTGTTTTCATTGGATATCAAACAGGCATTAAAGGGTACAAATTATATGATATCATCTCGAAACAGATTTTCTTTTCGCGAGATGTTATCTTTCATGAAACAATCTTCCTTTTTCATAATCACAACGCTATTCAACCTCATATAGACTTTTTTGCTGATATTGTCATGCCTGCACCCTTGCCTATCCATGATGATCTGCAACCTACTAGTGCACCTGACATACCAGTAGCACCATTACATCCAGATTCCCCAACTCCAGCGCCAGTTTCTGTTTCAAATCCTATAAATCCACGAAGATCAACCAGGGAAACACATCCTCCATCTTACCTTTCTGATTATCATTGCAATCTTCTAGCTGGCTTGCCTTTGCCTTCTACAACATCCAACTATCCTTTGGAACAATTTCTGAATTATGATAATTTGAGTGCTTCTTCACAGAAATATGTTCTCTCTGTTTCTTCTGAATATGAGCCTCAGTTTTATCATCAGGCTATCTACTATGAACATTTGAGGCAGGCCATGAATGAGGAAATTTCTGCAATGGAGAGGACAAACACTTGGTCCATCGTACCACTTCCATCTGGTCAGACAATTGGTAGCAAGTGGGTATATCGGATCAAATACAAAGCAGATGGCAGCATTGACAAATATAAGGCTCGTTTGGTAGCTAAAGGCTACAATCAGCAAGAAGGATTGGATTTCTTTAAAACATACTCACCTGTGGCTAAGCTTGCATCCGTCAAAGTTATTCTTTCTCTTGCAGCTTATTACAATTGGTCTCTTGCCCAATTGGATGTAAACAATGCATTTCTAAATGGCGATTTATTTGAAGAAGTCTATATGTCTCTTCCTTTGGGTTATAAACCACACGGTGTTCCTTCTTCATCTACTGCCAAATTTGTATGCAAGCTCCACAAATCCATATAGGGTCTTAAACAAGCATCCCGGCAATGGTTTGCAAAGTTTTCTTCTGTTTTATTCAAGCATGGATTTAAGCAATCTAAGGCTGATTGTTCTCTCTTTATTAAAGGTTCTGGTGAATCCTTTACTTCTTTATTGGTATATGTTGATGATATTCTCATTACTGGCCCATCTCCTTCGTGTATTGTTGCTATTAAGTCTTGTTTACATTCTGAATTTCTTCTCAAAGACTTGGGAAATTTGAAATACTTTCTGGGCTTGGAGTTTTCAAGAACAAAAACTTGTTTATTTCTTTCACAACGAAAATATTGTCTTCAATTGCTTCAAGATTCGGGTCTTCTTGGTTGTAAGCCCGTATCTCTACCCATGGATCCAAATTTGAAGCTTTCTTCTACCGGAGATACATGTCTTTCCATTGAGGATGCAAAACTATACAAACGTTTAATTGGGCGACTGCTTTATCTTACAATTTCGCGACCTGATATCACTTTTACAGTCCATAAACTCAGTCAATATGTTTCTAAACCTTTTGATGTTCACTTATCTGTTGTTCGAAATTTACTTCGTTTCTTAAAAGGTTCTCCTGGACAAGGAATTTGCTTTCCCTCTAGTACTTCTTCAACATTTCCTTTGCAGCTTCGAGCCTTTGTTGATGCAGATTGGGCATCTTGTCCAGACACGCCGTCGATCCGTGACAGGTTTCGTATTTTTTGGGCAATTCTATGATTAGTTGGAAGGCTAAAAAGCAAACCACTGTTTCTCGTTCTTCAGCAGAGGCCGAATATCGTGCTTTGGCTATTGTATCCAGCGAGCTCACTTGGCTTGTTTCTCTACTTACTGATCTTCAGGTTGCCACAACCATTCCAGCTCCTGGTATTTTGTGATAATAATGTCGCAATTGATTGCAACCAATCCAACCTTTCATGAGAGGACCAAACATATCGGAATCGATTGCCACTTTGTAAGAGACAAGGTTGTCCCTGGTTTCCTCAAATTGATGCCTATTCGCTCCTTTATGCAGCTTGCTGATCTGTTTACAAAAGCTTTGCCATCTTCTTCTTTTCATTCTTTAACTGCCAAGATGGGACTTTTGAATCCTTGTTCATGTCCATCTTGAGGGGCGTAATAGGGGTATTATTGTAATTACTATAGATCAATTAGTTAGTTAGTTAGAATTGATTAACTATCTATATAAACTCTTTTAAATTCATTTTACAAAATAATAACAAACATTCAGTTTCTTATCATATTTTAAAAAAATAATGTTCAACTATAGTATCAAAGTTTCAGAGAGACAAATGACGGATTAAAAAAAAAAAGGAAAGGATAAAACTAGATTTTAAAATTGTGAGAGTTTGAAAATTCAATGATTAGAATTAACAATTGCCCCAAATGGGAGGAGAAGCCGTAGGAGGTTCACATACCTTAGCTGTGGTTGAAAATGAAACAAAAGCAAGAAAAGGTCCAACATGTGTGGATGAAGTGTGTCCCTTAAACGCTTTTAAACGGTGGAATAAAGGCGGCGCCTTTTCAATTAAATACTATCTCAAATTTAAGAGAAAAAAAAACTATGTAATATACGTGATATAAGTACATAAACTTTAAACTTTTAATGTTACTAAATTAGATTTTGAATTTAAAAAGTAGTATAATTGAAAATTTGTGAGTTAAATAACTATTAGTTTTGTGAATTTATAATTAGATCTAATATATGTGTTTTTTTAGTTAGATAAAATCATTTTATAAGTACTTTGTTATTAATATCAATTTAGTTCTTATATATTTTTAAAAAAAATATTTTAGTTCACGTTCTTTGTTGTAGGTATCAATCTGATTTTATGTACTTTTAGAATTTTTATTTTAATCTTTGAACTTTAATTAATCTAATTCGTAGTCTACATAGTCATTGGCAAATTATATTAATTTACATGGAAATTTGACATTAATAAGAAGTTGATAAATCATAGAAATTTTATGAATGCCAAAAATAATTATGTAGGAAAGAAGATATTCAGTCCAAAATGGTTTTTTTTTTTTTTTAGAAAATCAAAACAAAAATTATGATAGGAGGTTTTAACTAAGTATTGAAACTAATTAAATTGATGTATAGAATAAAATATAAAATAAATTGCTTAAATTGATATTAGTGATAATATACATCTTATGATGAGGAAAAAATATGTCATTTAACCTGAGTCGGACTTTAAATTTGAAAATTAAAACTTCCCTCCTTTTGGTCTAAACTTAGGTGGTATATTTAGAACTCTTTCTCTCTACCTTGTGTTGGTCAACTATAAAATTTTTATTTTGAAAAGAAAAGAAAAAAAACTATTTAATTTTTTTAATTAATCACAATATCTTCAAAATTAAACTATAGTCTATCCTATCCTCTCTATTTCTCTCATACGCAAGGTTTTAAACGGTGACTTGCGTTCACACGATACTCATAGAGTGTGAACTCGTCGTAATCAAAATAATTAAATAGGTATCTTTCGTGATAGGCTTTAGTCTAATATTATTGTTAATAAACAGCAAGAAAATCGCTAATTAAAAAAAATAGTCAGAGTGTACAAACATTATATTAATCGTTTAATATTAAAAAAAAACATGTTCACACCACCTCAATAAATCAATGGATGATGAAGAAAAATCAACTCATTATCAATCAAGGTATTATCAATTAGCCATAAACTAGTGGACAATTGTTTATGCTTTAGATCCTTATTTTTGTTTTCTAAAAAAATATATTTTACCAGATAAAATGGTTCAAATATCAAATTTAGAAGAAGAAAAAATTGTGTTTTTGTTAGTTTCTGAAAAATGATTAGGATGCTTTAAATCACTTTTTAATATAAAGTTCAAAGACTTTCAAAACATTTTGAAGTCTAGGGCATAAATACTAAAATTAAAGAACCAAATAGAAATTAAAACATTATTGATTTATAAAAAAATTAAGAAATTATATTATTTCCTCTCTTTTTAATAATTAAAAAGTTAGTTCTCTCGCGTCATGTTCCTTTGTTTAATGTTCATAAACAAGTTCTCTAAAAATTTGGGCCGCAGTGCTTTATACGGTTGTGTAACAAAGCCCATCTATCGCGGCCCAAGTCCTATAAAGTTGGGCTAGAGACCATTAAAATCAGGATGAACTTATCCGTGGGTTCTTGTAAATGGTTTTGACTAGATTGGTTGGTGGGTGGGTTTACCGTATTAGGTCAATTCTAGAACTAATTTAACCTATTTAAATATGGTATAAGAGCAGAAGGTCTTGATTTCAAATTCATGTTACGACGTTTTTCCCTCATTTATTAATATTTCACATGTAAGGGAGACTATATGATAAAACTTATTTTACTCATTCGTTCAAGTTTTTTAAATCTAGCTATGAATTAACATATTTAAAAATCTAGAGAAAATGATTTCGAAATTCGACGTGACAATCATTGTTTAGAAAGAAAATGGTGTCTCATCAAGTGCCTGAAATGCTAAATACAATGTTCACATTTAAAGGAAGGGCGGACAAGGATCCGATCACATCGTAGCTATGCCCGCCCCCAACATTAAGGTATTGCTCTATAGCTAATTTTACAAAGCCTAAGTGCGATTTGGACATCGTTCATAGCTTTTAGAAAGAAAGAAAAGAAAAGAAAAAACAAAAAAAACAGTCACTTCACATTTTCCCCCTCACTATTCCAAAGATTTTGTTGGATTTTTTTGGCTCAGACATTTGTTCGTGGTCCTCTCTTTCTTTCTATCTTTCCTTACGCTCCTTACCTTTTCCCCCATTATTCTTTATCTGAATTTTTGGTCGTTGTTTCAAGGATGTTTTTTTTAAAAGCATCCGTTCTCAATGTCTGCCACTCCTTTTCTTTATCCAAACCAAACCCAAATTTATTTATTTTTTTAAAAAAAAATGTAAATAAATTTCCGTACAATTAAGCTGATTTATGTCCAAAACAAGCAAATTGTATAAAAAAAAATTTACCCCCAAACAAAATTAAATCTGTTTTTCTTTTTCTTGCCCTATCTAGAATATATGCTCTTGAGTCTTGATTTTTAATCAATCAATTCCAATTATTATTTTGAATTAATTACACTAATAGTAATAACCACTTTAATTCACCTAATTTCAGTTTTAATGGTTGTTTTATATTAATATCAGATTTACCCATAAAACACCATTTATGGTGGTGATTCTGGTGGATTACGATTTTAGTATTTACTTTATTACCCTTTTATCTCTCCTAATAATTATATCTTATTAATTACATATAATTTAATTAAGGAAAATTCATCTGGGTATGTTTCGTCTTTTCACAATGTAATTAATTTTTCTGGTGGTAATTTTAGGTAGTTTTGATATATATTTAAAAGATTGTGTTTTTTTTAAATAAACAACATTAATTTGTCTATTACTAAAATTAACCCTATTATTTTTAGTTTCCTTTTTATTATTTTTATGTTTATTTAAATTAAATTTTAAAATAAAAAGGGAGATAATATTAGTACGGACAAATCAATGACATCTATTTTGGTGGAAAGAAAAAACAAAGTGAATAGAGATTGTGGAGATCTTTGATTGGACAGGAGGAGGACACCGTATATATATTCAAATATCATATTGAGGATGAGGAAAGAAATTACCCATATATTATTTATATATATATATATTCCCAGACAATATCTATTACACGTGTAAATTTGTTATTCCTACAAATTAGCTAAGGATATTAAGGAATATTCTGTCTGGCTGTCTCAAAGAAAAAAGACCGAACCGATTTGATTGAACCGGAGGGCTCGCCATCACGGTGGGCTCATCTAAAAGGGCTTGAACGAACCACGACAAAAGCCCTTTAGCTAAAAAACCAGATATTCCCATAATACAGTAGTGGACGATTACGTGGCTAAATCTGATTCGTTAATTTGAAAATTCCCATATTTTTTTATTTTTCCTTCTCTCAATGCAATGTCACATCAATATAATAATAGAAAGCAGAGAGGGGTATAATGAGAATAATAACAAAGATGGCGTTAAAAGCTCTTTTTAAAGAAAAAAATATTTTTTTTTATTTTTTATTTTTATGCTTTTGTTGGAAAAGAATTTCGTCTTCCCCTTTTTTTTTCTTCAAAAAGTTTTTATCAGAAAGGAGTGGGCCGATTGCTTTTGCTGACGTTTTAGATCATTAACCAAAAAGCCATGGCTCATAATGTTTTCAATTCTATTATATTCAAGCTAGCTTCGAATAATTAAAGCGAAATAAATTTGAATTGGTTTTGACGATTGTTTTCATAGATCTTTTGAGGACGTTTGGAATGTTCTGGGTATGAAAAGTCCGAATTTATGTAGTATGTATTTTATGTATTGATGTATAACCTTATATATTTACAAAAGTATTATAAGATCGTAGCAAATCATAACAAATAACTCACAATCCAAACATCTCGTTTTAATTTTTGTTTAAAAATAAGAATATTAAATAACAACCGAATCACTATTAATAAATTTATGATTTTGAAAGGATATTTTTTTTTTTGTAGTCTATTTATATCTAATTATTGCCTTGAAAAATGAAAAAATCTTTTTTAAAAATTGTGCCTTACGTTTTTAGGATCATATTAAGTCAAAAATGGACATAAACATGCTGATAATGACTTGTTATTTTTTTCGTTTCAATACACAAGAAGCGATTTTGGGTCTCCTAATCATTGATGTATGGAATTTGGTCAAAATGTGAATGCTTAGTTTTTTTTTCTTTTTTCTTTTGTTTTATATATATACATTACGTCGTCGTTTTATCTTTATACAAATTATTTACCAAATATTTATTGATAGGGTAGTGAAGTAGATAAAAAAAGGTCCAACTATTTTACCCTTTGCAAAGTGGGAATCAATTACCCTATCCTCTGGTCTTCATTTTTAAGGGCATTTATTTGAAAGCATATTAGAAATAGAATAGCCTCTCTCTCTCTCACTCTCACAATAAACTCTCTTGCAACTGATTACATGGCAGGTTCTTATTCGCCCTTTTTCCATCTTTCGTATAATGTAAGGATACTGTTTTTCGAAAGACTATAGATCCCACTAAAAGTAGGCTTTATATTATAACTTCTTTTTCTATTAATTTTTTTTAATAAAATATTTAAAAATTAATCTCAACTAATTTCAATTTTATGAGATTATTGAACTTTTTTTTTGAGATATGAGATTATTGAACGTTTGAATTATCATTAAGAATTTATATATACTAGTATATTAACACGTGTCTTGCATGTGATATGTTTTCATAGTATCTTATTTTATATTAAAATATTTTTTTAATTTTTTAATAAATATTTTACTTATGAAAAGTGATAAATCTGAATATGAAATTCGATAATTTGAACACCTTTAATATTTTTAATATTTTTAAAAACTTTTTACAAAGTAAAGTTTTGTACGAACTCAAATAGATATTGATACATTATTTTAAAAAGTAAACATAGATGTTGACACTATAGATTGATTATATTGTAATTTTTTTAAAATAAATGCTCATACATTAAATTCTAATTACAAACAAACATCTTGAATTTCCAAAACATACCTTAGGAATAATGAAATAATATGCTATAAACTACATTTTAGAAAGAAACATCATAATATAGAATTGATAATTAAAACATCTAAATTAAATTGGGAAAAATGTATACACATTTGTAAATAGTAAAACTTAAATAATAATATTACTTAAAAAAAGGGAAGATCGAAATATATTTTCAAAATAATATTGATTTCATTATTTTTTTAATTAAAGTTAGTATATAGTTTTGAAGATATAGTTCATAATAATAGTCAACTTTGATAGAAACAATAAACTATTTTATTAAAAAAATATTTTAAGCTCATTGTGTTAAATAAGAAAATGTAATATAAGAATATAATAATTAATTGTTAATGGTAATTAATTATTGTGTGGTATATTTTATAAATTTCATAACTAAAAAGGGGTATAATGGTCCTAAAATGTTTATAAAACATCCCTACTTTTATATATTAGATATATATATATATATTATTAATTTTCATTAAATAATATATTAAATTTTTTTTTTGGTCAAGTAAGCCCGAATTATTAACAAATAGTTTTAATCAAAATGAAACAGAGCGTTGACCATTGTAGCCACCAAATTAACAACCTTTTTCACCTGGTAGATTCAACGGAATTTGAGAAGACTCCAAAAACATATATTAAATTTAAAATTAGAACAAGGGTCAAACAATAGTATGATAATTAATATATTGAAATTCCTCCACCCATGATATATTTAATCCATTTTAACCAAATGAACGTCATATATGATGTGGTGTAATAAACAAACACTCAAAAGTTAATGGGAACTTACCTCCTCACTGGTTAAGAGGGGCTCTCACTTTCGTACATATCTTATTTCTATTGGATAAATTATATTAATGGATGATAAATATGTAATTTTTTTTTAATAAATTCATAGGACCAACTTATATGTTTTATCCAATAGAAATGAGACACGTAGAAAAGTTAGAAGGAACTCCACCTAATTAATGAGAAGGTAAGTATTTTCCCAAAGTTAATTGCTGATGGAAGCAAACCACATGCTTGCAGATTTTTTCTTTTTAAAAGAAAAAAAAAACACATATTTCAGATTCCTCAAGTGATTTTACAAATAGTTATGTGAGTTAGGTCTGTAAAATCTTAATTAACAGTTTTTCTTTTTCAATTAATCTTTAAAATGTGTGATTAATAAAATGAAGAAATTGTTGGTAAAAGTGTTTAGTATAATTATACGTGAGTCAACTATTGAATTGATTCGTTCATTATATTATGTTATGTATATAAATGCGAATTAAAAAAATCAACTTTTAAAATGTAAAGTAATGAATAGAAAATATTAATGTAATGCTCAATACATAAGATTGTTTATTACTATATATAGTAAAGGGATATAATTGAAGTTGACTTGGCAATAAGACAAAGAAAAAATATTCTACTTTTATGTAGTGGAAGGTGTTTTGTATTGCTTTTTTAATGATGGTTTCATTTACTAATTGTTTAATTGCATTAAATTAAAACAGTATAAATTCAGAATCAAAGACAACTCACAAAATGCTTCCATATTAAAATTACTCTCCCCAAGTTTTAATATTCCCTTAGGCTATGGACCATTATCTCACATCCTAAAAGATAAAATTTTATATTTTTGTAGGGTTTAATTCTTAAATATGCTTTACAATAGTTAATTACTGGTCATTTAATTAATAAAATACAGTTTAATTTTTATCTAAAATTGTACTTAGAATCAAAGATAAACACGTTAAATCATTTGTTTTTTTTATTAGTTACTCCCTTACCTCTTAATATATATTATTGTCAATTAAAAAAAGGGAAAAAATAGAGCTATTTTAGAAAAATAGTTTTAATTTTTTATTATTATTTGTATGTTACTAAAAAAACAAAAGAAAGTTCCAAAATAATCAAATTTAGTAAATACGATGTTATCTTTTTTTTTTAATCTTATGATTGATTCAATAAATTTATTTAATGAATTAGTAATAAAAACAGTGATATTGATATATTTATTGGCTATAGGAGGAAAAACTAATTTTTTATATTGAAAAAACTAAAGAAAACGTGAATTAATTATTTATATTGAAATAAAAAGCATAAAGAAGTGGAGGGACAAGGGATTAGTAGGCAGACAAGAAGCATCTGAATCGGACCGCCACTATTTCTCTTTCACTTCCTCGGTTTGCGGCAAACTTCAATCTTTATATATATATTTCGAAAAATATCAAGTTTACAATTATTGAGTATTTTTATTCTATTGTTGCAAATTTGTTTGTTCTAGATTTATGGATACATATTTAAAATGTATCATATTGATAATATATATATATATTTTAAACTATTTTTTTTAAATGTACACTACTCAAAACATTTCTCACCAATAGGAAATCAAAACGAGACATATTTACTAAATTTACAAGTGTTCTCAAAAATTGAAAAATATATAGCACGGATTCGTCAACTTAAACATAGTTCAACTGGTCGACAAAGATATTAGTGTTCTCTTTCATACTTTTACAGATTCAGAGTCTCCCTACCTCTATTTGATGTAAATATAAATTCAAATGATTAATTGATAAATATCAATAATTTAATATATTTATTAAGAGTCTAAATCTCTCAATCTCAATTGTTCTTTTAACATAAAGGGAAAAAAGTTATTTAAGATACCAAATAAATAAACGAAAAGAAAATGGATCTCTGAAATTAATGAACGTCATCAATTTTTAGAATACATGAATTTGGGACGTAGTATCATTGTATCCCTACGATCCATATACGTATAATCCATTACTTTTCACATTACCCAATACGCTAAATAAAAAAGAAAAAAACAGACTGTGAAATGATTACATGATTGATACCCCCCATCCCATAATTGAATGCAAACCTAACCTGACTTCAGCATCTTCTTTCCCATTTATCCACTTCTTTCCTTTTATTTTTATTTTTATTTTCTTTAATATATCTTTAATTAATTAATTTTATTTTATACAAATTATCAATCCAGATATAACCCAATGATATAACCTATATCCATACTTTCAAGGGAATGATGATTAAGGTAGTAGAATCAGACCCAATAGTAGCCCAGAACTAGTAAGCAAATATAATATAAATCTAAATTTGTGCGTATAATATTATAAACCTACCACTAATTTCACCCAATTAATCATTGATTTCTACACATATAATCACTTATTCACCAAATGTGTAATTATTGATTTTACCGATTCAATATATTAATTGATATTTCGTACATATAATCCGTTATTGCCAATTTCTTCGATTCACATAATCAATGAGGGTTTTTTACCTTTTTAAAAAAATACTATATTTACAAATACCTTTTTTAAATAATATATTTACAATATTTTACACCAAATTATGCTACCCAATAATATTTCTCTAATTATCATATAATATAAAAAGCAGTTCATACATAATTATTATTAATAATTTGTGTTTATTCATCAATATATCATTTAATTCATTATACTCTTACTGTGTTCCACGGGATTTTTTAACAAGAACGCTCTTTTAAATCGATTATATTATCGAGTATATTAAATTTGAGAAGAAAAAAAAGGAGAAAAATTATTGGATTAGACTGTTACAACGTATTCTTCCCCTTATCATCATTAGATCTATGATTTTAATAAAAAATGACACTATTTACATAATTTCAATAGTTATTAATAGGGAAAATGCAAATAACACATATGTAGTTAAAAAATGAATATTTATACTCTCATAGTTTAAAAAACATGTCATTTGACCCACCTCACTAACAATATCAATTTATCTTAGTCATAATTTATCCATTTGAACTCTGATTTTGATGATTGAAATACTCGTTTCGAGATCTACGCGATAGTCACTTTAAAACTTATAAACCATTGGTAAATAAAAGGGGTTTATGACTTAAATCATTCCTAATATTTTGATGATGATATCTCTTTCATTTATAGATGATTTAGAAGTAGATCAAAATGAGGGTTCCAGAACATCTTGAATCATCCAAATCGGAGTTCAAATGAATAAATTATGATTAAAATAAGTTAAAATGCATCAGGGAGGAGGGGTGAAATTATATAATTTTAGAACTATAAAGGTATAAATATTTATTTTCTAACTATTAAAAGGTATATTTGTATTTGATCAAAATCAAAGAGGTGTTACTTACTTTTTTTTTCTTTTTTTTTCCTCTTATAATTAAACAACGGTGATTATAAAAGATAATAAATTACTTTTTTGGTGCAATAAAAGAGGAAATATATCTTCTATTTGTTCTGTGGCTGTGGGAATTGGGATGATGGCAGGTTTTGGCCGCCCAATCATGTTAGTGAGGTCCAGTCCAAAAGCGATTCCATTGCTTCCATCTTAAGCCATTTTCATTCTCCAATGAATGTAATATTCTCTCATCTGCCCTTTCCTATTTGGTAAATACTTCTATTACTATTATTATACCATATTTGTAGCTACACCCCCTATTTTCTCTTTATTTTGTATTCATAGATTCCCTTCCTTTTATCTTAGAAAAGAGAAATTATTAAAAGTGAGGTTCAAGCTTACACATTTTCATTCTAAATAAATAGATAAATTTGTCACTTACATTAATATATTTTGAATTCAGGTGGATTTTCTTTAAGTCACAATCGAACTGAAATTTACTCGTATTACTTGTCACATCAATATACCTATTAAGACCCAAACTAATTCACGTAAAACTTTATAATCCACTCATTTTTTATGATTAAAAAAAATCTCATTATGGGATTCTAATTTCAAACAATAGGAATCCAAATATTATCTAAAAATAGAAACTCTACCTTTTTGTAGCAAAAGCCTTGTGTTTATAATCAGTGTGTGAAGGAAAAATGGTTGATACAAAGAGACAAATGATCGATAGGACAATATCGCAAATTAGTTGTAAAATACTCAATCGTGAAAATTTGGAGCCAGCCATTTTTTAGAATTTTTTTTTTAAGAAATAATGATTGCCTTAAAGGAAAATAAATTAAGCTCTTAATTTGGACAATTAGCAAGAAAATTGGCTAATTCCACTGTTTTTTTGTTTGATTGAAGCAGAAGAAATAGACGAAATTAAGCCACCCCACTCCATTGCCCCGAACTAGAGTATGTTTTGTTTTTGGCAAAGTTTTTAAAAGCAGTTTCAATGAACTAGATTCTCACCACGTGCGTCGCATGTGATATTCTATCTAATATAGAATAATTTAAAGGTTTAACATATTTATTTTTTTATAAATCTTTTTTGAAATAATTTTTCTTTTATTAATTTTTTTAATTATTAAATATATTATTATTTTCTATTTAGAATTTAAATTATTGTATACTATACTTTACTAATTCAATGAATTATATGTAGTTGATTTTCTTTTTATTTAAGACATTTTTTTTCCATATATACTACTAAATAAAAATAAACCGTTTGTTCTAAATATATATACTTATTTTTCTAAGTTAATTTATTCATTTATACTTTTAATTATAATTCAAGAAATTATATTAGTTTTTCTAGGTTGATTTTAAATTTATAAATTTTTATAAATATTTCTTATTAAAAATATAAAGTTTATTTTAATATTATAAAATACTATATACCCTTTCTGATTCAATAAATTATATTTTGTTGTAATTGTTTTTTTATATTAACTTAAAAAAACAGTTTATTTTTTTTAGTTATTTTAAAATTAAATCACCATCACTTTTATTAAATAATTTAATATTTAAATACTTAAATATAATTTATTTTTTATAAATGGGTGATAAATCTAAATAAATAATAGTTATTCTAATATCATATTCAATTTCACATGTTGTACTTAATTTTTCTACTATTTTGTAATTTGATGTCGTGAAAGCAATAAAAAGCCAATGAATTTATTAAAAAAAATTGACAATTTATTTATTAATTGATTGATAAATATTTTAATATTATTATATAAAAAATGACGCAAAAAGAAAAAAAAAAATCAAATTAGGTTAATATATGATAAAAGTAAAAATATGAAGAGAAAAAAAAAGTATCATCATTATGCAAAAAAATGTCACTTTACAATGTAAATCTATTATTTTTTACATCTTGAAATTTATTTGTCTAAAAGTATATGAAATGTGGCATACAATGGAAGATAAAAAGTGGGCATAATAATCTAAAAATATGATATTTAATAGAAAGTGGATTGTTAATAGCAATGACATATTTAGTAATTTTGAGATTTTAAAAGGCTATTTATAATGACATTGTAGTAATTTCAAGATTTTAAAAAGGATATAATTGTCCAAAAATATTTATCAACCTTCCCACTTTTATATATTAGAGATATGTGTTTAAAAATTGTTTTTAAAATAAAATCTGACAATTTTTTTTTAAATAATTAATATTAAAAAAAAAACCCTTAAATACTCTCGAGGCTCGAAGGGCTTCATAAAAGTATATGGCCTGACCCTTGAAGGTCCTACGAGGTTGTCTCAAACCCCGCCTTTCAGTTTATTCCATCGTGAAAATAATAAAGATTGTACTTAATTAGAACTAATTAAGAGTTGCATACTTCAAAAAAAAAAAAAAAAAAAAAATATTAAGAGTTGCAACGATTTTTTAAAGCAGCGTTAATCTAAAAATATCTCAACTAGTTAAGTATGTGTATTCTTTTTTCATGAGGTATTTTTGAGTCTATCATCTTTAATTTGATGTAATATCTAAAAGGAAAAAAAAACTTAAAAACAAGTTTTAGCTTTTTTAATCCAATTTTTTTGCGAAGAACATGTTAAAAATCTTTTTTTATTAAATTATTTCTTTCTTTCATAATCATAAATATATGAATAGTAACTCAATAACCCCGTCTTTTAAAATCACTGTAAAAAAATTTAAAATTTAATTTTAAAATAAAATTGAATATAACTTTCCATAAAAATAAGGGTTTTTTTTTTTATTTTATAAATATTTAATATTATTTAAGAAAATATTAAAAATATAACCGAATTTTAAGAGCTAAATATAACTGACTTAAAATAATTACTATTAATATTAATTGATTAACACTTTTTTTTTTAGATACTACATCAAAGTGGAGAGAGGAGACTCGATTCGAATCTTCAACCTCAAAAGAAGGAAGTAGATGTCAAACAATGCTTATGTTGGCAACTAATTAACACGTTAAAAAATCATTATATTTCTAAATACATTGAATGTAACAACACTACCGATTCAAATTTCTCCTGAACATAATTAAATTACAATTTTAATTTTTCATTTTGAGAATTATGATAAGGGAACGGAAACAATGAGTGGAAACCAAGGAAAGTGGGAATTGATGATGGTGGCGTAAGAATGGGTCCCAATATGAATATGGACATGGTTCCAATTCCAAAGGGCCTCTTGCCTCCCTCCTACAAATACCCTCTTACCTCTCTCCCTTTTCTGCTCAAGCCATTAGCTTCAGCCTCTTCCTTCCTTCTTCTTATTCCTTCTCCTTCTCTATTTTATTAATTCTTTTGATCCATCATCCTCATATTTCACAAGGTTTGTTTCTATTCTTTTTTTCTTTTTTTTTAATCTTTTGAATTTGAATTTTTTTTAATTTTTTTGCTGACATTTTGTTTTTATGTTTGTGTGAAGATGGCAGAATGTTTGAGTAAAATCTATCAGTCTACTTCTTTTCCATTGAAGATGATGAAAGAGTTTAATACAAATGAGGAAAAACAGGGTATTGTCTCAATTCTTCAATCAGATTCTGAAATTCATAAAAACACTGCTTCCTTAAGAAGAACTCTCTCTGCTGACATGTCTTCTAAGAAATGGTTATTTCAACATGGATTCAAAAAGACTGCTTCTTCTCATGAGTTCTCTTTTCCCAATACTGATTCTTCTTCTTCTTCTTCTTCTTCTGATGGAGAAGATGAAGAATTTGAGTTATGGAATTCTTCAATTTATGATCAAAAGAAGAACAAGATTGAATCTTTTAACTCCATTCTCTCTCAAAAGACTAATAAAGATGTTGCATATGTTCACCCTCTTGTGAAGAAATCTAAGAGCTCTTTGAGTGATAAAAGTCTTGAAATGTGTACTGAGAGTCTTGGCTCCGAGACCGGCTGCGACGGCTTCTCTTCTTCGTACGAGGTTGTTGAAGACATCAAAACTGACACATTTTCACTCAAATTTGATTGGAATCAGAATGAATTCAAGCCAATTCAGTTCAATCACAAAAAATCGCCACCTCGATCGTTTCCTCCACCGATTTCTTGCGGTTCTGTTCGTATGCAATCTCGTCGAGATAATGGAAGATTGATTCTTGAAGCTGTCTCTTCCCCTTCTCACAACAATTTCCATGCTGATCGTAAAGATGGTCGTCTTGTTTTGTCTCTCATTACAACCTCGTACGACCAATTTGAACAGAGTGAAGAATTGTTTGAAGAGGAGGTTAAGGAAGAGGAAGAAGAATTGCTTGTGAAAGATGATCAAATGATTGAAAGGGGGTTGGAAATCGCGACCGAGAAGGTCGTGAAAATGCCGAATTCTGTGATGAATTTCCATAGATTAGCACTGATGATGAACAAGTCAAATGGTAGGATTAGGAATTCTCCATGGCCTAATGAATTCAATGATGGGGTTCAATTGAAAATACAAAAGGAAGTGGAGGAAGATGCATCCAAGGCACTAAAACAGTCACTCCCACCACTCCCGAAGGCGGCGACACGACGAATGTCATCACCGTCGACATTGACGGTTGCGGCAACGGCAACGGCAGCAGCTTCTTTGAATGCCTATGAGTACTATTGGCGTTCAAAACCAGCTACAATTCAAAATTCAATCAGCCAACAACAACCCATCAAAAACAGTACCCTTATGCTTAAATTCCCAAACAATTCAATGGGGAATGAGAATCAAAATCAACATGTTTTGGTTCCATGGTCTAATGGCTGTAAAGTTTCAAGAAGGTCTCTTTTACTGAGAGAGCCTTGCTGCATTGCCACCACCTGAAAATCCACTTCCTGAAATCTCCCTCTACCCAATTTTACCTTTTTTTTTTTACCTATTATTAAAATTAAATCGCTCCCATTTTCTTTTCCATTTACCCCCCAATCAATAACAGACAGAAAATAGAATGTCAAAATCAGAGGAAAAAAAAATATCAAATTTGCAGCATTTACAATTTAGAAAAATCAAAGAAAGCAAAAAGAAAAAGGGGGGAAAAAGAGACTTTGATGAAAAGAAAATAAAAAAAATGGAAAAGGGGATGCATTATTATTATTATTTATGACACATAAAAATGTGTAAATTAAGATTTCATTTTTATAGTGTCTGAAAAATGAGATCCCAAAGCTGAAACAAAATCTTAGCTTTGTTTGACCAAGTGGAGAGTGGATTGTCTTGTCTGTACCCATGCATGGTCATGGGTTTTTTTTCCCTCTCTTGTTTAACTTTTTTTTAATGACTTTTTTTTCTTCTAATTTCTTTTGCTTTGGGTTTAACCAATGGTGGGTTTCAATATGAGTCATGTCTGTTTTAATTGGTCTTCATTAATGAAAACATCATGATTCAACACTAATTTTGTGGCTGCTTATGGTTTTCTTTCCTTCTAAGGTTTTAGATTGTTTTTCTCACGTTTCCATAAGAATGATGAAAATAATAATAATTAACAATAATGGTCAACACAATTACAATTCAACTTGTTAGAGATTAATACTCTTGTTTCATAAATTGAAAGTTCGAATCTCCTATTTCATAATTTAATGTAATATAAAATATATAAATAATGATAATATAGGGTCCCATTTGATAATTTTGTTAATATTATTAATCATTTTCTTGTTCTATTTTTCAACCTCAAAAACATTTTTAAAATCTAAATAAAAAATACTCATAATAATAACAAAAAAGTTTTAAAATCGATTCACCTTATTAACAATAACTTATTCTACATATAGTACTCATATGCTAAAACTTTCGATTAATTTATTAAAATTGAAATATATGATAGACATAGGTTATACTTAGAGTCTCAGATTCATTAAAATTAATCAATAAATAGAGAGGTATGATTTATAATTTTACAAACCCACAAGAATATTTAAGATAAATCAGACAAACCGGATAAGTGTTATTTGTAATTATCTTTTTTTTTTATCGAAACATTAATATAAAAAGTCAACAATTTCCAAACCCTGCAATAAATTACATATTTATGGAGTAAAAAATCTTTCTTAAAAACTTTAGTAGAAATTTAACAAGGAAAGATGATTGTGTATCATTTTATTTATAGAAATAAGTACATATAACCAAGGGTAGATCTACATAGTGGTCAGGGGCCACGTACCCCTCGAATTTTAGATTAATTATAAATTTATTTATAAATAAATATATAAATGCATCAAAATTTATTACATTCTAAAATGTAGCTTGTTTGGCAGCAGCACTTTTTGGAAAACTCGACTGCCAAGTTCATTCTTTTAGTTTTGTGCATATTTTTAAAATTAAATCTATTCTTTTATATATATTATATTATATTTATATTGATTTACTTTATACATTAGATAAAGAAAACCTTTTATTTTTTATATCTCTAGTTTCAAGATTTTGAAATCATATTATATTTTTTATTGTTTATATTATAAATATTATTTCCAATAAATTTATTATCCATCTATATATCTAATTATTAATATAAATAGAATGATTTTGAACATAAAAAAACAAAATAGATTAAAATTTATTAACATTTACTTGATTTAATTTTCAAAAAATGAAATACCACTAATATATATATATATATATATATATTTTCATAGTTATTTATATTATAATCAATAATTATAGAATTGCATGTATTGCATGTTAGAAGTGTTATTATTTCGTTTTGTGTCAGTTGTGGTTAAAATCGACACTAAACCGATTAAAAATGAAAAAAAAAACCACAATTCGAAAAATGAACCGTTTATATGTCAAAATGGAAATTTACATGTGAATCGGCTTTGACACATAAACAGCTTAAGTTATTGAATTGCAATAGGTTCTAGATGGTGTTGATTCAATATCTATTGGTTTGTGAATTTTAAGTTTCACCTTAACTGCGTGCCCCCCTCAACATAAATCCTGACCTTACCATTGCATATAGCAACATTTGAGCCTCATTAAAAAAAAAATAGGTACATCACTTAACTTTTTAGAAAAAATAGTCATATGTAGATATGATTACATCGGCAAAAGGTGGTAAAAAACTAAAATAGACTAAATAGAAAAATTTATGATTATTATTAATTTAATTAAAAAAAGAAAATTCTGAAAAAACATATTAAAAAAAAGTTCGCTGAAAAAATTGATTGATTTTCAAGGATTAAAAATAAATCAGATTTTGAAAAAGGAAAAAATAAAAGATAAACCCTAAATTACTTTTCATAACTTGGATCAGATTTGGTTTCTCCATTGGCCATTTTGAACGTAAAAGATATCTCTCATGGCTTTTTTTTATGAAGGAAAAGGCTTCCTTTCAAAAAAATCTCCTAGGTCATCTATGGCCTCCCTCCTCATATTCATTAACAAAAATTGGTGACAATGATGAAACCATAAGGTTTTTTTTTTGGGTTATTGTAGTCATGGAAGTGAAGTGTTTAGAAGAGGTCTAAAAATGGTGGGTAGAATGAAGATGTGTCCATGATTTCACACCCAAGATGAAGATTGTAGGGTTGATTTAGTTTAATGTTTTATAAAGTATATATATATATATATATATATTCTTTAAAAAAAATATCATAGATATATACAAATTCGGGTATAACAATATGTATACCAATTTAATCTTCGATGTAAAATCTATATACTCTGCATTTTAGAATAATTTTATCAACGAATCAAATTACTTGTTGAAGTACACACCTGTTGAGTGACTATATATGTGGTTTTCCCTTATTTATTTGAAGTAGGAAAGAAATTATAATATCATTCACTAATCAAAACTTTCGCATCTTTAGCCTTGGCAAGCAGACAAGTTCCCTTTTATCTCCAGACTCCACAGTCTAAAGTCACACAATTACATTGTACAAAGAAACAAAGCAACACCTCTTTATGATACAAGGACAATCACAAAGACGTTTCGTTTACGACGAAATCATAATCCACCAACATAACTTAAGTTAACCCGTCCTCTAACAATGGGGAAAAAATAATAGGCAACAAAAAAAATGTAAAAATTTACTATTGATAACACCTATAGGAACAAAAAACCAGACCATCTTCCACCTGCTTGTGACTCGACATGGAAGGGTAGACGGCCTACGCTACATCTTGTAGCATATCAAACACTTTAAATATAACTTCCACCGGCAACCTGACCATCGAACCTATACAATCCATTTCACGGCTTTCAAGGTATGTAAAATTTCAAACTCGAGCTTTTGTTTATCCGTCAGAAGAAAGATCATGAGCTCTGGTACTTGTAGATGGCGGTGTGTTCTATACATAACTGATAACACCAGAACTGTCATGGTGGTATCAGAAGCCTAGAAACAATATTTAAGACATGTCATGTGACGCACTATATCCATGCAAGGGAACCCCGGTCATTGGTTACTTGAGGGCGGCCTCTAGTTGGAGTTGGAGGTCTGTTGGCATTTAGCTCCTGATCTCATAGAATGCCAATATAAAAGGAATTAATTACGGACGATATGAAAAGAAGAAATAAATTCATTATGAATGTATTTAACAGACCTGCATCCACGTATCTTCTAAATGGCGTTCCGGTGATTCCTCTGGGGAAGTCATTGCAGGTGGTAAAGGATGAATTAGCTTTGGAACAACAACAAGATCTCTACCCAAAACTAATATAGCCCCAGCGTTATTTGCAGTGCCTGTACGCAAAGGACCAAAAATTTAGGATATAATAGTGAATAATCTGCAGGCTTGGAAACAGGATAGGTGTAGCAAGAAACATACCGCAGTAATTTGTGGCTGAGAAAAGTGTTATCAGATGTCCTTGAGCAAAACGTTCAAAACCATCCATAACACACTCATGGGCACGTACTATCAGCTGAAGATCATTATTGTTGCAGAATTCCATGACTCGATCAGGCTGCAGTGACAACACTTCCATATGAGCATTATAAAATAACTGGCAATTCATTCACTCAAGTTAAAAGAGATTCAATCAACCAATGTTTACCACAGAACTCTAAATGACATGAATTAACAAGTTGTTTTGTTGGCGATAGACATTAAGAAGCTATCACAACGTCTTTGAATTTTAAAGATAAATAAATAAAAACAGTTAGCAGAAGAGCACACAAAGGAAGTTAACAGTGCCGCATTGTGATTATCCACAAGCACTTAACCAAAGGCATTATTAATATATCTTTAGCCAATATTCTCACATATCAACAAGTAGATTTAATATTTAAACATGGGAAGCCTAATTATGAAAATACAATGCATCATTTTCTCAGCCATATTTTGGAAAATCATCTTCTGATGTCATGATTATCAAAATCTGGAACCAGGGTCAAGTCAATGTTTCATTAGCATCGCATCAAAATGTCAACATTCAACTAACTAGTTTATAGACTGTGTTTCTCCCATATTAAGAGAACTGCTTAGTTTTTTAGTTTTTTTTACAAGTTATGATGGTAAAGCTGAAAAGTAAATATATTTAAAGTATGTGGGGACTTTTAACACTCACCCCAAAAGTGACCAAACCTGGACCTCTAGCATTTGGTCGCAGTCCTTCCACACTGTCATTTTCGGTAGGGTCAGACCTATAGATTCACATTAACATACATGAAATGATTATATCAGAGACATTGAAAGAACCAAACATAAAGGCATAGAGAAACAAATAAGCATTAGATGATTACATCATAGTTAAAAGAGTAGAAACGAACTGCATAGACATGCACTAACCACAACAAATCCATGAGGACAATTGAACCCGCTTCCATTGTAATTGGACGCTGAATACTCTCAATCTGCTCCACATGATTTATTGACCGACCAATACCACCATGCATACAAATGATTTTCTTTTCAATTAAAGCGGCTAGAGGAAGCCAATTAAACAATCGGTTTATGCGATGCCATGTCCAAATTCCATCCCTTTCTCCCTGCTCAGTAAGTAATGAAATTGGTAGCTGTAACCAACTTTATATAAGAAAATACAAAAATATTTTAGGGGTATATGATGAATATACCATTCGCTCAATACATTCAATCCGGAAGCCAAAAAGAGCATTAATATCTGCAGCTTCATGGTTCCCACGTATCAAATGTACATTCTGGGAATACTCAACCTGCAGTACAAGTATAGAAACATATCAGCCTATCAAGGTGCAAAATATGCAATGATAGGTATTTGGAGAATATATTCAACACCATGTAAATACCTTTAAAGCAAGTAGCAGGGTAATAGTTTCCAGGCTGTGTTGACCTCTATCAACATAGTCTCCTAAGAAGAGATAATCGATATATCTGACAGTTGTTCATAAAAAAAATATTACAAAAATAGATTGAATAAAAAATTATCGTAGATTCACATTCTTGTCTGTTAGACATTGAATTTTCCAGACAATACTTTACTTACGCAATATCCCCAGCAGTGGAAGGAGAACCATACTCATCAAAAAGGCGCATAAGGTCCCCAAATTGACCATGCAGATCACCAAATATCTTAATAGGAGCCCTAAGTTGTAGAACGCTAGGTTCACTTGAAAATATTTTCTCAGCACTATCACAAAGATCAGCTATTTCATTGCAGTCTAAGAAAAATTGCCGGCGCACAGGAGGTTTCCAACCACGAGGTTTTAGAAGATGTGCTATCACCTGAAAAAATAAAAGAAGTCTGCTATAATTTCACCAGAATAGGGGGAATAAAGAAAAAGAATGCATAATGGAGCACTAGCCATGAAATGGAAGTACAAATCATCTACCTCCTTCAACTAGTGGAATCAAAACTATCCACATTGAAGATTTAAAACTAAGAGGAAGAATCAGAAGACATGAATAACTGTAACATGGAACTGAACACACAAACACATTAACTGAACCATGATAATAAGTCAAAAATACATTTTCAGTCGAGAAAAATATCAGTATGTCAATGTAATATAATGTCCAGTGATGAATATATTATATTCATGTTTTCCAACAGAAGAAAGAGGAAACAAAAACCCAGCCATTCAACATTAACAGCAAGCTCTTGAATTTATTCAATTCATCTAAATGCTGTGCAGAACACAATTCCTCTGAAAGAGAATGAAATGAGAGGGAACGTTTTGTGGGATTTTGTGATGTGGGGGGCTTCCCTAAAGAGCCTGTATTTAAAATTCTTGTAGATCTTTTCTACTTAAATTATGACTTCCCATTGGAATCGTATTTTTTTAATTCTCTGGAAGCTTTGTCTCATTCACTTCAATATAATTGTTAGTTCAGAAAGTCAGAAAGAAAGGGAAATGCGAGAAAACCAAGATATTTGATTCTTCATTATTCTTTCCCATATGACCGGGATCCTCATAGCTTGGTGGATTTGATTTCTTTATCAAATTCCTCCAAGTGAAAGGTTTCGAATCCTGGTAAGAGAAGAGAATTAAAACATTATTCTTTCCCATATGTCATGCAAATCTTGAGCTTTGTCAATGAAGACCCTTTATTCCTTTCCTTCCAAATTGCCCAAAAGAGTAAAGAGAGAAAATTTTGTGGATTTGTGCTTCAACAGCACTCTTTTGGGCAATTTGGAAGGAAAGGAATAATTGGCACTTCAATGACAAGGCTCAAGATTCGCATGACATGTGAAAAGAATAATCTCTCGCCTTTTCTAAGAATGTGAAACGCTTAGATTTCAGTTGACTATGTCAACTATGTATTCAATCTGGGTACTTTTCTTTGACTTTAGACTCTTCTATATTGTCCATGTTCTTGTTTTCGCTTTGGGTTTTCTATTTTTTTCATACTTTGATTGTGAGAATTCCTCATCCTTTGTCTTGTAATTATCTATTTTTATTCATATATTAGTTGTGAATACATCTATAAAAAAAATTACACACTTGATGGAAAATCTGATGCATATGACACATCAAAACAAGTGACAAAAAAAATTACATAATAGAGTGGAAGTCAATGAACTTGATGTCAAATCTGTTCCATCAGTTATAACGAGCATGCTTGGAAGATATTAAATGCTTGACTATGGCCATTACCAACACTTTGTAAAAATAGAATAATTCAAGAAACAACTTCCATAGGACCTAATTTAAGACACGACTTCAATGGGACCTAAATTATAATAGCTGACACATTTATTTTATAGAAAGATAAAACTTTCATTGATTAATGGAAAATAATACAAATTGGAGGATGAGAAATCCTCAAAGACAACAAAGTAAAAAAATTAAAGCAAAAACACGTGAATACCTTTTTGGGCACACTATTGATGGACATCTGACGATCTAACAGTTTCCTTGCTGCAGTTGCATTTTCTGGAGTTCCATAGCTTACCCTCCTACCTTCATTTTCAAACTGATCAATTGAAAGTTGCCTGACCATGCCACCTAAAGCTCCGCCGGTCTCAGCAGCAACGACCACCTAACAATGCATGTGCCGAAATATGTTCCACATTTTAAAGTCAACTAACAAATATAAAAAAATATAAAAAAATATGTTCCTCGTTGGCCGTTTTTTGGCTTTTTCATATATCAATGAAATAGCTTGTTTATCATCAAAAAAAAAACAAATATAAAAAAATAACCAGCTAACATCTAAAATAGTAATTGTAATATACTAACAGCTCTGTGATGAAGCCTAACTCCAGCAGGAGCAATGCTATTTGGTCCTGTAGAATCAGGCTTTATCAAGCTAGATATTTGATTCCCACTTGGAGTAGCCTCAGCCCCTCTATCCCTATCTGGAAGTTCAACTTCCCCATTGGCATTGCCTTGCCTTGCCTTGGCTGCAGCAAACGTGGCACTGATAGCCTCAGCTTCTGCAGCTGCTGCTTCAACCAAATATTCAACACCTTTACTCAGTCGCCTGCATGGTATGTATTTCCGTTACAGAATTCCAAGGAGTAAAGTCAACATGAGTCACAAATAATTGAGAATCAAGTACAGAGAATTTACTTACCGTTGGCCTTGAAGCATAGCATTTTCAGTGCTTATATCAGTGTACATGTCACCATTTACAGGGGGAGCGACTGGATTTCCCAGCACTACTGAACCGTCAGTGGTAGCTTCTTGCATTGTTTGCCTAGCTCTTTCATCAGTGAATCCATACCTGGATGGTAACCGCCCAGGTTGAATATTAGATGCAGCTGCTGCTGCGGCAGCATGTGAAGCTGCAGATGTTGTTTCAGCAGCAGCAAGATCTTCTGCAACTAGAAGGTCATCTAGCAAAACTCCTGCATGAAATAAGCCAGTACCATGAATTCAGAGTACATGTTATATGATCTATAAAATCTCGTGACAAAATACTAAAGCAATAAAATAAGTTCAGCCTATCAGAAACAAATTAATCTACATTATTGTTTCATTAAACAAACTATTGGTAAGCAAACCCTTCAAAGAGAAAAATATTTTCTTAGAATAACATACTCCTACCATTGCTTGCACCCAAAGCTAGCATCGCTATGCTTCAGTCATTTTTAGCACCATTGGATATGCACCAAGTGAACTTTTAAAAATTAATGCTTCAGATCTTTTGTGCCCATTAGACTTGCACCAAAGTTATTAATTTATTCCTCAAACCATGTTAAACTCAATGGCATAATTTGAGTGGCTTTAATTTTAGATAGTAATAATTAATAAAAAAAGAAGCATTCTCTTTTTTTTAAAAATAAACAGGTATGGTTGCAAGACAAATGGGAGGTTTGCTGGCAACTTTTGGGCAATCCAATCTTCAGTTAAAAAATAAACAAGTATATGTGTCTCCTCCTTAAGTTGCCAAACTACGATGATAGTTTCAGAATAGGGGGTGTTGAAATTCCCTGTGGGGACCCCAACAGGGCGGGAATCCCACTTTGAGCGGGGGTAGGGACAGTGAATTTTTTCCCCGTTTCAGTTCCAGTAACAGGGAATGCATTCCCCGCCCCACCCAAATCACCAAAATTATTTAATTAATATTTTACTACTATTATGCAATTATCAATCTTTTAATTCATATACTATTAAAAGTTTATGACTATATATGTTTTTAAATATAAAAGACATAATTCAAATTCCCCGCAGGTAATCCCGTTCTCCGATTTTTTAAAGAGGGAATTTTAGTGTGGGGCAGGGAATGGGGAAGTCATTGTCGGTGTCGGCCCTATTCACAATATCTTGTCTAAGTTATATCATATCTCTGTTTTTTGTAATCAATCCGAAGAACAAGGAGGAGAATTCTGCAGTAACAGTGGATAAATTAATAGCTCTTATAACTCACCACCACGCAAGCCACCATAAATGAATATTAGATCACCCACAGCAGCAGCAGCATGCCTGCAACGCCTAGTTAATTCAACAGCAGCATCTCCACCTGCTGCATCAGCACTATATCTACCTGTCCTAGGAGAGGTAACCACAGATTTTATGTCACACCACACACCTGCTGCGGTATCCAACACTGAAAACAGGGAGGGGGAGAAATGAGAACTTTGTAAGGCTTCCCAACTCAAGAGATCCTAGGATATGTAAAAGAAATACTTAATCATATTAAAAAAAGCGGCCTCCAACTAAATATAAATCTGAAAGTACCAAAAATTTGGTTGCTGAGCCTAACAGGTTTAGAAAAAGTAAAATATGAACTACACAAGTGGCTCCATCCTCTTTCTACTTCCCGGCATTCAGAATACAAGAAAGGGCTAGCCAGCTCCCAAAAAAAGAACATTAAACTATATAAGTAATAATGCAGGTGATCTCAAATTAAGTCTAGTTTTGATGTCTGCAGAAGAGACATTTCTCTTTTCTTTTTCTTTTTTTAACTTTAAAGTTTAACTCACTCAACAACGAGTACAGAACATGCCAATAATGCAGGTGATCTCAAATTAAGTCTAGTTTTGATGTCTGAAGAAGAGACATTTCTCTTTTCTTTTTCTTTTTTTAACTTTAAAGGTTAACTCACTCAACAACGAGTACAGAACATGCCAATATGGCTATGGGATCAATTTACTGCCTGACAGACAAGTGGATGCAAAAAAAGCACATTGGCAGAGTTAATTATTAAATAAAGTAACATCTTTATTTTCCGCATGTTAATTGACCTTATAGGTAATGTCTCCATCACGGCATATATTGAGGAAAGGGGAAGATAAATTAAATTTAATAAGCACACTGATTTAGTACCTGCCACACTTGACGAGTCTTCTACCATGCGCCCACCACCAAGAGCTCCTCCGGATACATGCAGTCGTGCATTGACAAAAACCTGGAAACAGAAAGTAATGTTTCATTAATTAAATTTTGAAAGAAAAAGATCATAGATTAAGAAATAATGAAACGCACAGCAGCATGCTGATATCGTGGAGAAGGTGAGACACCAGGAGCAATTGCCCATTCCCAACGACCATCTCTATGTTTAGCAAGTCCATATGCACTTGCCAGCGGCTGCAACAATTGAAGACGGAATATAAGAAGAAATGCATCCAAAGATGTTAACCACATCCACACAAGTATAAAAATGTTATTAAAAGTTAAAACTAAACTAGCATTAGCATAAAGCAAACATTTTTTCTCACTTTTGGATCATAAAATAGAAAATATGCATGTTCATTGATTACATTAGGATTTATATCAATAACATCCAATCATCTTTAATTACTTAGTATTTATCTTGGATATAATTCAGTTGGAGTTTTGAGATGATTGGGATTTCCTATCTTTTAATAGGTGTTTCCTATAAAGCTATTGAAAAGTGGTGTTGAATTAAATTAAATATTCAATGATTTGTTGTATGCTCTTATCTGTTTGATCCAGTAATTCTCTTCTACCCGGTTCTTTTATTTTGTACTATAAAAAAAATCTTTTGTTTTAAGTTTCACCCTGTTTCGCTTAACCCATAATGCATCAGGAATTATTTCCAATACAATACAAAAAAAAATACAATCATATTTTCAACTTTATCCAGTAAAAAGAACTCGATCTCAAATTCTGACTTCTCAAATCATAAAATCCATAACAATTATTAAAAAAAAAATCATAAAATCTATAACATGAATGGGCAAATGCATTTGTTAACATTGCTCACATTTCTTGCACTAATAGTTTTATGAATTTCTTCCAGTTCGTAGAAGAAGAAAAATTCATAAATATATGTTAAGCTTAAGCCTTACCTCTAAGTTTTAAAGGAAATGCTTTCTTTTTTTCCCTTCAATAAAAAAACCATGTATTGTGTTGCGACAATGAACCAAAATAAGTACAGATGACAAATTGAAAATGTTGAAAAAATCAAGTACCTAAATATGTGAAGTATAACCTTGACCCTAACATTGTATTAAACAAGAAGCACTCCTAGTAACATAAACAAAAACCGGTCTTCAAATAGTGTTCATATTTTATTCAATATAGAGATAGATCTACGTGTAATGTAACATATCAATTTCAAGAAATTTAAGGTTCTTGTTTTGTCAACTTGTAAGGTGTTTAGTACTGATGGGCTTGCAACAGGTTTGTAGATTTTTAGTTAACAAAACATATCAATTTCAACCCCTCACAAGAAAAAGTTGCTCTGAAGCAGCCTTCTGTAGACTGAACCAATATGCAACTTATGTCTGCAACACAGTTACAATAGACTAGAGAGGAAGAATGTCTCGGTCCGATATCAGGTGCCAAAGATCTACTTAATTCATGAGCTCGAACCAAGGACAAAGCATTGCATTAAATCATCCAACAAAGTCAAATGCAACACAAGAATGATTTTTTACTCACCACACTATTAGCATCCCTCCCTCCACATAGCAGAAGAAGACCATCAGAGCGCGCACTAGCAGTTGCATACCTAGTCATGTATGAAACGTCGACGATGTGAAACTCTTATTATTTGGAATAAGAAAATTAGTTCTATTGGAAACTAACAAAATATGAAAATGAAATTTAAATAAAATAAATTATGTGATACTTTATCACTCAAGTGGTATTTTATTTAATATTATAGAAAGAAGAGATTCCTTTCTCTCAGAGTGTTCAATAGTAATAGATAAGGTTAAGGAAAAAATCAAGTAATTTCCTTTGTTCCCTCCAAAATATTCCTCAAATCTGCAAGAAATTAAGTTTCAAGTGCAAATACACAACACAAGGTTATGATCATAAGCATGCAGAATCTGTGTTAAAACAAGAATAACACCATTTCGCGATCTACAAAATCTTATAAGGAACAGCACAACCAATACATGCTCATGGAACACTAAGCATCAACTGCCATCATCAGGCCTCCATATTTTTGAGCAAGTGATTATAACAGCACGCTAGGATAACGAAATATCAGACCATTATAGAGAAACACACGTCATGCTCAGCTTAAAAATTAGTGCAGAATGTTCTCCAGAGGAATTGAAGTAGAAGTGTACGGGAGATGCATGACAATGCAAGACTGAGACCATACAAAAAGCCAAGAGGAAGGGATTTTACATGCATGGAGGAGGACCCTCCCCTTCAGGTTCCAACTTACGCCATTCATAAGGTTTGGCAGCAGTGTCTAATGCCCACACATCAGCCAAAGGCCGCTTACCTAAAACATAAACCAAATTTTATGTTGAGTAGAATTAAATAATTAAATATTTTTTAATGAAAAATAAGCCATTGGTTGTATTTCATACAGCATATAAAAAGTTACAGTGAAGCTTGGCTTACCATCATTACCACCAATGGCCATGAGGTACCTCTGACCTACCAAAGCCATTACATGTCCATAGCGAGGTCCTGGTCCCGGGCCTTGCACAACTACTCTATAGGAAAATAATCATACTAAGTATCATAAAAATAAAATCATAAAATAAATAAAGCACATTGTTGAAACTGACCTATGCCATCTTGGGCGCTGTTGTGTAAGGTCAAGAACATGAAGATCCTCAGCAGACAAACCAGCTGGTCCGATTCCACCCTGCATGGCGATAAAGGTACGAAATTTCAAAATGAAATTTTAGGTTAAAGAATTAACAAAAATATTACATAAATTACATAAAATTATATAAGAAACTTCACAATGCCAACCTGAATGACTACCATAGTTCCCACAGCAGTTGCCACATGTGCAGCCCGCGGAGTAGGCGGTTCTCCAAGTGGAGTAACTCTGCAAGACATTACACAAGGAGATTCAAGTTAAATGGAAATAAGAGAAAGCATGAAAGAAAATACCAAGTTCGGGACTCACCTGGACCATTTATTAGTTAAAACGTCATAACAATGAACATCAGCAGTTGCACCTGCAAGTCCTGCAATACATACAAAATAAAAATAGTTTAAACCATTAAGTAGAGTTCTGGGTCGAAAACCACCTTCAACTTAAGCCCCCCTTGGAATCAAATTGCAGTTTACAGAGCTTGAATGAAATTACAGGGGTTTCCCATGCTGATGATACTTCATTTGACCTTGACATGACATGAATAGTTAAAATGTATATATCTAAAAAACTTTGAACATCTTAAGCTGTATCAACTCAAATATAGAATATATTACTGAAATTAGCAACTCTTGCACCATAGACTAGTTCCATTACTTTAAAAAAATCTCTAAAAGAGTTGCAATTTGCAAACAACATAATTTTGACCATAAATGACTAAATGAGAAGTAACGACTTAAGTGTGGTCTGTACAAGCTATCTCAGAGAGGGAACTGGAAGAGTAACAGAACTGCAGCATTGACCAATTTTCCAATACATAAGGAGGGGCATATGCCACTTTGGTTTTATCCACCCTGTTTGAAACCCTAAACCAATGATAAGCTATAATGTGAGCTATGAAGTTGCTGGTATCATAAGGTTGCAGAGCACAAGCTCATCAAGGCACCACAATGCCACACAGAAGCCTAGCCTATAAATATTAATTATATTCAGACTTCCCAGCTTTAAAATAGAAGAAAAAACAACACTACAAACTACAATTTAGCCCATTAAGCTAACAGTACAGTAAACAACATCCAACAACTTCTTGGATTTTAACTACCCACTTGAAAATGAATTCTCCATTTAATTGTTTGGATAGATCACATAACTTAACAGATTTATAAAAAGATGAAATTACCGGAATAATTGATCAGATATGCCTACTTTATTAGCAACTTCAATGAAATAGAAGGGTTTAACATCCCAATTAGCTACATTTGAACATACATCTAGAACTCAGATAGCTCTGATGTCAATGGATCAACTATGATTGAACGTACAAGCAGTCTGAATGTCAAAAAACCCCACAACATTTACACTCCAGATGGATTCAAGTAGGCGGATACCTCAAAACAATAAATTCCTCTAACATATCAATACACTATATCTACTTCGAAAATAACAAAAACAGGGTTCTATCATGAAACAGAAATTGCAGCTAAAAATACTTCACTGCACAAGTCATACACGCAAACTGTTATTTGAAAAATAATCTAACTATTGAAGAAAATTGATAAAGGAAACATACGGATTCCAGCACTTCCAGCTGAAGAAGGAGTTCCAGTGGCTGCAGAATTACCCTCAAGGGCAGTGGCACCACCAAACAAAATCAATCTCGGTCCAATATATCCCGGACTCCCCTCCTCGCCGACAGACCCCACGGCAGTTAGCGTGTGGCCACATCTCGGCCCCGGCCCATCTTCCTTCTTTTCCAATATCGCATTTACTACTGAATACGTAGGCGCAAGCCTTGGCCCAACCACCGTACTCTGCTGCATCTGAACAGCGGTCTGTTGTTGCTGCTGCGGCGGAGACTCAACGCCGGATTGAGGCTGATCTCTATCAACTCCGGCTGTAGTTGAAACAGTGCTGTGATTCTGTACCTCCGCAGCATGATCGGAATCCGGAACCATCGAGGAATCAACATCCATTGATTCAGTTCTTCAATTAAACCACAAATTTCAAGATCGAAGCTAGAATTCCAACGAAGTAACAATCCAGATAGACATTTTCAATTCGCTCCACGAGTCCAATACCGGACTTTCGAACAAACCCTAGCTTTCTGAGATCCTCGATTTCTCAGCTCTAGCAAAAACAAAATAATTCCCTAAGAAAATTCCAAGAATCGATCAATCTCTCTAAGAGCGATTCGAAGACAATTATTCAAAATGAAACAAATTAAAAATTCGGACCTCTCTCGCTCTAAATTCTCTCTCTAAAATTACGCGAGTACGCGTATGTCTCTCTCTCTCTCTCACTTTCTCACAGCTCTTTGACGGTCCGGTTAGAAAGTGTACGGATAAGGGAAGATCGGCCGTCAGATCTAAGTTATGGCGGCGCATAATAGAATCGCGGCACAGGGATCACCGGCATTACCGGGATATAGGTTTAACTATAAACGGTGATAACCGGTTCACCCAAAATTTTGTGATGTCTGGGTCAAGAAGCTAACAAGGAAAACCAACGCGCTTTGAAGAGCGTGGATATTACGCGCCGCAATAGTATTGTATTAGTATCCTATTGGAGATTGGTGCGACCATTGTCTTCCTTCGTCCAATGAATAATAGAATCATTAGGGTCCGTACTAATCACTTTTTACCAGAGCTAAGGTGCCACGAGTGAGGTCAATGTGTCCTACTTTTCTCTAGGTTTCTAGGTTTCTCTTTATATATATATATATATATCTTTAATTTTTGTATTTTAGGTGGTTTTTTGTGACATGTTTTATGACATGATCATATGATAGTTTATTAGTAAAATGAAGTTAGATTTTAAATTTATATATATTATATCTAATTAACGGAATTGAGTGTTCATGAGATGTGGTGATACCTAATTAATTGTGTTATATTTCAAGTTGACATTTATTTTAGATTTTTTTTAATAGTATTTTTGGATTATTTTTAAATCATAAGCCTTTGCATTTTTTAAAATATATGATTTACCGAGTTTGTAAGTATTAACCGAAAAGATAACGAAACAGGGGTAATGTTTACAATGTGTGACTTAAAGTGAAGGTAATATTTATAAGATGGTTTAAAACTTGTTTTATCCTCAAACTATTGTACTAGTCCTATTCTGGTTCCTAAACTTTTAAATATTTTGTTTTGGTTCTTAAACTTTATATACATTTCTAATTTAGTCTCTCTTATTATCATTTTATCTAAATTTATTAGATTAAAAAAACTTAATTTTTCAATTTATAATGTAGCTTCATAATTTGATAGCAGGGTGAGACTCATATTTGAACTGGATAGGAAAACGAGCAAAACAATAAGAATAATTGTACATGTTCAATAAAAAATGGATGTGTCTTCTAAAAATTGAAAGGACTAGATTGTTGGGATAATTATATTGACATCGTCTTATAAACATAAACAGTATCATATAGGATCTTCTCTTACAAACCAGATAAAATAGATTATTGGGGACTAAAATAAAAATGTTAATTAAAGTTTGGGATTAGAACTAAACTTTTAAAAGATTTGGGATAAAAGTATAAAATATGTTAAATTTTAAGAACTGTAATACGTTTTAAACCTTATAAGATTGTAGTTTTGATTTTTAAACTTGCACATTTTTCTTGTCCATTTGATGTGAAGTTTTGATGGGAGTCTCCGATAAACATAAGTTTTTGTGGGCATTTGGAGTTTTGTATATGAATGGGCAAAGTACAGGAGAATAAGATTGCTACAAATTGGACGTCTATATTTAAATTGCTTATAAATTAATTTAACGTGCCTGTACATGTTTTTTATTTAATAATTATTTTGAATTATATATATATCAATTGGAATCATATTATTTTTTGGGTAAAGCGCAAATAACACTTGTGGTTTGGTCAAATTCATGAAAAGATTTGTAGTTTAAAAATGGCAAATCACACCCTATCTTCCAAATTATATCAATATGACTCCTCCTCTTGATGGTGTAAATTTTTTTTAGCCATAACTTTTTCGTTTGAACTCCGATTTTGATGATTCAAGATGTTTTGGAATCCTCTTTTCGGGCTCTACGTCATGGTTATCTCTATCATTCAAAATTTTCAATAAATAACAGAGTTTTATTATTGTCAAAATATTTGGTATGATTACAGTAATTAAGCCCGATGTTTACTGATGATTTAGAAGTTTTCAAGTGACCATAAAGTAGAGCCTGGAATGAAGATTCCAAAACATCTTGAATCATCAAAATCAAGTTCAAACGAAAAAAGTTATGGCTAAAAGAAAATTTACACCATCAGAGGAGGTCATATTGATATAATTTGGAAATACGGAGGTGTGATTTGCCATTTTTAAACTACATGGACTTTTCATGATTTTGACTGAAACTATAAGGGTGTTATTTGCATTTTACCCTATTTTTTTCAAAATTGAACACGAAGATTTTGTTGGAAATAATATGCTGATGAAAAATCAGTTAAGTGTTTCTGAATAAGATGAAGTTAAATTGATTGGACAGGTGAGATGTCGATTTAATTTTGGTATTGTTGGCCGTTCATTTCGATGTTATCTAAGATTACGGAGAGAGGTATATTAAGATAACAGTGTTCATTTTACTGTATTTAAAGATATAAGGATATATTAGATTACGTGTAATCAAAGAATACATGATATCTGACCATTTTAGAATACACTCTCTACCGGTGGGTTTTTAAGATTATATTACGAATGTATTATGTTTTTTACTTTTTTGTCCTTCAATATTATAAAAAGTTATTTTTCTGTTTACATATAAATACATAAGATGATTTATTTTCTCATCAATAACTAAATTTAGAAACATAAATAATTTTTTCGTTACACTAATATTGATACTTTAATAAATTCATTGGTATCAAATAGGTATATAAAATTAATGTAGAAATTATAAATTGTAAAATTGGGGTATAAATGTAAAAGCATTAATGTAAAAATTATAAATTTTAAAATAGTATAGGTATATTAATCTATAAAAAAATATTAATTAAATTCATATATAAAATTTATTAACGAGAAACATAAAACAAGGGTATCATTGGAAGAATTATTAATTCATTAAATTTTCTCCCTTAAATACAACCTAAAATCATTTTTAATTATTGCAAAATGAACGTTGTAATCTTATATTCCCTGCAATCCAGATAGCATGTATTCTAGATATCCAGTAATCTTAGATTACATGGTATCTAAGATAACGGAAAATGAACGGCAAAAGATTGTTAGTAAGAAAATCAATATGAATAAATTTATATTTTCAGATTTTTCCTATCCTCATAGCATACAGTTATGGAATGGAAGTTACTTCTAATCGTTTAGTGGAATAGACTTTTTTTTTTTTTTTTTGTCGTCTTTAGTGGAATAGACTTAGAAATTGATAATTGAACTTATTCAATTGTTTTTGCCATGATTGTAGGTGTCATATAATCCCGGAACTAATTATTTACCAATAAAAGTATATTTTGTGTTACATGAATTTAAAGATTTTAATTTATGAAATTAAAACCAAGAAGTTTGAATTATTATATTTATATACCTATATACTAATTTTATATCAGTTGATATATCTAATGATTTGAATTTAAAATTTATGTAGATATTATTAAGATATTAATTTAGATAATTAATTGATATAATAGGAGAGATTTGGAATCCAAATCTGCTAATGATTTTCCATCTTCTATTATAAATAGGATGGTTTGGGAACCTTTTTAAAAAACATCAAATATGGTGAGGAACTATGGGAGGATTAAAAGATTAGGAGAAAGAGATTTAATTTATTTTCTTTTATCAGTCTTGAAGGTAGGTAGTTGTTGTTATACATAATTTATGTATTAAAATCTTATTTTATTTTTATTTATAGATAATTTTGATAAATTATTCCTACAGTTTTCTCATCTATTTTGATTCTCTATTTTCGCATTTTTTCACCATTTTTTAATTTTATATTTAAAGAAAATCGAAATCTTTTTCATTTACATCAATTTTTGTCTTCATATATCTCAGATCCATGTTTTTTATTGAAAATTCAAAACAAGAAAAACATAGATCTGAGAACAAAATTGGTGTTCTTTTTTCTCTCTCTTTTCTTCATAAACTCTTAGATTTGGCACGAATCTTGAAGCTTAAATAGCATGGAACTAACAAAATGTTTGTTTCTTTTTATTGTTGAAATCATTTCCCCCATTTTTCTGAAATTTTTCTCATGTTGTCACCATTTTCTGAATTTTTTCATTCTTAGATGGTTATTGTAATATATGTAAATTTGTTAAAATGTACTGTAATATACGTTATATACGTATGTCTATTTTGCTAGAAGTATAGTATGTAATACACGTAATATACATAACATTCGCAATATACATAATTTGTTATTTTCGTATTCGTTGTCTATTCGATTAATATATATTATGTATACAAGGCCTTAATAATCATCATTTATCTGTTCGCAGTGTACTATCATGCATATCAAGTTTTGTTTGTTTGTAATGTTATGTGTTTATATTAAGTATATTATGCATACGAGACCTAATGACCATAATATGACACGATTCACAGTGTACTGATAAGATGTCATGCATATCATGTATATTATGAATATGAGGACTAATAACCATAATATGAAATGATTCGCAGTGTACTGATAAGATGATATGTAAAGGCCTAATAACCATTATCTGTCTGTTTTTACACTGCACTATTATGTGTCCATACCAAGTTATTATGTGTTGTACTGTTATGTGTACATATCAAGTATATCATGTATATTAATACACAGTGTAAATTATATATTGGGTTTAAAGTTTGTTAAAACGACATGTATGTTATGCATATGAAGCCTCAATAGCATCTTTGTCTGCTTTGCAAAATAGTGTTTATGTATTCATATTAAGTAGTTTGTGCGTGTATTGTTATGTATCTATATAATTATATGTTGTATTTTAAGTATTGTGTAAATTATATATTGATTTTAAAGTTTGTTAATATTTTTTGTTTTTATTGCAGATAAAATGACATGTATATTACGCATATCTTTCCTTTCCCCTCAAATTTCATTGCAAAGTGGAGGACAATATATCAAATGTACAAAACTTTACATAGAAATCAGAGAGAATGTATAAAATTCAATTAAAATCAAATATTAAAAATGAAAATATACGGAATATACTAACAAAACTGAGAATATTACATTGAAACACAATAATAAATAAAAAATAATTAAAAAAAGGAAAAAAATGGATATTGGAAAGAAAAAAGAAAAGAAATAAAAGAGAGATAATAAATGAGGTGGAAAATGAATTTCAAATTTTATAAAATAAAAAGAAAGAGAAAATAATAAAAATAATTGTTTTCATGCATTAGGAAATTTTTTTAATTTTTGCCCATAATTAAATCCTCTCAACGTCATAAAAATATGGCATGATTCAAAACGCTTGATTAATTTAATATATCTATATTATTTATTTTGATTCGAAAGATAAAAAAAAAATATATGACCAATGAACCTTGTACAATCGCATTTAATTGGCGCGTGCAATGCAATTGCGGGTGGGAGTGACAGCGGTCCATCGCCTGACCGGTCCACATGAGGTTAGAGCTGGCTTTTCCTAGATATTATATTAATTAAAATAATTTTTTTTCTTGAATTTCTGATTGGTTTGATGAGAAAGCATTATCTTTAATTTTTTAAGGGAAAAATAACTAACTTTTTAAAAAGAAAAGCGGGTAGATCAACAAAAGCCCAAATTTTTGTTTTCTTGGAGATGGTGTTTTTTTAATTGAATTTTGAATCCATTTAATTATTTGGTTAAATTACAACGATAGCCCCTCATGCGTCCCTTTTTTTTTTTATTGTCTGCACCATAAGAAAGAATTAACCTATGAACAAAAAAACTGAAAAAATATTTTATTCCTCTATCTGGTAGGGACTTTAATAAGTAACTATCAAATTGGTTTTTAAATCCTTCTCGATAAATTTTGTTTAATGTCTTCGATTTCTATAATCCTTTATCAGTAAATATCAAATTAATTTATTGGCATTGGTAAGTTGGTCTTTAAATGATGGTTTGATGAATCAATTAACGGTTCAAAGTTGAATTTATATCGAACCAATAATTAGTATAACACTCAAAAGCAATCACAATAAAAGATGGTGACGGGTGACTATTACCCGCCACAGTCATTGTCTTTCTTGAAGTTTTTCCTTACCCAAAAATTAAATATTAAATTATTATTAATATGAATTGAATAGTTTTTAAGTATAAAAATTAAATAAATTAAAGGAAAGGAATACTTTTTTTATAAAAAAAAAGGTGTGCACGAGTATAAAGGTTTATAAGGTAAAGTTTTTAATTTATAGACGACTCTGTAAACGGGGAAAGGAAGGTCATGGCTTTTCAATGCCTAGCTTCTAGAGAGTGGAATTTGAAATTATGCCTTCAGCTTCTTTCAATTTCCTCTAAAAAATAAATAAATAAGCTTCCATTATTATGAATGGAAAATTGATCAAATTGACACACGTTTACGATATTAAAAAAAATGATCAATTCGATAATATTTTAAACAAATTAAATGTAATTTTTCCAGAGAGAGAAGGAATTAATGATTGTGACCCTTGTGATGCAAATGTCTAATATAAATAATATAACAATTTTGATGTAAGGAAATAAAGACAATAAGTAGGGACATGAAAAATGGTCATTTTAAAAAAAAAATATTCCCAGACATTTTGCCATCAAACCCTGAACGTTAAGTCTTTTCCAATGAGTTTAAGACATGTTCTTTTAAAGCAACTGCCCTACATATAATATAACATGTACCCTTGTTATGCATTCACTTCAACATTAAACTCGTCAAAATTGCAAGTACATGGTACACTTATTTTATTATTAAACCTGTCAATATATATATATTGTTTTTTTTAATGAGAAAAAAGAAACAATGTTTTTATTATCTTCATTGTTTTTTGTTTTCTATAGTTCAAAATTAATTAACCATCTTAAATTCACAAGTGCTAGTAGGTGTGATCATTTACTATATATTTTGAGCCGAAAATACTAAAACTCGTATACTATCCATTCCTCTAATTTGTTTTTTAACTTTATTTAATCAAAATTTGAAATTTTAGCCAAATATATAAAAAAAAGAAAGGAAAAACTACAAGTTTTCAGTCCTAAAGTTTGATTAAGATTTTAATATTTTTTTACTACAAAACAAATAATTATTGGCACTAGCACTAGTGATTAAGATTAAAAGCTAGGATAAGTGACCTAGAACAACAAAAATGGGGTGTAAATCAAAATATTAAAAAAAATTAGCCATGAAATTTTTATTTAGTAAAACCATCTACTTAGAATACATAGTTTTTTTTTTTTAAAATAAAATTTCATGTAGACTGTTTTGTTAATTTTTTTAATTTCTTGGATTACAGCCTATAATTAACCCACAAAAAACACTAATAACAGAACAGTAAGAATGTAATGTCATGTCCATCGTAATCAGTTCCAGTAGATTTTCATATGGGAATATCCATAAAGGAAGGGAGGCAAATGGTGGATGATCAAAAATAAAACCAGGAAGGAGAACAAAATAACAAATGTATCTAAGAACTTTTAGATGAACACGGGACCTCGTGGGAGTATAAATAATCTACTGATTAAAAGAACCTGTTATACTGGCTGGTGAGAGAATCCATGAGATTTGAATACACGTTATAGAGGGAATACTGTCGAAGATTTTCGACTTCGTACCAAGAATTGAGCACTGAAAGATGCTTATCTGTGCCTGAAAATGTCAGCTGTATTCCCAGACTACAATCCACAGAGCCCCCTCGGTCCTTACAGCTTGATGTTCTGATGGCACAATCTTGATTGTTAAGGCAGACATAATTAGATCTCGACTTGCCTGAGCACAAAGCGCATCCGTCTCTCTTCCAATACAAGTTCTGCAGCCTGCCCTTTTGAAACTCAAGTACCTGCTCTTACCAAATTCCGTTTTCAATCATATAACAGTTTTTCTTTACACAAAGCCTAAGATTTTGATAACATTTATTATGCAGTTTTTTTATTTTTATATCTCACCAGGGTGAAACTCGTCACGATGAATGTGCTGTTAGCAACAAATGCAGGGGGAGACCTTGCAGCATATTTTCTGCCCGCAAATGCTACCATATAACCACCAAAAGAATCCTGGAAATAGTAAGGTATCAAGTATTATAAGTATTTCTATAACGTATTCACATTGCATAAATAAGCAAGGAAATGTGTTTAGCAGTCTGTAGAGGCATTGAAGCAGGAACTTCTTCATTGGGACCTACAGAAGCAATTTTGAATTTATGATCTCATCTAATTGGCTATAATGATTTAAATCTGTTAGGACAACACACACTCTAGAGTTCTACACATTAGAATGAAATTATTCACTGAATTTAAACACATACGACTGAACTTTTGACTCTACCAAAAATGTCTCATACCAATGCAGATCTCATCCTCTCGTATAAACTCATGACCATCCTAATTCTAATCGAAAAGGGACTTTGGTCGCACCCCAACAAAATCAATGACCTCAAAGTCATCTGGTTTTTTTGGTTCACAGTCAGAGAACATATGACCTCGATCATCACACGTCAGTGAAGCTTTCTTACTCAATAGACAATGGAATCGATCATACATATATTACATCATTGCTCTAAGCAAACTGCAACACGATGAAAGTCATCTCCAAATATTGCCATTAATGAATTATGAACAGAACGTAAAATTCATCATTCCATAAATCATTCGAATACTGCACTGCAAAATTTTAATCTCAATCTTGATTCTTGACACAAGCACTAATAATAAATCATGAAGAGAACGGAAACATTCACCAATTCTATAAATGTCATTCCAAAACTGCTGCTCTAATAAAACAAGTTTTTAAACATAAACTCATACTAAATATCAAAGCAAGACATTGTGCCAAATAACTAATCACGGTTGTTCTAATCTTCAAGCCTCGAGGTTATGAGTTCAAAACCATGAGTAGTAACCTGTCTTCGATATTATCCAACGTGTTTCTTGACGCCAATTAATAGATGCAAGAGACTATAATTTCACAGGATAACTATCCAATTAAAACCATAAAGTAAATCATCGAGAATCCCTGAATCAAACCATTCTAGAAATAAACAAAACACAAGCTAAGCTACTAAACTTGAACTCAAAATCAACTTATTACCAGAGAGAAATCGGAAATATTAACAGAGAGAAGAGAGATCTCATCAACTCTAGGTCTAAAAATCGCAAGCTGTGAATCGAGCGACGGCAAAGAAAGACGACGATCACACGGGGATAACTGATGAGACTGGTTAAAGAAGAATGAATCTCTAGAAGAAAATGCGATTCCGAAAGTGAAACCATCGGATCTCTGAATCTTCGTATCAGCGCAAGGTTGATAAACATGATTAGTATTCACAGATTCAGTATTATGAACCGCCATTTCCATTACAAGCAACAGAAGAAGGGCTTTCAGTACTGTTCCTAACACTCTCACTCTCATCGTCGCCATTATTGGAAAAACTTTGAAGCTTTTTGGACACCTTTAAGAATGACGGATGAAAAGGAAAGGAATCTGGATTGAGAGAAATGGAAGTTCCTTTATCCTTAAGCATTTTATTAATTAATTAAGATTAATTACTGTAATCAGGCGCCAAATAAAATCTTTGTCGGGGGAATATACATAGTTTTCTTCTTTTTGGTCATTTTTTTATTAAGTAAAGGATAACACTGTTTTATAAGGTTTTCATGTCGGGGAATTTGCTCTGATCTTTATTTTTTAAATATGTTTTTCCCTCCTAAATTATTTTTAAAAACGATTAAAATGTTTTCCCCCCCTCTTTTCCTTTTAACAAAGCCTGTTATTATTTTATGTCTTGTATTGAATAAGATAAATTATTTATAATTCAGTTTAAATAATTTCTAATCATTCGTTTTGGTTGAGCCGTTTAATAAAAAAAAAAATATATTAGGAGTTCATTTTGGCGGCAAACTTTTTTTTTTCGTTTTTTTTTCTCAAGATAATTTAATAATAAATACAATAATAGCAAAAAATAAACTTTCGATAAAAGAACCAAAAAAAAAGGCTTATTATTAAAAAAAAAATTGGTTTACTATCTTAGATTTTTTAATTTCTATATTCATTCTAAAAAAATTTACTTCAAATTTCAAACTTTCTATTTTAACATCTAAATAAACATTTGAATACTTCTGATTTAGTCTATAAACTTTACAAAAATAATAATAATTTGTTTTAATCATTGGCCTCAAACTTTCAAAGATTCTACATGATAAGCAGTTAAGCACTTTGTTCATTAGACAATAAGTTATACGTCGACAAATACTTGAAATCATATGTAATGGTTTAGATATCAAATATTGAGTTAGAAAAAATTAATTGTACTACAATAACATTTTAAAGTTTAGGAAAATAAATATAAAATTTCTCATGCTAAAATATGATGTAAACCATAATTCGGTATATATCGTATATCAATGATTAATTTTTCTGTCTACGACTATTGTTGTTCTAACTCGACTAGATAATGTCACCTGTAAATAACGATGCAATATTAATCATTATATGAAGTTATTCCATTATCACATACTCATGTCAACTGAGAATTGAACAATATTTTTTTGTATTCCGTACGACCAATAATATAATGTATTTGTTTATTTTACAACTAAAAGTTTTGGGAAAATATATCCCTCCCTTAAATTATTTGAACAGGTATATTAAAGTAATATCAAAATAGACCGCAAGATCATAACATCAACAAACTTATTGTAAAAGCAAGAACAAAATGGAAAAATAAAAAACAGAGGTCACGTAACTTGTAATTTGTAAATGAACAAAGGAATCAGCTGTTCCTAATAATATAATTTAATATACGAGGGAAAAAAAACTTAAACAAAACGAAGTAAAAAAAGGAAAATTTTCGAAAGTTGTGGAGAAAAATACTAGTAGTACCTAGTTAATTCTACTTTACTCTGCAGATACCGGAAAATCTGAGGAATGGAGAATCTTGGCCTGTCTTTGGACTTTATACATAATTTTGCTACTGCTAGTAGTTTTTTCGCGTCTTTGTAGTCGAAACTATCTCCAAGGTCGGGATCGATCATCTTGTTCATTGATTTAGCAAAGTGTGACTCTTGGATCCATGTAATCAGGTCGGCACCTGTTTCAGCGGACGATTGTCCGGTAATGAGCTCCAGAATGAGGACACCAAGCTGGTATATAATATGTCCACATTTCTGATCGATAAAATCTGCAATGAAAAGTTAAATTGTAAGGGAGTGTGACTGCAAATTTATAGCATTGATGATATGCCAAAAAAATAACCTTCTGATTTTGATGCATTGTGGCCTCCAGAATTCCCAGTGGAGCAGAGAAATCCAACATCTGATATCTATGTAGGAAAAAAGAAAACTTGCACTTTTTATGCTTCTACTTATCTTCCTGAAAATGTCGCGGAGTATAAGATCTAGACTAGTTAACTTTACGAAGGAAACTCGAAATTATTATTTAGTTACCTTTGCAGTGAAATTTTCATCTAACATAACAGTGCTTGAGCAAATGGAAACTTGACACATTGGGGGATCAGTGAAAAGAAGCAAGTATTCCTGCATCAAAGAGAATTTTACACTCTTGACAATGCTTTTAGCCCTTTTTTTATAAATGCCTGAAGTGTACGGATGCATACAAGAAATCACGAGACACTTGTGATATTATGTCACATAACAATATTGTAGAGTAACAGTACTTACCAATGCTGATGCCACTCCTGCAGCAATTTGTAGCCTCATCCTCCAATTTAAGGGAGTTCTGAGAGGATCTGCCAAAGAAGAACCATCGTGATTCAATAACCACTAACAAACATATACAAACTATGCGTTCAAACAACTCGATTCTTGATATTACCATTAAGATGATCTCTCACGCTTCCATTTGAAATCTCATCAAACACAAGCAATCTGCATATATCGATATAGAAAGATAAAGTGGGTGAGTAGAAATATGTTAAACTATAGGATGGAGGTGTCTTTCAACAGCAGAGGCCATTCATACGTAGTTCAGGCTGTTCCCTCCCTGAGCTATCAATACCAAAACATCACATTTTTTCACTTCATGTATGCAATGGCGGTTTTGACAACACGAATTTTGATTTGACCCTTTGGAAAGTTTTTGAAGTGGGATTTCTCTCCTTTCAACAACACATTTGCATCTACTCTGTGCAACCTATCTTATCTCATTTTCAAACCGGTACTTTATTTATTTATTTTACATGATCAATATAGATATCAAAACATGTGATTCACATCACCAACCTTTCGAATGGTGGTTCCTGTCAATGTATCTCATTCTACTCAACTGCATCTAAGTGTGCATGAAGTAACATAACACACAAGGAATTCGTAAACGATTATGCAACGAAGTGTCATTGAACTTGCATCGGAGTTGCTATACTAAAATCATTATGACAGCTCAAATTTAACTTAAAGGAAAATACAAACATGCATTGCTTTGATAAAGACATTCAAGTAATTTCATGACTTGAAGCTCAAATGTGAGTAGCCTCAATTCGACTAAATTTTTTACAGCTTGGTGTTGCTTCAACCATGCATGTCAGGACAAGGATTCTGACAAACAGAGCTGAAGCCAAGACTATTTCAGTCTCCAAATGAAACAGTCGAGCCTAAATCACCATATCATGCATGAGAAGCGTTCCTCTTAACGGAAGATGTAGCTCTAGCTATATTCTAATAGTAATGACACTGACATGATTCTGAATATATTTTCTTCTTCTAAGACCTACTTTTAATTCTATGGTGCTTAAATTTTAAAACCATGGAAGGAATATGATGATTTGAAATAATAATCATCAAACCTCTTATCCCCTATGGAAAAGCCTTTGAGCGCAAGAAGATGGCGGTGATGCAACCGTCCAAGGAGTTGGACTTCTGTGTAGAAGACATCATCAGTAAAACCTTTCGGTTCTTTTACCAACACGACTTTGCCATCTTGAAATTTAGCTTTATGAGCAGATACTTGGCAATTGTTGTAGACAATTCTGCTAAACCCACCAGTTGCCCTTCTTATCTCTTTGTACGAAAAACGCCTCACGAAAAAGATTGGCACTGAAATGAAGAGTCTCTTACATTATATATAGGTACAAAATAAGAGAACTTGATTGCAGTCAATGAAAGAGACAGATGATACTGATCTATAGTCAGTTGACTTCCGAAACATCGAAGGATGGAAAAATGCAGGAAGAGACAAATATAAACATCACAAAAACGTAAATAACAGCGTCTAAAAAGTACCAAAGTTCGAACCGTGATAATATAACAAAATGTTCATTACATTGGAGGACAGTAAGGAGAAGCTAGATATAGTATTTAATTGTTCATGAACTTAAAACGATTCAAACGTAAAATTCCTCGAGTACAATGCATAAAATCGCGATCACATAGCATAATTTAAGCATAGCAAACACGATTAGGTCCTTGAGAGCAAAGCTACAGATAATCCTTGAGGTTTTCAAGCCAATTATTCATCACAATTCAAACACAATTATCAAAACAATTATTTCAAATTCCAAAACCTCATGTAATTCAATTGATCCATACATCAAATTCAAATAGTACAGCAAAATTCATCAAGCAAGGGACGGAATTGAAGTACCAGAACGAGATCGGTGAAGCCAAGATAGAAGTTGACGCCTGAATTTGCGAATCCAGCGATCCATTGTAAAGAAAAACTGAGAAATGGTAGGGAAAATTTAAAGAAGGAATAAGAATTGGGCAAGCATAATGAATGTTTTTTATATATTCCATATCTTTTTTTTCTGGTGGGTCTCTCTCTGTCTTTATAGACGGTTGGGAAAAGGAAAAGGAAATCGATTATATTGGGTGATCTGGGAATTAACTGAAAAAAATAGAAAGAGAGAAAACAGCAAATATCCTTTCTGTCTGTTTCTGAATTGCTTGCATTTAGTATTTACAGCTCTATCTGCTTGTTAATTCTTTCTTAACTGAAACTGTATTTGCCAATTTCTTCTTATTTTTATTTTACTATTTTGAGTAAATTTACATTATGTTTTTCTTTTTTATTTTATTTCTTTCTTTTCGCTCGTATTCGTCTAAAAAAAGTGTTGATTTTTGGGAAATTTAGACTCTCCAAATTAATATATTTTTTTAACGTAAACTATTCCGACTTTTATGGAAATATACTTATAAATATTTCATAATTTATATTACGTTTATTAGTGATTAACATGTGAAGCAGTGATTAATTTATTGTTATATTTAATTTAAGGTTAAATTAAGGGACAAAGGCAAAACGAACCTCTACACTTTGGGTTATTCTTAAATCTTACCTCTGCACTTTTTTTGTTTTGTTTTAAAATACCCTTACATTTTAGGAAAATTATAAATCACACCCTTCTATCGATTAGTTTTAAAGAAATTTAGACTCATCTATATTATACGCGTACCACGTGTTCCAAAACCATTATTTTTTTGAAAAATGTGATCATTTGAGTGTGATTTATAAATTTTACATCTTATTAACACAAGAATTTATTCTAAAATTCTACGCACATGTCAATTTTTTTGTTATTTTTTATGAAATCATAATTCATGACATATGTAGAATATAAAATGTATCTCACTTTCGTTAAAAACTAATCGATTGAAAAGTATGATTTGTAATTTTTCTAAAGTTCAAGGGTATTTAAAAGAAATACAAGGGTATGATTTAATAATAACTCAAAGTGTAGTAGTATATTTTGCATTTATATCTCAAAACTCTAAATTTATTATATTTATAAATATTTTTAAGGGTTAGATAGATAATTTTACTAATATTACCTAGATTTGCAATTGACGTCCTTACTATATTTGAACCAATCGTTTAACATACTGGTTGATGATTAGTGAGTTTAAATGTCTGATTGTAATTGGGCTCTTGACCTGTCATTTTATAATTCTTACTTATGAATGATGTGTTCTACTATCTGTCGGACATTTGTCCATTGTAAAAACTCTCTCTCTCTCTTTTTTTTTACAAAGTAAAAATTATCCCTTTATTATTACTATTTAACTCGATATCTCTTTTCATATTCTTTAAATTTGATTAGTTTTATTAAAATGTTTATGTAATTAAATTGTATTTATTTAATAAATGTTAAAAAATATTATTTTTTAAAATTACTAGAGTTAAGAAAATACACTTTATAAATAGAAACAAAAAAACACATTAAAAGAGTGGATCAACATTATGATTCATATCCTACCAATATCACCGATATAACTCAAGTGGTTAGATACGTAATATGAAAAAAAAAAACAGTATGATTCATCGATAGTAAATGCTATCCCATGTGGTCTAAAGTTATTCTTCCTTATTGATAAAAAAGCAGGCTGAACAGCAAATATTGCCCTTACATCGGTTACCGACTCCGACCCGACCCGAATTTAACCCAACCGGCATTCTCTATTCCACTGAACGAAGCTGGGCTTCGATTTTGATTGATCTGAACATTACAGAGAAGAAAAGGAAAACAATTAGTTAAGATTTTGCATTCTTAACAATTCGTGCATTTAAATATACTTATTCCTTCTTTTGATTGTTACTCTATTTTTATAATTATTATCACAATACTGTTATTGATTGTCGCTCCGATGCTCGCCAATTTGGCTTCGATCGATCATTAGGGTTTGTAATTGGGCATTTGATGTTTCCTCGTACTTGAACTCGTACCTTTTCAATTGTTGTTTTTGATTTTTTATAGGTCTTGAAAACGGTGTTATTGCAACTGCAGTATGTTCAGAAATTGAGTTATATAATTATCTGAATGCGCTGTTGTAATTACTTTTTTTTGTTTGGACTATAATTTGCTTTTGTTTGGTTTAATCGAATGTTCAAGTTTGTTCCAGTATGTGTAAGTCATATGTCAGATGGGAAAAGAATGGTTTTTTTTTTTTTTTTCAATATGAAAGTTGAGAAGTTGATGGAGGTTGTTGAATTGGTGACATAATGAGACCCAAATTTGATATTTATTTTCTGAAACTGTGTCTTGTCTTGAATCAGCCACTGTTCCATCTAATTCATAAAGGTCACCTTTTTTTTTTGTTTAAAGATCCAGCCAGTTCAAGTCTTTTACTTCTTGTTATGTAATATACGAACTCGATTGTAGTTCATGAATCATTCACACGAGCGTACTCAAACTTTCAGCATTCTGCTACTTGTCTTCGTCAATTATGGTTGCCATCGTTCATTCAGCTGCAGTATTTTGAAAAATGTTTTTTTTAAACCTTTTGAGGGTGGTGGGTGTGGGTCATGGGTGAATGGTGGATTTTCAATTATTACGGTTTGTTTATATCTCCATGAACGTACAACTTATTAACTGAAATGTTAGTTGCTTTTTTCCTTCCAGGTGGTCGTGTTAACATCAAAATAATGAGACAGCAGGGGCAGTACTCTGATGCGGGATTGAACACATATGCTGTCTCTCAAATGCATCATGTTCCTAGTCAAAGGGTGGAACAGAATTCTGATCCTTTTGAAGGACGATTGGAAGCCTTCACTCCCGAGAGAGAGCCTACATTTGCAACTTCAAAAAATGAGGAACAATGGAGATGGGGAAGAGATGAATCAAAAATGTCAAATCCTATGGCCTCTCACATGTTCAATGAAGGCAAGCAATAATACTGTGTGACTTCTGTACTGCATTCATCCCCTGTTTATTATCCTCTGTGCAGTGTATTGTTGCACCTCCTTTCAGTAGAAGTTGCTTGCATCAGTTATCTTCAAAATCATTTTCCTAATAATATTTGGTCTTTTATGTGGACGGCGATATAGTTGTCAAATATAGATGAATTAAGAAAATTTATTGAAGAATAAATACAAGTATTAGTTTAACTATCTGTTTATATTTATACTTTTGGATGGACTTTTATTTCGGCTTGATGGTTTTGTAGAGTGTTTTGATGGTATAGAGGGATAAAATGATTGGATCCTAGATATCTTATAAGAAGTATGACTACAAGTATTGTAGGGTCAGTCATCCCAAATAAATAAAAAATTTGCGCGATCAGGTGTTAGTATGTTGATTAGTTGAAGTACACACGAATTGGCTAGACACCCATTACCTGTGGTTATCTAGGGAAAAAAAATGATAGATCAGTGATTTGTTACTGATCCCCTACATGCAATATGGTGTTGTGTTGCTGGTAAGGCAAATTAATGTATTTACCTTTCCTAATTGTTTAGTGATATTTGCTCATATCGAGCTGTATAGTGATAGAAGATTTCTGTCAATTGAGGATAATATTGGCCTTTCAAATTCTTTATTTTTTTTATAGAAACCTTTCAAATTCTTTATTACCTTTGATTACCTTTCTCATTCTTAACTTTTGATCACCAGCTGTTGGATTTATTTTATATCATTAGATGCATTTAGTTCCTCAATATGAAGGATTTATGCCGTCTTGTTGGACAAAGTTATGAAATCCTCTAATTAAGAATTATACTTGTTTAATATAGGTCAAGGGGGTGATGCAACTAGACCTTACTTCCAAGGTCAGAGACCTAATCCGAAATTGGCTCTTGAGAAAGGAAGCAACAGCGATCCCAGATCTCAATCCCACGGAAAAAACATGGAAAGTAGGTTTGGTGAGAGTATGTTGCCGCAGAATTTTGACAGTCTTGAGCAGAAATTTCTTGATGATATCTTTAAGTTGGCAAAGGATCAAAATGATGCTGAGGACGTGGAAAATGCTCGACATAGAGAGGTGTATTTGTATTTTGCAATTTTGCTTTTGTTATCATTGACTGTTTCTCTTTTTTTTTTTTAAATTTAAAATCTTCCTTCATTAAATATATTTCATTTGATGTATATAGAGACTTATGGCAATCAGTGCTCAATATGAGGAACAATTGGCAGCGCTTCGGGCTCGGCACGCTGCTCGTCGTGATGAGTTACTCCGGAGAGAATCAAGTGCACGGCAGCAGCAATACCAGAAAGGAATAATGGACCCTTACCCCAATGGCGGCATTGCCCCTGGTGATCCTCGTGGCAACAGTGGAGTTACAACATTATCCGCTGCTGGACAAGCACATCAAAATTATGATTCCGATAATTTTGATTCCTATAGAGAACGTGCTCGGTTTCTAGGGAGTGCTGCTCGAGATCCTAGTTTGGATTCTAGAGGACAACAATATCCCGGTGGCCGGGTTTATGACACTGGCTCTCGGTACTACTGATAATGCTGCTTTAATTATCTCTGCTTGCTGTTTCCTCCACTGTAAAATGGGAGGGAGAGGCTTCTTAACTAACAAATAGGTGCTGTATTTTCATTCTAAAATTATGCATTTTAATGTTACAAGCTCTCCTTTTCTTTTTCTATAGCTCACATGGTCTATGAACATGTCACTATGATCATTTTTCAGGCGTCCTTTCGAGACGCTAAGTTTCCGAGTGCTGTAGATTTTTCGAATCAATGTTTGAATTGTAGTTGTAGCTTACTTGATTTTTATTTATGAGCGTATATTTTGGAAATGGTGGTGCCCCTTTATCTGATTGATGAGCTTGCTGGGCTTCCATTGTCATGTAATGTAAAGGTACTTTAGGGGTCCTTGAAAAGGAAGGAAAAGAAGAAAAGTTACTTTGAGGAAACGTGCTTACTTGCTGCCTTTTTTATGACTGGTATGGTATATATTCATTTTCTCTACTCTTTGGTTCCAGTGTTTTCTCTTTCGATTGTTTTTTTTTTGTAATTGGGGAATATTACTTTCATCGAACATTGAAAAAAATAATGATTTATCTGTTAGCTTTGGACCGAGTGTTTTGTCCATTTGGTACCTGATGTCTGCATGTTGTTTTTACCTAATTGTTCAAAGATGGTGGGAAAAAAGTTTGGACACAATTAAATTGAATCAAATTGAACCGATTCGATTGATAATTTACCACTAATATCTAAGTCAACCCGAGTATAGTTCAAGTTATGCATTTGATGGTAAAAAAAAAAAAACAAATTGTTATGCATTTGGTTCATTTCTATAAAGTTGAAGGTTCGAGCTTTTTATAATTTGATTTAATAGCTATAAAAAAATTTCTAAGTCAATCACTAAATTATGTAAATGAATAGTTATTATGTGAAGTGATCATTAAAAAAAATTGTATAAAATCAATAATTTATTATAGTCCGTAGTTTTTAAAAAAGGTATATTTATAAATATGTTATGTACATAAAGTATCTTAATTGACGTTGATGCTAGTTATTAAGATGATGAACACTCATATTGTTCATGAATCTATAAACTAATTTTGTCTGTAAAGATCAATTTTTTTTTAAAATAATGATTTATAATTTTCATAAATCCTTATTTATTTATATAAATTATACGATCTTTTCTATATAATTTGGGGGTGATTGATTAGACTAGTTGAGGTTTGAGAATACATGAATCTAAATTAGGTATAAACTATTAAAAAAAAAAAACTCAGATATGATTTATAAAATAAACCAACTATATATGTGGTTTGAAATTAATATTTAAAAATAAATAGTCTTGGACACAATTATTATTAATCCAATATATATTCAACGAGATCGAGTCATCAAAACATTCAGAAACAATCTCTAATATCGAACTGCTTTGAAATCCATTTTGTGACCTTTTATTTTATTTTTCAATTTTATGTTTATTCAATAAAAGTCTAAAAATACGGAATATCATCAACACGAGCATAACTCAGTGTTAGACACATACTCTTTTTCATGAGGTTAAAGATTGAAGTTTTCTCTCTTTTAATTTGATATGATATCTAAAAAAAAATATAGGCAATATATTTGATATTATTAATATTAATATTATTTAAAATTCATGCGCAGCTTTTTCCGCATTTGATTTTGCAGTCTGTCTAAAACTCTTAAAATTCTAGTTTCCACAAAAAAAAAAAAAAAATTCATTCATTAATTCACAAACGAGAAAATTATAAATATAAATAATTTTTATTTTCCCTCCCCCAATCCTCTTCACACAAAAACTCCACTTGTTTCTCTTCAAAGCAAATCCGCCATTTTCTCTTATTGCTGCAATGATCTGCTTTTTCAGAAGACGTCTTTGAATTTCTTTCTTTCTTCTCCTCTCTCGGTTTTCCTGCTATGGGCGGCTTATCCGAAGATCTCTCTTCTTCCAATCTGCATTTCGATTTGGATAATGATCAACGAGTTTACTTCGTACCTTACAGGTTGATTTCATTCTTAGATATTTCGATTTCTTGTTTTCTGTTGTTATATTTAACGAATCTGAATTAGGCTTTAATTTGCCAATCGAATTAGTCAAGCTTGATTGTTTTCATTCATGCTATTAGTTGTGGTGAATTGAGATGTAGAAATGAAAAGAGGAATCGAAATGTGCATTTGTGATGTGGAATTAGCTGGAAACTGAGCAATTTTTCTGTGAGGTTTTTTTCGATGTTTTGTTGTTATGTTCTCAAGTTTATCAGCTGCCAGATGAAGCTGTTTTATACTGTTTAAACAATTGTAGATCATGGTAAGAAGAGGAAGGAAGTGTGTTTTAGAGGATTTACGATTTGAATTTTTTCAGGTGGTGGAAGGATGCACATGAGTCTTTAGCAGGCGATACCGATGGGAAGAGAGGACTTCCCTTCCTGGCATCGCCAGGTTCGTCGTATGGTGGCCCAATGAAAATCATCAATAGCATTTTCAACTCGGATCTCGTGTTTAATCTTAGAAGAGAAGAGGATTCTTTGCTGAATAGGGAAAATGGTGAAGTGGGCATTTCAGGCAGGGACTACGCCTTGGTCCCTGGAGAAATGTGGGTACAGGCACTTAAATGGTGAGTGCCATTCTATCATTGGTTTTTCTGATTAATGAGTGATGACCATGGTGGTAGATTGGTAGTATAGGCAGGGGAGTTGATTTCTATGCATATCAAGGAAAGTGTGTAATTAATTCCATCTATATTTGTTCATCAAAATTACAGGTTCCATAATGCTTCTTGAAGTACACTATTTGATTTATTGTAAATGTAATTTAAAGACTTCTGTTACAGTAATTGTCTCTCCATATTGAGTACCTGCTCCATGTATTATATGCTCGTGAAATATCTTTAAAGAAACCACTCCCTTTTTCTTCTATTCATTAATTATGAAAAAGTTTATGTTGGATGCTGCCACTCTACTCTGATGAATGATTGGTATTTGCCTCTGCCTACTGTGTCGAAATATGAACACTTTTGAGGCTTGTAAACTTTGTGTTTGTAGGTTTAACTTGTTTTTTACTCTAAATAATTTTACTTATGTTATATGTGTACTACCTAATGATATAAGCATTGTGTTAGTTATTTATTTTATATAATGATTTACACACTCTACTTTGCAGCCATGAATTTTGTCATATAAGATCTTCTAATGCATACTTTGTGTTTTCTGGTAGGCATAGTGATTCTAGACCTCCCCCAAGGGATGGTAGGAGCTTTTCTGTTGCAGAAGATAATATAGCCGATGTTTATCCTTTGCAACTTAGGCTTTCTATCCAACGGGAGGCAGATTTATTGGGAGTAAGAATAAGCAAAAAGGTCAATTCATTACTCTTTTCCCATTGCAATTTATTTATCTTATATCCTTATGACTTGAATGATAGGTTGTGGTTCGTCTAACATTAACCACTGTGGGGACCGATGCTAGTCAAATCTTAATATTTTGTTTTTGGCAGGATAATGCAGTCGAGTTATTTAGAAGAGCATGCAAAATCTTCAATGTTGAGTCTGAGTTGGTAATGATTTTTTTCTTTTTAGAATCACCATTACATTCTTTAGCAGGAAAAGAGATATATTTTCTGATGTATTTTTCACAATGTGCAGTTGCGTATCTGGGACTTCTCTGGCCAGACTGTTTCCTTTTTTAGTAATAATAGTAAGCAACACCAGTCAGATCAGGAGGTTAGTCATTAAGTTTCCCCCCTATTTGTTTATGTTTTGATAATAACTTTGTAATGTGAATATTTTTCTAAAAATGAGACACAATATTCACATACTTTATGAATTTGCATAAATTATGAGATGTTAAACCTTATTAATATTATAATTATCATTTATTTTATTTCAGCTTTCATGTCTACAAGACGGTAAGCTTCATTATTAATCTATCACGTGGTAATTGGTCAAGTAAAGAATGATAATATGTAATACCTTTTTGACATCTAAATGTTTGCTTTGAATTGTATGTGCAAATGAAGCGCGAAAGAGTAATATATGCTTTGAAAAAAATATAATTAACCCACTCCATTTAAGAAAAATAAGAATCGTTACTTAGAGAGGATGCAAGCTTTATCATTTTGTGGCATTTAAGAAATTCTATGATATTTATAGTCTAGTTAGGGATAGTAAAAGAACTTTGAAGAATAACTTATATTTTTCTTGTTATTACTTGATGCAGAATGTTACTTTTTCATTAATAAGAAGCACATATGGTCTATTTTAATCAAAAATTGGTTTTCAACACTAATGAGGTATTGACATATTTTTTTTAGACATGTTATTTGGATTGCCCCCTTTTTAGTTATTTTTTTGTTCGGAAAAATACATTTTTTGACCCTTTTACTTAGATGGGTGGGTGAGCTCATTTAAACTTCTAATTTTATTAAAATTGAACCTATAAGTAAGTAATACAAATTAATACTTTCTGTTAGTTGCAAGTTGCTATCTTTTTAAAGAATTTAGTTAGGTGTGAGCGTTCATGTAAGTGGACAAATCCATATTTATGGAGGCTGATGTATGTGCCTGTTTTGAACATTTGTTTGTGTTTGTCTGGATTGAGGCTTTTTGGTAAGGTTTGAATTTTTTTTGGCTGGTTGAGTGATTTTAGCTCAGATTGGACATTTCTGTTGCTAGGTTTTGGGTGTTTTGGTGGCTGAATTTTTGGATAATGTATTGGTTGTTTTAAATGAACTTGATTTCAATCAACTTGATGATTTTACTTATGTTTCTTGCTTGAATCGTTATTTATTGTATGACTTTTGGTGCAGGTTCTACTTGAGCTACAAGTCTATGGGTTGTCTGATTTCATAAAATGCAAAGACGGGAAAAAAGATGAATTGACAAATTCTATCCTCTCAAATACCTCTGGCACTTCACTTATGATGAATGATACTTCTGGTAGTGGGAATACTAGTTGCTTCCGTGGAAATTCTTCCATATTTTCTGGAAGCTTTCGTGAAGCTGGTTCTTTAGGATTGACAGGGTTGCAGAACCTTGGGAATACCTGTTTCATGAACAGCGCCCTGCAGTGCTTAGTACACACACCAAAACTTGTTGACTACTTTCTTGGTGACTATGGTAGAGAAATCAATCATGAAAACCCATTGGGCATGAATGTATGCTTTCTTTTATTTTAATTTCTCCTCTAATTGTGGTCTTTGATGAAATGTTTGTTATGAGAAGTCTTTTCGAATGTATCCGATTCAATTGGAATTTGGAATGAAATGTTTCTTATGTGCTAATGAACTCTAATTTTCCAGGGGGAGATTGCTTTGCCATTTGGAGATCTGTTGAGAAAATTATGGGCACCTGGTGCGAGTCCTGTAGCACCCAAAATATTTAAGTCAAAGCTTGCAAGATTTGCTCCTCAATTCAGTGGCTTCAACCAGCATGATTCTCAAGTCAGTGAAGTTTCTTGCTATCAGAAGTAGGGTTTTATATTTCCTTCTCTGGATCGGGATCTGGGTACAGATTTGTCCACTTTTTGGTAATCTCATTCAATATATTTGTGACAGGAGCTCCTTGCTTTTTTTTTGGATGGACTCCATGAAGATCTCAATCGTGTGAAAAGAAAGCCTTATACAGAAGTCAAGGATGGAGATGATCGACCAGATAATGAAGTTGCGGATGAATACTGGCTAAATCATTTGGCTCGCAATGACTCCATCATTGTTGATGTGTGCCAAGTACATACCCTCCTCTTTTCCCTCTATTTTCTCAACAATTAGCTGTCAACATGAATCTGTATGGAAATAGCATTAATTATTTTGAAAAGAAAACTGCATCTTAATGAATCTCATAGGTTCTTAGCTCAATCAAGTCCACCTTTTCAAATTATTGATTATCTTGCTTGAGGTATTAAGTTTTTATAATTTATCAGTATGCATGAGTTCTACTTATTCTCTTTTAGCAAACCTAGGGTTTTGCTGGCAAGAAAGAGGAAATTTTCAAAGTAACTTATCTCATCAAGGCTGAAGTTATTTATTTCATTTTTGCAGGGTCAATATAAGTCAACATTAGTTTGTCCCATTTGCAAAAAGGTCTCTATTACCTTTGATCCATTCATGTATTTATCTCTACCTCTGCCTTCAACAACCATGAGGACAATGACTTTAACAGTTGTATGCACTGATGGAAATACTCCTGCTCCATATACCATTACAGTTCCCAAGTCCGGAAAATGGGAAGACCTAATAAAAGCCCTTAGTATTGCATGCTCCCTAGAAGCTGATGAAACTTTATTGGTCGCTGAGGTATGTCATGGTGTGCTTGTAATAGTTTTCAATTGGCTTCATTGTAATTGTTTTATGATTAATTTCTACATGGAGGAGCAAGAACTATTTTACTCTCAATAATCCCTGAAGCTATGGAATTCTATGTAGATTTACAACAACCGCATCATTCGGTATTTGGAGGAGCCAGCTGATTCTTTATCCTTGATAAGAGATGGTGACAGATTGGTTGCTTATCGCTTAGCAAAAGACAATGGAAGTGTACCCTTGGTTGTGTTCATGAATCAGAGGATTGGGGAGTAAGTTTCGCTTTATTTCTAAAATGATGGATGTTGTTATATCTCATCTCCCTCTCATGAGTTCAAAATATGTCATGTATTATTTTTATGCGCGGGAGTTCAGCTGTTACTAAAAGGAAAGATATATATTTTTTACTTGAATATATATAAAAAGGGAGGTGGGGGAGACGAAGAAGTACATTACAGTTTTGTTGAGTGACGTCATTGAAAGAGTGAAATTCTATAAGTTTGAAATTACATGTATATTTTTGTAATAAGAAACAATTTCTTTCATTAAAGTAATGAGAATACAAAAAGGGCAGATAAGGAATCCACCAAAACCACTTAAAGGAGATTACAAGAAAGTTCTATAATTGGACACAATAAGAGAGACAAGCCATAAAAATTTCTTGAGTGAAGACACCAATCAGATGAGTTGGAATAACACTGCGGCTCTTTTCATTCATCATAATGAAAGTTGATTTTTTTTAGTTTCACTAAAAAAAATCTCATTTCAAATTCCATGCTGTTAGGTAGTTGGTGCAATTGTTAGAAACGAGAGAAGACTTATTATTGTAACTCTTGGGAGGTTGTTTAGGAGTTTAGTGTCCTTAATGCCTCCAAATGGAAATTGTAGGGTTTTTTTTTTTTATAATTATGCTCCCTCTATTATTGCTTCCAATTGGAAGGCTTTTTTTTTAGTCCCTTCCTCGTCTTTTTGGGCATTTTCATAAAAAAAAAAAAGAGAAAAAAATAAGAGAAGACTTGATCAAATGTTGGTATGCATGTAGAGACTAGAGACAGAGAATAATTATTGAAAGTAACTGCATTTTTCCTGATAATCTTGTCAGTTGTATATATTTAATAGAACCAGTGGCAACAACCCGTCCCTAGCAACCTCAATATTTTTATAATTTGAAGTAGATGATTCCTAGTAACCAATATGGGTTGGCCTAATGGTCAAGGTGTTGATTTCCAACCTTGAGGTCATGGGTTCAAACCATGTTGGCCACATACCTAGGATATTATTGTATGAGTTTACTTACGCTAAGTGTTGTAGGGTCGTGTGGTTCGAGGCACTTAAGCTGGCATGAACACTCATGGTAAAAAAAAAAAGTAGATGATTCCTAGTAACTTTTTGTGTGGTTCCCCTTGACTTGGAGTCTCTAATTTTTCTTGAATGGTCAGGCAGTACATCAATGGGAAACATACTACATATTCGAGGGCATTTGGAATTCCTCTCGTGGCTAAGCTGCCTTGTGACTTCAATGGATCAGATATCCATGACTTGTATAAAAAATTATTTAGTCCATTCCAGCGTCCTGCTCAAGAGACTTTTGAAGAAAATCATACCCCTAATGTCGATGCAATTGATAAAGCCAGAGAGATGGAGAATTGCACAAGTTCGGCATCAGCTCATGCAATTAATTCTTTTAGTGAAGATGGGGTTAATTCACTATCAGATGCTGAGTTGAAATTTTACACTACAGACGAGAAGGGAACCATTAAGGGCTCTGAAATTCAAGTTGGTGAGTCTATAGTGGGGACGGAAATTAGCAAGCGGCTATATGTGCTGGTGTGTTGGCCAGAAAAGCAGACTGAGCAGTATGACACACAACTCTTTAGCTCGTTGCCTGAGGTTTTCAAGTCCAGCTTTATTACAAAGAGACCGCAAGATTCTATTACCTTATACAAGTGCCTTGAAGCATTCTTGCAGGAGGAGCCCCTTGGACCTGAAGACATGTGGTACGTGCATGTGCATCTATATTTTGGCATTTACTTGTTATATAAAAAAAAAAACGAACGCGTACATGTCTAAATTTCTAATTCTCTGTTGCATGTTGAAGAACGAAATGACATGGTCTTGAAACTATTCTATTTCAGTAATTTAATAGTCATTTTTGCGGTTGTGTTTGCCTGTTATTGCTGAATTTCTGATATCATGTTTTGACATGTTTAAATTAAGGTATTGTCCTAGCTGCAAAAAGCATTGTCAAGCCAGTAAAAAGTTAGATCTTTGGAGATTGCCAGAGATTTTGGTTATTCATCTGAAGAGGTTCTCTTATAGCCGGTTCATGAAGAACAAGCTGGAGACATACGTTGACTTCCCTGTTGATGATCTGGATTTATCAATGTATGTCGCCTATAAAAATGGTCAGTCTTGTACTCGCTACATGCTTTATGCAGTCAGTAATCACTATGGGAACATGGGTGGTGGTCACTATACAGCATTTGTACATGTAAGTGATGCTACTCTTTCTTTTGCCGCAATGCTTAATCATTTCTACTTCTCTCCACAAGACGATAGTTTTTTTTTTCACTTTTTTATGACGTAGAAATGGAAGCCAGGAATAATATTCCTTTCGTTTGGATTTTTTTTTTTACTTAAATTGACTCAAATAATTTTTGCTTGAAGCCAATTTAATATGTTGAATACCCTTGAATGTTAGTAGTGACACAGCATCTGACAACTGGATTTCGACGAGGGGTGTCATGTCAAGGTTATTCAAGTAAAAAGCATTAGTCAATCAAAAAGGCTGCCAGTCCTGATTTTTCTTCTCTCCCTTATAGATTGTAGTTGGAGGATCATAAGAAACTTTTTAATGTAATTGTTCTTCCATAGTATTACTATAATTGATATTTACAAGTAATGCGGAAGTTAATTGAATAAAATAATTTTAAGACTATTCAGATTTAACATTATATTGTCAGCCTCATTGAGACTCGTTGTCAAAGGGGAAGCTCAAGGGCACCACGTGCGAATCCTTATAGACTCTAAACATAGAATCAATTGTGCTTATTGGTTTATTTTAATTATTATGATTATTTGGCATATATATACTACAGAGGACCTGTTAGGAAATTTCCACTTAAAAGTTAAAAAACCATCAAATCTTATCATAGAGCCCGATTATCTTATTTCTTATGTTCCTTCATCTTTTCTAAACAATACCTACCTCCAAGTTGAAACAACTGCTTCTTCCATGACAATGATTTTCTGTTCGAAGGTTTTTAGATTTAGTTTATTCTTGATTCGGCTTGTGCTTCTTTTCTTTTTATTCTCTCTGGTATATGCTTCTTTATATAAACTGTTCGATAATCACTTGCAGATTTTCCTTTAATATTGGTAGTTGTAATTTATTTTACGCGATAGTCTTCATGAACTTATATCATTTCTGCAAGTGTTAACTGTATGTTTTTCCTTTTTCTGATTTAGCAAGGTGGCGACCAGTGGTATGACTTCGATGATAGCCATGTTTATCCAATCAGCCTGGATAAGATAAAATCTCCAGCTGCTTATGTTCTTTTCTACAGAAGGGTTATAGCTTGATAAATTTACAATTAGCTGAGAGTTCGTTAAATCGAAGCTGATCGTATGAAAGGCTCTTACTAGGTCAGCCATCTGTTTGTCCTTATCTAATCATATAATTAGTTTCTAGAATCAATGAAAGTTGAAAGGAGGGCTTAGAGACAGTGCAAAAATGTTGGTGGCATAGTGCTTGATTATGCAAAAAGGCCTCAGACCGGCCTCAGGATATTAGGAGAGGCTTCTGAGGAGTATTTTCTCTTGTGAGTTTTAGACATGAGTGGAGTTTCCTTAGAGGGTTCAAGCCTATCCCTTTGGGAGATTTATTTTTGGGAGGCACCAATAGCCTGATTAATTAGGACAACTTGAGTAATTTCTTAGTAAATTCTCGAATCCTTCATTACGGTTTAGGTTGATGCGATAATTAATTCTTTTGTTAGAAACTAGTACTACCTCATTGATAGATTTTGATCCATTTTTTCAATTAATCTATTAATTAATTTTAACTTGGGTTGATTAGGATAAATTTGGGTTTTGAATGTCGAAGGGATAAATGGTTTTCATGATAATGATTATCAGGTAATCAGAACTTTTGACTCGGAAACTATTGATTTTGGTTCTCTCTCTCTCTCGACTGTCTTTGTCAGAAGCAATTACAGCTCTCCCTTTTCTTTTGTTTGAGTCTTTGAAAATTATCTTTATATGAATAATCTGATTGGTAATAATGCTTGCTTCTTGAAAACCCCAGCCAGAAAAAAGAATTCAGGAAACTTAGGTATTACATTGTTTTAAGAAAATATTTTAATTGATGTTAATCATGTTGTCTAATGTCTATATTCATGTCTCTGTCATTATCTGTGTTTGTGCTTTTTTAATGATTACTATTTGTCTGATGCACATTAAAATTGGAAATTTATCAATTTGAGTATTTTTTTTAAATTTTAATTTTTTTTTTTAGAATTGTATTAATTAGTAAGCAATGCTCGTATCAAGGTTTAAGTAGATTTGGGTCCTGGGTGAGTTCTTTTTATCAATTACTGTTTTGTTTGTTGATTGGATATCGAGATGAAAATCTTTATACATCTAATTGTCATCTTTTTTTTTTCTTGAACTTTTCAATTTTAAATAATTAGGAAATGTACTTCACTAGTAAGATGTTTCTAAATCCAGCTCATAAATCATTTTTTTTTTAATTCAAGAGATGAATTTATCTTCGAAAAATATATTTATCTCGGGGATGCATTAGGAAAGGGGTATATGATTGAATAATTTCTCCATGATGAGATTTGCAAGAGGCAATTCCTTTGATGATCTCCACTTAGTTAAAAACTGTGTTTTTATTTTGCTTGTTCCACGCATGAATGTACTCGAATCCATGTGAATGATTCTAGTATTTTTATTGTATCGTGTACTCGAAGCCTTGTGTTCTTGATAGAATATGACTCCTAAAATTTTAATAGATGACATTTTTTTTTTAGTAATTTTAAAAATTGTAAATGTTTTGAAATATAAAGTGCGTTGCTATATCTCAATTGAAATAAATTTGAAAAATGCCCATAAACATTTTAAGTATGGATGTCATAGTCTGGTTTTGGACGAAATTGTCAACCGAAAGTTTGTTATAGGGATGAATCGTTCTGTTCATATACAAATTGGTAGTTGGGTTATTTATTTATTTATTTCGGTTGGGTTTTTACCCTAAGCCAGAAATTGGAGAGAAGAAGAAGTATTTGCTTCACTTTGCGCCAGAGGGGGATTTGCTTTTCCTTCGCGGGAAATTTGGAAAGATAGGTTTTCCTGCACTAACCCTAATAACAAGTTCGAGTGTTTTCAACAATAATTTTCCTGCACTAACCCCCCTTAATTATAAGTTGGAGTTTTTTAAAGAATAATTTTCTGGTTTGGTTTTTGTTTTAAAAGTTGTAATAAAATGTTTTGTAATGCTTAACATTGTTTTTTTTTTTGTTAATCAAGATTCACTGAAATTGAATCACTATATACTCACTTCTGTTCTTATAATTTTTTAAGTGTTGAATTCGAAAGAAAAAAAAGAACGTCCATTTAATAATTAAAAAAAATAGGCTTAAATATTTTGAAAAGACGTTAAAAAAAAGCAATTCTCAAGTCAGTGTTGCACTAGTATAGTATCACATCATCCCTTATTTTTTGAAGGGTTTTTTTTGTCTTTCGAAAATGACATTTTAGGGCAAATCTCAGAGATTCATCTAAATCCCAGGTTAATAATGTTTAAATCTAAAAATGTCATTTTAAAAATATTTGTTATTTTTTGAATTACTCATAATAAAGTGTCATATGTTGAAATTAAAAAAAAAAAAAAACATAAATATGAAAAACGGGAGAAAAGAAAATACCAAATGACTTCTAAATTAGACCCATTCTTGTTGAAATTTCCATTCTTGTTTGATAAAAAAGGGAAATAATCTATTTAGGTAAAAAGAACAAAATCAGGAGGGATTGAAACCAAATGTTATATAAAGGTTGAAGACAACCAGAATTTAGATATAAAAAATGAAATTGGTGGAAAATGTCATACTTTTGGAAACAAAATAGATTTTAAACCAATAAATTTTTTCTCTCCTCTCGAAATTCACCATAAGTTTAAATTTAGAAATATTCCTTTTACAGAAGTAGTCTTCAAATTGTTGAAGTTAACTCTCTCTCTCTCTGATGACCGACAAAATATAGAAACCTTGTATTGGAAAGAAATAGAACTCTAATAAAGAGGTTTCCTTTCAATTTGAATTGTTTTATAAAAGAGATCAAAATGAAGAACATAGGGAAAAGATCAGAAAACTACTTCCTATCCTATCTATGTTATATAACTCTAAGAATTTAATAAGATTATTCGGTGAATAAAAAAGGTAATCCTTAAAATATACTTTAACAAGGGGTTAAAATTCCCTTCATTCATTAGTTAAAAAAAAAAGTCATAGAAAAAGAAAAGGAAAGGAAAAAGAAAAAGTGAATAAAAAAATGAGTGCAGCAAATTGTCCAATTAAGTAAAGAGAAAGAGAAAGAGAAAGAGAAAGAGAGAGGGAATTTCCAAGAGAGGTGATTGCTTAGTAGTTTGGACCACAATTCTTCTCTTTCCTTTCTTGGTGTGTAAGATGTGACAATTCCTTTCTTGATTGTTGCTGCAGTGTACCATTGCAAATGCAGGTGCAGCACAGGTTAACCCCTTAAGGCCCCTAATGCAATAACGCATGCAAGGACCACTTTCATTTCTTCCATTCACTTGATTTTTGTGGCCTCCAATTCATCCCATTCAATGATTCTGTTCACATTTACATCATTTCAAACCATTTTTGTCAAATTATTAAAATTATAGGTTTGGTTTCTCTAGTTAATACTAACTTTAGTATTGCTCGTGTGGTTAGGCATCAGTATTTTTTATATAAGTATAAGGTTTGACTCTCATATTCCCTAATTAGATGTAATATCTAGAAAAAATCTCTATATTTTATTTAGTTCTATTTTTAAACGTTTCACTTTAATTCTACATTTTAACTTAAATCTTATTAATAATCTCTATTGATAGTGATTTGTATTGATTTTAATGAAAAATTGATTTGCGCTTGATGATATATAAGTGCATTTGAATATCCTTAATTTTATTACTCATAAATTTGTATTTTTTAACTTATTTACTTCTTATTTGGATCAATTCATTCTCATAGTAATTTGTATCATTCTCTAATCACAATGGCTATCACTATTTAATGCTTAACTAAATTTTAGATATTAAAATAAAAGAATCAAATTTACATAACTAGTAAAGTGCTTGAAACAAACATATAATTTTACCTATAGTAAGCTAAATAAAAATAGTAAATTATAGCTGATAATCCAAACATTGATTTCAAATTATTATACTCAAAAACAATATAATAATTAAGTTTAGGTTTAAATGATAGATTTTCCCCTTAATTATATATATATATATATATATATGAATTTTTCAATCTATCCATATTTAACAATTAGTATGTCCATATCATTGTTACTGTGAGAGATGAGTTTGGTTTTGTTGAAAGGAAACAGAAAGATAGATCATGCATAGACTTATAATCATATACACATGTTCTTGATCATTCATGCACAGTGTTTGATGCTGAACAAAGATTTGGTATAATCAAAGGGTTATATATAGAGAGAGAGCAATCTTTCTCCTTTTGTTGAGAGTTGAAACACTGTTATCAGCTCCTTTTGAGATAGAAGAGAAACTATTTTATGTGAGTGTGACTTCTTGATTTACAATGGTAAGGGGATACCAAGCCTCCACAACTTCACATTGGTATGATATTGCTTACTTTGGGCCAAAGCTTGCATGACTTTATTTTTTGTTTTACCCAAAAAGCCTCATACCAATGAAGATGTGTCATTCTCTTTATACACTCATGATTATTCTCTTATTTAACCGATGTGAGAATTTGTTTGCACTCTAACAATCCTCCCCTCGAACAAATATTCGATCCTTCCCTCCATCTGTCCACTCTATCAAGTCCAACTTCTTTTATCCGGAGCGCACCGCCTGTCCGATAGAGCCTACCACAGATCGAATCTTCGAGGCTCCTCACTTTGTTCGGCACCTAAGGATTTCACCCACATGGTTAGGATCGATGCATGACTCTTATACTACTTGTTTAGGGGCAACGGGCCTCCACAACTCTACATTGGTATGATACTGTTAACTTTAGGTCAAGGCCCGTATGACTTTGTTTTTTGTTTCACCCAAAAGACTTCATACCAATAGAGATGTGTCATTCCCTTTATACATCTATGATCATCTCTTTCCCTAACCGAAATAAAAATTTGTTTGCACTCCAACGATAATTATTAGATATATATAAATAATGCGTATGATTAGGATGAAAACATATTATAGTAGCCTCATTTGAATAATTTCACGAGATGAAGATGAGATAGAAAGTTGAATGAAATTGACATGACATATTGAAGCAGACATAAAATGTCTTGTAAAGCAACTAAAGAAATATCATCTATCTATCTTTTGGACAAGACCTATTCATGAAAACCCTCCACATGGTTCCAAAACACCAACAACTACATGGATTTGACGTTTCAGATTCTGTCTTCTCTCTCTCTTGCCGGTGAGTGTGGGTGTTTGTTTAATTAATTCCCCTTTCCTTTTAAGCTAACTTTTTCAACCACTTGGGGTTAAAAAATATTTACATACAATTTTAAGTTTCTACCTAGCTGGCTTGCAAATAATGGAGAGGAAAGATTAGTCAATTTTTTTGGTCTAAAATGATTCATGAACACCATTTTTATGCATATAATTATAAAGATACATGGCAGACATCGATAATATGGTCGGAAGACAATCACTTAGTTTTTTATTTGATCTGAGAAATTATTTAATATGATTGTTACAATATGACTCTTCTACTTATATAACTACTCAATCTATGTAAATAAAAAATGATTTGATAAACACTACTCTCATATACATTATAAAGACAAATGGTTGACATGACCTATTAGAGAAATTATTCAATGTGACATTCTTACTTAGAAAGAATTTAAGTTGAAAATTTTAAACGAGTACGGATAGAAAGAGAGATGAGTACAACAAACGTAAACAATGTGTGGGGTATTATAATCGCTAAGAGAGTAAGAACAAAATGGTATGAGACAAGTAAATATGTATGGATCAATCTGAGAGTTAAAACCCAGACTCAACTAAATTTTCATTTCAGAGAAAGAAAATGAGAATTGAGAATTAGGGTCCCATTCTTATGGATATGAGGAAGTCTTCCACTTTCTTCTTTCTTTTTCTCTCCTGCGCTAAGCCCTTTACCCTTACAATACAATACAAAACTACAACTACCTACCTCAATATGGAATCCACCACATCCCTTTCTATTCTAACTCAAAGCAACCCCCTCTCCCTATTTCTACATTTATTACGTCACTCTGACTCCACCATTTTACTCACTCTTTTAATATTAAAGCTAATTATTATTTTTAAGTTATCTCCATTTTAATTCACTCTCTCATTATCCTACTGTCAGAGGTTCAAATTTTACTAGACTACTATCTTTATTTTAATTGAGTTACTATCTATATTAAACCATCAAACACATGATTTTGAGGGTGTTTAATTGGAGACGTGACTATATTATATTATAACTCAGGTTTGTTAGATTATATTGAGATATATATGATTAAATTTACCATTACCAATTGACTTAAGTTTTTGGTTCAATCGATGATTTAACATATTCAACATATTACCTTAATAATTTAAAGTTGGATTCCTTAACTAATTTTAAATTTTAAAATAAGTATGAGTTTAATTATTAAACTCTATTAGAAAAGTTTAACAATAGGGTAGAGTCAGAAATATTTTTTAGGAGACAAAAAATCATATAAATAAAGGGGAAAAAATATACCAAAACTAGATTTATTTTACATAATTTTTTAAACTTTTTAAAAAAATCCGGGGCATCTTTCTCTTTTTATTCGCCCTTACTACCAAACATAAGTTATTTAAATCTAGAACTCTGAAACTCACATCATCTAGATTTTAACATATATAACTCAAATTTAGGGTTTGCAATCTCAAACTACATAAACTTAAATTTAACAATCCGTACTACTAAACAATCCTTTGATTGATATCATTCTTTTCGATCTTTATCTTTTTTATACTTTGAATTTTCAAAAAGAGATGCGAGATTTTATTTGTCTTAAAATTCAGCGATGGTCAGTGAAAGGGAATATTTATAATGTTGATTGAAAGAATATATGCAAGATTTTTTGGTTGGCCAAAACCCAATGCTATATGATAATATTGCATTCCAAAAAGCTGTTATTTTGGTAACCCCAATGTAATGTAAGTAAGGTATTATTGCTGCCTTTACTTTATATCTTTCTTTCTTTCTTTCTGTATGTCTTTTTCCATCCCAAACAAAAAACAAAATTCGTAGTTTTTCGTTTCCTATCTTTCATTTTTATTTTTATTTTTTTTAAAAAAAAGGTTTTGAATTTCGTTACATAAAATGATATAAAATCTGACACAGTAAAGAAAGAACTGTAACCATCATATCTTGTGCCTAAAAATAGTGTTTTCTTTTTACCTCTGCGTGACTGTCAAACAACTGTATCGATCGATATCCATCATGAGCAGCCTTTCATATATTGCATTGCAGTATACCCTGATATCATAATTCGACCCTTGCTTTGTTCATAACATAAAAAATTAATTAAACCACCTATTATTAAATTATCTGGTTTCACGATTGGATAGGGGTCCATGCACAGACATGTAGAAATTATTCGATATGTCCGTCTCATTGTACCAGTTTCTTTGTAATATATTCGAATCGCTTTTTTTTATAGTAAAAATATACGTCTGAATGAATTATACGGTGTAGCTTAACTAATTAGATATTAGTTTTCTTGAGTCTCCTTTCTCCATATTTGATGTAATGTCTAAAAAAATGTCTTCATTATGTCTCAGTTGACATTTTTTTTTTAATATAAAGAGTTGGAATATTAAAGTGGTTTGAATTTATAAAAGTGAATACTTATGATAGGTTTCTGACCACTAAATTAAAAAAAGACAATTTTCTTTAAATTTAAAAAAAAATCCTCCTATTGACATTTAATTGAATGAAAAAACGACTAATTTTCTTAAATACTTATAAAAAAAATTATTTTCTTAATATATAATTTTTTATTAAAAAAAACTACTCATTACAAAATTCCACTAAATATAAAAAAAATGGTACACAAAAATGCAAATCCCAATATATATCTCTATATATGTTAATAAATTAACAGTCATATGATGAAGGGAAAACGAAATCACACATAATTGAAAAGACATTGGCGAGGTTATAAAAGTAATTCCTTCCTATATGGGGTTAGGTTCAGGAGACTTAATTAACCTCATTTTTTGGAATAATGAAATTTTTTAAAAAGTATTTTATTTTTCTCTATAAACACATAAACTTTGGCTAGAATATAAACTAACTGCAGATAGAATTCCCCATTGGAGTTTTGTTTTTTTGAGTATTCTGATAATCTTTCTTCGCCAATGTCTCTTTTCAAATTGATAAAACTTCTCAATTTGTTTGCTTATTTCCATCCAGCTTCAGACCAAAGTGAATGTGAGGAAAATGTGCCCACTGCAAAAAAAAAAAAAAAAAAACCATTAATATTAATCTCCTATTTTTCAATGTTTAACCTTCCATTGCTTGCATGAAAAATGCTGAATTTGGTACCTATAGCTATATTTCAATACAATAAATAATTAAGTGAATAGATAGACATACATAAATCTTAAAACACCATTTTTGTACAAAGTGCACTCGATGAAGTGTAAAGACGGTTGGAGGTTTGAATCTCACTCTCATCAAAATATTTATGGATTGGAAAAAAAAATAGTTTTCAACTTTTATTTAATAAAAAACTTGAGTATTGAACATTTCTATAACTATTTCCAAAATTTATGATTTTATACTAAAATGTAAAAAAGGTTGTTTTTAAAAATGGTCAAATAGGTCTAAATGAAAAGAAATCTCAATCACAATTTTAGTCTAAATATCATGAGTCGTTTCATGTATGATTTTCATTATTTTGTTCCAATTTCATCAGCTAAGGGACTTGTGGTGAAATCTTCATAAATATGGGATTAACACAATAAATAGGTTCTTAATCAAAGAAACAACAATGTGTGATGAGATAATTAGTATTTAATCAAGATTCATAATCTTAGTGGCTTTTTTCCTTCTAAAAAAAATTATTAAATATTAAATTTGCACAAAATCATTTGCATGAATAAGAGAGAAATAATTACTAATGGTACTATAATTTAAATTGAGTATGTCTTGTTTGGTTCTCTCGACCATTCAAACAGAAAAAGCCTGAGACTGAGTTTTTTTAAACCCTAATCAGCAACCTAATTAAGCTTGTTAGGTTGAAAGGCCTAAAACCTATCAATTAAGTACTTATAAATAATAAAAATGATTTAAATGTTGATTTTAAATTTGGAATCATGATCTTATGCACGTAAGACTATAGAAGAAGAAGAAATTTAATTATGCAGATCTGTTTATAACTTGTTTTTTTTTTCCTTCATTTTTTTCCAAATGTTGAAACCAAAAGAGGTACTTATTTTTAAACAACAAAATCAATAGCAAGTTATATCACATAGTTGACCATAAATAAAGCAACTTACATTTTTAGCTGCAGTGCTAAATGCTTCTCTGTGACTTATATCAGGATTATTAGCCTTGATCCTTTGGATTTCCTCCCTAAAAGACAGACATTATCAGATAAATCAAATATTAATTACTATATCTAAAGATTTTATCACATAATTTAAAAATAGAAATTGTCTTGGATGACACATTTCTGCATACTAAATATTGAAATGTCATAACTTTTTAAAAATTACCCAAATAGCATATTGAACTATAGTTCGATAATTATTGAAATATTTTATTTTTATTTTCATGGCTATTTCCAACAGATTTGTTGGGGTTTTTTTTTTTTTTTTTTTTACTTTTTTTAGTTCAATATTAGTATTATATTGAAGTATTTTTTTTATTTTTCGTTGTTATTTTCAATGAATTTATTGATTTTTTCTCCTTTTAGTTCAATTTTTTTTAACTATACTTCAATATGCTATGTGAGTAATTTTTAAAAAAATCTGATATTTTAATAATTAGTGTATAAAAATATACTATATCAGTAATTGTCCCATTTAGAAAACTTACTTAATGAACCTATTATACGCTGAAGGAACACGTTGTCTTTTCTCTGGTGCTGCAATATATATCCACCACATCATTCATAAACATCATTATTTATTTATTTTTCTCAATATTATATAAAATTAGAGAAGGAGAGACTCCCCTATATACAACCAGTTGAACTACCTTCACGGTAAAAATTATTTAAATTTTAACCCATATGATCAAAACTTATGAAATGTTACGAGAACAAAGCATTGATGGAGGAAAAGAAAAGGACAAGAAAATATCAGAGCAATCAATAGAGATATCACAAATAAGTAGAAAGGCAATGTACAATAGTTTGATAAAAGGTTAGCATATTTTTGTGAAAAAAAAGAAGTTAAAAACCAAACCAAATACATAAATACATACGGAATGACATACAAATATAACAATGGCCCATGATATTGATGGGTCAGATTTCTACATATATGTATTGTCACGATCGTAGATGGGGCCATTTATGGCCAATTTCATGCATGAAATTTGATAATAAAAAAATATACAAATTTTAATAATTTATTCATATTTAATTGCTTTGGGGAAGTTACATTTATATTCCATGTCATTTCATATTGAAACTATTGTATATCAACCTCCACTCCATTCCATTCCCACTTGCAAACAAAATTTTCTCTTCACTTTTGACCATTTGAGTGAAAGAATACAAATCCTCATCACTAATTTCTTTCAAGCTGTAAACATGTTTATATATATCATTAATTTAGGAACCAGAGAGAAACTTATCTTTGGAAAATACCGGGGAAAGTTCGATATATGTTGAAAAGAGTAAATTAATATTTAACCGAAACTTAAGCTTTTAGGTATAACGATTCTTTTATCAGATCAATATGAACATACTAGTTACTAGATGTTATTATTGTGTGCTTTGATGTATATATCAGGAAGTAGAAGTTATTATTGCGTATTTTAATGTATGAATATTGGTGATAAATTATTCAGTGTGACCATTGTAACGTGACAGAGGTATATTGTGACAGTCTGATCAAATAATTTCTCGATATAGAGAGAAATCATGCATCATACTATTGTTTATATGTTATTTATGGAGGAAAAAAAAAATAGAGAAAGAGACTCACGGCGAATAGGAGGGATTCTATGTTGGTCGCGGTCAGCAGAGTCAAGGGCAAGGGTGCTGATTTTGTTGCATTTAGAAGAAGAAGAACCTCTGTCCTTAATCGAATCCCCAAGGCTCAGCTGCTGCAGCTGTTTATGAGACTAAAAAACACAACACCACCACTAAAACTGCTGTCATATCTATCATTTTTTTTTTTCTCTTTTCTTTTCTTTTTTTAAGAAAACAAATTAACAATTCAATCATTGATAATTAAGGTAACAAATATTCACTCTTTATAATATGCTTTAAATAGCATATGTATTTTCTAGTGATATTAGATATCAAATCCAGAGAAAGGGAGAAGACTCGAACATTTGAATTTATAGAATGGAACATTAATGTCTAATTAGTTGAGCTATACTTAAGTTTTCTAGGCCTCGTGATTATAATATATCAGCAAAAATCTTTATGATAACCAAAATATATATGCATTTGTTGTTTTCCATACCTTTATATTATATATATATATTGTTTTTAAACCTAAGGCCTGTTTGGAATATAGTGTTTAAAAATGTTATTTATTGGTTATTAAAATACTTTCTTTACTCATAAACACTTCTAAAAACTATTACAAACAGACACCAAATTGAAAATCACAAATTTGAGAAGGAGTAGAGATTTGCAATTACCTGCTGGGAATCTTGAGGAGGAACAACTTGAAGAGAAGCTCCAATGTTGACAGACAGTAAATTGGAACAATGCCCACATCTCACAGTCACGAGAGTGAACATGCTGTTGCATGGAACACTCACCTGCCCCCAAAACATAAAACAATATAATTTTTTTCTTTATAATATATACTCATGCAATTAATTATATTTACTTTTTAATGTTAAATCACTAAAAAAAATTTATATAAATGTAGATAAATGAGTTATGAAAATGTCATATGTTTATAAACCTGGATCTACAAATTCATTTATCTTATAACAAAACTTGCTTCAACAGCTCTTAGGTATATCCCCTTACCTACCTTCTCATACGAGATTAGTACGAAACGCTACTTACTAATAAGTAACTAAGTTTTGTTTATTAATTAATACATCAGAATAGATCATATCAGAAAGTAAGTTGAAGACTAATATTATTCCGAAGGCAAAATTTCTTACCTAATTGAAATGAGATTCAAAGATTTACAAATTTAGAAGGAAATCCCATTACTCATAATGAAGAGAAAATTACAGAAACGAAGGATTTCAAGAGAGATTGATAATGGCCAAGAAGAATTATAATTTAAAGATACTGAATGGCTAATGACATGAAAAGAAAAAGAACAAAAATTCAAAGCTTCACATGTGTAATCTAATTTTAAAAATGACAATGCTAAACTTTACTAGTTTTAAAAAAAAAAAAAAAAATTCTCTCTCGCTCCAAATCCAAACATCATTTTTCTGACTTCCGCTTCTGACACTTCCCTCAAGAATGATAAAAGATGGAAAATTTATAAGATCAAAGATGAAGATGAAAACGACGCGACTAGAACAGAAACCATAGCGAGCGCGAGTCAAATCGACCATTATTGCCAAAGTTTGATTAATCTAAGGATCGATCGTCATCGATAAACAAAACCTAAATTCAAAAAAAAAAAAAAAAAACCTAAAATATATTTGATAACAAAAAAAAGCTGAAATTTATATTTTATTTTATTTTTGTAATTAATTAATTAAGGAAAAACCTAAAATAAAAAAAGGAAATGAAGCTATATAGGTAGTAGCTATGGTAAGAATTATAGGATTGTGTCTGATTTTAATGATGATGTTTTACCTGACATTCTATGTAGCAAACAGAAACATCATGATTTTTAAGAGAGAGAAAAGAGAAGCAAGAAAAAGAATGAAGAACCCTAGTTATCCTTGATCCAACTGATCCAAACCCTAAATTTAAACAAAATCCAGCTCGAAATTCGCATAAAATTATAACAGCAGAAGAGATCTTGGAAATTTATAACACCAGTATTCAAGATTCGAACAGTAAAAGAAAAAGGAACAATTATTGATTTTGAAAGAAAAAAAACTTTAATTTTATTTTTTTATTTTTCAGTCTGAAATGATTAAAGTTGAAAAATCTGCTAGTCTTTTCAGGTGAAAATGAAAGCACTGTATGAAAGTCATCCATCCATCCTTATAATATTAATAAAATTAAAAAAACATAAAATTCAGTAAGAAAAAATAAAAAAGGAAAAAACAATTAGTGAAATTGTCAAATCAGAAAAGAAAAGGAAAAAAAAAATACATAAGAAAGAAAGAAAGAAAGAAAAGGGTTAAGCTAGTACCGCTAAAATGGTGTTGCAGAAATTGCAGTGAACATAACAAACACGTTCAGAAGCCATCGTATCCAGTGACATTTCAGAGAGAACAAAAAAAAAAAAAAGATATTAATTTATACCAAAATTAAAACTATTTAATTTAAAGAAATCAAGAGGGGATGTGAAATGAAAGATCAAGCTCAATTTTTTTTCATTATATATATATATATTTTTTTTGAATAAATTGAAGGAGAGAAGAAGAAGAAGAGGAGGAGGAAGAAAGAGAAAGAAGAGAAAGATGCTTTTTTTTAAGAGAGATGGGAAATAGAATGTGTACAAAAAATCTGAAAATCAAGATGAGGATGGGACTAGTCTGGTCGAGAGAGAGAAAGAAACTAGTCCTATAGTGAAAGAAATTAGTGGGCAAGTGTTTTATAGAGAGAGATAGTGGTTTTCTATTCTACATTAGCAATAAAATAAAAATTCAATACACTTTTGTTTACGAGTAATTTCAAAAGTATTAAATGTTTTGAAATATTTTAAAATGGATATTTTTCAGTTTGAGATTCTATCAATCTCTATTTGAGATTAGCCAATCTCAATAATAAACAACGATGACGGATGTAGAACTCGAGTTTATGAGTGACACAATATGAATAATAGTGTATAAAATTTAATCAATTCAAATATTAACATATTTATACTTATCATGAGTGATATATTCAAAATATTAAAATTTAATCAACTCAAGTGAGGGGTGGGTATGTGCCCCCTGGTTCTTAGTGTTATGTGTTCCTAATATGAAATGGGTGGATCTCGAATTGAGAAATGTCATTTAAAATATATATATAAAATATATATATATATATATATATATATATACTAGATAATATGAATTCTTAAAATACTATTTTTGAAAAAACCGTAAATTTTTTTTGTTTTTTTTTTTTTTATGAGAGAGAGGGAGAGAAAAGGAATAGGGTAAGAGGTGTGGGTGTGGGGCAAGTTATGATTGAAGGAATGAGTGGGTGGGAAGGGAAGGGAAGGGAAGGGAAGAAGCTAAGCCCTGATTTTCTGATATTTTGAGTTTTAAACTTAACCATCTTGGGTTTCTGTAGCGGACGAGGGGGGCGACAAATATTAATTGTGGAATGTTTAGGGTTGTGTTGTTTGTCACTGAAAATTCCAAATACTATTCTTATTACGGAAAATTTTAATGCTTGGTTTTTTTTTTTTTAAAATCACACCTTTAAGCTTTAAAAATCACTTCATGTTTTGTTAATTTGTAAATCACTCTACTATCGAATAGAATTTGAGACACTGATTTATTTTACATTTGTGTTCCAGTTACATTAAAATAATCAAAAAATTAAAACACGTGTGAATTTTAGATTTTACACTTTATTGATGACAATGAATTTTGTAATTCAATTGATACATTATTTATTTAGTTATTTTTAATAGAATACGAACAAGTGGTAAACATATAATAAACAAGTGTTCGAAATTCATTTAAACTAACAAATAGAGCGGTGTTATTTGTAATTTTTATAAACTGTATAGAATTCAAAATCATTTTTAAATCACACGGGTGTATGGTTTGCAATTATCCCTATTTATAAATGTGGTGTTTTCTTAAAAAAATGTTTAAAGATATGACACGTAAATTTAGGTTTAATTACAAATTTAGGCATGTTGCAATTTCGTCTCTAAGATTAGGGATTTAGTTTTTATAGTTTTAAAATTTTCAATTTCAATTCATGTGGTTTGATAAAAACTCATCATATGAATCTATGGGGAAAAAACTCACAATACGTTTACGTTCTTATCATTTTTATATTTACATGTCAAAACCCCCACATTTCTACGTCAGTTCACTAAGTCGTAATTTGTCTTTATCATATGTTTCATGAGTTTTTTTTATCCAACTATAAAAACCAAATTGAAACTTTTAAAACCATATAGAGAGATTAAATTGACATAAACTCATACCATAGGGATTAAAATGAGATTCTTAAAACCATAGAGATTAAATTAAAACGGACCTCAAACCATTGGGGACTAAATTTGTAATTGAACAGTTTATCTTTTAATATATTTTCAACGATCCTTATCACATGTGTGGATTCATATATTTGCAAAAATCTAATCATGTGAAACATGAATCAATAAATAACAAGTGACTATACATGAGTTTAAACTTAAGACTTCTACGTTAATGTGTCGTATTAAATTACCAATATATCTCAAAACTAAAAAAATTTATCTCTTGAAATGATGAAGGAACATGATGAAAATCTCACATAAAAAAGAATAATAGATTTATCAATGTTTATAAAAGGATGAGTTACTCATCATATTACTTAATAAATTAAATATTTTGCAATAAAAAAAAGGGAAGTCCTTGATGAAAATGATCATTCAATCTACTAACAATAAATGCCTTGCTTTTAATATTCATTGTATTCGATCATTAATTTTAGCTTCAGGGAAAGAACAACTCATTCAGTAATTTTTGTAAATCTATTAAGGGCATTTGCAAATCTAGTAATTTTTGTAGTAATATTTGTAAAAATAAAAGTTCAACAAAATATTTGTAAATATAGCAATTTTTTATCTGGTTTATCAGTGATAAATATTAAATTAAATATTTTTACGGTAAGTAAGTTTATCATTGATAAACACATAAATCACTGTTTATCATTGATAAACATTATAAAAATTTGTTATATTTACAAATACTTTTTTGAGTTGATATTTTTACAAATATTATATAAAAATCTGTCACCCAATGAACTTTCTCAAACATTTTAACCCTTTCTCATTTATATTGAAATAAAACTTCCCTGAGAAAATATTCACAAGTAATCGATATTCATCGGTGTTTTTTGAAGGGGAAAAAAAGTAGCGATATTTTTTTTATAATATTTTAATAAATAGGTCTTTTTTGGGTTTTTTTATCTGTAATAATTGTTTGACCAATGGAAAAATGTTGAATTGGCTTGTTTTCAAAATGTAAATTTGTCAAATCCAAAATATTTAAATTTAATTATATGAAACCATAAACCAGAGTTATTTGAGTTTTGCTTGTTTAAAAAATATAAATGTCACCTTTTAGATTAATATTTAATTTTAAGCTTTTGTTTTGTCTATTTTATATATATATATATATATGACTCGATCTTATAATATTGTAGTGTGGACATGTTAGGACACAACAACATATATCCCAATTTTTGTGAACAATAATCTCCTTAGCTGAAATTCTTCATTAATTTTTTTTATTGGTAGGTTTTTTTCTTAATACTGTGAGTGTTCAGATCATCTTACGCGCACTGTGAGTGTTCGATCAATTTCTCAATTATTATGATTATATGATATACGTCCCTTAAATTATTGAAGAAGATTTTACCCACTAAAATCATATTGACTCATAACACAAAGGGCCATATCTAATATACTGAAGTTGACTTGTCAATACCACTACTACTATTAAACAAACTGAAAGATAAAATTAAATAGCTAGATAAAATTAAGAGAAAAAGAGAAGAGGGAGAGAGAAGAAAACAGCTCAAACATTTAGAGCTACGTTATGGCCATGTTTATTTTGAATGAATGAGAATGAGATTACTTCATTCCCTTTGTTTTTGATTATCTAAAATTTGGAATAGGCAATTTGGTAATCTCATTTCCAAGTTTCAAATAATTTCATTCCCTCATACAATTTCATCAATCTCATTCTCATTCCTTATTTTGTGGGTCCCACTAACTTTTATATTTTATTAATTTTATCTTCTCTCTACTTTTTGTAGGTCCCACACGAATTAATAATTCATTCTCATTCCAAGACTATAGTAAACAACATCGATGGTAATTCTTTTCATTATGATTATGATTCTAAATTTTTTTTAAGTAAATATAATCAATGAAATCTTATTCTCATTCTATAATTTTTCATTCCAATTATTTCTCATTTTCATTCCCGCTAAGTAAACGAGACCCATATTTGATTCTTTTCTAATACCAAGATTATCACATTATTATGGAAAACCTAACTTACGTAAAGAAGGAAAAGATAATTATATTAAAAAAAATAAGGAAAAGATAGTGAAAAAATAAATGAGGACAATATATGGAAAAGAATAAACTAAATATAGAAAGAATAAATAAAATTGACAATTTTAAGTCGAGCTCATGAAAAAAAAAAAAAAAAAAAAAAAAAGTCGAGCTCATGAACACGACGTTGCAGCAGCGTCAGTCATCGCCGAATCCTATCTTGTATATGCATATCATAATAATCTAATTAAATTATATATCATCGATAATATAATAATAATGATGATGATGATGATTAATTAGAGGAAGCAAAACGGATTGTTTTTAGGCTTTTGTAAAAGCAATCACATCTTGTCCCATCAAATGGGTTTGACCTTAGGTCACGATCGACCACATATAAAGGGGAAGAAGAGACCACATTCTAAGCTGTTTGCCAATAACTTCCCTCTGAAAAAATTCCTTTAAAAAAAAAATAAAAAAATGGTTATTCCTTTTTTCCTTCCTTAATTATTAATTAATTTTCGGGTGAAAGATCATCGTCCTGAAAAGAAAAACGAGTCTTGCTTGTCAAGCTGTCAAATATTTTGTGCACGAACGGAAAGTAATATATCAAATCTGCTTTGCTATGCTATGCTAATGCGGCGCCATGACCGACATGTCGTTTTGTTCTGTTAGTTCGTGTTAGTTAGTTACTTTGGTGCCGACGTCAATTATACTGTAACGATTTCGGGCCAAGTAGGGCTATAAACGTGTTGGGCCTTTCGTTGGACTAAGCCCATTAAGTTTATCTGCCCTTTAGTCTGCTGTAAGGATACGAATAGTATAAATTTATTTTATAGATGTTCAGATTTTATAATAAATTAATTATATCCTAAATCTGAGTTTCAAATAATTATAGGTCAAGTGAGAGAAGAAAAATAATAAGAATAATTATAGCCCAAAATTTCCAATTTGGGTAGAAAAATAATAATAATAATAAGGGTTACACAAATCTTCAAGGTCATGAGAAGGGAGTAGATGTTTAACTAGTTGAGACATGCATGGATTGACACAAAATAATAATTAGTCAAGTATACCATAATCAAACTCATTTATTATAACTCTTCTGTTCCAAACTTCAATTCCATATCGCTTCATTACCCAGATTTCAAACAAGTCGCCGCTCCCGGTATGCATCAGCACAAGCTTACCTTCATCTTCAACAATCTCAATCGCCTAATTCAACTTCGCTTTTGGAAATTCAAATCTCGACCATTTCTGTTCCTCTAAATGGAAATGGTACCTTCGCTCAGCCGCCAATGAACAACACCCGAAATAGAAACTACGGAATGATAGAGAAGCACCGGTTCTCCGGTGAGAATCACGTCGTCCAATCGCTTCCATCTCCATGTTTCGGAGTAAAAAACCTGGCAAACGAAGTACTAAACATTGTGACGTTTGGGAACAGGTGAAACAATTCTATCTATGCTTACAGGAATGATCTCTCAAGATAACCGAACAATCTTATGATATAGATGATCATGGCTTGAATTTAGAACAACCATGGCGATATGATTGTAGGGCTAGAAAGTTTTAAGTGTTAGGGGACAACGGGCCTCCACAATTCCACATTGGTATGATATTGTCCACTTTGGGCCTAAGCCTGCATGACTTTGCTTTTGGTTTCACCCAAAAGACCTCATACTAATGTGAAGTTGTGGAGGCTCGCCTAACAACTGGTATCAGAGCTTTAGGTTAATAGTTTCTTGAAATTCCTCATATGCTCTGTGGTTGCAGCTTTGTCTGATCTTCCACATCAGAAAAATATTTATTAGCATGAGTTATAACTATCCGCTTATTCAAGCTAGGAGTGAGAAGGAAGTCAAATTTTATGAGTCCAGTGAAGTTTGATGTGGAAAAATTTGATGGAATGATCAATTTTGGCTTGTGGCAAGTACAAGTCAAGGATGTATTGATACAATCGGGGTTACATAAGGCATTAAAAGGAAGATCGAGTGGTGGTGCTCTCAATCAGTTAAGCGGTGATGGTGAATCAACGAAATCAAATGAAAGTGGTTCCGGTGGTGGTCACATGAAAAGAGAATTTCTAATCAGAGTAGGTTCGGCAAAAGGCTCTGGGTCGGAAGCTAACATTGTCTCTCTTGTCATGGGAGACGACAACTTCGTTTGAAGAGAGAATAAATTCATCCTCATGGTATGACCACTTTACCATGATAGAGCGATGTGTTGTTAGCAGATGCACACGAGCATTGACTTCTCAGTTATGCAAGGCGTGTGGTGGAAATGATGTCGATGGCTGAAGAACTTCCGGGGGAAGCCAAGTAGGTGGAAGTTGCACCATAATTTCAGCAAGGTTTATCGACATGTGCCGAAAAATGAAAAATCTTGAACGATGATATTTCAAGTGGTTTACTTATATGGTGGAGTGGGATAGCTCTCTAGTTTGAGAACTATGATTGTCGGTGAAGACAATGATCGTAGCAGAAGCTATGGATTCTTCATCTATCTTGCCAAGGTGGAATTTGTTGGGATTTGGAAAGTATATGAAAGGATTGATAAAGCCCTAAACTTGCTCAACAAGTTTGCTTGGTGGGCAAGGATGAATTATGACCAATAGATTTTCCTTGGTGAGCAAGGTTATTTGTATTATAAATAGAGGCAACCATTTGTTGGCAAATGTATCCCAAAAATACTGAAAGTATATTTGTATTGGGTTCGGGGAGGGCTTTGATGAGAGTATGAGAAATATTGTAAAATAAAGGGTTTACTTTATTGAGAGCTTTTTTAGCGTAATACACGGTTAAGTGTATTGGATATTTTTCACTATAACTCTTGATTTATCATAGTGAAATCCGCATCGGTAGCAACTATATGTGGCCAATTGGGGTGAACCAGTATAAATCTTTGTGCCATTTGATTGTGTTTGTTTCTTTATTTCTCCTGGTTATTTATCTTTATTTCTAGCGGTGAATGTGGGAAAAGTGGTTTTTCCCAACATTAAGAATATATATATATATATATATAAACACAAACTCGGTTTCGGACCAATTAAACTTCTTTGTAATAATTCTTGAAAACTCAAGGGCCAAATAGCATGTTGTTTGAAACATCGGAACCAAATAAAAAAAACATCTAAAACTGAGGAACCACTTAAACACAGATTAGAAACACGAGGATCAAATAGACACGACATTCAAAACTCATGGACCAAAAAGGTACTTCACCCTATAATTTTCTATACCAACCTTGATTTATAGTAGAGAAAGAGGAGTTGGATTGGAGAGGCTAAAAGCCGATACCATTATTATTTATTCTTACGTGGGTGGTGCAGACAGCTCAGATCGAGGTCCATCTATTCTTTTAAAGATCATACTCGATCTTTTATAACTCAGTTCCTTGGTGGAAGGAACCATAAGAAACCAGTTATGCATCTTTTGACCGTGCGTCAAAATTCAGGGGAGAGCCTATGAGACTATGTAGTGAGATTCAACAATGAGACGTTTAAGGTGGAAGGTTACAATAATGACACAACTTTAACTGCTATGATGACTGGTTTAAAAGATGAAAAATTTAAAAAAGAAAAAGCCAGTGCAAGAGAAACTTTAGATGATGGAGGTAGTAGTAGTAGAAATAATGATCATAAAATAAATAGCTCAACAGAAGACCTCACCTAGATGACTGACCGTCATGAAAATGACAAAAGAGAGGTCAAGAGACCAACCTAAAAAGCAAAGTCTTCGTCCAAGTAAATTTTAGAAGTACACTTCCACCACGGTCCTAATCGAGCAACTGTCCAATGAAATTCTAAACAAAAATTTATTGAAATGACCGGTAAAAATGGAGCCGGTGATACCACCAATTTTTGTTTTTATTTGTGAGAACGATGACAACGCAAGTTCGTGATCATCTAAAATTTGAACATGACAAGGTAAAAACGACTAAGACAAAAAGTCAAGCTACGAGGCTCCAACACTAGTATTTTTCTCAAAATTTTTTCGGCAGTTGAGGTAGAAAATTCAAGCCACCAGTCCGACATTTGTGAAATTTTCTAAAAATGACAGAGGTATAAATTCCACTTTGAAATATACTCCCAAACAACGGTGTACTCATATCTCAACCTAGCTCGGGAGTAGGGGGCCACTGTTGTGGGTGAAAATACGTGGAATTTTGTAACTGGATCGAGGAATGCACAATCGACATGTCTATATCACATGGAAAGATAAGACTGCGTTACCTGAAATGGTGCACCTATGTCACATAGCTGTACGTCTACGCCGTCACGAAAGTGTACGTTTGCGTAGTCTAGTAAGACTACATAACTAAAACTAATAAATTATATTATTCAAGTATATAATCAATAGACGATACATGATATAATTAACGCGCGACACGCCATTGGGAAGTGCCCCAATTTCGACGCGACACATGGCACAATTATATCATCAACTTCTTCTACTGTAAATAGGAGAAGAAACTCAATCATTAGATAATTAATTCTACTATAATAAGCTCTGACACACTAGCTTTGACTTGAGTATCAGAGGGTGCTAAGTTGACACCATACCAATGCTTTGTTCCTTTCCACTTTAGGTACATACAATGTTCATCAACTAGTCAACACATCGCTTATGCAACACTTTCAGTGTAAGACACTACCTCCGACTCATCATATTTTCTAAGTTTGTTACTGACGTGGAGGATAACTATTTTTACCCAACAACATAAATTACATTTTAATTGGATGTTACAGTTAATGGTATTTTGAAAAGATTAGTAAACATGGGTTCAAAATGATAATCACATTTTAAATCACAATCAGGGTAGATCATACACCGGCACAAGTAGGGGTGAGCACGGTTCGGTTTTTCATAATTATCGAACCGAACCGAACATATCGGTTTTGATAAAAAGGGATCCAAACCGTCCAATAAAAAATAGAAATCCGATTCTTGAACCGAACCAATGGTTCGGTTTTTCGGTTTTGTGAAACAAAATTTAAACAAACAAACATAGATAAAATAGATGAAAATATTAAAATATTCAAACTTTTGTCCACTAAAATTAACGTTAAAGAAACAAAGGGGAAGTAAGCTACAAGATTGAGGGGTGAATTTGCAAAGTGAATCGAGAGATTGAAGTTTTTTTTTTAATTATTCATTAAGGTTGCATAGTGACCAAGGAAGAAGATGTAAAAAAAACTATTATACTTATGATTTTTTTATGATTATTTATATATATGGTTCGGTTCGGTTTTTAAATATAAAAACCGAACCAAAACCGATCTATACGGTTTTTTACAATTGCAAACCAAAAGAACCATTGGATCAAATATTTAAGTCAAAAACCGATCGGTTTGGTTCGGTTTGTCGATTTTTCGGTTTTGTTGCACACCCCTAGGCACAAGCCGATCCTCAGTCCACCATTTGGATATTTAGAATACACATCCAAACAGGCCCCTATATATCGACTCCCGCGCCTCTTTGAGTTTAGTTAGACAGATGACATGGCTTACTATTTCCGTCTCGCCTATCGAGATTCACGCGCCAAAAGAGTAATACTCAACCAAGACACAAGACTCAGCTTCCAGGGCACGCAGGCAGAACGCCGGCGAAACTAGACCAAGACTCGCCTCGCCTCGCTTCGCCAGATGGTATCTTCGCCGCTTAACTTTTCCCATGCCCTAGTTATTCAGTTTTCGTCTCATTTCAATTTCATCAACGAATGTTTATTAACTTCTCTATTAATCTTGAGAATAACAAATGTTATTTTCTTGCAAATGTCGTGGATGAATGGCATTTTCGATCATGATTATCGATGTACGCTGTATTGTATCGTGTTTTTTGAGTTATCATGATTAATGATTCTGAAATATCTTGATGAGTTTCTTCAATAACTTGATCGAACGGTGAAATTGACAGAAGTACTTCGCTGAATTCAACAATGGTGAGTTAGGGTTTTCGGTTCCGTTACTGTTTTTACGGTATTTTAAGAACGAAGTTATTGTATGTGTTTGTGATGAACTGGAGTTTCCATTTGAGTTTAATCTAAAATTTCATTGCTATTCACTTTTGAAATGATTGTTTTGTTTTTCTTTTCGTATTTATTAATGTTGTATTTTGATAAACAGGCGGATATTAGGAAATGGTTCATGAAAGCACATGAGAAAGACAACGGTGGTGCGTCAAAGAATGTAAAACCTGCTGCAGCTAAATCGCAGTCTGAAAAAACAGTGTGTTTTCTGTTTTCCTTACGTTTCTCTTGTTTCTTAGCTGCTTATGTTGCAAATTTTGTATTTTAGTAACTTTTTGTTCTTCATGGATAATCCTATATGGATAACTGTATCTTGTAATTCTGAAAGAAAATTTTACTATGTTTAGAATCTGAACTTGAGTACATTTCAAAGATATTAAGAAGCACATTATCTTATAGCCGTGTCACTGCATCCTCCCTCTGAACCTCATCTCGTTTTATGAATCTTCTGTTGAATTATAAATAGAACATCTCGGAAAGATTTCTCTCTTAGTCTTTTTACCATCTGTTGTTATGATATTGTGACAGTTTATATGTTTGCTAATTAATGATATGCAGGGACCGAGTGGTGGAGAAAGTTCAGGAAGAAGGATAACTAGTAAGTATTTTGACTCAGAAAAGCAGAAGACTAAGGATGAAAAAGTACCAGAGGAACTCCCGGTCAAAAGAAAGGCACCACAGGATGTCAAAGAATCACCGGCCAAAAGAAAGCCTCTAAAGGATGATGAAAAATCACTAAAAGCTCCACCTTCAAAAAAAATAAACAAAACTGATGAAAATGACAGCGATCTCGTCTTGCCTACTTCTAGAAAGAACTCCTCTGATGTCACACCTAACAAAAAGTTGAAGAGTGGTACTGGCAAGGGAATTGCAAAGAAGCCTGTTGAAATTGAAGAAAGTGATGATGAGGAAGATAAAAGTACTGTGAAGCCTAGTGGAAGGGGTAGGGGTGGAAGAGTTTCATCTGTGGCTACAGTTAGTGGTAGAGGCAGAGGTGGTGGACGGGGTGGATTTATGAATTTTGGGGAGAGGAAAGATCCTCCACACAAAGGAGAAAAGGTGACAAATGATTGGAAAGATTTGAACTGACATGAAATGATTGCATACATGCATTATTATCATACTTGATTTTGTCCTCTGCTTTTTTCTCAGGAAGTTCCTGAAGGTGCTCCTGACTGTTTAACTGGTTTAACGTTTGTAATTAGTGGAACGCTAGACAGGTTATTCCTTTTATTTACTCTGTCATTTTAATGGATCTGTAATTATATAGCATGATGTACGAAAATTTCTCGCGCGTAATGACTGAAAATTGTTACTCATCATTATTTTCCTTTGTTCTTTTCTTTTTAACTACACATTCTTTTCTTTTGATATATATTCTTGATTTTCTCCATTGCTAAAATATGATTCATGTCATACAATCATCCTCATTTTTTGATAATTTTGTGTCATACTGCCCGGTTACATGAATTTTATTTCCTTCCCCAACTTCTTTTATGTTTCATGGTGTTGTAATACATCCTTCAAGCATTTAAGTGATATTGGTCGTGAATCATATTCACAGTTTGGAACGAGAGGAAGCGGAAGATTTGATTAAACGCCATGGTGGTCGAGTCACTGGATCTGTCAGCAAAAAAACAGTTAATATTTATCACACTCATTCTATTTATCCAAAAGAAAATTCTCACTTTTTTATGGTTTGGTTGGAAATTTAATTTTTTGGAAGCAAGTTATTGACATTTCTGTTTGCAGAGTTATCTTCTATGTGATGAAGATATTGGAGGCCGAAAATCCTCCAAAGCCCAAGAGCTGGGGTATTTTTTCTTTGATTAATAATTGAATGGAATGTATTTAGTCCAGTATCTTCACTTATGCTTTTTTTTCCCTTTTTTCTTTTTGCTCTTTCAGAACTCCTTTTCTCACTGAGGATGGCTTATTTGATCTGATTCGTGCATCATTAGGCTCAAAGGCTCCTCCAATGAAAGAGTCTAAGAAATCTGTGGTTAAATCTATGGAATCTCCAACTGAGAAGAATTCCCATAAAGTTCAAGCAAAGAGTAAGATGCTGAAAATTTTCAATTCACTCGATTTATCTGATTGGTATGCTGATGATACTGCTGTTCATTCCCCTTTTATTGACCTGGACATTTGATTGGCTGTATTTCTATATTAATTATTATTCTATATTTAATCTTATATAAATGTTGATAAGTGGGCTATTGTAGAAGGTAGTGTCAACCATTCCTTGATTACGGGTGACCAACACAAAGATCTCACTTCTGGCACTTCACCTGCTAAGCGCAAAAGACAAAGCATTGAATCTTCTTCCTTGACATGGACTGAAAAATATAGGCCGAAAGTTCCAAATGATATTATAGGAAATCAGTCACTGGTATCTCTATTTCTTACTTTCTGACATTTGCCATTGCTGTTAAATTCTCTCTTTTCAATTTTTAAGTGCGTAATTATCTTTTCTGTTTCTTTTTAGTTGTTACCTTTTAAAAAATGGGTGCAATTGTCTTTTAACTATTATTTATTGCATTATACAATTGTAGGTTAAGCAACTTCATGATTGGTTGGAACGTTGGAATGATAACTTTCTTGATGCTGGAAGTGAAAAAAAGGGTAAAAAGCTCAACGATTCAGGCACTAAAAAAGCTGTCTTATTATGTGGAGGTCCAGGCATAGGAAAAACTACGTCTGCGAAGTTGGTTAGCCAGATGCTTGGTTATCAGGCCATAGAGGTACTATATTTGGGAGATAAATGCTGGAGGAACATATGGATTATTTATTCTTGGTTTTGGGTTTACATCACAGCTTTTTCTCATTTGTGTCTCATGCATTGCATATAGGTAAATGCCAGTGACAGCCGGGGTAAAGCAGATGCTAAAATTGAGAAGGGTATTGGTGGAAGCAATTCAAATTCTATAAAGGAACTCATCAATAATGATTCCTTGCGTTTCAGAATGGATCAGTTTGTGTGCATTCCTTCAACTTATTGCATTAGTTTATCTTGATATCCTAGAATACAGGGCTGATTTAGGTAGTTGGACTCGACAATTTTTCTGGTGGCTTAGTAAGTTAATTATAAATACAGGCCAAAACATCCAAAAACTGTGTTGATTATGGATGAGGTTGATGGAATGTCTGCTGGAGATAGAGGAGGAGTTGCTGATCTGATTGCCAGCATTAAAATATCCAAAATTCCCATTATCTGCATTTGTAATGACCGCTACAGCCAGAAGCTGAAAAGCCTTGTGAATTACTGTTTGCTTCTCAGCTTTAGAAAACCTACAAAACAACAGGTTTTTGTTATTGACCTTTTTGGTATATAATCTCATTTGTTTCTCTCTTCTTGGGTGACATCCTTGGATTAGAAATGATTTTTTTATATTTAGTTTAGGTACGAAGTCACGATTTTCCTTTTTGTTATTTCTCGTGGTAATGTTTCTATGTTGAAAAATCTTTAACTACTGAATGAGCAATGTTGACGAGTCTTTTTGAGGATTGTTAATAACGATGGCCTCAACTCCAACCAAAAAATTTAATCGAGGAAACTTTGGATTTCTCTTTTACCAAATTGGTGTAGCTTATGCCAAAATAGTTCGGAAGACACCCGACACATTTTGTTTCTTTGTAGCTTTTCACAAAAGCTTTGGAATACTTTGTTTAGCACATTCGATATGAATTGGGTGGTTCATAGTGATCCCAAAAGCAACATTTTGTCTCTTCTTGATGGTTCTATGCTCTATGATAAAAAGAAAATTATTTAGAAATGAGAGCTACTTGTTGGAATATTTGGCTTGAATGCAATATGAGAATTTTTGTCAATTGTAAAAAATCAGTGCTTCACACCTCCGCTTGGAGTGCAAATTGTAATTATTTTTGTAATTATTCTCTTTCGGTTGGCCTTATTGGGCTCTTTCATATATCATTGAAAAGTCCTTTTTTATTGTCAAAAAAATAAAATGCCACTCTTAATTGAATTACCTGAGCTATAAATTTAGGCAAGAGTGTCATAATCCCGTGTTTTCTTTGAAGAAAGATGCCATGTATAATTGCAAATCACACCCATTTATGAGTTAGTTTTAACGAATTTTTGACATATGCTTATTCTACGTGTGCCACGTGTACCAATTCCATAAAAAATAATAGAATTATTTTTGATAGATGAGTAAAATTTAAAGTTCTCACACATCTGTTAACAAAGTGCAAAATTTAAAATTCGCACACATCTTTAAGTTTTTCTTATTATTTTAATGGAATTGGAATGCATGATAGAGTTAGAATAAACCCCAAATTCGTTTTGATAGAAGGGTGTGATATGATATGTAATTTTACAAACCACATGAGTGTTTAAATTCGTGTTTATGATTTGCCAATGAGGCAAGCAATAAGAGTGTGATTTGCAATTTACCTCCCTAAAGGACATTTCGGAAAAAAAATCAATATCCTCACCTGGATAGCGTGCAGAGGTTTTTTATCCTTTAACCCGTACTTTCATGCTCCATTTATTTTAAAGGAATACAATTTATGCTTTTAGCTCTTCATTTGCTTTCAATTTTGGTTTGACACTAGAATTTTGATTGAAGTTATCTGATCTGTGCTAGATGGCAAAAAGATTACTCCAAGTTGCAACTGGAGAAGGCCTTCAAGTTAATGAGGTAAATACTTTATATATGCCTTGGGCATAGTTGCTCGTATAGCTGGAGCATGGTTTATCGTCTATAACTTTTTTATCATCTTGAATCTGCCTCATGATTAACTGTAAGTAGCTGATCAGCTGGTGCTATTGTTTTAGATTGCTCTCGAGGAACTTGCAGAAAGAGTTAATGGGGATATGCGCATGGCACTAAACCAGTTACAGTACATGAGTCTGTCAATGCCAGTCATTAAATATGACGATATCCGCCAACGCCTTCTTAGCAGTATGAAAGATGAAGATATCTCTCCATTCAATGCTGTGGATAAGTATGCACGAAATAATCCTTGTCTACCCCACTTTTTTTTTATTTTTCTTTGTCGTTAAACTTTTCCGGAGACTTTTTATCGGTTCTCTTCTTGGAGTAATATTGTGAAACTAACTTACCTTCGATTTTTAAACAATAACACTGGTTCTATATTCACAGTTGAGCTGGTTGATGTTTTCCTCTACTTTCCCTTTTACTCATGTTCTTCAGCGTTCTCATTGATTTCCATGATTCCAAAAAAGCTGATAATAAGGCTATTGATGTTGTAATAAGTATTATTTAAAATGTAGTATGAATTCATTCCGATTGGATGCTAGAATTTCAGATGCCAGTGAACTTTATGGGCTGTGACTTTGTGCTGTAGGCTGTTTGGTTTTAATTCTGGGAAGTTAAGGATGGATGAACGGATGAACCTAAGCATGAGTGATCCTGATCTGGTCCCTCTTCTTATTCAGGTATCTTTCTTTTGTTGAGTTGATATTTGTGTCAACCATTTCTTCTCTACTAAATCTAAGAGATTTTCAAATGAAATTGAAGATGTAGGCTAAGATTATATGCTGGGAATAATTGAATGTTTTACTTATGGTTAGTCAAAGAATGTTACATCTTAGCGGACTATTCGATGTGAATATGGATTATAAATTTATTTCACTATCTTTTCTTGTAGCTACACTGTTTAACATGTGTATCTATATATTCATTTAATTGGTGAGTGGATCCTTTATTTGAACATATATGATTTCGATATTGAAGCCACATCTTTCGTCTTAAATAAAAAAATTAAGTTTCTTGGCAACCTTTTATGCATAAACTCTTTATCCTGTTTTCACTATTTCCCTAAAGCACGGTTGACACTAATGTTTGTGAGGTCTCTGGCATACTGGTGTTATGGCAGAATTTCTTGTTCATTACTAAGACTAGTAGTAACTTAATGAGAATTTTTCTCAATCAGTTTCACACTCTCACATTATCTGACTGTGACATGATAATGCTTGCAGGAAAATTATATTAATTATAGGCCGAGTGCTGTTAGTAAGGATGACAATGGGATCCAACGTATGGATTTAATAGCCCGTGCTGCAGAATCTATTGCAGATGGGGATATAATCAATGTACAAATTCGAAGGCATCGACAGTGGCAACTCTCTCAAAATAGTTCTCTTTCTTCTTGTATAATCCCGTATGTTTCTTTAGTTCACCTCTGAACACCCCATGGTTTGCTAAACTGAAATTCCTGTTTATAATTGATATTTTTATTTAATTATTTCTTTGTTCAGAGCTTCATTATTGCATGGACAAAGAGAAACACTCCAACAGGTGATGAAATTCTGTTCATGCCAGTATTAAGGTTATGTGATCTTGTTTTATTGCTTGAGTACTTGCGGTGTCAGGAATACGGAGTAGTTTTTAAATGTCTAGGAAGTATGAAACAATGGCTATTATTGTGAGTTGGTAAAATTTGACTAGCAGAACTTCTCTGAGTTTTTGTTTTTATTATCAGTGATTGAATTACCAACCCATCTAAGTGGAAGTGTGGGATAATAGTGTCTTCTTGGGTTCAATTATGACGTTTTTTGTGATTATTCCCCGTTCATTATTGCTTCCAATTGATATCCTTTTTATTGATTTCATACTTCTAATGAAATGGCTGTTTCTCATAAAAAAAGAATTTGTTGCATTATTTTAAGGGTAAAATGCAAATAAGACCCCTGTGGTCTTTTTAAAATGCATGACACCTGTACTTTGGAAATGGCAAATCGCACCCCTGTGGTTCCAATTTTTTTCAATCAGATCCCTCCCCTTCAATGTCAATAATTTTTTTTTAGCCATAACTTATTCGTTTGAACTCCGATTTTGATGATTCAAGATGTTTTGGAATCTTCATTTCCGGCTTTACATAATTGTTGCTTCGAAACTTTGAAATCATCGATAACCAAAAGAGTTAACGATGTCAATCATACTTAGTGTTTCGATGTTAATAAAATCTTTTATTTATTAATGTTTCAAAGTTTCGAAGTGACATATATGTAGAGCCTAAAATGAGGATTCCAAAACATTTTGAATCATCCAAATCGGAGTTCAAATGAAGAAGTTGTGGCTAAAAGAAAATTATTGACATTGAAGGGGAGGGGTCTGATTGAAAAAGATTAGAACCACAGGGGTGCGATTTGCCATTTTCTAAGTACAGGGGGTGTTCATGCATTTTGAAAAGACCACAGGGGTCTTATTTGCATTTTACCCTTATTTTAACTGTTCCTTCATCCAAATTTTTGCTCTTCATATAATTTAATTTTTATATTCTGAATATGAAGAGTATTACAAAATATTATTAGGTTTGCGATGTTTGGTATCTTATAGTGCTCACCATGCAAATCCAAATTATTAATGCTAATTTTGCTCTTTGGGAAGAATAGACAATAGAAGATGATTTGTTATCTGGAGTATAACATATCGAAGAAATCCCGCCGTTTTATTTATCTTAGATAGAAAGCAAAGGTTATTCAATTTATTATCGAATGAAAGTTTCTTTTTTTCATTGTCTGTCTTTAGCTTTCTGTATCTTACAACTGAAACCTGCTGTTTTACTCTTTTCATGTTAATATTTTGGCCTGAGAATACTTTAGTTCGTAAATATCTCAACTGTAGTGCAAATATTTAGTTGTTCCTCTGGTGCCTTTTTTTCCCAGTTCTTATTTTGCATAACCCGTAGTTTTCTTTTATGTACTCTGTGTAATGATTATGAAGAATTCTGGGCTTTTGTTTATGTTATTGCGGGTGCAAGATATGAAACTGATTTTTTCCCCATTATTTAATGCTTAGAGAGGGTTCATGTCCGTTCCATATCCAAGGGAATGTTTACTATATTTGAATTTAAAATTGTACACAACAATGACACATGTGCTTGATATGCAGGGAGAGCGTAATTTTAATAGATTTGGTGCATGGTTGGGAAAGAATTCAACATTTGGAAAAAATATGAGGCTTTTGGAGGATTTGCACGTTCACATTCTTGCTTCTCGTGAATCTAGCGCTGGGAGGTAATTTGTTTCAAGTCATGCTTCAACTCTTCATTGTTGTGCATGTTATATTTTCTTTAGAGACCCCTTTCATATTTAAAGTTGCAACATTAGATACCTTTTCAAATATCTTCCAATTTTATGCTTTTAACAAAGACTAAGTTTTGTGTGAATGTATTTGTTCAATCAATACATAACACATGAAAATATTTGTTAAATTATATATCATAAACTTTTAACTATTTTTTCCCTTCAAAATATTTGTTCAAATTATGTGTATATGATTTAACAATTACTTTCATGTGTGATTTTAATTCACGAAATAATCATGAATTGTAAATTCTTAAAATTCTTCTCATTTAAAAAAGAACAAAAATTAATTTAATTTTATATATTATTACGTCTGTATAATTAGATGCAAGGTATAATGCTTCTATTTTTAAAAATACAGACAACATCTACGAGTGGAGAATCTTACGCTATTTTTGAAGAGGTTGACTGAGCCACTGCGCGTACTGCCTAAGGTTAGAATTGTATCTTGCTTCTTGTATTATGGTCAGAAGAATTGAACATTCGTTGAGGCATGACGTTTTAATGATTTTTTTTCTTTTATGTTTTCAAATGATATGATTACCAGGATGAAGCAGTAAAAACGGTTGTAGATTTTATGAGTCTATATTCAATCAGTCAAGAGGATTTTGATACAATTATTGAGTTGTCAAAATTTCAGGTACTGACATTTTATTTATCGAGTAATGTTATGGATGCTATCCTTGCTACTCTTCTTTTGAGTGTTTTTTTTCTTGTGGATGGTTCTCTGGGTCAGGGTCGTTCAAATCCACTGGATGGCATAACCCCTGCTGTCAAAGCAGCTTTAACAAAAGCATATAAAGAAGTAAGCAAAACACACATGGTACGGGCTGCAGATCTTATTACACTTCCTGGAATAAAGAAGGCCCCTAAGAAACGAATTGCAGCAATTTTAGAACCCCCTGAGGATAGAATCGAAGACGTCGGTGTAGAAACCTTGGCAGAAAGTGAGGAAGAGAACTCTTCGGACAACGAGGGTTTGGGTAAAGCTTTTGTCTTCTTTTTTTTTTTAAAAAAACTGCCAGCGAGCATATTGTGCTTGTTTGCAGCAACTTCTGCTCGGTTGGTTGATTATTATTCTTCCTATTTTGCAATTTCAGAAAACACCACAAACAGTGAGAAGCTACGAGTGGAACTTCAAAGTTTGAATAGGAAAGGTGGTTGATTTTTTACTATCAACTAGCTTAAAATATGAATTCGTTCTTACATGATGGACTGCTTTTGTTCTTCGTTCTTGAAATCAATACATTTATATTCTGTTAGGAATGCAAGTTCAGTTGGATTTGAAGGGCAAAGACAATTCAAGCGCCAAGAAATCAGGTGGCAGGGGAAAAGGTGGTGGTTCCCAGGCCACAGAGAAGAAAGGTGGGCGAGGTTCTGGAGCTGCCACAAAGAGGAAGAGATGAAAGTAGACTTTTTTAGAGTTTCTGGTAATATTATGGCCTGTGCATAGCGCATTTTCCTTCGTTCCTGCATGCAAGTATTTAGTGGTAAATGTGTTTGCCTAGCTATAGAGGAACATACACGTTGGATTTCTGAAATGGGCTCCTTTTGCTATATATCTTACTGAAACAAGCTTTTTCAATATGTAATCAGAATGATGCCAAATCTTCACTGATAGGATGTGTATCTGCTGTTTTGGAAAAATGTGAGAATTTTCAATTGGTCATGTGATGCTAAAGACAAATTAGAGTTTTTGAAACTTGTTACATGAAAATGAAAATTTGAAGAATTTTTTGCACGTTTGAGTTACCTGCCTATTCGTCTCAACTTAGCTCCACCACTGACGATGAATATGGTATACAAATAAAATACACATTATGCACCTCCTAATCGTATATTATATATAAGCTATGCAGTCTTTCCTTCTAGCTTAACCTAATATATAGGCTTGAAACCTATTTTAGTCCTCAAATTTTGGTTTTTTTTTTTGGTTGGTAAAATACATTTTAGTCCCTAAATATTTCTTTGGGGTCTAAATGGTCCTTATAGTTTACAATTAAACAATTTTCCCCTTGCTGTTTGAGAAATGTACCCTTTTAATCCCTGGTGTTAAATGATGAAGGTTAAATTGATGTTAAATTGCTGATGTGACGAAGATGATATGGCATTTTAAAATGATATGGCGTCCTAATTGGCATTTGTAATTGTTTTTATATTTTATTAATCCTCTATCTTCAAAAGTCAAACCCCATCTCCTCCTAACTAAGAAAACCCCTTCTACCATTTTCTCTTCTTCTCTCGCTTCTACCTCGTCCTCTCATCCATTTTTCATGATTGTTGTTTTTGCGTCTCTAATTGTGTGTGTTGTGAGAGGGATTTACTCATCATTTTATTGAATCTGATTCTTTAGCTTCCATTAGTAGATTATCCGGTTTAGGAAAATTTTCTAATGTTGGATTGTTGATTGAAGATGTTAAGATTTTTAATATATTAAAAAAATATTTGGATGATGATGGATGGCCTCTACATGAAAAATGGCCTTGTTGCAAATTTATCAAAATATTTGGGATTGGATTGGAACCCTTTAATAAGCTTTTGGAAATCCAAGATTCATTTGAAAATTTACCCTAAAAAATGTGCAATCCGTGAAAAGAGGGGAAACCCAAACTAATTAACCCATAGGAATTTTCAGGACATTTTAATCGGGTTTATCGATTAATTACATAACCTGGTGATTCTTTTTTTCTTTCTTGAGATTCAAAGTATATTTTACCCTTTTTTTTTTATTTGATCCTTGAATTTTAAAAAGTTATGTTTAACTCTACTTGATGTTCGTTATTCATTTTTTTAAACATAAATCTCACTTAGATACTATTTGAATACATGGTAATATATAATCCCTTCATTTTTCAGAAAAAAAGGATAATAATAATCCCCTCACCCTTCTCACTTTCAACTTTAAACTCCATCACATCATTTTCCAATTCTTTTTTTATCAAATGAATTCAATTATCCCCATTGTTTATACCACTTTCCAAATTAAAAATATGTCAAAGATCATAATCTCCTTACTCTCACCCTTTCAATTTTTAGAAGACAATTGAACATAACTCAATTAGTTAGACACTTGCTCTCTTCTCTTGAGATCGAAGGTTCGAGTCTCTCTTCTCCATGTTTGATGTAATATCTCAAAAAAAAAAAAAAAAATTATATATATATATATATATAAAAGACAGTCTCACCGGTTTTTTATTTTTTTTTATCGAATGAGCACAATTATTCTTGTTGTTTTACACGTTTTCCTGTTTAGTTGAAATGTAAGTTTCACTATGCTATCAAACTACAAAGACAAAATCATTTACTGAACATTATAAATTAAAAAATTGGATTTTCTTTTTGTTAAAAACAAATAAAAGGCTTATAGGGACTAAACTATAAACTTATGTAAAGTTTTGAGATCAAAACAAATTTGTTAAAAGTTTAGAGACTAAAATATGATAACTACCATAGTTTGAGACCAAAATAGGATATAAACCTAAAATGGTATAGATAACTATATTTGTGAGTGTTCACACAATTTCGTATAGGGTAAGAGTTATTAGCTTTCAACCCATTCTTCACATTGAATACAATACATATAGAACATTTCTGATGCTATTTTCATTCTATCTTTACCCCTTTACTTTACCTTACATAATCAGTCTTATTGTCATTTTTCAACGGAAACTTACTTCCAAAGCGAGTAGCCACCCTTATATTCTATGGCTATAATTTAACCATATCTTCACTTAAGATTTTCTTTTTCAATTTTGGGTTAGTTTCAATAATAGACAATAAACATATATATGAATTTTGAAGAAAGATTTTATATGAATTTTGAGGAAGGATTTTATGAGTTTGTTTGAATTGAATTATTTGTGAAATATATGATTTGGATTGATTGCTATTATAAGATTGAATTTTTATGATTTTTAGGCTTTATATGAATTTTTGAAGTAAACTAACCGTTCTACTCAAGCCGGAACCAGATCGTTAAAGAACTGGTTAACTTTCTAAACCGGTTCCGGTTCCATCTTTTTTTATAATTACTAATCGGTTTGGTTCTAAACCGGTTCCCTCATTTTTTATAATTACTAATTGGTTTGGTTCTGGTTCTTGTCAAGAACCGGCAAGAACCGAATTGGTAACACCCCTAACCATATGTGGAACTTGTTGACGTAAAGAGAAGTTGTTATGGTGATGTTAGAGGTCGACAAGCAAACTTAGCTGAAACTTTTCGGATCCAGAAACTATTATTTGCAGGGCAAAAAGATAAAAAGAATAATAAAATAGTGAAATTTTTTTCATAAAATATCTAGAAAAATAGGTGAAGATATTTTTTTAAGAATAACTAACAAAAGTTATGGGTAAAAGTTATATCTAATTTATTTATTTATTTGAAACAATATGTTGAGGGTATGGATTTAACTACTCTATATGCCTTTGACCAATGGACTATTGCATAGTTAGTATAAAAAACACTATCTAATTTTACTATTAGAAATACAAAACATGTGAGTTATTCCGAGATATATATTTACAACATAAAATAGAGATAAGATTGAAAGATACTTATTAAAAAAAAAGCCAACGAAATAATTAAGAAACTAAAATTGCATATGAATATTAATGATGTAAACAAATTATTATCTACATTACATCTATATTTTAAGTGTTAATCATAATTTTTACCTTTACATTATAGAAAATGACTTAAATCTTTATACACTCTACTATATGCCGCACAGTAAAATTTTTAATTTGAAAAAAAAGAATTAACATTTTTAATCTTATCTCAATTTTCAACAAAGAAACAAAACAAAGAAAGTTTTCAAAAATAGAATTTTATGAATTGATATTTTAAAAAAGGGTTAAATGCATGAATGACCCCTGTACTTTTAAGGTTTTTTAATTTACACCCCTACACTTCTAATTTGAAAATTTTCACCCCTCCATTTTGAAAAGCCATCAACTGTCAGATTTTCCATCCATATAGACGGCAGACAATTTTTTTTATACTTTTTTGAATACCAATAATATAATATTCAATAAACCATTAACCCTTGGTTAACTTAACTCAACCAAATTTCACTTCCACTCAATCCCTTTCAAGCTATCATCTTCACCCTGAGGAAGCAGACAAACAAACCAGAGACAAAGAAACTTATTTGCAGGTATTCAAAGCTCCGAACCAGAGATCTGGGTTATTTACTTTCCCGTCACCCATTTTTTCACCACGAGACTGTGATATCAAGCGAGATCTCATGAGATCTTCGATGAATTTTTCTCATCTTCGTTCTTCTCTTCGATGAATGAGGTGTAAAGAGGATGAGGGTTTTTAGCATAAGATTGAAAGATTGCCGCTGTCATTTTCTTCTTTCTTGTTCTTTATAAACTCACTTGACTTGTGGATTAGTTAGAACATTTCCAGATTTGTGAAAATAATCCTGAGATATATGGTGTTTCTTGCATAACACCAATACTAATCAGACTATACAAAGAGAATTGGAGTACCGTCTCTCAAGACAAATCAACTTTACTTGTGAAATTGATTGAATGGTTCCTCAAAAGAGTCTTCAAACTCCATCTTTAGCCTCTTCATCATTTGGCTCCATTCAATCCTCGAATTCATGAGCTGAAAAACATCAAACCCCTCATTCCAAATAGCCATAAAACGCACAAATCGAAACTAAAACCTCCGATTCAATTTAGTCTAAATTATACTCTATAACTGAACTTGAATTCAATGGTTTGTCAAAAATTCATCCAAGAGAGGAGTGAAAACGTTGGATTCTCTGAAGATTTGATGGTCATTTAAATGGGATATTAATTTTTTTTACATAAAAAAGTTCAACAAAAAATCATTTAACGATTTTCTCTGAGATATTATGACTCGCAGCTTCGAACCCTCGCAAATAAGCTTTTTCGTCTCTTGTTCATTTGACTGTTGCCTTGAAAAGGAGATGGTAGTGTGAAACAGAGGTTGAGTGTAAACTAGAGTTAATTTAACTAGGATTAATAGTTTATGAATATTATATTCAAATGGTATTAAAATAAATAAATAAAAAATTAGCTGCCGTCTATCTTGATGGAAAATCTGACAGTTGATGGCTTTTCAAAATGCAGGGGTGAAAATTTTCAAATTAAAAGTACAGGGGTGTAAATTGAAAAACCTTAAAAGTGTAGGGGTCATTTATGCATTTAACCCTTTAAAAAATAGTAAAAGAAAATTTTCAATAATAGCATAATATATACATGCATGCATATATATACATACAAATATCTATAAATAAAAGTTATACTAAAAATGGAAAAAATTTGGGGAGCCACGCCCAATGCTCAATTGATGCTTGAAACAGCTTTAGAAAGGCGAACTACAAGCAACATAATTGTCTAAGATGTTCAACAAAACAATGTTCAACAAAACTTGACACGTGGAATTTCTTCCATTGATGCAGACGGAGCTATAATTATCGTTTCTGCTCGGGTAATGGAGGATTAGATTGTTATTTCTACGTAAAAACTCGGTGCCGATCTCAATGCTTCTCATAAAAGAGAAGTGAAGAAGCAAGTTCTTAGGTAGTTGTAATCTCTAGGATGACAAATAGGTTTTAAAATTAAGAAGAATAAGGAGGAAAGAACATACATAAAGAAATATGGTAGTTGTACTGAAAACAAAGTTTATTATTCTCTTCGTACAACTTGTCTTTCACTCACAAGACCACCTCCACCTCAACATGCCTCTATAAGATGTAGAGGAAAGTGAGGTAAATTGGAAGTAAGAAGAGGAAGTGGAGAAATTGATACTGTTTTCAACAATTTAATGAAATATGGTATTCTTCAAAACAGTCAAATTATACACTACAGTGCAAGTGGGATTGAAGAAAAATTGAAAGGCGAGGTAAAGAATAGTGGTATTTCTTGTTTGTGTTGTTCAATGGTCTTCAACGTTAAAGTGTTTGAAGTACAATGACGTTCTAAGCTGTCTTTGATGGCATTTATTGAAAAAGAATATGAAGTTTCACTTTTGGTTGTCCAAAGTAAATAAGGTATTTCTTGTATGTGTTTTTTTTAATGTTAATTTCACTTAAAATATCTCAATCTTCACTTTCAATACATGTTCCTAACTATGCATGCATATATGTACATACAAATATCCATAAATAAAAGCTAAAGATTAGAAAAGGCACATACATAATATTTATACTAAAAATGGAAAAAATTTGGGTGGGCATGGCCCCCTTTAGCCAAACGGCAAGCAATATAATTGTCTTAGGTGTTCAACAAAACAATGCTCAATAAAACCTGACACTTGGAATTTATTCCATTGATGCGGAGGGAGCTATAATTCCCGTTTCTGCTCGGGTAATGGAGGAATGGATTGCTAATTCTAGGCAAAAACTCGGCACCGGTCTCAGTGCTACTCATAAAAGAGAAGTAAAGAGGCAAGTTCTTGAGCAGTTGCAACCTCAACATGCCTCTATAAGAGGTAGAGGAAAGTGAGGTAAATTGGAAGTAAGAAGATGAAGTGGAGAAATTGATACCGTTTTCAACAATTTAATGAAATATGGGTATTCTTCAAAACAGTCAAATTGTACACTATAGTGCAAGTGGGATTGAAGAAAAATTGAAAGGCGAGGTAAAGAATAGTGGTATTTATTGTTTGTGTTGTTCAATGGTCTTCAGCGTTAAAGTGTTTGAAGTACACTGACGCTCTAAGCTGTCTTTGATGGCATTTTTTGAAAAAGAATATGAAGTTTCACTTTTGGTTGTCCAAAGTAAATAAGTTATTTCTTGTATGTGTTTTTTTTATGTTAATTTCACTTAAAATAGCTCCATCTTCACTTTCAATACATGTTCCTAACTATGCATGCATATATGTACATACAAATATCTATAAATAAAAGCTAAAGATTAGAAAAGGCACATACATAATATTTATACTAAAAATGGAAAAAATTTGGGTGGGCATGGCCCCTCTTAGTCAAACTGCAAGCAATATAATTGTCTTAGGTGTTCAACAAAACAATGCTCAACAAAACCTGATACTTGGAATTTCTTCCATTGATGCGGAGGGAGCTATAATTCCCGTTTCTACTCGGGTAATGGAGGATTAAATTATTATTTTTACGCAAAACTCGGTGCCGGTCTTAGTGCTTCTCATAAAAGAGAAGTGAAAAGGCAAGTTCTTAAGCAGTTGCAATCTCTAGGATGGCAGATGGGTTTTAAAATTAAGAAGAATAAGAAGGAAAGAACACACATAAATATTGGAAACAAAGTTTTTTATTCGCTTCGTATGACTTGTCTTTCACTCACAACCTCACTTCCACCCCCACCTCAACCTCAACATGCCTCTATAAGAGGTAGAAGAAAGTGAGGTAAATTTGAAGTAAGAAGAGGGAGTGGAGAGAAATTGATACCGTTTTTAACAATTTAATGAAATATGATATTCTTCAAAACGGTCAATTTGTATACTATAGTGCAAGTGAAATTGAAGGAAAATTGAAAGGCGAGGTAAAGAGCATCGGTATTTCTTGTTCGTGCTGTTCAATGGTCTTCAGCGTTAAAGTGTTTGAAGAACACGGACGTACTAAGCTGCCAGTGATGACATTCATTTAAAAGGAATATGGAATTTCACTTTTGGTTGCCCAAGTGAAATAATGAGCACCGATATTTCTTGTATGTGTTTTTTGATGTTAATTTCATTTAAAATAACTTAATCTTCACTTTCAATGCATGTTCCTAATTATGCATGCATATATTTATACATTCAAATATCTATAAATAAAAGCTAAAGATTAGATAAGGCACATACATAATATTTATACTAAAATTGAAAAAAGTTTGGGGCCATGGCCCCCTTAGTCCCTCAAGAGATTCGCCTTTGTGCTCAATTGATGCTTGAAGCAGCTTTAGTAAGGCAAACTACAAACAACATAATTGTCTTAGATGTTCAATAAAACAATGCTCAACAAAACCTGACACGTGGAATTTCTTCCATTGATGTGGAGGAAGCTATAATTCCCGTTTCTGCTCGGGTAATGGAGGATTAGATTATTATTTTTACGCAAAAAACTCTATGTCAGTTTTAGTGCTTCTCATAAAAGAGAAGTGAAGGGGCAAGTTTTTAAGCAGTTGCAATCTATAGGATGGCAGACATGTTTTAAAATTAAGAAGAATAAGAAGGAAAGAACATACATAAGTCCTAAAAACAAAGTATATTATTCTCTCCGTACGACATGTCTTTCACTCACACACTTCCACCTCCACCTCAACCTGCCTCTGTAAGAGGTAGATGAAAGTGAAGTAAATTGGAAGTAAGAAGAGAAAGTGGAGAAATTAATATTGTTTTCAACAATTTATTGAAATATGATATTCTTCAAAACAGTCAAATTGTACACTACATTGCAAGTGGGATTGAAGGGAAATTGAAAGGTGAGGTAAAGAGCACCTGTATTTTTTGTTCGTGTTGTTCAATTGTCTTCAGCGATAAAGCGTTTGCAGACGCTCTAAGATGCCGGTGATGAAGTTCTAGTTTTGCTACATCCCACTTGTAATTTTTTTTCCAATTTTTAATATCTTTTTCTTTAATAATATAAGGACAAAACCTACATACTCTCTATGGAGTAGGTATTCTTACGTCTCTATAGGGGATGTGGCTAAATTTATAGTCATGAAATGTACCTACTCCCTTAGAAGTAGGTAACTTTTTTACTTAAGTTTTTTCCATAATATAATGTTTGTAATTGTTCTTTTTACTTCCAAATTATATAAAGGGATTTGGGTTTCTTTCGGGTTAGATATGAAGGTATGCAAATTTTCTCAATTGATATTTAACGTGGCGAGTTGAGATTTGTCATTAGTGGTAGCTCATCAAAATACTATGTGATTTGCCATTTTCAAACCACAGGTGGTGTTCATGCATTTAACAAAAACCATAAGGTCTTATTTGCATTTGGGTGAATTTCACTAATAATCAAAAAAATTATTGATATATCAAATATACCGGATGTTTTTATTAAATATCAATAGTACCCAAAATCGCCACCGGTCAAATGAAATTACATTGTGAAAGGACAAACATACCCCTAATTTAATTTCTCCTTAATTTGTGTAAAATTTAGGGAAAATTATAAAATCCCTTAAATTTTACAAAATTAATGGAAAAATCAAATCTAAACAAAAATAAAAACTATAACAAAAGATAAAATAAAAAATCTTCAAACTTCTAACTTGTTCTTCAACCTTCTGACTTCTTCTTCAAGGTAAAATCGAATGTCTTTCTTGTTCGTCATCCTAAAAAATACAGAGATAAAAAGTAAACAGTTTATTAATGTGCACTTAAAATTGATACCGGGCACAAAAATTGTTGAAACAGTTTTGAAAACATATGTAAACAGGCTTTCAAAATAAACATTGAATAAAAATAAACATTTTACTAAAAGTAACTTATCTACAAAATACATAGAAAGCGAGATCACCGAGAATTGAAAAGGTAATTTTTTTATAAACAGTTTACTTTTAGTAAATATTTATTTTGGAATATTCAAATGTCCATCTTGATCGTCCTCTTACAAATTACAGAGATAAAAAGTAAAAACGAAAGAGAAAAACAATTCATTCAGAGATAGAGCGAAAACACAAAATTGGAGATGAAAAAGAGATCAATGTTTCTATAAATATGTAAATAGAAAATTAAAATAAATGTTGCACAAAAATAAACATTTAAAAAAAAATCCTTCAGATCTGGATAAAAAATTCAAAGAAATTATGCATATTTCTCCAATTTTCGAATCACATCCATCCCTTTCCGAACAAATAGCAAATTGGACAAAAGAAAAAACCAAAAAAACAAACAAATTCAAGTGGGGGAGTACCTAAAAATTTAGAAGAAGAAGAAAAAGATGAGTTTTTTTTAATTAAATTATGGGGTAAGAGAATAAAAATGGTTTGACCACAAATCCATGTTTCTATTCCACAACCAATCAAAGCACGAAGAAGGGTATGAATATAATACCCATAAATTCCAAATGAAGATCAAATAGGGAAAAAAAATTCCGTATTTGGTTTCTCCAGGTCGAAGCTATAGTTTGTCGACTATAAGACCTCTTCCATGAAATCTTCTCCACTATAAGACAACTTCCATGAAATATAAGACCTCTTCCATGAAACTATAGTGATTTCTCCAAGTCGAAGCTCGACCGTAAACATTTATCGATCACCCTATTTCACAAACGAAGAAAGATCTCTCAATGAATCACCACCGGAACCACCATTTCCGGCGCGAATTCCGATAGTGCCGCCACTGGATTTTCCCTCTTCCATAGAATTACGATAGTTGATGGTTCAATGAAATTAGGGTTACAGAATCAATATTTATTTTTTTAAAACAAAAACAAGATCCTTAAGAAACTTAACCAAATCAAATTCAAATTAAATGGATAAAAAAGGCAACAAATAACGTAAATAAATAAAATCCCAATAATCACGGAAAGACATAAATGATTACAGGATTTTTAAAAAAGTAAAAAATAAAATAAAATTAATAACAAAATAACGAAGGGCAAAAATGTAAACTGTATCATTAATGTCAACGGTTGCGCCGCCTGAATAGGCGTTATTTGGGTAAAAGTGTAATATAATCTTAACAACCGGTAATATCGAAATTGAGTGAATTATTCAGGATACTAGCGATATTAATCTCTTTGCATTTTACCCTTTTTTTAATATTATAAATTTCACTTCTTAGGTGTTAAATAACTGTCATTAAATATTCCTATCAAATGATTTTCCTATTGAAAAACAAACGAAACATAAGAAGTTCATTCGTAGGAGACGATGAAACCCTATCCCTTACCCTCTCGATAATAGAAAAGATATAGATTAGTAATATTGGAGTTCTACCACAATAAAATGATTTTTTTAATCATCACATAATCAATTTGTTATAAATTTCTAATAATCTCGGATTAAAATATTGATATGTTTGAAAAGTTTAAAATAATAAAGATTAAATTAAAAAATAATACCAACCAAAACATAGCTGTTATTAAAATATGTGTTTCTACTCATACTTGAGAGTGACCGAATTATTCGTATCAAAATTTATTTTTGAAAAATAATAGATATTTCAAACATCGTTATATTTAGCCATTTGTTTAAGAGCACCCTTTTAATTCGGAAACAATATAAATCCATCTAATTAATTATGTTCACAGAGCAGCCACGTCAGCATTATAGAAAACCGGTCCATGGATTTTCCGGGAGAGAAAGTAAACGCTTGTAAATCAAAATTATGAAATTTACTCAACCAATCAGATTATGTTCTCTTATAAACAATAATAATAAAATAAAACCTAAAATCTTATTTAAAAAAAAAGGAGCCGGCCATAGGCAGGGTCAACGATACGACGTCGTAGAATCCTTTATTTTTATATTTAATTATTTATTAGGGTGAATTTTTTTGTAAAGCGCAAATTATATTATTTATATTTTCCCTCGCACTCTGGTCATCGTCTTTCTTCTCTGTTTCTTTCTTTCTTTCTGCCGAGTCCCGTTTTCTTCTTTTTTTAAGTTTTATCCCATCAAGATTCTGAACCAGGGTCTAGGGTTTTGATTTCTTCTTCCTTTTTCTTAGGGTTTCATTTATTTTCTTCTTCAGCTCTTTTCACCTTATCCCCACTTTTTCCGTCTCGTCTTTTGAGGTTTTGCAGTTGACAATATGAAGAAGAAACTCGATACTCGTTTTCCAGCCGTAAGTTCTCTCTCTCCATTTTCTGACTGTTTCTGAGCTTTCTATTTCTGTTTCTGTTTTTTTAATTTGGAGCGAGCGCTATTATTCCACGTTTAATTTGGATATTTTTTTTTTATTTTTTTTTTGTGTTGGAATATGGATGAAGTCTTTATAAGGTCATCATGTTTCATTTCATTTATGGTGAAAGCTATTTCTGGAAAAAACTTAGTTGCCATTAATATATTTTTACTGAATTCACTGTTCTGGATGTCAACATATGCCGTCACGTGGTTTTGAAAGTTTATTAATGATAAATATGGAAACTTCTTGGATATGGAACTAGTTCCGAAATAGTTAATTTCTTGATAGATTTAATATGTGATTTTTTTCCAATAGTTTATGTTGCCAGCTCCATTTTCCCGGCATCCCTTTCGGCTTTCGTCATAGTATTTGTTATTAATCTGGATTTCTAAATGATTTTAGTTATTTGAACTCTGGTATAGCATAGAACTGTATTATTTCTGTTTTTTTGGGAACTGATGAGTCTATCGATTTTAAAAAGAAAATCAGAACCCCACCTTCCCCAAAAAATTCTCCCCTTAATGATTGGCCAAAAGCGAGCATGTCTTGTTTTGGCTATTTTTCGTGACAATGTAAACTTTCGTTTCAACAAAGTCTAGAAGGTATAGAGTCTGAGGCAGGAGTATGTCTTTCGGTCCTTCCAAATGCATTCTTGGTCCCACCTCAATTGCCGGCCAAGTAGCTCTCTACATGTCCTTCCCTCCCTCTCACTCACACCATAGAGCGTGTGCATGGATTTGGGGGAAGTAATTTCATTTATGTGAAGCCTACCGTGGTTTGATTTTACCTCCTCATGATACCTTAGGTTCTAGACCAATAAATCATCATAGAACATCAATTCATTAGTTGATTAATGGCCTCCTAAAATTTTGTGATATATCAAGGAGGGTCATTGGCTATGTTCTTAATCTTATTGGATTGTCATTGGCCTCTGTTAATAGTGTCCAATTATTAATTTGAATGTTTATTAAATTTAATAGTTTCTATACTTTATTCCTGTCTTCTGCTAGTTTTATACCGTGCCTAATGTAGAATGATTCTTTTCTGTGCATATAAATGGTTCCTCGCGTCTCTTGATTGTGTGATGAAGCCTAAACTCTTAATCATTTTTGATACGTTGACTAACTAGTCTTCTGGTCTGTCTAGTAATTGTGTGCTGATAACTCTCTATGGCTTTGATTACCTTAATATTCTGTAAACTTCACAGGCTCGGATTAAGAAAATTATGCAGTCTGATGAGGACGTAGGGAAGATTGCTATGGCAGTGCCTCTTTTAGTCTGTAAGTGCAACTTAGTATGGCTGGTATTAAAATCAGAGTGTATTACTTCTCTTTCTCTTTCACAGTTTTCATTTTTTCTCCCAAAAGTTTTCCTACTGTTTCTGAGTTCTACTGATTACTTCGTTGTTTTACTGTCTGCCGTCTGTGGCTTAACTTGCAGCTAAGGCACTGGAATTGTTTCTACAAGATTTATGTGACAGGACATATGGAATTACTCTGAAGAGGGGGGCAAAGACGATGAATTCTTTGCACTTGTAAGTAAACTCTCAAATTTTTACTGTTGCACTCTTCTGGATTCTGGATCAGGATGTTTGTAATGATTTTGTTTTGCTGGCATAAAACAAAGATCATTTCTTGATTCCTTTTGGATCAGGATGTTTGTAATGATTAGTCAATCACTTCTAGACATTAAGTAGAGTCTTGTTTCTTATAAAAAAAATGGTTGCTTAAAGAAAAACTATAATTTTAATTTTTACTTAAACTGCAATAAATGAAGAAAGTAGTTCCCTCTATTTCTTCATCTCACACAAAGTGCTATGAAAACAGTTGAATGTAACTTCGGCCTTTGCAATTATTCATCACACTAATTTTTAAACGTTCTTTGGATTGGCAGAAAACAGTGCATACAGACGTTTAATGTTTTTGATTTCTTGAAGGATGTTGTTGGCAAGGTCCCTGATTTAGGTGTATCTGATGCTGCTGGGGAGGACCGTAGTATTTCCAAAAGAAGGTTGGGAAGTTGAACGGCTCTCTGGTTGTTCATTATTAGAGTAATATGAATTATTTCATGTCTAATAGTATTCTTTGTCCAGGAAAATTATGGATGGAGATGATAATGATAGTGAAGAGGAGTCGAAGAAGAGTAAAATAGTGAGTATTCTTCTATCTTTAAACTTTTGATTCTGCCACGACTTCATAAATGTCGTTTGAAAAAGGAAACTTTTCTCCTGCAATAGTAGGAAATAGAGGGAGAAAAGAAAGAGAAAATCAAAAGGGATGAATTGTTGCAAATCCCAAAGCTCAAACACTAATGAACTCAATAAACACTTAAAAAGTTCCGGCTGTCCAATTTGAAACTCTGTTTCTCTGGTTTTTCGCTTGATATTTTGTGTTTTTGCCTGGGGCACCATACAAAATGATGCTAGTGACTTATTTTACTTTGTTTTTTAGCTTGATGAATGTGGTAACTTCAGAAGAACAGTAACCATTTAGAAATTATTGAATGTTCCTCACTTCTTTTGTGCTACACAGCTGTTGCAGACAGAGGCCGGTCAGAACACGAGTGGCAGAGGAAGGGGTAGGGGCAGAGGTAGAGGTCGTGGGCGCAGTAGTAGAAACATGGAGAAGGATACAGCTGCACATTTTGAGAATTTCGAAGATGATTTTGAAATTTCTAATCCCGACGATGAGGTTGATAAAAGTGTGATGGATAATGGAGTAGCAGAAGTTCGAGTAGGAGATGTCAATATTCCATTAATTCGGAACTTTGACTTGAATGTAAACTTGGACGAAGATGGGAACTCAACAACGATTGCAGTGGATGCTTCTACCGGTTCACCAGTAAAGTCCCCTGCTGATGTAAAACGTGAAGAATACCCTGGTTGGTCGGTAGCTGATATGGAGAAGATAGCCATTGATCCAATTCAACTAGCGAGTTTAAATAAGAGTATAGATGATGAGGAAGATTATGATGAAGAAGGTTAGTGAAGAAATGACATTCTACCTCGGTACTGGCTGCTAACTTCCTCTAGATCAGCAATTTGATTATTTAAAATAGATTTAATGAAAATAGGAGTAGGTGTTGATTAGCGTCGTAGCAGATGAAAATGTATAGTTAGGATATAGATGGGCCGAGTTGATATCTAACCTTTCCGCACAATTCTGGAAGCTAAACTTAATATAATTATGTGCAGGTATGGTTAAAATGCATACTTCCAAACTTGGAAGTCATTGTTTTGAATTGAAATTTTATCTGTACCTATTCCCTTTCTGACTCTTTATCAATTTCTGATTCTCCTCAAGAAGGGAAATTTTGTACATAAATCATTTTGAATCATATGAAATGATTGAAAATTATTATGTTGGAAATGGTTCAATATTTGCCAAGAAAGGATTTAGAATCAAACTTTTCATTCTGTGTGTTAGAAACAAAAGTTATCACTATTCTTTCTGCTGGTTGCTTTCAGTGCAAGTGTTCTTTGAGACTTTTGAGTGAATGATTTTCTTTTATAGAGTAGATAGTGTTGTATTTGATTTCCAAGATTTCTCTATTTTCCAGTTTTTTCCTGTTTCTTTTATGGTCTTTTTGTTGATCACTTGTAAAATTCAATTAAGGTTAAATTATATAAAATACCCATATATTATGGGTTGGTTTCAATTTTGCCTATAACGTTCTAAAAGTTTCAATTTTATCCTAACCTTTTAATTTATTTCAAATTACCTTCTATTGGAATAATTACATTTTCAAAAATACCCTTAATCTTTTAATTTTCGTTAAACTTAATGGAAATTGCAAACTTATTATAATTTTTAGAGGGTGATTTACTGAATAAAAGTTATTTTTGAAACCAAATAATAGGTTGAGAGTATAATTGAAACTTTTAAAATGTTAGGGGTAAAATTGTAACTAACAATATAGGTTCATGATTTGACCTATTTTTTCATTCAACTCCAACAACTCAAAACTCAAATTATTTTTTTATAAAAATCATTGTATTTGAAATTTATCAAAAATTAAGGGAACAAATCATTGTATATGACTGGAGGTTTTTGTTAATTATAATTAACCTTTGAAATTTGTTTAATTGTTTGCCACATCTATTATTAAGCAGATATGTTTTTGTTTGTTATATTTCAGAAAAGGAAAAAAGATATGTTTATTTTACCTTATTCAGCACACATTTTTTTATCTATTAAAAAAAAGGATTCTAATTCTAATTAGTAAAATGGAAGTAAATTTTGAAAATGGATGTAATTTTTTTTTTTTTTTTTTAGAAAAAAGAAAATTATATATATATAGAATAGATTCTACTAATGAGAAATAGGCAAGAAGAAGACTAGTAAACGTCAAGTTCGATCGAGTTTGTAAAACAAACAATGAACAGATAGTCGCTGTTAGAGTGAAGAAAGGAATAATAAATAAGAACTGGAAATTTCTGAGAGAGACTGAGAGTTGAAGAACGGCTCTAATGGAGGTTTCGCCCGAAGAAAGTGAAGACAATTCCATCAAATCCTCATTTTCTTTATACTTCCATCGCGCATGGAATCGAATGGCAGCGTTTTTTCCATCACCGCGCGATTCCAATTTTCTCTGGAAATTTTCGAGTATCGTTCGTGGTAGAAGGAAACGTAGGGCTAGTCTTCCTCTTCCTCTACCTCTGAACTCATTGAATCCTTCTCTGTAAGTCATTTTTTCTATCATTTCTACTATTTTTCTTCGTCGATCTTTATTACTAAATGGAAACTAGTCCATTAATGGAATGGAGAGAGTATCTCAGTCTTTGAAATTTCATGAGGAGTAAAGGCTGAAGCGTTGATTTTATATTAAATTTAAAGAAATTTACAATGTTTACGACAATGGTATTCATGCCTACTACTACTTTAGCTCTCTGATTTCATCTGGAATTTTGAAGGTTATTAATTAGGTTTGCCTCTATATCTTGTTGCTAGCTATGGAGAATGTGAATGAAATGAGCATGTTCAGATCGTTTATAGCTATACAATGTTTTGACATATGAAACATGTTATAAAATATAGTGATCAGTTTAATTATTGATTTATGGATCAGTTAGAAGAAATATGATGAATTTTATAGCTTAGGTATGCTAATCATTTATAAGTAGCTTTGTAATCTGCAATTACATTGCATGGATTTTTATGACATGTGGATGAATGCTCGTCATAACTTGTTTATGGAAACTGCAAACAGTTTAACGCTAGCGGAACCAGCAGAGGTATTTAGACTGTTTGAAGTTTTGGAGGATATTTTGGAGCACTGCTTCTTAAATTTGCATGACATTTGCAAGAATTTGCAGTTCTGGCAATCTCGTGCTGAGGTTAGCCTCTAGTTGCCTACTTTTTTTTTTGTAGCAACAAAAACTATGAAGAGTTCTCATTATAAAAAAACCACATAGGGATTTCGACAGGAAGTCCTAATATTAAAAGAAACCATCAAAGCTTCTAAACCCCCCCCACACCAAAAAAAAAAAAAAGGAACCATTACAGATAGATATACTATTCTGTAAAATTAGAAGATGAATATCCCAATCAAACTTTCTTTTGTTCTAAATCAAATTCACAGGTGCAAAATTGGATTGGAATTTTATGAATCAGAAACTAAAGTCTTGAAGAAGGGATTTAGTGGAAATTCCCTCAATTGATTAGACTCGAAAATCATTCCCTCATATGTCAATCTCTTTCAGTTAATTATGCTTAATGACTTTTCAACCCATGTTTTATGATTATTATATTTCTTATTTGTGTTTAGAATTTGGCAGTGTATTTTTATATTGTTATTCTCATGTATTTGTAATTTCAGGGTTCCAGTGCTCGAAAAGTTTACTTTCTGATTTGTGAGAGAGGTCCACAGGCCTTCTTTAGTGGAACAGTTCAGTTAATCCGCCAGAGTTTTGCTGATGGCTTTATCTTGCAACTAGCACCCGTCGCATCTGCTCTCATAGCTGATCGGATAATTATATTAAGTAACTTAAGATGTCATCTTTCAGTTTTTGTGGCTCAGGTTTGTTTTGACCTTTTCAATTTTATCAATTTTTTGTGGTTTTAGTTTATTTTTAAAAGAGAATTTTTAGAAGTGCTCCGAGAGTTGTATCTCTCTCTCACACACAGTATGTGGACACAAAGAAAGATTAGTTGAAAATCAGATTCAAAGTATTGCTTTTGCTTCTCTGTGGGTTTTTGAGATAACCTTTTCTCAAAGGGCTTTAGTTTCATGATGAGGTTAACGTTATCTCTCCCCACTGTGATTAATGTAACTGCTGAATTTCAGTTACATTTTAGGATGCTCTCTCCCCATCTCTCAATTTCTTTGACTAATTATGAATTTGTTCCTTATGGTTCTCATAGGTCTTTATGGAAATTGACAGAATTGGTGCAGAGATGGTGAATGATCCAATAAAGTACTTACCTTCACTGTTGGTTACAATGAATGGCGTATTTTCCAATCTAGAGGCATCAATTTGTCAACTGCACGCGACACATCATGTAAAGTTGAGATCATTCATATATTTTATTGCTAAAAAATGCAAAAGCAGAATGTGATATTTTATGTTTCAAGTCCCAATGTGCTCTCTGTATATGATTATGCAGATGGAATCTTTCGATACATTTCTGGTATTTGAAAAATTGCCAGATGTGAATAAGGAGGGATCTCAGTGGACAGGTTGTGAAATTAGAGATGCCGTCAACTTGCTTTATCAGAACCTTCACAAGTTGGACGCTTACATATCTGTTCTTGTAAGATCCTATTTTCATGCTTCCATTATTATTAATTTAATTTTAATCTTTGTATAATTTGGTGAACTTAGATTTGTTGTTGTTGTTGTTGTTGTTTCACACATTTTAGAACCTCAGACCAATTTAAGTTCTTTACATTTGGGTGTTAACTTGAGATTAAGTAATACTATCAACACTGAGAAGGGTAAATTCTAAATATTATTATTTAATGGATTCGTTTTGCTCTAGCTATCACGTTTGAGATATATAAGAACTTCACGATCTATGCCTACAATAATTTTTGAAGATATTCTGTAGAGTGTGTTTATCTAAATTGATCCATTGGTTTATGATGTAATGTTTCTTGAAGGATTTTACCAATGATTAAAACCTGCTAGCTCTAATGGAAGCTGGGGTGTAGTAATACAGCAAAAAAAACCGTAGTGCTGTTAATACTGCTAGAATTTTGCTACAAGATTCTTGGCTGAAACAAAAGTCAATCGACATAGATGGCTAATAGGGTAAAAACAGTAAAGCTTGGGTCGTGGACCTATATTTCAAAAATTAAATTTTAATGATGTTGAGATCCCTTGCCTTTCTAGCAAGTTGGACAACTTCAGGTCAAATGAGAAATCAAGATATAAGGATTTGGAAGCTTCACAATTTGGGTAGCTACACTTGCTATTGTGTTCCAAATTCTTATTCTAGGGGATGAAATTCTAAGGCTACGAGGAAGAGATATTCCTAAAAAATCAATTTGTAGCCAATTCGAGTGCTTTTTTGTGACCTCTTTGACTTAGTGGCTTTCCACCTTTTTTGTACTTTTCACTTCTTGTGGTCAATGATTCTTGAAGGGCTTAATACAAATGACCGGGTGCAAAAAGGCAAACCTGCATATCACTCCTTTGCCCGATTGTTGTTATCTTTGAAAAAGGGGATGAGATCACACTGCGTGGCCATTTCTCGATCAAATGCTGGCAGAAGATTATTCATGCATGTTTCCTTCTCTCCTGTGGTATGATGGCTTACCATACTACGAAGAATTGATTTGCACTTATCTTTTCTTTTGTTAGGTTTCCAAACTTCAAAAGCCAAGGAAACTGACTCAATATTGGCTTAGATATACTTGTGGCGCAATTGGTCTCTCAGTCTGTTCTGTTTGGCTTCTTCAACATAGTAGTTTAATGGGAAGCCCCGATATTGAAAATTGGGTTCGTGAAGCACATAATTCTGCACTTGGCTTTTTCAAGGATCATGTGGAGCAACCGGTATTGTTTCAATATTTGATACTATTTTGACTTGATTTTTATCGTCATATTTGATGATTTGGAGTTCCGTAATCAATTTCTTTAACTTTATTTTTTCTTTGGTTTTAATTCTTTTTTCTCATTGTTGATCAACATAACTCTGGTTTTAATTTACATGGGGTATATGGTGGGTTTTGCTTTTCTTTTCTGAGGCTTATATTTTATTTGCCTCTTACTTGTATATTTCATTCTCTCAATGATATAACTTTTTAGTCTCTTTCTAAAGCCATGAGCTCTTTTCTAATTAGTCAATTGTGAGGCATTAACCCTTTTTAAATTCAATTGGAGTTGGTTATTGTTTCCTCCACACTTGGAGTGCTTAAAATAGAGATTTTTTAATGGTGTTTTTTTGGTTTATGTCAATTGGAGATGGTTTTTGTTACTCCTTTGGCTTTTGTGAGTTTTTGTAGGCTTTTGCCTTGCCTTGCCTTGCATTCACTAAATGAAATTTGTTTCTCATCAATATTTTATGTAGTATGTATGTTTGTGTATATTTATTTGACATGCCATGTTGAATAACTCAAGTAAGGCATCCTAAATCTTGATTGAATTAATATTACGACTCTATATTGCAGCTTATTTCCATTAGAAATGAACTCTTTGATACATTTAGAAAGAGGCATAAAGGTGTCATGGAGGTTGAAGACATCCAGTTAACTGCTAACACCCTGCACAGGTGATTGTCTTTGATTGATTTCACTTTTCTTCAAGTGAGACTAAACTATATATTGAGACCTCTTTGTCTAATTCTGGTTAAGAACTGTCAGTCTCGCACATTTTATTTTATTTCAAACTCATAAAATTAGTTACTAAACCGTTTGAAATGCATACAATGATACACATACAACCTATGTTACTATGAATGAGGTTGAAGAAGACAGCAGTTAACTTTAATTCTTTAATCGGGCTATTTTCTCCTCTTTCATTTTTTGTAAAAAATTTCTCCTCTGCCCATCATGTTTTTCTTTAGACTACCAATTAAAAAATATTAAGTTGCAGCAATGTCCCTCAATATGGATATAGGAGAAACATTACCATATTCATCATGTGTTTTCCAGAATGTTACTTGCTTTTAGTGAACACACAAAAGGCCAAAAGTTCCCAGATGACGTATCAGATCATGAGATGCTTGCAATAGTTATGGCCAGGTTATTCTCTATATCTTGTTATAGTTTTTTCATGTGATGCCTTTTCTTTTGTGAGGTCCTTTTAGTTTTCATTTACTCTTTGATTCCCTTGAGAGGCTTTCACATCTCTTATATTTTTTAGATGAAGCTTTCATCTCTCTCTAAAAATGAAAAGGCAATAAAGTATTTGTTCCTTCCAACTATAGAAATTCATTTATAAAGAATAGATATGTATAACTTGAAGCAGCCACTACCACTAGAATGATACATGTAACAAGAGGTGTGAGATGATTGTCTGAGTTTTTTAAGCTCTGGTATGTGAAGTGTAATTCAATCAAACTGACCAATCATTTTTTTGGGGGGAAAAAAGATTCAGTAAAAATATAATTTCTATTTTCATTATTTCCAATCAAACTGACCAATCATTTTTTGGGGGGAAAAAGATTCAGTAAAAATATAATTTCTATTTTCATTATTTCCAATCAAACTGACCAATCATTTTTTGGGGGGAAAAAGATTCAGTAAAAATATAATTTCTATTTTCATTATTTCTAGAATTCACTACATAAGTGGAACTTTTTCTGTTACTGTAGTTTGTTTTTTCTTTGAGGACCTTTCGTCCTCTAATGTTCTTGTACTTCTTATATTAACCGGGTCTCTTTTATGTTAACTCTTTTGTAGTTTGGGTTTTCCCTTGTACATTTGATTCGCAAATGAAATTATGTTTGTTAGAACAGTGCAACAATTTGATGTGAATACCCATTTTTAGTTGTCAATTTGATGTAGTGATTGAGTTAACTCTTTTGAATGATGAAAATTATTAATCATTTCTTTCTTGTAATTTAGATATGAGAAAGAACTCATGCATCCTATTCAAAACCTTCTCAGTGGAGAGCTAGCCCGTGCTTTGCTTATCCAGGTTTTTAACATGTTCAATTATGATATACATATGTGATCTCTTATACATTATGATTTATAGCTTGCCTTTTATCTCATTGCAGGTTCAGAAGCTAAAATTAGATATTGAAACGTAAGTTTCAGAAACATGTATGCTTTGATGGATCATACATCTTCCTTATTTAGTATCACGTTCTGTGGTTTATATTACTATTTCTTTAAATAGGGCAATGCTTGAGCTGGACCAGATTCTCAAGGCAAATGAAATCAATTTTGCTGTTCTAGCCGCGTTGCCTGCTTTCTGTCTCTCACTTCTTTTGCTGATGCTTGTGCGTGCCTGGTATAAACAGGTATGTAATATACATGTCCTTGCTCTTTTTCTAAGTTACTTCATGAATGAAACTAGAATTTTTGAACTCCTCGGCTTTAGCTCTTCCCCTCTTGCTAAGATTGTCATGCATGCCTGGCTTTATTGTGACATTCATTCTCTATCAGTATACTGTATATGTTTGTGGGAAATAAATCCCCCCCCACCATCATTCATTTTTCAAAAGATGCTTGGGTTTTAAAGTCTAGATCACATGAAATTGGATTGATAAGATAAGCTTATAGTATACCAGGAGATTGTCATCTTGCAAACTTAAGAAATGAGAAATTTATGGTTTTCGGATGGACATTACACATACTAGGTCAAAATATCACCATCTTCATTAAAACAATGAAAACGTCACTTTGATTGTTGATTATGACAATTAGGATACTAGAGCTGAAGGTAGGGGAAGAATTGCTCGGCTTCAGAGAAGACTACTTTCCGTGGAGGTGGAGAGAACAATTATGCAATACCAAAGTTTTGTTGATCAAGGACATGTAAGGAGCTCAACTAACACCTTTTTTGTTCGTTACAGAAGAATCTTGTTGCGCTTACAGATCAATTTGTGAATGCGAACGTAGTAAAATAATTACTCCTAGCATATTCGTTTTGATATTTATATTTAATTTTGATTTTTTAATAAGAAACAATTGTATATAAAATTAGAGTATAGAAGAATACTTTGTCTATATGTTAAAAAAATCTCTCGTTTTCACTTAATGGAAAAACTAGATTTTGTTTAAATGATTCTTGTTTTCTTCATCCGAGTAGGTTTAATCTCCCACAAAATGGAAAAAAGAAAAGAAAAAGAATTTGATTTGTATAGACGATCCTCTCATTCATCTTTAGAATAGGATTATTGACCGACTAACTATCCTGTGTATTAAATTAACATAGATGTTCTCCACCACCAAAGAAAAGCAAACACAATGGACGATAGAAGGAAGGAATAGTTTCTCATCACGTTTCTTTTTTGAGTATCTGGAGATCATAGGGAATTTGTTTCCGTTTTTCATTGATTTGCAGGTAAAAGATGCAGAATGTAGTTTTGGATTACTGCTATATAGTTTGGATCGACTATACCTTGCTTGCGAGAAGCATGGAAAAGAAACTGGTGAATGGCAACAGTAAGTTTTATCTCAGCTTGTTTTTTCTCTGTAATGATTAAATTTTGGCATGAAATCTTCAAGTTTAATCATGTGTTGAAAAATCTATGTTGTGAGAATTTTAATTCAAAGCCTTGAATTCATAGCTTTATCGAGATGTTGGAAAGATAAAGAACATTTAGCTAGAATTTTTTTGCATTTTAGGTTAGAATTTCCAATTGAAGGTTAAATTCTAACTATGATCATAACACTTCCACTCCGTTGCTGCCATCTCGGCCCTTTTATATCCCCCCCTCGAGGCAATTACCTTTTCATTCTTCTTTCCTGCTTTTCTTTTCTCAGTCCAAGGCTTATTGATGACATAAGTGATAAGTCTTTGGGGAAATGACATCGTAAGATTGTACTCCTTGCATGTTATTTCTGTGTGATCTGACACAAATGAAGCATGGCCAATTTGTACAATTACTTGCACGAAGTTTTCAAATTTAGTTCTTGATTTTTTTATCCCTTGTGAATATTGTCCATTTACATAAAAGCTGCTAACTTTATCAACAGTTTGAGACAGGATATTTTGGATCTCGCAAAGCCCGGCCTTCAAACAACGGATAAACTCAGAATCACATCACGCATGGTGCGGGTATATGATTGTTTACTTCCTGAATTGAAACGACAATAGTGCTCAAATCTTTTTCCTTCAATCCTCGCATTTCCCCCCTCGAGACCTTTACATCATCATCATTTTGCAAATGATAACTCAACAATTTCTGCAACCAATCCTATAGTGCAATGGCTACTGAATATTTTTTTTTTCTCGTTTGTTCAATGGAAGTAGTTTTGTTCTCTACTTCCAAAGCCTACTTGCATGGCGGCTCGGGTTAAAGCTAGTTTGCATCGCCTGAATTCTGTAAGGTGTAAGTTTTTGTTGAGGAGGAAGATACCTTGTTATCTAGCTTACTATTTTTTTTATAATAATTATTCACAGTTTGGATGAAAATTTTACTTATCAATCGCACATTCAAAGCAGTTCAGTTGTTTATATTAGATGTCAAATGTTAGGGTTGTTTGATTGTCCTGTGAGATTAGTCGTAGTGCTTACACTCCAGTCTGAGTATTCACAAATAACCTATAGGAAGATGATGAAGTTTACCGAAAAACAGCGATTTAGTGTGGCTTGTGTTGTAAACCTTCGATTATATCACAGAAAATCATTTTATGAGCAAAAACTACTGTGGAAATTTTGTATTAAATTTATTTCTTTGAGAGTCGTCATTGAGAGTAAAGTGCTATCTAATGTTTTTAGAAAAAATAAAATAAAATAACCTTTCCGATGAAAGAGAACGCTCCCAACACCACCATCAACATCATCATTTGCATTCTTCGTTTTTTTTAAGACTAATTGTGTTTCTAGAAAATTATTTTTTAAGAAATAACTTCGAGTTATACATTTAAGAATTGTCGGTCATTATAATATATTTCAAATAAAATTTATAACTATGGCACTTATCTAATTTATTTAAATTGATATTATTACTTGGGTCTTTTTCTTTTAAAGGAAAACGTATAACTATTGCATTTATTTTTTAGGAATAAATCTGCATTGTTGATGGTTTTATTTAGAAAATATCATATTATAGAGGGAATTTATAATTTCTTATTATATATTTTTCAATTTTACTTAAAAAAATTGTAAAAAAATATTTTTAAATTCTCATAACATCAATTGGTTAATCATTAATTGATATAATATTGGTGATTTTGTTATTTTATTATTATTATGGTCAAAACCTTGAAAAAAATTTAGATAGAATATGTAGAGAGACCTCTAAAAGTGCCTTTGAGATTATTTTTAAAAATAAAACTTTTAAGTTAAAACTCTATTTAATAAATATTTTGAGGGGAAAAAATAATTTAAATACTTCATCTAAAAACTAGTTTCAAGTATGCTTTCAATTTTTAAAACAGTTCTATAACATGTAATAAAATATCGCAAAAAAATCGAGAGTGGTTTTAATCTAAACAATTTCAAGAATTGTCCAGCCATCTAGGGTTCTAATCATTATCATCACTATTATTTGAAATAGAGAGTGGTTTTAAATTAATTAATCAAAAATATTTTTAAAGAATTGAAAAACTATCTTGCTTGTTGGGCAGTTTTGGCATTTCACAGAAAGGAAAAGGCTATTGATCCAAAAACTTGAAATAAAATGGTGGGAACTGAACTTTTTAGCCCTTCACCGGAGAAACCAGGGTTTTTCAGTCGGAGAAACAAGAATTAATGGAGGGTTGAGATATCTGGAAGACGATGATCATTAACGTTATTTAATTTATTTTCTTCATTATAATTAAGGCATTAATGGTTATCTGAAATCAGGGGGGGAAACTCCTTATTCGATTTACTGTTTGTCAATTCCTCGATAAAACCCTAAACCCTTCTTCAGTTAGCTCTTCCACATGGCATCGTCTCCTTCTTTGCCTTTGATTTCTGGTAATTTATTCCATCTCTGGCAGCTGAAATTTCACTGTTCTCGTTAATTCTGTTTTTGTGCTCCAGGAAATGAAGAAATTCTGGAAAGTACACCGTTGGATTAGTATATGTATTTTTTTTTATTGTGTTCATGTTCTGTGAGTTTTAATGTGAAGAGATTTTTTTTTAATGTATCTTTTGAATGATTTTGTTGAAATTTTTTCGAATGCTGCTAGACTGAGATCGTGTTACGTCCTCTTTATGTAGCTGAAATGACATTAAAAATAAATTATAAGCCTTCATTTCAGTCAATTGTTCTCTCTCTGTTTTTTTTCCATGATATTAATAATGCAGATGTTGTTCTTTGTCATTGAAGTTGTGAAGTCGAATTGCTCGATAATGTGTTTATTTTTAAAGTTGACCTTTCATTTGTTTGTTTTACAGCAGAGAGTATCAGTGAAGTTCATGATGCAAGAAGCAATGTATCAGCAATTACAAGTTATGGGTTGAATTTTGATGCTACAACGTCTGAAGATCAAGCTGATTTTCAATGGAAGAGAAGAAGAATCACTTTTGATGCTGATATCTCGTCATGTGACTATTTGAAAGGGCTCAAAAGTTCCTTCCCGACATTGCAATCTCCTGATTATTTTATGTTTCCCAGTTTAGGGGAGTTGTCTACACACGTTCTGAAAGATCCTGATTATACTAGTCAAGTTTTAAATTTTACAATAGGACGTTCTGGTTATGGATCTGTCAAGTTTTTTGGGAAGACTGATATTAGATGGTTAGATTTAGACAAAATTGTCAAGTTTCATAGGAACGAGATAGTTGTGTATGAAGATGAAACTATCAAGCCTTTAATTGGTCAGGGCCTTAACAAGGATGCTGAAGTAACTTTAGTTCTACAGTTAATAACAACGGGCTGTTTGGAGAGTCAATTCGATAATTTTGTGAAGAAATTGAGATGTGTTACTGAGAGTCAGGGAGCTCAGTTCATTTCATTTGACCCAAAAAATTGTGAATGGAAGTTTTCAGTTAACCACTTCAGCCGGTTTGGATTGACTGAAGAAGAAGAAGAAGATATTGTGATGGATGATGCAAATGCAGCTCAAGATCCTGCAGAGATGAATGGCAGTGAGATTTCTGATGATAATGAAAAGTTGCCTATGGATTTCACAGAAACCATGCTTTGTCATTCTCTTCCTGCCCATCTCGGGCTTGATCCATTGAAGATGAAAGAGATGAAAATGGTGATATTTCCTGAAGATGAGCGGGATTTTGAGGACTCTAATGAATCTCCTAAATTTCAAAAACCATTCACTGGCAGAGATTATATGAGATTTCCTCCCAAGGATTCTAGTCAAAAAATGACCCAAAAATTAAATTCTCCAGTTGTCAGAAAAACCCCGTTAGCATTGCTCGAGTATAATCATGGTAGCCTCGACTCAAATTCCCATGGTTCCATTCTGATGTCTCAACCAAAAAAGGTTACTGCTGTTAAACCCTCAAAAGCAGAAGGCTTCAAGCTGGATCTTTCGCGTGAAACTCCAATAACTGTAAATCATTCTCATAACATAGTTGATGCAGGTTTGTTCATGGGTAGGTCATTTCGTGTAGGATGGGGCCCAAATGGCATCCTAGTTCATACTGGAAATCTGGTGGGGAATACAAATTCAGAGAGGGTCTTATCATCAGTCGTGAATGTAGAGAGAATAGCCATTGACAACGTAGTCAGAGATGAAAATAACAAAGTGCGTAAAGAACTGGTTGAATTCGCTTTTGATTCTCCTTTAAATTTACACAAGGAAATGAATCATGAAATTGAAGAAGTTGAAGTGGGTTCTTTTAAGTTGAAGCTTCAAAAGGTTGTCTGCAATCGCCAAATGCTTTCAGAGATTTGTAGGGGCTATATAGATATAGTTGAAAGGCAGCTTGAAGTTCCTGGATTATCACCTTCTGAATGTTTATTCTTGACACACCAAGTAATGGTCTGGGAGTTGGTAAAAGTTCTTTTTTCTGAAAGGGGAAATATAGGGACTTTGAGAAATTTGACTGATGATAATGAGGAAGACATGATGCAAGATATGAAAGAAGCTTCCTTGGAATTTGACCTGGAAGCACTGCCTCTTATTCGAAGGGCAGAATTCAGCTGTTGGTTGCAAGAGAGTGTGTACTCTCATGTGCAATTTGAAATTAGTTCATTAAATGATTCAAATTATCTTGAACATATATTTCTTCTCATGACTGGGCGGCAACTGGATGCAGCTGTCCAACTTGCTTCTTCCAAAGGAGATGTAAGACTTGCTTGTCTGTTGAGTCAGGCTGGTGGATCCACTGTGAATCGCGCTGATGTTGCTTTACAGCTTGATATTTGGAGAAGGAATGGTATGGATTTCAGCTTCATTGAGAAAGAAAGGACACGACTTTATGAATTGTTGGCAGGCAATATCATTGACGCTGTGCATGATGTTGAAATCGATTGGAAGAGGTTCTTAGGGCTACTGATGTGGTATCGTCTACCACCAGATACTACTTTGCCTGTGATTTTTCACTCTTATCAACATCTTCTTAATAAGGGAAGGGCTCCAAACCCTGTTCCAGTATATGTCGATGGACCAAATATGGCTCTAAAATGTAATACTAAGGAACGCCTTGACCTCACCTATTTTCTCATGCTTCTTCATGCTAATGAAGATCCTGAATTTGGCTTTCTTAAGACTATGTTAAGCGCCTTCTCATCAACAGATGATCCACTTGATTATCATATGATCTGGCACCAACGTGCTGTGTTGGAAGCTGTTGGTGCAATCAGTTCTAATGATCTTCATATTCTTGATATGGGACTTGTTTCTCAACTGTTGTGTTTGGGGCAGTGTCATTGGGCCATCTATGTGGTCCTTCACATGCCCTTCCGAGAAGATTTTCCATATCTTCAGGCGAAAGTTATCGGGGAAATCCTGTTCCAATACTGTGAAATATGGAGTTCACAAGAATCACAGCTTGAGTTTATTGAGAACTTGGGTGTTCCAAGAGTATGGCTACACGAGGCCATGGTATGTTATGCTCTTATGCAGTTGCTATCTTTACTTCTTGATTCCTCTAGTTTATATAGGCTTAAATTAATGTGTACATTATAATATAACAATAATTTATTATAATTATTATGAATTCAGTTGTTTAAAATTTGTTGCAGTATGCATCTACAGTAGTATCGAGTGGTTAAAACATTTTTGCCATCGCGGATCCCCTAGACAAACAATGATTGAATTGATCAAAATTGAAAATGATTGAAGGTCATCTAATTTGAAGTTTTCTCCTCAAAGATTCTTGGAAACTGAATTTCTTGTCTTTGTGACTATCAATCCATATAAATGAATTGTTTAATGTTGCTTTTCAAATTGTAGTGCCTAACACAATTTGAAGGTCAAGAGGTTCATTTCCAACCTTGAGATCATGGGTTCAAACCATGTTGGCCACCTACCTAGGATATTATCCTACGAGTTTAACGATGCCAAGTGTTGTAGGATCGTGTAGTTGTAGCGTGAGATTAGTCGAGGTGCCCGTAAGTTGGCCGGACACTCACAGTATCAAAAAAAAAAATAATAATAAAATAATTGTAGTGCCTAACCCAATACGTACTGTAATAACTCTGCTTTTCCTATCAACTTAGATTGGGGGTGTTTTATTTGATCCACTTTTTAGTCAATGGGACTCCTCATCTCATTGGCCATAGGCTGTTTTTATGCTTTCTTTCTTTTAATGATGGTTTCTGTTTCTTATCAAATAAATGTTTCTTTTCAGGCTGTTTTTTTTAGTTACCATGGAGATCTCCCAAAGGCCCTTGAACATTTCATTGAATGTAGAAATTGGCATAAGGCTCATACTATTTTTACAACTTCAGTTGCTCATGGATTGTTCTTGTCAGGTAAGGGTTCACTTTACTTTTTCAGTTACGTGAAGTGCTCACTTTCATTTCATACCTGCACTCATTGATGTACTAAAAAATATGATTTTGTGCTTTAAACTTTAGTGGCCTGGCCTTCTACCTAGGATATTATCCTACGAGTTTCCCGACGCCAAGTGTTGTAGAGTCATGTGTTGTCCCATAAGATTTGTTGAGGTGGTCATCGAGCTAGGATGTTAAATATTTTGAGTTTTCAGAGTTAAAGTAAGTATTGTAGGTCCAAATAACAGTCTTGTGTGTATGTTGAATATTAGTTTCTCTCGTTTGGAAGTTAATAATTGACTAAATTAAGTCACAGTATGAATGCTAGTCCTCTTGATGGCAACCTACCTAGAATATTAAATTTCTTACAACAAATGTTGCAAGGTAAGACAGCCTATAGAGTTAGTTGAGTTGTGCCTAACAAAAAGAAAGAAAGAATGTCATTCCTCTGAATTGGCTCGTCAATTTTCTATTTATCATTAAAATTTAACCAACCACGGTTGACCCATTGGCTAAGAGCTTCTCTTTCAAACCTTGAGTTCATGGGTTCAAACCATGTGTGGTCAACTACCTAGGATATTATCCTACGAGTTTCTTGATGCCAAGTGTTGTAGGTTGGTTGTCGCGTAAGATTAGTTGAGTCGTGTGTAAGCTTATAGTAACGTTATCCAAAAAAAATATCATTAAAATTTTGCTCATGAAAAAGATATATTGATGTTTTTTTGCAGCCAAGGACTCGGATATATGGAAGTTGGCTACTTCAATGGAGGATCACAAGTCAGAAATAGAAAATTGGGAATTCGGAGCTGGGATCTACATTTCATTCTATTCACTAAGGAGTTCGTTGCAGAAAAGCAATGATATAATGAGTGAATTGGTATGTATGCCTAGCTTTTCTTCATATGATATCCTAGTTATCTTTGTGCAGCACAACTACTGCCCCTGCAAAGGATTTATAGTTTGAAACTTAGTTATCGTGATTTGAGCGTGCAAGTGAATTACAATAATCAGGTATCTTGCTTTTGATTTTGATTTTGATTACTGATTAAGGTATGATAACATCACAGGATTCACTTGAAAGAAGAAATGTTGCTTGTGGTGAATTTCTTGGTCGATTAAATGAATCATTGGCAGTTTGGGGTGACAGCTTACCAGTGGAGGCGAGGTATTTTAACTGTAATCTTTCAATCAGTGAATTTTTTCTTTTATAAGATTCAGCTTGGTTTCATGACTTATTAAGATGCTCTATCTCATATGACACTTACTCTTCTAGAAATTCGGACCTCGGCCCACCCCTCACTCCCTATCCTTTGTTATTTATTATCTTGCATTTCAATGCATTGCATCATCATGCACCCACGCTTATTAAGTGAAACAAAATTAAAGAGAAGGGATTTCAGCTCATGAAAGTCTGACTGAGGAATGTTTTTTTTTAACCTTGAAATTTGGAAATGATATGTTCAGACATTTTGTCCACTTTAAGATTATTTGGAAGTTCGATACAACGTCACTGGTCAAAATGTAAATATGAAGCTGAAATATATTTGTAAATATTCAGAGTTATGTTAAATTATATCAATAATAAGTTTTTTTTGGGGGAGGGGGGGTGAGATTTGTTTTTTTTTGAACATAACTCAGTATTTATCGAGATATATATATATATATATATATATATATATATATATATATATATATATATATTCAAACTACTCCTAGTGGAGGCTACAAAATAGAGACATCTCACACATAGATCACATCCTTCTCCGCTTCATTGTAGATCCCTCTAGTCCTCTCAAGCCAAACTTCCCACATAATGGATGCATTAGATCAAAGGACTTGGTTTGATAGTATACACTATATCAATATGTAATTCAGAGAATGAAAAAGTTTGTTTTTTTATTATATTTCTTTGATTGTATGCTGCCGTTGAACCTCAAAACATTTTTGTTGAACTCTGTTTTCATTTTTGTTGAGACCTCTGTGTCTGCGCTATTACATCAATTAACTGGTATTGATTTGTCTATTAATCCATATGCAGAGTTGTTTACTCGAAGATGGCCGAGGAGATATGTTGTTTACTTCTATCAGATATTGATGAGGGTTCTACACGTGATGCTCAGTTGAGCTGCTTTGATACTGTTTTTACTGCCCCAATTCGAGAGGATCTTCGGGCTAGTCACTTGCAGGATGCAGTCTCTCTCTTTACGTGTTTTCTGTCGGAAATTGCATCATAGTCGTCACCTCTCTGTACCTGTTACATAGGCTTTGTTGTACCAATTGAAGATTTTGTTTTTGCTTGTTGATGCCTGTATTCTTGTTCCAGTATACATTTGTACAAATAGAAGCACATTGAAGTTATAAGTTAATATACTCAGTTTTTATAGGCCAAATAATCTATTAGAATATTTTTTTTTTTAATGGAAGAATAACAAACTTTTCATTGATCAGTGAAAAGTACAAAGAGGCGAACAAACACGCCATGTAATGGGAAATATTTGAGCTATATTATCTTTCTAGAAACTGGAAGGCATCAAAACACTATGGAATCTTTGTGTGCACACTTTCCAGCCTCCAACGTCCTTGGTTTTTTTCTTTTTCCAATTTCTTTTATTTGTTAATTTTCATCTCCATTTATTAGAAATGACCAAAAAACAGTCATCATAAAATCGTGCCATGTTTCATGAGCTTCCCGATCAATTTATTTCGATTTTTTTTTAAAATTAATTATAAATCTGTGGAAAGCTCATAGGATATTATTAAAACAGATAATTCAATGGGATTTTAAACATTAAATTGGTCGCAAATACAAATTTTGAAGCAGATTAGTACTTTTTTTTTCAAATATATTTTTTCAAAATTAAGTGTTAGGGTTTGATAAGACCGCGAAGCTTAAACGTACACGCAAAACGATTGTTTTATTTTGTCTACACCATAACATTAAGTTCACCTAAACATAAATTTTCTGCCTACTAATTATTAAAATGTCAGAATTTTTTAAAAATTAGGGTAAAATGCAAAAAACACCCCTGTGATTTTGGTAAAAAATACAAACATTCTCTGTAATTTGAAAATGAATATTTATGCCCCTATAGTTTTAAAATTGTGCAAATTGACCCCTCTGCACTACGCCGTTGATTTCCTTTTAGCCATAATTTTTTCATTTGAACTCCAATTTGAATGATTCAAGTTGTTTTTGAATCTTTGTTTCGAACTTTACGTTGTAATCATAAAAAATAGTATATAAAAAGTGTTTACGACTTCAACCCGATCTAATATATTGATGATGATAGCTTTTTTATATACTGATGATGACTAAGTTTTTAAGTGACTAATGTAGAGCTAAAAATGAGGATTCCATAACATTTTTAATCATTCAAATCGGAGTTCAAACGAAAAAGTTATGACTAAAATAAAATTAAAAGTGTAGCGGGAAAGGGTCAATTTACACAATTTTGAAACTATAGGGGTATAATATTTATTTTCAAACTACAATGGGTGTGTTTGTATTTTACCAAAACCACAGGGGTGTATTTTGCATTTTGCCTAAAAAATTAATTAAATAGCAGTTCAATAAATTATGATAATAATTTATCAAAGTAAAAAAGACAAAAAAACAAATAATTTATTGAATTACTATTTGAGTAATTTTTTTAATTTTTTTTAATATTTCTGAATTAGTTGTAAAAATATGCGTTTTAGTGATTACCCATTTTAGATTCTACATAATATTTTGTCTGTGCAATGTTAAATCTTATTTACCCTAACTAAACTATCATTTTTTAGATTATTAATATTTTATTTTATCTCCTAAATTTTATATAAAAAAAAAATCATTTTTGGTTCATATTTATTTATAAAATTTCGAGCTTTTTTATTTTGTTTTTTTAGAAACTAAATAAACCTAAGATTTACCATCTGTTTGGATCAATTTTGTTTGGATAGGGTAGAATTTGAAACGAATTTATTTTCTATTTTTATGTTTGAATGTTTGTAGGAAACAATTAAAAAGTAAATATATTACTAATTTAACTTTTTTGTTTCTAAATAGTTAGTGTGTAGTTAATAAAAGAAAAGTTAGATGGATAATTTAATTTGAAATCCCGTAAAATTCTAAATTGAATTTCAAACCCTAATATTTTGAATGAAAACAAATGATAGAATTGATTTGACTTTTTTTAATTAATTATACTAATAGCCACTTTAAGTCACCTAATTTCAGTTTTAATGGTGGATTCTTATTTCAATGTTTACCTTATTACCCTTTTATCTCTCATAATAATCATATCTCATTAATTAAGGAAAATTAAATCAATTCTATGTTTTGTCTTTTTCACAAAATATTTTAAATTAACTAGTGGTGGTTTTGACTTTTGAGTAGTTTTGATACATATATAAAAATTTATATTTCTTTTAAAATAAACAACATTAATTTGTCAATTACTGAAATTAACTCAATTTTTTATATATTGGAAATCTTATAAAATCCGAGAAAACAAACTTAGCATTAGGGAGCTAAACCGAACCTTGTATTTATATTATCATCAGCATCTGTTTTATCCAAGGTTCTCTCGCTCGATTCTGAAGTTGAAGATAATGGAAGAAATGATTCTTAAATTTCCGTCATTCCACTTCATAAACCCTAGTTATTCTCTTTCTTGCTTCTCATCTTCTTCTCGCTTCACCTTTCGCAGATTTTCTTCTCCTTTTTCAATTTCTGCTTCTTCTTCTTCTTCTTCCGCCGACAATTTGCTTCTCGGATCTCTCTCACTCGGCCATAAAACTCGTCCCGATTTCCCTATTCTCCATCAGGTTTTTTTTTCTTCTGTCTATTTGCTTTATTCTGTTGGTGTTTTTTAATCTTTAAATTCCATAATTGTTATAATTATCATTGTATTATTGGCCATGGCCTTCGATGATTATACCATTTGCAGGAAGTAAATGGCTGTAAGCTTGTTTATTTGGACAATGCTGCCACTTCTCAGAAACCCAATTCTGTGTTGAAAGCGTTGCAAAATTATTATGAAGGTTATAACTCAAATGTTCATCGTGGCATTCATTACTTGAGGTATTGTATTCAAGATATGGTTTGATGTGAATTGGATGGTTTATTTAAGCGAGATTATGCATGCGTGTATTAGAATTTTATGTGTTGGGTTTATGGGCATTAAGACTGATCGTAATTGTGATAACTTATGAAATGAATATAGTGCGAAGGCAACTGACGAGTATGAGATGGCGAGAAAGAAAGTTGCGTCTTTTATCAATGCAGCAGAAGCTAGAGAGATTATTTTTACTAGGAATGCAACTGAAGCTATCAATTTAGTGGCTTACTCTTGGGGCCTAGCGAATTTAAAAGCAGAAGATGAGGTGTGTATCATATTAGACTACAAACTCAACTGTTATTATCAGTTTTAGTTTTTCAAGGCACACTATTTTTTTTTTGGAAATATTAATTTATAGTGAAAATATAGGTACTGAATCTTCATTTTATTCTCCTTGTAGGAGATTTACATTAAAATAGAGTTTGTTACAGAGAAAATAAAAGTCTGTTTAATCCATAAATGCCTGGGCTTGTTGATTAATTTTTTTTGCATACTTAGCTTTTGTATCTTAGCTCTTTGTATCTTCAATTAGAGCAGCATCTTTTTGCAGTGGATAGTAATATTGTTTTAAGTTTTATGAAGTCATGCTTATAGGAAGTTTTATCATTTTCATTTCAAATCTGTCTATGTAAATGAGTTTACATTTTATACTTGTTTGTATTCTTAGTGACTGTCTAAGGTGGAGCTTTTATGAAGAGAACACAAACTGAGTTTTGGGCTTTGCTACATTGGCTCAGATATGTTAGAATGTAATTTAGTTTTTATGATTGTGGTCTTTTTTCTAAGTTGATGGGAAAACGTTTTTAATTGTGATAACAAGACCATACAGTTGCATTCGTTATTTGAAGTGTTTGTAGCTTCATATTGCTTTAGCTTTAACTGTGCAATAATTTTCTTTCAGTACAGATCATACTTACAGTTGCTGAACATCACAGTGCCATTGTTCCATGGCAACTTGTAGCTCAAAAGACTGGTGCAATTCTGAAGTTTGTGACTTTAAATGAAAATGAAGTTCCAGACTTGGAAAATTTTAAAGAGATGTTTTCAACAAAAACGAAGCTTGTGGTTACCCACCATGTCTCAAATGTACTCGGTACAGTCTTCTATTTGATATTTAGCAATCTTATCATCTATTTCATATTTCCATATTTTCACTTAAGTATGAACATTACTCAAGTGAAATAAGTACTAGGTAATTTTTTGAAACTGAAGTGACTTCATTTATTATACGTCAGTAGACTCATTAGAAAGTTAAGTAATTGAAGAAAATGGATTGGAAATCAATCATCTTTTCTTCATGCAAGATTGTTTTTTGCTTATTCATGAACAAATTTTATTGGGAAATTAGAGATATTTACAAGAGGCTCTTGATTTTGTTCTAATAAAATATATATTTCAAATCTCCTGTCATCACGCTGCAGAGCCAAGTTCGTGGGTGCCACAGTGCTTGCAACCCAACTTTGCTCTGCCTTCGATTGTGTGCTGCAGTGCCACCAGTTTTTTTTTTTTTTTTCATCTCTTGCCATATAATTTCTACTCTTCTAATACTTGAAAATTATGATAAAAAGGGATTGAAGCATCTCAATATCATTAAAAAATTGGAGGTTAAAATAAATGTATAAAAGTTTGTTATCAATTAGAATATTGATTAAAAAAATTCTCTTTTGTAGGTGCATATAAGGAATATTTTTGCTAGTTTTTGACATGTTTTTATCTCTCTCCACTCCTGCGGCTTTAATCACTTTTACCTTATTTTGAGTTGAACTCTGTTAGGAAGAATTAGAAAATCAGTTGTTGTGGTTAGGTTATATTTATTTTTGTCTATATTATTTGGTTTTTTCTGCAGCATCTGTTCTTCCAATTGAAGATATTGTAATCTGGGCACATCGTTTTGGAGCAAAAGTGGTTGTAGATGCATGTCAGAGCGTTCCACACATGGTTGTTGATGTCCAGACACTTGATGCTGACTTTCTTGTTGCTTCTTCTCACAAGGTTAGGCCATTCCCTTGTTTATGAAATTTTGGACCATACAGTTATGCATATGAAGTTAAGGAATAAACATGCTTCAGATGTGTGGACCTACAGGCATCGGATTTTTATATGGAAAGAGTGAACTTTTGTCTTCAATGCCTCCATTCTTAGGTAGGTTCTTCTTTGAGAAGATGAGCTATGAAAGTAAATATAAATAGCAATTTTTAAGTAGTCAGTTAATGAAAAGTCAATACAATATGATGTTTTAATTTGAGCAAATTATGTTTTAGGTGGTGGAGAGATGATTTCAGATGTATTCCTTGACCATTCCACATTTGCAGAACCTCCTTCCAGGTTGGTGAGCTGCAATTTGCTATTTTTGTTCTTTTCTTTTTTGTATTTAAAATTTTAACTTAGCTTGAATTTGCACCAGGTATTTATTTAAAATGAGTATCAAAATTGGAAGTATTAGGGTTAATATTGAATTTTGAAGGTTGAACATCTTGGACGGTCTTGTGGAAATTAGAATTCTATTGTTTCAAGTTTTTTTTTTTAGTTTAGGGTTTATAAAGCTGGATTTGTGGAGAAATTTAGTGTTTTAGCTCTTCAAAGTTGTGAGAAAAGGACGGAGTTTGGGAACTGCATGGAAGAAGGAAAGAATTAAGGTAGCCAAGTGAATTGTTATGAAGAAAGTATCATAAATATATGATGAAGAAAGGATGGGAAGAGAGACTATGAGTCTTAACTAATTAATCATGAAGCATACAAAAAATTGAACAAATTAAATAAGGAAGTGATTCACTTCCTTACTTCCTTTAACCCAATCAGATTAATCGTCTCCTACCATTTAGTTTTTTTTATCTTTTAATTATGAAAACAAAACGCATTATAAAATTTCTAGTTTAATGGAATGAAGTAGGGTGGCTGCTGCATGTGTTGTTAACTGGTGTGCTGTGTCATGTGTGCACAGTTTGTCTGCTCATTTAGTGTTCATGGAAATTGTAACACTTGGAAGTTGTACGTTAGACCTCATGAATGGTGCTAAAATTTCACGATGCCTCTTTTTTATGTAACATCTATTAATTAATGCCATTTTACTTTTCTTTTTATGTTTTCCATGCAGTCCTTTTGTTCTCTATCGCTCTCTTTGGATTTTGGTATTAAAATCCAAAAAATTATTTTGAAGGTCAATATTTTCCGGCACTTATTCTTATTAATAACTTATTTTTTTCCTGGATTAGATTTGAGGCTGGGACGCCAGCAATTGGAGAAGCAATTGGGTTAGGAGCTGCTATTGATTATTTATCTGCAGTTGGCATGCAAAAGATACATGACTATGAAGTGAGTTGAATGCATTTTTTCATATGCATCCCTTATGGGAATTATTGGGGTGTGAGTGAAGCGAGTAAAATCGGGGGTGTCAGTAGCAGCAATCTTACAGAGTTTTTCTCTAGTATTTAGGTATTATTTGCATCTATTAGGTTTAGCTGGAAATGTGGAATTGAAAATCCATCATATAGAATGAGATAAATAATTGTTATGAAATATGATTTTAAGTAACAGTAAGGAGGTTGTCTGGAAACAGGAAGAATTGGCAAACTATCTATATGAAAGCCTTCGAGCAGTCCCTAACATTCACATATATGGCCCAGTTCCCACTAAGAATGTTCAACGTGCTGCCCTGTGTTCCTTCAATGTCGAAAATATTCATCCAACGGATATTGCAACTTTTCTTGATCAACAGGTATGACTTGGGTCACATTGCTTGATGCTTGAGTTTGGTTCTTATTAATCTCTTTTTCATTCCATTCCTTTCCTTTTTTTTAAAACCAGTAAAGGGTCTAAAACAATATCATAAGATAAGACATTGTATAAGTTGGAGTGAAATTAATTATTTTATGTGGATCCATTCCAAATAATATTTTGATGCAGCATGGTGTAGCTATCAGATCTGGACACCACTGTGCACAGCCCCTCCATCGCCACCTAGGTGTCAGCTCAAGTGCAAGAGCTAGCCTCTATTTCTACAACACACGAGAAGATGTCGACTATTTTATTCAGGCGCTAAATGACACCGTGAGTTTCTTCAACTCTTTTAAGTAGTTTTCTGGTAAATTCCGACTTCTTCGTTTGGTGGATCAAAAGTTAGAACTAAACCTAGAGGATTGGTGAATGCAGTCCCTGTAATCTCATTGTAAACATGATTGAATTTTCTTATTAGTTATCCATTAATTATTAAATTAAAGACATGCTTGCATTGCAAGGACTCCAATGTCGTGTGCGTTTTTTTTTTTCCAGTATTTTATGTGGTGTATCTGGGTCTAGCATTCCTATTCTAATGCTTGAAAATTTTCTGAATCTGAGCATATCACTGGCCAATCAAATTTTGTCATGGTTTGGTTTACTTTTGCTTGAATAATTGAGTAATTGTCAATTAAAGCATAGTTTAAGTAGTTTGGCCCTTCTCATGAAGTCTGAGCTCGAGTGTTTCCTCCCCAAATTGATGTAATATCTAATCACAATTGAAATTTTTGAACCACCCCATTCTCCCAATAAAAGAACATTTGCAACTGGTAAAGAGTCCAATTCTGTTCATCGTTTATTTGTCCGAATGAGATCTGCCAATTTTGTTGGATTGGTTGATGGCCTCATTTATTTAGTTAGTTTTTACTCTGATTTGGTACAATTTAATTGGTCTAATTACACATTAATGTACGGACCTTGCTTTGATTTATTTTTTAATACATTATTATATCCATTGCAATGTATTATCTAATAAGATTTATTATCAATTATTTCCACTTATCAATTATTATCAACATGAGCATAGTTCAATTTGATGTAATATTTCAAAAAAAAAAAAATTCACTTACCATTTTTTATGGAAGCATAAATCGTTTATAATCTTGGTAATTTTATTTTAATCCATCATTTGTAAAGTAATTAAACAGTTGTAAAATTATCAATTAAATCTAATACACATTGAATGATAATGTTCATTTATCAATTGTTTAATGATAACTTTATTTTAAATACATAAAGTGCATGCTAGTGCCACTTTTTTTTTTCATATAAAGTGTTGGGTGGGGATTGAATAACTCTTTTGAGTGTTAAACTACAATATCTTAATTAATGGGCTATGCCTTGGTTGACTATTAAAAATACGTTAATTTTATCAATCAATTAGCATTGAATGTAACTTCTTTTTCTCTAGATGTTATCGATTAATCTGAAGTAAATCATTATGTAACAAATATTGATTTGTAACCGTGTGACAACTCTATATGAATTCAAAGTTATATAAGCATTTGTAATGTATATAAATATCACTCCACTTGGATCAATGGATGTATTTACGTTCCAATCCAATTCTTAGTATCCTTCTCAATTATTATGTGAAATTTTCAAGAGGTAGTAGATTTTGATATAGTATTTTATAAATATAATGTTTGAAAAATATATTTATAAATAGATCATATTTTTAAATATAGTAAATTTTGGGTGAATTGATTAGTTATTAGTTTTTTATTACTGTTAATCTTTGTTTGATACACTAATATTCGTTTATACATTAAATTTAAAAAATTCATTTAAATTATTTATAACGGATATAAACTTTTTTTCTTCGTTATTTTCAACTTAAAAAATCTAATTTATTTTCAAGTAGGATATAATTAAATCGAAAGTAGTCTCTAAAATATGACATGTAAACATTTCATATTGAAACAAAAAATAAGAAAAAGAAACATATTAGAATATTATTAGAGGATGAATTGTCCATTTATTTATCAAAATAAAAAATTACTTTAAAATTTACCTACATTGTGAAGATATATTTTTATAATTAAAATAATTTTAATAAAAAGAGTTTGATTCATTTTATATTTATATAAAGGTATAGGTAAAAATCTAAAAATTCAATCAAACGGCAGAATCACAATAAAAAAGTTTGATTCGCTTTTTTTTTTTTAAAGAAAAATATTCGTCGTAAATAAAAAAGGGAAAATGAAGATAATAATAACACGGTTACATGGTAAGTACCTGAGCCATCAGCCAATCGAAGCGCAAAAAGATTTTCATATTTTAATTAAAAATAAAAAAAAGCAAATCGGAGCGTGAAATTCCAACTCATCGTCGAAGTGCCCATTCAGGCTCCCAACGGCTAGAAAAATTCCAAATTATAATCAAACAACATTCTAGCCGTTGGATGCGATATTTCATCCAACGGTCACTATTTCATAGAAATTCGACCGTTAGAACTACTGGAATCAAATTTACACAGCTTAAAAGGAAGAAACATTCGCTACAATACAAAAAAACAGCAACAATAAAAAAAAAATCCTTAAAGAAAAAAAGTAAAAGCACCGCCGTGAAGAAGAGAAGATCGACGAAGTGGCGACGAGAAACGGCGACGGTGACGGAGGAGAGACGCTGAATAGCCGTCTCCAAGTTTTCTTATTCTCTCTGTTTCCAAGTCTTGAAGGAGTTTTTGGTAATAACGTTTCTCATATTCAAGAAAAAGAAGAAGATCATCTTATGGCTTCTCAAGCTCTTCCACGATTCAGAGGTTCATTTCTCGCCCTTCCCTTTTCAAAATGTGGAATTTTATTTACGATTATTTATTTAATTACCATTCTTTCTGTGAAATTTATTGCTTTTTTATGATTCCATTTCTTTAATTTCTTGTCTTTGAAGTTTTGATGTACATTATGAATCAATTATTTCTTTCTGTGTTTATGGATTTCATTTAGTTGCAATTTAATTTACTGATGGTTGGGATTTACTTCTTGGATTCTTTTTTTTTTCTTTTCATGGATTTTCTTCCTTCGATTTTTTTACTAATCATTTTATTGTTTCGCTTTAATCAGGTGAAGTTAAGCCAAAGATCGTGGCGGTAGAAGGAAGAACTAGGCGGGTTCTTCAAGATATCGGCAATCTAGTTCCTGACCGAGCCTTGGAAGGAAAACCCGGCGCTAATCTACCTCAACAAGTAGAGAAAAACAAGGTAAGAAACTGGAAACTCTGGTAAATTATTTTCATGTTTGTTATTTTCTATCAATATAATGAGAAGGAAGGGGTCTGAGATTTCTGGTGGCAATTCATTTGTAGAAAGCAATCACACAAAAAGTAGATGGAGCAGGAGTAGGGAAGGGTGGTGCTGTGGCTAAGGCTGTAACTGAGAAATACATAGCTGAGAAGCCGAAGCCGAAACCGAAGACTGAAGTGATTGTTCTCAGCTCTTCTGAAGATGACCACAGATGCATAATCAATATCAGTGATAGTAAATCAACAAATAAGTACAGGAGGGGTCTGACTTCAACCCTCAGTGCCAGAAGCAAGGTAACTTCTTTTAGGATCAAATTCGTTGTGATATTGCTGATTATGTTCTAATAATTTAATAATGTTTATCAAATTTGATTATATAGGCAGCTTGTGGACTCACTTATCCACTGGATTCAGTAGCTAATATTGATGCAGCAGATGCGGAAAACGAACTCGCAGTCGTTGAATATGTCGATGATTTGTACATGTTTTACAAGCTTGCAGAAGTATGCTCTACGCTGCCGTCTCACTCTTATCATCTATCTTGTTTTTCTTCACTGTTTTTACTAATAAAATAAACTTTTGCTGCAGGATGAGAGTAGAGTATCAGACTATATTGCTTCACAGCCAGATTTAAATACAAAGATGAGGTCTATCCTCATAGACTGGTTAGTAGAAGTTCATCGCAAGTTCGAGCTAATGCCGGAAACCCTCTACCTTACAATAAATATTGTCGATCGCTTCCTTTCAATGAAGACCGTGCCAAGGAGGGAACTTCAGTTAATAGGCATCAGCTCCATGCTCATAGCATGCAAATACGAAGAGATTTGGGCCCCTGAGGTTAATTTCCCTTCCTTTATAATACCATCTTTTTGCTGGAATTCTTCTTCTGCCGAATAATTGGATATCAAAAATACAGGTCAATGACTTTGTGAGTATTTCCGCTAATACTTATCATAGAGAACAAATTCTGGTGATGGAGAAAACAATCTTGAGCAGGCTGGAATGGCAATTAACAGTTCCGACACCCTATGTTTTTCTTGTTCGTTATATCAAGGCCTCGGAGCAGTCTTATGAGGTCGGTTTTTTAACTTTTCGTTTGTTTTTCCCCTCTTTGGAGCAGATTGTTTTACAGATGGTTTCTAGTGCCTATAAGACTAATTCAGTCTATTTTTTTCCCTCTCTATACAGATGGAGAACATGGTATTTTTTCTTGCTGAACTTGGTGTAATGAACTATCTCACAGCAGTATCATACCGCCCTTCAATGATAGCTTCCTCCGCTGTTTATGCTGCACGATGTACACTCGAGAAGAGCCCCATCTGGACTGCGACTTTGGAGCACTACACAGGCTATGTTGAAGAAGAGTTGAAGTATACTTCTCTTCTTCTCAGCTTGAAATTTGAATGATAATCCTTGATTAGTTCGTCTTTTAATGCAATTTTCTCTGACAGGGAATGTGCCAAACTGCTGATTAACTTGCACAGCGGAGCTGTAGATAACAAACTTAAGGCCGTGTATCGAAAGTATTCGAGCCCTGATCGCAAGGCAGTCGCTCTTCTTCCTCCAGCCAAATGCCTTGGTGCATAATCATCATGAAGCTCTGTTTGGAGGAGAGGAACACAACAGTTAAATATGAAGAGCATGTTAATTTTTTTTTTTTTTTTTTTTTTGTGAGATCATCTTGCTGCTATGATCTTTTTAACTATATAGCTCTCAGTATTATTAGAGCTGTCTATTTCTCTATTAATTGTGGATGGTACTTCATTTTATGAAGATTAAGATTGTAATGATATCTGTTTACTCTATATAATTTTCAGTTCCATTATTATCCATTCTTCTTCAATTGCCCTCAAACAGAACAATGTCTTGTCTTACATATATATTATTTATTCAAGAATAAAAACAAAGAACAAGATTAAGATTGTAATGATATCTGTTTTTACTCTATATACTTTTCAATTCCATTATTATCCATTCTTCTTCAATTGCCCTCAAACAGAACAATGTCTTACATATATTATTTATTCAAGAATAAAAACAAAGAACAAGTTTCAGAAACAATTAACATTTAAACCAGAAAAGAGAAAAAAACTGATAAAAGAGATTCTCTCAGTCAATTTTGTTGTTATTTCCTTCATGGTCAGTGCCATTGCATTTAGATTCCTCGTCAACCCTAACTTTAGAGCCACAGCAGCTTTTTTTCCTGCTAGGCCTTTGAACTTCAATTTCATCATGATCTTCCTTTTTCCCAAGCTCCAATTTTCTGTCTTTAAACTCGGAATTCTCCTTCCAAACCTCTCCATTATCATAAACCTCCTTCTTCCAAATCGGCACAGATGCCTTAAGCTCATCGATCATGAATTGGCAAGATTCTAATGCATCAGCTCGATGAACAGCTGAAACTGCAATGAAGACACTAGTTTCCCCAACAGGAACGGGGCCGAGGCGATGGGCGATCGCGATCGAATGAAGGGTCCATGATGATCTAGCTGATGTACAAATGGATTTGAGACATCTAACAGCCATTGGTACATAAGCCTCATACTGCAATTCCACCACTGTCTTACCTTCAAAACTATCACGAGTTGTGCCGGAAAATGTAGCTATGGCACCGGCTTGAGGAGCGCTTACATACGTAATGTATTTCGATATATCGATCGGGATATTCTCTTCTAAGATTTCAACTAAGGTTTTCTCCTCCGAAGCCGCCATTCTCGTTGAAATTTGTAACGTCTGCTTGCTAACTCTAGCTGTGAATCAATCAGTAGAGAAGAAATTGACATTGAAATTTTCAATTGCGGGAAAATTAAATTGGAAAGAGAAGTTTCAGCAGTGAATTGATTAATAAGAAAATCGAAAGGGGAAAAATAATGAGAAATGAACGAAACTTGATTACAGAGCCTATGTAGAGGGAAGAAATCGAGATTGAAAAATTGAAATTGAACGGGAAACAAAGAGGAAGAGAAAAACGAACCTGTTCGTTCAATTCATGAAGAAGAAGAAGTCGACCATTAACAGAAATTGTTTGAATCAAAAATCCCACAGTCGAAGAAAGTGTGGTGAAGATGAAGATGATGAATTCGACCCCAAAAGTGGACTTTGAATTTTAGGATCATTTGACCAATTTTGAGTTGACTTCCTTTGTTTCAGACATTGACATAGACAATTTGGATTTTGTTTCATACGAGTTTTGCTTTTTTCTTCGTCCCCCACTCTATTATTTATTTATTATATCTCTCTCTAATTTTTTTAAGATTTTACATTCTCATTTCAAACCATAGTAACAATATTAATGACAATTTTTTTTCATTCTCATTTAAATTAAATATGATAAAAATTACTAAACAAGATTTTAGAATAGGTAAAAGATCATTTTCGTACCTAAACTTTACGATTCGTTTCGTTTTAGTCATTTTGTCTCTGTTTTTCTGACTAAGATACTCATGGGGGGATATACATTTTTTGTCCCTAAACTTTACGATTCGTTTCGTTTTAGTCATTCTATCTCTGTTTTTCTAACTAAGATACTAATGGGGGGTTTATATGACATATAATTGATTATATGACAGTATAGAAATATGCAGTGAGATAAAATGTTATAGAAAAACGAATATATAGTAAGGTTAGTCTCATAATTTTCTTCTTAGTTGCAGTCTTAAACCTCCTTGTATATGTTTTTCTACATCATTTAATTTCATTGTATATGTATATAATGTCATATCATCAATTACATGTCACATAAGCTCTCTGATAGTGTCCCAGACGAAAAAAACACAGATGGAAGGACTAAAACGAAATGAATCATAAAATTCAAGAACGAAAAATGTCACTTTTGAAAGTTTATGAATGAAAATGAAACTTGAATAAAAGTTCAGGTACTAAAATATTATTTTACCCTAAAATCTTTTAATTTTTTCTCTCTCTCTAATCCTTTTAAGATTTTACATTCTCATTTCAAGCAACAATAAACATAATTAAGTAAACAAAGGCTAACATCAATTTTAAGCATGATGGAGCTAGAATTTTTTTTAATGTAGCAAACTTCGTATGGAACAAATTTTTTATGAATAAATTAGGATAAACTAGTAAAACTTAGAAATATGTATATATCAAAACATTTCATACTTTTTATTTCTCAAAAAATAAATGGGTTCCCTTCTTAGATTCACCCTACATTTGAGTATAGTCAATTCAATTAGGTATTAGTATTTCCCTTTATAGGTTGAGATGATTGTAAATCAAACACATATATTAATTAATAAAATTAGGACCCGTATATATTCTAAGTTTCCTAAAATTGGAAAAAAAAATTGACACGTGAGTATAATTTGTAGAATAAATCATATTGTTAATAAAATAAAAAATCTATAAATTACACTTGTATGTTCAAGTTTTTCCGTAAATTTTATAGAAAGTGACATGTGACATACATAAAATATACATATATCCCAATTTTATTCAAACTGATTAACAAAGAGTTTAATTTATAATTTTATATAGTTTAAAGGTGTTTAAAATCAAGACACTCTAAATATGAGAGTTCAATAATCAAAATTAGATTTAAATATTTTTCTTTTAAGCAATTACTCCACAATAGGTAAAAAGTAAACGAAATATAGGCTCTAATAAGAAAAAAAACGTGGCATTATAATTTGATGCAAAATCTAATGGATTACAAGGTCGTATAACTTGATTGCCTTGAAAAAGAAAATGGAAAACTCTCAATTGAGCCATGAGCTTAGAGAGCCTTAGCCCATAACATTAGGGGTGTTACCGGTTCGGTTCCTACTGGTTTTTACCTACCGAACCAATAAGGAAAGAATGAAAATTAAAGAATCGGAAAATATTGGAACCGGTTTTTCCAGTTCCTTAGTCAACTTTTTTTTTTAAAAAAATTTTACTTAACTAAAATAAAATTAAAATAATGAAAATAAAATGAGTGAAGGCTTGTGTCTTGGATGATGTGAACGAGGGAGGGAAAAAAAGAAAGAAAAGGGCTTGGGCCTTGGGTGAAAAGATTGAGTTTTCTATATATAAATATATATATATATTTTATAATAAATAAAAAGGTTACCGTACGGTTCTAGTTTCCTTACCGGTTCTTTGTAAGAAATCGGAACCGAACCGGACGTATGAACCGGTTCCGGGTCGGTTCCGGTTCTTCCGGTTCCTCTTGCACCCTTACATAACATAAGTTGATTATTGAAGACTAAAAACAAAAATGTTTGCCGAGTGCCAGTGGTATGAAAAACCATCACTTCTTGCAATTGGGAAATAAGAATTAATAAGAAATCTAAGGGCTTTGGATTTGGAGGTGGAAGAAGCCACTTTGAACTCTGAATAACCAAGGCTAATGAATGGCTTCACTTCAACGTCTGTTAATCTCTTTGAGAAGTTAGCACGCCCACCCGGGTTCGAACCCGGTCCCGGACACTTGTATTCTCCAAACAACACCTTTCTGCAAATTCATCATATCATATTATAAATAGTTAATTAAAGAGAGAGAATTTGTTAGTTTTGTTTCTTACAGATCATTTTCAGGATGATTATTGTTGCTCCATCCTAAAGGATGAATGATGTCAGCCATGTTGGTGTATGAGAATACTACCCTTGGCCTTGACATCCATGCTCTTCCTAGATATGTGTTTTTACCATCTGTTCCTGTTATGCTACAATGTGCAAATGAATATCCACTCTTGTCCTTTGCATCGTTTCTTGCGTGTGCCGTGATCACTGCCAATCCTTCCTTTCCGACCACAATCAACTCCGTGGTCTGTCAGGTTCGATCATCGCATAGATATACAAAATCATATCATGATTAAACCATATAATATGAGCATCAGAAGTAATTAATAAAATGTATGTATGTATGGTAGTACCAAATAAAGAGATTCTCCCAAAAACGAAGTCGACAGTTCCTCGAATGTTACAATCTTTGAACAAATGAATTAAAGTTGGAAGATGTGATAAAAGATATTCCATTGGAGGGCTACATTAGCAAATAAATAAAAAGGAATAGCTTACCCGTGAACAAGAGATTAGTAGACATAAATATTTTATCCATATCCACTCTTTCTGATAGATAAGCTGATAAGGGATAGCTTACCCGTGAACAGGATAAACAATATAAAATCAAACCGAGAACAAGAAAGAAGAGAACACTAAAAAATAAAAATAAAAAACTGATGTTGTTCTCCAAGTAGTATAAAATTGTCTTTTGTGCCATCAAGCATAATGTAATAATTTTCAATAATTTATAGCCTAAAGATACCAAGAAAGTAAGGTTGAAAAAGACACAAATAAATAGCAGAATAAGGGATAAACAAGAACTAAAACTAATCAAAGCTCAAATATATCCATAAAATAACTCAATAACTTGAATAAAAATCAATTTGCTCCGAAAACTAACTTAGGCTATTCTCAAGGACCAAATGTAGATAGATAAAAAAAAAAAAAAAAAGACAAATATATCCATAGATACCAAGAAAGTAAACTTCAGTTATCAGAGACTAATTCAATCTCTTCCTCTTCCGCCTCTTGGCTAGTAAATGAACATGCTCGTAATCAGACCAGAATGGAAATATGAAAGGTTTATGAATATGTGTTCTTGATTGAATTTCTGTGTATTTGTTTTTCTTTATATCATATAAAATCAAATCTGATCTCATGAACCTTTTCCATATGAGGGCAATATCAGAAGTATAAAAAGCCAATGGAATACACTTGGGCAAATCTTTAATACTAGAATCGGTTATTATAACTCTTCTATTCCAAATTTCACTTCCATATTTCTCCATTACCCACACTTCAAATAACCCGCCTCTCCCAATATGCATCAACCCAAGCTTTCCTTCATATTCAACAAGCTCAACAATCCCATTCAGCTTCTCTTTTGGAAATTCAAATCTCGACCACTTCTCTTCCTCTAAATGGAACCCCAATATGGCATCTCCCCCCAGCCGCCAGTGAACAGCACCCGAAACTGAAACTGCGGAATGATAGAGAAGCATCGGTCGGCCGATGAGAATCACGTCGTCCAACCGCTTCCATTTCCATGTTTCGGAGTCGAAAACCTCGCAGACATAATAACTAACATCATGACGTTTAGGAACGGGCGGAACAATGTCAGGAATGAACTCTCGAGAGAAGCGAACAATCTTATAATGTAGATGACCATGTTTGGTTGAATTCAGAACTAGCATGGCAACATGATCGCAGACATAGAGATAAGTTGTAGGAGGAAGTGGTATCTTAATCCACTGTTTGGTCATTGGTTTACAGACAGAGTAGATAGGGAGTAGTGGTTTTCTAGTAGTTTGAACTAGAAATAAACCGTGAGATTTAGATACAGCGAGGATTTGGGGATCATATCCAGGCAAGAAGCTTAGTGAAATATCAAATTCATGTTCTGAAGAAAGATAGGAAAAGCGGATAACGAAATTCTGAGAAGTTTGAAGTAAAAAACAAGATTGTGTTAGAGTTCGTTGAGAATGTAAAAATTGGAATTTGGGGTGGTATGTCATCTGGTTGAACTCTTTGGAAAGGAGTCTACATCTACCAATACATCTAATAGAAATTCGAGACAGAATCTCCATAACAATAATATCAAACGGAATAAAAACTTCCATTCAAAAATCAATCAAACACAACTCACTCACAAGTATAGCTCTGAGCAATTTCTGGCCGCGACTGAATCAGAGAAAAAAAAAAAAAAAGAAGAAGAGGAGAAGGTCGGGGAAGTATCGGTGTGTTATTAAAATTTTGTACAAGATGAAAGAAATCGATGGTTGGAGTCTCTTTCTGGTAAAATCTAGGATTCTTTGTCGACTTGAAGAGAGGTTGAGAGTTTGTTTAAAAAAAAAAGGGTTTTTAAAAGGAAAATGTGGGTTGGGCTTTGACTGAGAAGATTGGGCCTCATATTAAGTTATTAAGTTGTAGTTAAGTTTTAAACTTCTAAAATTGAGAGATTAAAAAAAAATACAATAGCTTGAATAAAAATCAATTTCAGAGAAGAATTTAAATAAAAGAGAATTTTGAGAGAAGAAGTAATTCGGCTGCAATGTATGTTTTTGTATTCCATTGATCTGTTTATATACAATCTTTACAAATAAGGAAATATGGCAATAATATAAATATGAGATATTTGTGCCCAAATATACGCACACGTGATTGCCTTTAAATAGGGATGACAACGGGGTGGGGTGGGGCGGGACGGGGTCGGGGATACCATTCTCATCCCCTAACCCGCGGGGATTTTAAATCTCCATACCCTACCTTATCCCCTAATCAAAGAATCAGGGTGGGTTTGGGGATCGGGTTCCCCGCGGGGAAAATTCTCTTTTCTATATTTTAATTCTTATTTAAAAAGAAATATAAAAAAAGAATATATATTTAAAATATACATTTTTAAGATAAAAAGAAAACACAATATTAAACATTTTATAATTTATAAGTTAATATAACCATATTTTCTATATTTTTTTCTACTAAATAAATATTAAAGGAAACAAAATACATAAGATTTATTAAAATATCGGGTTCGGGGTCGGGGCGGGGCGGGGAATGTGTTCCCATCCCCTAACCCTAAAATAAATTTGGGAAATTTTTTCCCCCTAACCCTAACCCTATAAAACGGGGATTCCCTGCCCCTATAGGGTCAAGGCCCCTAACCCGCGGGGAGTTTTGCCATCCCTACCTTCAAATTAGCAAGACAGCTATATGAGTGACAACTCATTTATAAATGGATGACAACTCATGCGGTGGATTTGGTTTTGACTCTCCGAAAACAAACTCAAATATAGATAGATAAAAAAAGAGTCAAATATCCATTAGATACCAAGAAAGTAATGTTGAAAAAGACTAAAATAAATACCAGAGAATAAGGGATAAACATGAACTAAAACTAGGGCCCATTTGGTAACCTTTCTCGTTTCTATTTCTTGTTTCTTATTTCTATTTCTTGTTTCTTATTTCTATTTCTTGTTTCTTGTTCCTGTTTTTTTTTTAAAAAAAGAAACAGAAACATGTTTGGTAACTATTTCTTATTTCTTGATTTTGGAAGAAAAAAAGAAACAGAAATGTGTTTGGTAACTATTTCTTGTTTCTGTTTCTCATTTAAAAAAAAATATTTTGAAAATTTTATAATTTTAAATGATATATTTAAAAATATTATATTAATATATTTTTGGATATTTATAATACATTTTATAAGTCAAAACGAGACAACGTAATAATTTATCAATATGTTGAAAACTTTGGAAACAAGAAAGAAAAATAAGAAATAAGAAATTGTTGTTTCTAAAATTTCTACACAATTTTGGGAAGTGTTTCTAAAAAAATGAGAAACAAGAAACAAAAAGAGTTACCAAACAACTTCATTTCTTAAAAAATGAGAAATAGAAACAAGAAACAAAAATTGGGAAGGTTACCAAACGGGTCCTAATTGAAGCTCTTCCTCTTCCGCCTCTGGGGTTGTAAATGAACATGCTCGTGATCATGACCATAATGGTAATATGAAAGGTTTATGAATATGTGTTCGTGATTGAATTTCTCTGAAATTGTTTTTCTTTATATCATAAAAAACCAAACCTGGATTCTCGAACTGTTTCCATATGACTACGATATCAGAAGTATAAAAATCCAATGACAAATCTTTAATACCAAAATCAGACTCGGTTACTATAACTCTACTGTTTCGGAGTCGAAAACCTCGCATCGTGACGTTTAGGAACGGGCGCAACGAATCTCTCCAGGCTTACAGGAATAATCTCAATAGAGAACCGAACAATCTTATAGTGTAGATGGTTATGTTTGCTTGAATTCAGAATCACCATGATCGCTGTAATAGAGATAAGTTTTTGGAGGAATTGTATCTGAATCCACTGACCCATCTTTTAGTGCAAGTGTGGGATACCGGATAATAGTGGGTTTAATTTTGACGTTTTTTGTTATTATTCCCCGTTTTCCAATTGGTATCATTTTTATTCATTTCCTTTCTCAGTCCTTGTTTTGTTGCAAAATTGTGCTGCTCTTAAGTCTTAGGAGCTGATTCTTTTATGTACTGTGTAATGACTATGAAGAACTCTGGTTCAAGCCCTCAAAGAGAACAAGGATTTTGTCTTACATATATTATTTATTCAAGGATAAACAAAGTATAAGTTTCAGAAACAATAACATTTAAATCAGAAAAAGAGAAAAACACTAATTATAAGAAATTCTGAGAGTCAATTTTGTTGTTATTTCCTTCATGGTCAGTCAGTGCCAAAGCATTTAGATTCCTCATCAACCCTAACTTTAGAGCCACAGCAGCTTTTCCTGCTATGCCTTTGAACTTCAATTTCATCATGATCTTCCTTTTTCCCAAGCTCCAATTTTCTGTCTTTAAACTCGGAATTCTCCTTCCAAACCTCTCCATTATCATAAACCTCCTTCTTCCAAATCGGCACAGACGCCTTAAGCTCATCGATCATGAATTGGCAAGAATCCAAGGCATCAGCTCGATGAACAGCTGAAACTGCAATGAAGACACTAGTTTCCCCAACAAGAACGGGGCCGAGGCGATGGGCGATCGCGATCGAATGAAGGCTCCATGATGATCTAGCTAATGTACAAATGGATTTGAGACATCTAACAGCCATTGGTACATAAGCCTCATACCGCAATTCCACCACTGTTTTACCTTCAAAACTATCACGAGTTGTGCCGGAAAATGTAGCTATGGCACCGGCTTGAGGAGCGCTTACAAACGTAATGTATTTCGATATATCGATCGGGATATTCTCTTCTAAGATTTCAACTAGGGTTTTCTCCTCCGAAGCCGCCATTCTCGTCGAAATTTATAACGTCTGCTTCTAGCTGTGAATCAATCAGTAGAGAAGAAATTGACATTGAAATTTTCAATTGCGGGAAAATTAAATTGGAAAATAACAGTTTTCAGCAGTGGATAACAAGAAAATCGAAAGGGAAAAAAATAAGAGAAATGGACGAAAATCGATTACAGAGCCGATGGAGAGGGAAGAAATCGAGATTGACAAATTGAAATTGAATGGGAGATAAAGAGCAAGAGAAAAACGAACCTGTTCGTTCAATTCATGAAGAAGAAGAAGAAGAAATCAACCATTAACTGAAATTGTTTGAATAAAAAACCCCGCAGTCGAAGAAAGTGTGGTGAAGATGAAGATAAAGAATTCTGACCCCAAAAGTTGACTTTGAATTTAAGGATTAAATATAGCCACTTTACCAATTGTGTGTTGACTTCCTTTGTTTCAATCTTTAACTCTTGACTGAGATTGAAAATGACAATTTGGATTTTGTTTCATAATGGTTTTGCTTTTTTTCGTCCCCTCTATTATTTATTAATTATTTCTCTCTCCAATTTTTCTATGATCTTTACATTCTCATTTCAAACAATAGTAAGTAATATCCATGATAGTTTTTTCCATTCTAATTTTAATTAAATATGATAAAAAAATCAGTAAACAAAATTTAGAATTTAGAGTAAAATATCAAATTCCTAAACTTTCACTCCGGTTTCATTTTCATCGTTAAACTTTCAAAAGTTACTTTTTGGTCCATATACTTTACGATTTGCTTTGTTTTAGTCCTCCTATATCTCTGTTTTTCCGTCTAAGATACTAGTAGAGGGCTTATGTAACGTGTAATTAATGATGTGACATTATAGAAATATGCAATGAGGTAGAAGTTATGGAAAAACGAATATATAGTAAGGTTAATGTTATCATTTTCTCCTTAATTACAGTCTTAAACCTGCCTATATATGTTTTTCCACATAGTTTAATCTTATTGTATATTTATATAATGTCACATCATCAATTACATGTCACATAATCTCTCTAGTAGTGTCCCAGGAAGAAAAAACACATACAGAATGTTTAAAAGCGAAACGAATTTTTAAGTCCAAGGTTGAAAAAATGTCACTTTTATTAGTTTATGGATGAAAATGAAACCTGAATATGAAAGTTCATGGATTAAATTAGTATTTTAGCCTAAAATTTATTAATTATTTTTTCTTTCTAATTTTTTTATGATCTTACATTCTCATTTCAAACAAAATTAAATAATATTAATGATAATTCTTTTCATTCTGATTTTAATTAAACATGATAAAAAAATTAGTATACATGATTTTAGAAGAAAAATATCTGATTAAGTAAACAAAGCCTAACGTCAATTTAGAGCATGATGGAGCTAGAATTTTTTAATGTGGCAAACTTCGTATGAAACAAATTTTAATGAATTAATTAGGATAAAGTAGTAAAACTTAGAAATGTATATATATCAAAACATTTCATATTTTTTATTTCACAAAAAATAAATGGGGTTCCCTTGTTATATCCACCGTGCAATTACCTTTGTAGGTTGAATTAGGTTGAGATGATTGTAAATCATATCCATGTAATTTATAAAATTGTAAATCAAACTTATATATTAATTAATTTTAATATAATTAGAACTCATTGTATATTATAGGGCTCTTTGCGAAAATAGTAAAAATAGGTCCAATATTTATAAAAATAGCAATAAAAAAACATATTTACAAAAATAGCGAGAAAAATTAAATTCGCGTCTAAAATATTATAAAATTGTCACTAGTAATCGGTGATATCTTCACAAGAATCACCGATTAGTAATCACCGATTTCATCGATATTCGATATTTTGTGCAGGAATCATTGACACCGATAGTAATCATTGATTATTTTATAAGTTATCACTGATTTCTCTGATCACATGAATGAGGTTTTTAAAAAAATGCTATATTTGCAAATACTTTTTAAAAATGTTATATTTATAAATATTGTTAAAAATTCTGCTACCTAATGAAATTTCTCTATATTCTAAGTGTGTTAAAATTAGAAAATAACAACAACAACAACAAAATTGACAGATGAGTATAATTTATAGAATAAATCATATTGTTAATAAAATATAAAATCTATAAATTATATTCGTATATTCAAGTTTTTTTTTACGTTTTATAGAAATTGAACATGTGATATGCATAATAGTGTGATAGTGCTTAAAATCAAGACACTTTAAATATTGGAGTTCTATAATCAAAATTAGATTTAAATATTTTTCTTTTAAGCAATTACTCGACAATAGGTAAAAAGCAAACGAAATATAGGCTCTAAAATATTAGAATTAAGAAAAAAAAATGTGGCTTTATAATTGGGGGAAAAATCAAACTAGCCACTTTTGATGGGCTATTTAACAAAATAGCAACATTTTTTAAAAGTTATTGAATTAGCCACTTTTTACTATTCAAATTTTAAATATACCAAAAATGCCCTTTTCCGTATATCAAGTATATTCTGACACATCTGACACGTTTGACACTTTCGTATATGACGTATATCTGACATTTCTGACATTTTTTCTTTCCCAATATTTAATTTTCCAATGCATTTTTTCTTCTCTAATTTTCATATATTCAGTATATCGTGTATAGTTTTTATTGTATTTGATACTTTTTGTACATTTTCAATATTTTTAAATAAATGCTTTATTTTGATTTTGAATTATTGTATTTTTGTATGTTTTGTACATATTTTCATTTTAATTCATTTATGTATATTGTTTTTCAGTATATTAGGTATATCGTTCTCTCAAGTAAAATGTTTTTGTCTTCTAATATATTGAGTATATCGTCTTCCAATTTTGTAAGTGCATTTGAAAAATAATACGGGTATGTAAATATACGTATATACATGTCATTTAATCTGCAAATGAAAACAAAAGAGTGTTAATACATAATACTTAATATGCAAAATAAACAACCAATGTATATTACATAGTGTACGAATAGTAAAAAAAGATAAGAAGAAGAAAAAACAGAACAAATGATGAGAATACGTTAACCATTTCCTCGTCTATATATCACGTATATTATAACTTTTATGTACATTACGATATTATAGAATATATATTTAGAAAACAAACTGTCGTATATTACATATATTGCAGATAATACATTACGAAAATGTGCAAAATAAACAACCAATGTATATTAAGCAACTTGCCGATATTCTCACTAAAGCTCTTCCTACTCATCGTTTTTTTAGATTTAAGAAACAAGCTCACGATTCTTTGCTTCACCTATGAGCTTGTGGGGGGGATGTTAAAGTATGAATTGATGATAGAGCATGCTCTTGTACATTTATATATATGCTTTTATTTTTGTAGCTTATGTGGCAATGTTTTGGTTTTAGGTTTATCCTGGTACAACATAGTATAAAATGTTTTGTTCTCTCCTTGCCGCATCATGAAGTTGTTAATAAAAAATATAGAAAACTTTCCCTTACCGTTTTCTTTCACTCTGCTTCTTCTTCTTTCCTAATTAAAATCTTTCTAAAAGGATATCTTTATGCTTTTGCTTGTATCTAAGATATTGATTCAAAATTTATTCTGTTGCTCGGAATCAAATTAAGCTTATTTACTTTGTGTGCAGTTTTGCAAAGTCGTCCAGCTGCACGTATTCTTGATGATAATGAGGACAAGTGAGTCACTACTCAAAGAGGAACCACAACTTGAATTCATTGGCTTTCTTTTTATATATGGAATGTACGTGGAATTGTTTTTTTGATAGGATTTTTTTTATATAGATATTATGTTGATGCGCATGGATTTAGTTCTGTAGGGCTCCTTGTGGTTTTTCTAAAAACTGCCCATCCAAACCCATTGTGGAAAACTCCTCTTCCTATTATTTCTGGGGGGGGGGGGAATTCACAATAGCCACTTTTGAGATCACATTTAACCAAATAGCCACAATTTTAGAAAGCTATAGACGAAAAGAACTATAAATTATGTGCAGTACGTATATTACATAATGTACGACTAACAAAAAAACATAACATAAAAGAAGAGGGGAAATATATATTATGTATATTACATAATATATGACTAACAAAAAAACATAACATAAAAGAACGGGTGAAATATATATTACATATATTACATAATGTGCAGTACGTATATTACATAATGTACGACTAACAAAAAAACATAACATAAAAGAAGAGAGGAAATATATATTATGTATATTACATAATATATGAATAACAAAAAAACATAACATAAAAGAAGGGGTGAAATATATATTACATATATTACATAATGTAGGATTAGCAAAAAAAACAGAACATAAAAGAAAGAGGGTGTGTACATCAATCTCTCATCATTTTTTCGTATATTGTGTATATTAAAGAATGTATATTTTAGTAACCAACATAATGGCCTGGAAAAAAAAAAACAGTTGTGTATATTGTAGAACTATACATTAAAAAAACAGCTATGAGAAAAAAGCGTCAGATATTGTAGATAATACTTTGGGAATATTAAAACATATGACAAACAATGTGAATCTTGAAATTTAGAAGATAATAATATACATATTATGGTTATTAGGCATAATATACATGCATCTTATCAGTACATTGATAATCATGTCATATTATGGTTATTAAGTCTCATATGCATAATATACATAATATACTTAATATGGACACATAACATTACAAACAAAACAAAAACTTGATATGGACCATAATAGCACACTGCGAACAGACAAGGATGACTATTATGGTCTTGTAAACATAATATATATTTATCAATCTGACAGTAAATACGGAACAAAAAATATGTATATTGCGAATGTTATGTATATTACGTGTATTGCATACTTTAACAAAACATACATATGTATATAACGTATATTATAATACTTAATATTTTAGAAAATACTAAATATGTAAACAAACAAGAAAAAAACAAAACATAAATAAAAAAGGTGTATTACCTACTGTATATTACGTATATTACCTACTGTATAAATAGTAAAAAAAAAAAGAAAAAAAAAGCCGTGTACATTAACACCTCATCATTATTGTATTCTATTGGTATTTTTTTTATCATTAATTATAATGTAAATAGAAGATGGGCCTCACCTCAGGTCCTCAATAACATTGGGCCTAGTAATCCTATAATGAGATGGGTTGATGCCCAAGCTAAAACGAGCATGAGATGCATGGCCTGATCCATCATCCGAATGTCCCCCTAAATTCTCATCAGCGTGTGATGTACTTCCGACATAGCTCGTGCACCCCCTAACATCTGCTTGCTCTCCATACAATACCCACCGAGCATATGTCGGAGACATTCCATTAATATAGAGATGTCTCTCTATGCTATCAATTTCCCCAAATACAATATATGCAGTATACAATAATGATGAGGTGTTAATGTACACGCCTTTTTTTTTCTTTCTTTTTTTTCTATTTATACAGTAGGTAATATTCGTAATATACAGTAAGTAATACACCTTTTTTATTTATATTTTGTTTTTTTCTTGTCTGTTTGCATATTTAGTATTTTTTAAATATTAAGTATTGTAATATACGTTATATACATATGTATGTTTTGTTAAAGTATGTAATACACGTAATATACATAATATTCGCAATATACATATTTTTTGTTCCGTATTTACTGTCAGATTGATAAATATATATTATGTTTACAAGACCATAATAGTCATCCTTGTCTGTTCGCAGTGTGCTATTATGGTCCATATCAAGTTTTTGTTTTGTTTGTAATGTTATGTGTCCATATTAAGTATATTATGTATATTATGCATATGAGACTTAATAACCATAATATGACATGATTATCAGTGTACTGATACACTGATAAGATGCATGTATATTATGCCTAATAACCATAATATGTATATTATTATCTTCTAAATTTCAAGATTTACATTGTTTGTCATATGTTTTAATATTCCCAAAGTATTATCTACAATATCTGACGCTTTTTTATCATAACTGCTTTTTTAATGTATAGTTCTACAATATACACAATCGTCTGCTTTTTTCCAGGCCATTATGTTGGTTACTAAAATATACATTATTTAATATACACAATATACGAAAAAATGATGAGAGATTGATGTACACACCCTCTTTCTTTTATGTTCTGTTTTTTTGTTAATCCTACATTATGTAATATATGTGATATATATTTCACCCGTTCTTTTATGTTATGTTTTTTTGTTAGACATATATTATGGTAATCTATGACTTTTACTTAGCAAATTGACACGACTTGCAAACTTTAACAACTAAGCTTTTCAAAAAGAGGAAAGAATTTGATTACCTTGGGCATCCAAAAGTGAAGTTCCCGTATGGTCTTCTAGAAAAGCCGTCAAGGGAAGTTTAGCATGGCCGTGTTGAAAAAATGCTTTAACAATAACAACTAATGAGCAACAAGAACAAAGAATACCGTTGTCCCGTACGACTCCTTTCTCTTTTAATTTCAGTTTTCCACCACAGCTGTACCATATTGGTTCATTATGACGAAGACCACAAGATGCCAATAAATTTTCAAAATCAACATCAATTTCAGGAATAAGTTCTACTGGAGGATCACTGGCTATTCCTCTTATTATCTCTAACTTTTCCTATTCAGGGGGAGGTGGAGTTTCGATTGACATACAAGCAGTACGAAGAGAATAAAAAACTTTATTACCAGGGTTTATATAGGTTCTGTCAAACTTGTTCTTCCTGGGTTTTTCACCAAACTTCCATCCCATTTCTTTCAACTTATCAAGTGCTAACTTTTTTATTTCATTTTTATGTTCAGAGGTGAGATTGTTGTCCTTGTCCCCGGGTTTTTTCTTGGCTATGGTAATCCATTCCTCAATCGGAGATACCGCCGGAATCAAAGCTCTTTCGTTGTCAATAGACGCTATCATATCACCATCAGATTGGGGAAAACCCATCAGCTGTAGCATTGTCGACGACGACGAAGTCATGGAAGTTCAATGGGACAGGCGATGGAAGTTTGTTGGAAACGAACGAAAACGCTATTCTCACTATCACGTGGGTTGAGCTTCTGGAACAAAGTTGAAATATGGGCCTTGGTTTATTGAAAGAAAAGTCAAGCCCAATATGCAAAAATTTAAGAGAATATATATTTTGACTATCCTACAATCCGAACGCGGAATCTCTGTTACATGGGCCAGGCCATGCATCTCATGCTCGTTTTAGCTTGAGCATCAGCCCATCTCATAATGGGCCATTGGCGCCCATTGAGTTCTGAGACAAGTGACTGCCTTAATGGCTCATCTATTTAAAAACAATATGCTTACCAATTTCCTTTTGATTTTCCCTTTTGCCCCTCTTAAATCTTGATTTTTTTTTAATTTGAATTGTATTTTATAATTTATATTACTTATTATAAACCTCTTGTGCATGAATTCAACAAGAATTAAATAGACTGGTTAGGTTCAATGTTTGATCTTAGGAAAACCAACTTTTTCAAAGACCCAACTGAGTTCTTTAAAAATGATAATTTTTTTTTTTTTAATGATGATAATAATTGTATTTTTGTAAGAATATAATTTACATGGAGCAACTAAAATTTAACATTTTACATTGGAAACTTCTACAAACATGAGTATACTTATGCCTAGATTCGATATATTTTTTTTTTCTTCAAGATTTCAAATTTAATTAAAATTTAAAGAAAGGTAACTAAAACTGAAGTGAAAAAATCGATTAAAAAAATTTGAAGTGTTTTTTTATTCTATCTATAACTCTATAACATATCTAAATGTGGGGATGTGAGGAGAAATATTGGGTTTCTAAATGACCCTTTATTTTTTTTAATTAATTTTCATCTAATCATTTTTAATTTAAATTTAATTATTAGATGAGGTTCCATATTAAAATTCTACTTTTATCTTTTCAATTTTGATTACTCATGAACATGAACAACCATTTGATGATATTGAGAGACGAAATGTTGTTATGGTGGAATGGAAAGTTTGCTTTGATTCGTGAGCCATTAATTTGGAGTTAATCTGGTTGATCAAAATTTTCAATGCATTTCCATTCATTTGCCTGGAACTTTAATCTATAAACTCATAATGACGTGACGGTTAAAATGAACTAAGATTAAGGTTGTTTAAACTCAAAATTGGTGAAATAGCTTAAATACCCTTGAATGAAAATCCGGGTTGTTACAAGGAGTCTCAATCATGAGGCTCATTTGTTGTCTAAACGGAGTTTGGTGGTTAATACAACCCCTTTTAATCTTTTTTGAATAAAAGAATGACCTTAAAAAAAACAAGAGAGAAAGCAATTAGAAAGAAGAAAGCCACCTTCTTTGATTGATTCCAAAATACTCATTCATAACCCTTTAGTTCAAACAAATTTAATTCAAAATCATTCAATTCATCCACAGCCATTCACTCAACTAATTCATAGGCATAGCGGGAAAAGGGCTGTGGCTCTAAAGTTAGGGTTGATGAGGAATCTAAATGCTTTGGCACTGACCATGAAGGAAATAACAACAAAATTGACTCTGAGAATTTCTTATAATTAGTGTTTTTCTCTTTCTGATTTAAATGTTATTGTTTCTGAAACTTGTTCTTTGTTTATCCTTCAATAAATAATATATCTCTATCTCTACTATCTATATTTATACTATTGAAAAAGTGGCTTAGAGCAAAAACTTTTGATTTCTATTTTTACCCTTATAATTCATTTAAATTTCTATAATGCCATCATTCAAAATTAATAATCAATTTATTACCAATTAATTAAATACAATAAACAAATTTTATAGTATCTAAAATTTTCTAAATATACTTTCTTATTATTAAATTAATTAAATACAATAAACAAATTTTATACTATATAAAATTTTCTAAATATACTTTCTTATTATTAATAATTGAATATTATTACCAATTAATTAAATACAAAAAACAAATTTTATACTATCTAAAATTTTCTAAATATACTTTCTTATTATTAAATACAATAAACTAAAATTGTCTTCGTTCAATAAATATTTCAAATATATTTTGTCATGAGCTTATTTCAAAAATTAATTTAGTAATAATTTATTGGTCATATTTATAAAATAAATAATTTCATAGACTTATTAAATTTAAAATCAAACCCAACAATCAAATTAATTTTTAATAACTTTTCGTCTACTATTTTCTCTAACAAACCTTTCCCTTCCTAATTCTTTTTTTTTTAATATATTAAGACTATATCAAACGGAGGAAAACACACACTAAAACAATTCTCTCTCTAATTTAAATATATAATTACGTTAGTGTGATTATTTTTTAAAATATCAAAACCAAAGGACATAGCATACCATCTTGTAACACCCCAAATAAATGAGTTGAATACCCACGTTACCTTCATTTCATGCATAAATGGCGAATGCGTATCCTACGGGATGTACTCATTACTTTTATGCATATGATAGATGAGAAAGAGAATCGAGATGTTATAATTATGCAAAGTTTATTTATTTTTCTCATTTATGTTATAACAAGTTTATGGATGAACAATTAGACTAAGTGTGCTAATTAATATCATCCTTTGGGAGAATAAGAATTTAAAGTAAACCTTGTATATAGTATAAGGTATATATGAAAAATGAGATATAAATGCTATATGCATTTATGAAACCATATCAGAAATATTGGAATGTAATTCCACAATTATATTGAAGAATTGGTAAGTAGAAGTGGAATACTTCGTTATAAACTCTTTGAATGGATGGATAGTAAAGAGTAAGTATGTTCTTGGACACAAATCGAAATGCGAGTTTGAGGTCTATTCTTACTTTTTATTCTTATTATTCTCACTGGGCTTAAGTTGTTAGCTCATGATATTACAAACATTTCAGGTAATGTTTGGGATCGTGGAAGAGGAGCTGGTGTGCGCTTGATCGAGAAGATGATGATTTCGAGATGGACTATGTGTTATGTAAAAATCCATGTACATGTTTTGTGAACTTTATATCATTTTGGTGATTTGTACATTGTAATTAGCTCATAAGAGCTTATTGTCGTTGTTTTATGATTATAATCATTTTGAACTCCTGGATAGGAACTTAATGTTTCTTGTGTATTTTAGATTTTGAAATTAAGATGTAACAGGTTTTGGCCAGCAAATTTTCAAACGTAACCACGCCAAATTTTCTAAAAATAAAAGACTTCCGTAGTCTATTTTAATTTAAATTATTTAAAAATGTCGGGTCATCACAGGAATGATGGCTTGACAGGTGTGTTAAACTAGTATGAGGCTACGAGCTCATACTTAGTACAAATAGTTATGAGAGTGAGCTCATAACGACTAATGGACGTTGCTCTTATGAATGATCCATTAGAGGATTAGTTATGGTTACGACTGTAACTAAGTGCCTAAGAAAGGTTTGTAGTCCCGAGAGACCGCCTTTCTTAGTGGATGGTATGAATGAATGATTGATTGATTATGTTTGTTTGTTAGTATAGAGTTGGCTTATGTTTCGGATTGGGATATGAATTGGGAGGATTATTATGAATGTTGGTCTTGGATATGAAATTAGTTAATAATTGTCTATTCATGTAAAGAGATTGAATGTGAGGTTTAAGTGACGTTATGTGTGAAAAAGACAATGGAGAGTGTTGAGTGTTGGGACTCGGTATAAGTTGTTAGAGATTATTTAAAACCTTATCTTCCTTTAGATCGTTTTCTCACTGGCCTAGCCTCACAGTGCTAATATTTTTTTTTCAGGTAATAATGGACAAAGAGGTGGCGGTTGATGACGCGAAAGGGATACGGGCTAAGTCTATGTCGTTTGCAGCTGCTTACGCATGCATATTTATTTATTTATTTCCTTTGAGCTATTTTGCATATTTGGTGTTCTTTGATTTTGGCATGGATTTTTAGGAGTTTATTCAGTCGTTGGATTTTTATTTGGTTTGATTTGATTTGTTTTCGACTCCAGAGTTGATAGTTGATATTTGTTTTATTTGATTTTTAATTGGATTCATCATGTTTTAGTTATTTTATTGGTTTTGGATTTGGAAGTATTTTTTGAGATGATGTTTGAAATTCTATTTAAGTCTTCTGCTGTATTAAATATATTTGATTTGAAACTCTGAAAAATCGGGTCTTTACAAAAATCGAAAGGAAAAAAAAAAAAAGAGAAATGGACTAAAATCGATTACAGAGCCGATGGAGAGGGAAGAAATCGAGATTGAAAAAATGAAATTGAATGGGGAACAAAGAGCAAGAGAAAAACGAACCTGTTCGTTCAATTCATGAAGAAGAAGAAGAAATCAACCATTAACAGAAATTGTTTGAATCAAAAAGCCCACAGTCGAGAAAGTGTGGTGAAGATGAAGATAAAGAATTCTGAACCCAAAAGTTGACTTTGAATTTAAGGATTAAATATAGCCATTTTACCAATTTTGTGTTGACTTCCTTTGTTTCAAAGTTTTAACGCTTGACTGAGATTGACAATGACAATTTGGATTTTGTTCCATAATGGTTTTGCTTTTTTTCGTCCCCCTCTATTATTTATTAATTATTTCTCTCTCTAATTTTTCTATGATCTTTACATTCTCATTTCAAACAATAGTAAGTAAGTAAATATCAATGATAATTTTTTCCATTCTAATTTTAATTAAATATGATAAAAGAATCAGTAAACAAAATTTAGAATTTAGAGCAAAATATCATTTTGATTCTTGAACTTTCACTCAAGTTTCATTTTCATCGTTAAACTTTCAAAAATTACTTTTTTGATCCATATACTTTACGATTTGTTTTATTTTAGGCTTCCTATCTCTGTTTTTCCATCTAAGATACTAGTGGAGGGCTTATGTAACATGTATATAATGATGTGACATTATAGAAATATGCAACGAGGTAAAATGTTATGGAAAAACGAATATATAGTAAGGTTAACCTTATCATTTTCTCCTTAATTGCAGTCTTAAATCTTCCTATATATGTTTTTCCACATCATTTAACCTCATTATATATTTATATAATGTCACATCATCAATTACATGTTACATAAGCCCTCTGGTAGTGTCACAGGAAGAAAAAACACATACAAAATGTTTAAAACGAAACAAATTTTTTAGTCCGGGGATGAAAAAATGTCACTTTTATTAGTTTATGGACGAATATGGAACCTGAATATGAAAGTCCATGGACTAAATTAGTATTTTAGCCTAAATTTATTAATTATTTTTTCTCTCTAATTTTTTTATGATCTTACATTCTCATTTCAAACAACATTAAATAATATTAATGATAATTCTGTTCATTATGATTTTAATTAAACATGATAAAAAAAAAATTAGTATACATGATTTTAGAAGAAAAATATCTGATTAAGTAAACAAAGCCTAACGTCAATTTAGAGCATGATGGAGCTAGAATTTTTTTATGTGGCAAACTTCGTATGAAACAAAATTTAATGAATTAATTAAGATAAAGTAGTAAAACTTAGAAATGTATATATACCAAAACATTTCATATATTTTATTTCTCAAAAAATAAATGGGGTTCCCTCCTTATATCCACCGTGCATTTTCCTTTGTAGGTTGAATTAGGTTGAGATGGTTATATAAATCATATCCATGTAATTTATAAAATTGTAAATCAAACTTATATATTAATTAATTTAAATAAAATTAGAAACTCGTGTATATTCTAAGTGTGTTAAAATTAGAAAATAACAACAACAAAATTGACAAATGAGTATAATTTGTAGAATAAATCATATTATTAATAAAATATAAAATCTATCAATTATACTCGTATATTCAAGTTTTTTTTTTACGTTTTATAGAAATTGAACATGTGATATACATAATAGTGTAATAGTGCTTAAAATAAGACACTTTAAATATGGGAGTTCTATAATCAAAATTAGATTTAAATATTTTTCTTTTAAGCAATTACTCGACAATAGGTAAAAAGCAAACGAAATATATTAGAATAAGAATAAAAAATGTGGCTTTATAATTTGCTGCAAAATCTAATAAAAAAACAAGGTCGTATAACTTGATTGCTTGGAAAATTAACCTTTATTTAAAAAGAAAAGGGAAAACTCTCAATTGAGTCATGAGCTTAGAGAGCCTTAGCCCATAACATAATTCGATTATTGAAAACTAAAAACAAAACGTTTGCCGAGTGGTTTAAAACCATCACTTCTTGCAATTGGGAAATAAGAATTAATTAGGGAAAAAAATAAAAATAAATCTATGGCTTTGGATTTGGAGGTGGAAGAAGCCACTTTGAACTCTGAATATAACCAAGGCTAATGAATGGCTTCACTTCAACATCTGTTAACCTCTTACTGAATTTAGCACGGCCTTCCGGGTTCGAACCCGGTCCCGAACACTTGTATTCTCCAAACAACACCTTTCTGCAAATTCATCATATGATATTATATAGAATCTTTAATGTATATATATAAATAGTTAATTAAATAGAAAGAATTTGTTGGTTTTTTCTTACGGATCATTTTCAGTATGGTTGTTGTTGATCCAGCCTAAAGGATGAATGATGTCAGACATGTTGGTGTATGAGAATACTACTCTTGGCCTTGACATCCATGCTCTTCCTAGATATGTGTTATTACCACCTGTTCCTGTTATGCTACAATGTGCAAATGAATATCCACTCATGTCCTTAATTCCGTTTCTTGCGTGTGCCGTGATCACCGCCAATCCCCCGTCTCCGACCACATTCAACTCGGTGTTCTGTCGGGTTCGATAAAATCATATTATGATTAAAACTATATAATATGAGGAGAAGTATTTATAAAATGTATGTATGTATATATATGTATGTATGGTATTAGTACCAAATAAAGAGATGTTCCTTTCCCAAAAATGAAGTCTACGGTTCCTCGAATGTAACAATCTTTGAAGAAATGAAACCCGGCATCGTCACATAGAGTGTTTTGGAAACCATACAATTTACAATTATAAAGAGATGATTTATCCCCAGATATCCTTGCTGCTACTGCTTGTGCTCCTTTTGTATTGCCGTCCGGCCTTGGCGATGAATTCTAATTAAACCCCAAAAATAGAAAAACGATGAGAAGATTAAATCACCAATAGACCCAAAAAGCTTAAATTATCGAGTCATTTATATATTCTCAAACCATTTACCTCAATAATAAGATTAGCAGCTGTAAAATAATTAGATTCAACAATCAAAGTAGCACTATCAACAGTGCCAAAGGTGGTGTTGGCATCACCATCGAATGTCAATGTGGGCATATCAGAAGGAGAAGCATAAAGAGTAATGAAGGGTTTTGATTTATCAATCTTAATCTTCTCTTTATAAACTCCCTTCCCAATCCATATCACAACTCTTTGTTTATTCCATGACGGAACACTCTTAATAGCATCACTTATTGTCTTGAAATTACCCTTTCCGTCAGTACTTACATTAATGACCCTGGCCTTTACTTCTGCAGCCACAAGCATCGGGTCGAGCTCCGCGTTACGATCGGAGAACGGTTTCACGTTATCGTAAAACCATTTGTCTAGTTGTGACTTGTCGGCTGGTATTTGTGGTGGTGCGGCAAACACAGCCACAAAAGAAGCGGCCATGAAAACCAACGTTAGTATAAGACCATTAACCGGTCCATTAACAATGTAGTATTTCATGTTTTTCTTGTTTTTTATAATTTTTGGTTTTGAGTATTGGATCCTTGTCTTGTTTGAGGATGTGTTGAATTAAAATGGATGTGAAAGGGTAGATTATATAGTGGGGAAGATGGTTGAATAGAAAACCATGAACATATTGCTGAGGCTGAGAGTGCTATTCGTGTATTTTTTTTTTTGATCCGTTTTTTATGTCTGGCAATTTTTTACTGAAAATAAGCCACACAACATGGAAATTGAAATTCAATTTTGCTAATTAGGGGGATAAATGTTTGGCTGCTTAATTTTAAATGGTCAAAGACTAGTTAGGGTCAAATGGGAAAATGTCAAAATTGCAACTCGTTTTTTTCCTTTGACAATTTTTAAATCCTATATGTTATAGGATAATCATTTTAAGTGATAATTATTATCTTTTTAGCGATTGACTTAGTATGTGGGAATAGATGATTAAGAGTAATAAACGTCAATGTCATCATAATTTTTTTTTAGATTACATCAAAATGACGGAGGGGACTCGAACCATCGACCTCAATAGAAAGGGAGTATATGTCTAACCAGTTGAGCTATGCTCATGTTGGCATAAATATTATTACTGAAAAAATTAAAAAAAATCGAAATTTATTATTTTCCTAGGCAATCAAATTGTACGAACTTGTAATCCATTTTTAGATTTTGCATCAAATTATAATGCTGCATTATTTTTCTTTATTTTTGTAAAGGGCAAAAATAACCCTCATACGGGTCGGGTATATCAGATTAGTCCACATGGGTTCATGCCCATAGGGATCACCGCTTGAGGAGCTACTCCTCACCGGGCAATTAGAAAATCCACTAAACCTAGTCCAGTCAAGAGGCCCATGATCAAGAGAGTATAAAAGATAACTTAACCTATCAAATCAAGTAAGTGCACACATTCCAAAACTCTAATCCATTCTTGTGGCACACACTACTTGCTCACCTACCACCACCTAACTTGATCGTCGGAGGGTCCTTGACCGATACCACACTAGTGCCCTTCTAATCATTCGTTATTCTGTTTCAGGGAGCTGCGTCGGCGAGAATCTAGCACATGACCAAGCGTGCTCAACTGTGAGAGCAGAAATACCCTGCACAGTTTGGTGCCCATCGTGAGACCCGTTCATCAAATAATTTTTGACTAAATCTTGATACTCGCGAGGTACTCACAAAGACAAACGATGACCACCCGGTCATCTAAACAACGAGAGCTCTCAGCGAGACTGTTAACTGGAATGAAGAAGTGAATGACGACATTCCATGCCGTAATGTAGTACCAAAGACGGTCATTATCACACTGACAGAACACCGAAAAAATGATAGCAACAAACAAGATGCTGTTGAAGAAGATAAGGGAGATGATAAACTTTTTCGGGAAAAAACTGTTAAAAGAGAAGAATACCCTCTCATTAATTGAGAAGTCGCTGAACAAATGACCAACAAAAAAAAAATCTTCTAATTGTTCTGAAAGTGGTTAACAAATTTAAACGGTATATACATCAATGAAGTAAAACATGTGTTAGTCACTACAATTGATTTTTTCCCTTATTTTTTGTTACCAATCGATAAGAAGAATAGAGAATTGATGAGATGGTTTCTAAATTGTAGTAAAGATATTGCCTTTTCTTTTTTTGTTTGGTTGAATACATATACTATCTTTATATATCTTATTCTTAATACTTTCTTCAGGGAATTTATGTGTTTTTTGTTTATATCAATTTGTACAATACTAAAAACTTCAGGAACAAAATGAGTATGTTAAAATTTTTATCTTAATCTAGTTTGAATAAGTTTACCAATTCGAGCAAAGCTTAAGTAGTTAGCCTCAACTCTCTTCCCATGAGCTTGAAGGTCAAAGTCCCCGTTTTCCCAATTTGATGTAATATCGAAAAAAAACTTGAAGTTTGAATAGCGATGAGTAAACAAAAATAGTACACACGTGAGTATAACACACGTAATTTCGACTAGTACATATATATATCATTTTTTTAAAAAAAAAATTATGCGAGCTTTATTTGAACTGAACTCGGGCCAACTCAATAGATAAGCCTAAAAGAAGTTTAAAATGGGCCGACCCACGGGCTGACACGTTTAGAAAAATGGGAGTTAATATTTAACGAGTTGAGTCGAGTCAACCAGTCAAATATTGATTTTCAGGCCAAGCTGGGCTAAGTTCGAGCCACATACGATTTCAAGGTATTACCAGTTAATATTTTGAATTTTGTATGGCCTATTATCTTTTTAAAACTGTCGTGCTTATTTTTTGATCTAACATTGTCAGTGTGTTGTTAGCATCCATGACTACATGTCTGAGGAGAGTGTATGCCTACTTTTGAGAGCTTAGTGTTGTTTAAACCTTTGATTGTGGAAGATCGGAAAGAAACTAATTATGAATAGGAAGGGTAATAACTTTATGAGGATGATATGAAAAGCTTGAGGAAGTTTATGCATCACAATATCTAGGAGAATATATCCAAAAACTTAGTATTTTTAAACATACTTTTTGGAAAAAAAAATTAATATAATAAAAATCATAAGAAATATGAAGAAATCTAAAGTTTTTGAAGTTGAAAATAAGAATTTACCTTAATTTTTTTGAGATTTATTGTTTTACTTCTTATTATCTTGATGTTTAGAGAAGATTTTCAATTTGTAACTTTCTTTTTTTCTTACTATGGAACTTTTCTGAAATTTGATTTTGAAATCTAAAAGTGTGGGAGAGAAAAATAGAGGGAACATAGATTATGGGATTTGATTTTGAAATTTGAACAGAAGAGGTAAATGAATAGTTTTTATGGGGAATTGAAACTAGAGATATACATATATATTTTTTTTTTTTTTTTTGCTTTAAATGCTGGATGGAATCTCAAAATGCCCAATTATCTCTCCATGTCAATTTTCAACGAAGGGTAAAAAAGAACTTTTGCTCCCTCATTCTCTCTCAAGGGGGTATTTTCCTTTATTTAAAGGGAGGTGGGTATTGAGCTTTATTTAAGATTTAAAGTGGGTATCTACATACTTAACCCAACACTTTTTTGCAATGTAAAAATGATGGAAATTTTGGGTAAATTACACCAAAATTTATAATTATTGACCTATTTTTATATAAACCTTTTTTTACCTTTTATGATGTCACTTTATATTAATAATGTGGGCATCCATCTCAAAAGCAATTGGTAATGAGAGGAGAGGCCTTTAGATTTATAAATGTCATTAGGTTCCTTCATCTTTCCGATGTGAGATCCTTACCATGCCCCTCAAGATGGTGCCTCTTTTGGACTCACCAATCTTGAGTCGAATCCCATTTTTAGATCGAATACCCGTTTGGACTTATTGGGCTCTGATACCATATTAATAATATGGGCATTCATCTCAAAACCAATTGATAATGAGAGGAGGGGTCCTTAGATTTATAAATGTTAGTAGGTTCATCTTTCCAATGTGGGATCCTTAACATTTTAGAGTGAGGGTACGTATTTTTTATATTTCACTCCAAAGTGACATCATCAAAGGGTAAAAAAATGTTAATATGAGAATGGAGCTCAATAAACCTTAGTTATAAATTTTGAAGGTCAATTTGTCCAAATTTCCAAGAATAATACCACTGTTTTTTTGAAAAAGCAATCATTTTTTTAGTGTGTTTTACAATTTTTCCAAATCGTGTATAATAAAGCGATTGAATAATGTGAAATTTTATTTTTATTTTGTAAAGTGGACAAGAACAAATGCTTATTAATTTTAGTGGGAACCACCGGTTCTTTTATGTTTATTATTTTCTTTTTAGAAGAATTCACTATAATTTTATTCATAATATAGAATATAAAAGAGGTTTGAGAAGACCTCCAAAAAAATTACCTGGATAAAAGGAGTGTGATTATTCCTCACGATCCAAATCATCTAAAATAGGACCGCCACAAAACAATCGCAAAAAAGCCCTTACGGATTCTTCTTGGCCCAAAAAGAGAAATGGAAAAGAGAGAACAAATATCCAAAGGCATTAAACCCAATAAATATCAAAATGAGTTAAAATCGTGCTCTAAAGAACACCAGTAAAGCATAATAAATGAATAAATGATTAACGGACTCATGATTTTTTCTAAAAAGACAATATCAATAAAGGAACAAAGACAAACACTAATTCTTCCTCTGCAAAATATTTCTTATTTTTTTTTGTAATAAGAAAAAAAATAATGTGGCATTATAATTTGCTGCAAAATCTAATGGATTACAAGGTCGTATAACTTGATTGTCTTGGAAAATGAACCTTTATATAAAAAGAAAAGGGAAAACTCTCAATTGAGTTATGACTAAAAACGAAACGTTTGCCGAGCGGTATAAAACCATCACTTCTTGCAATTGGGAAATAAGAATTAATTAGGAAAAAAAGTAATAATAAGAAGAAATCTAGGGCTTTGGATTCGGAGGTGGAAGAAGCCACTTTGAACTCTGACTATAACCAAGGCTAATGAATGGCTTCACTTCAACGACATGATTTATTTTACAAATTATACTCATCTGAAATTTTATTTTTTTTCCAATTTTAGGAAACTTAGAATATATACATGTCCTAATTTTATTAAAACTAATTAATATATGTGTTTGATTTATAATTTTACAAATCATATGGATTTGATTTACAATCATCTCAACCTATAAAGGAAAATACCAATACCTAATTTTACCTATTGTGGAGCCATTGCATCTAATTTTGATTATTGAACTTGCATAAAAAAATGGAAGAAAGGAAGAGATCTAGAAAAAATGTTTGTAACATTACTTATCTCATTATCAACTGGTTTTGAGAATGAAAGAGTGTGAATTTTATACCTGATCTCTCAAAATTGAAAAAATCTTTAATGTTCATTATTAATTTTTTTAATCATTTAATAAAAATCCTAAATCTATTTTGAAATATAAAGCTAAATTCTTATGTATCTATTAAGTATTAACATGAATACGACTGAATTGATTCGACACTAATATTATCTAAATCTTTCATCTTTTTATCTAATGTTATATTTAAAAAATAGTTATTATAGTCTATATACAACACCTACTTAATTATGTTTATGAAGAAACAAGAGACATTCTATTATTAAATTAAAACTTTATTTAGAAGTTTAAAAAAAATGATAATTAGGTTTTAAGGTTCGAGAAACATAATCATAATATGAGTGGTTTCTCTTCCCATAAATTTGAATGTTGGAGAAAATTATTCATCTACAATACATAAAGTGTTTTTTTTTAGGTCATATTTTTTCAATAGTTATTGATCATAAAAGAAAAAAGAAAAAGAAAAAGAAAAAAATGGTTCTTTATGAATGGTCCCGTGATTTCTTTGTTTGAGTATGGCAACTCACAATAGACATTTCTTTCCGTTCCTCCTTCTCCTCGTCTCTGTTTCTATCCTCTTCTTCTTCACTCACTTCTTCTCTTCCATTCCCCTTTCCTTCCCTTCAAACCCTAACCCTAATTTCACTCTCACTCACAAAACATCTCCCCCTAAATCTTCCGATTTCTCTTTCATTATCAAGATCCTTGCTTACAACCGCCTTGATTCCCTCTCCCGCTGCCTTCGCTCCATTGCCAATGCCGATTACCTCTCCGACCGCGTTCATCTTCATGTCTACATTGATCACTTTCCTCTCGATAATTCTCATCTCAAGCTCAATGAATCGCATCGGATCTTGCATTTTGTTGATCAATTCGCTTGGAGTTTTGGAGAAAAGCAAGTTCATTATCGGACTGGTAATGTAGGTCTTCAAGCGCAGTGGTTGGAGGCTTGGTGGCCGAGCTCTGATAATGAGTTTGCGTTTGTGGTTGAAGATGATTTGGAGGTCTCGCCGCTGTATTACAAGTTCTTGAAGAGTTTGATTTTGAATTATTACTATAACGCTTCGAATTATAGTCCTTCGATCTATGGGGCTTCGCTGCAGCGACCAAGGTTTGTTCCAGGTACCATTTTTCTTTTGAATTTTATTGCGATTATGCGATGAAGATTGCTTTAAGATACATGAGGTTCCAGACTAAAACGACTCTTTAATCGTAACTAACTAATAACTATTGTTCTTTGGATCTCAAGTGAATTAGATGAATTGCATAATTGATTAGAATTCTTGCAATGGCACACTATCTAAATGAATTGCATGACTCGTGATGATTAATAGTTTTGGAAAACAGAGAAGATGCCAGGAGCTTTTATGCAGCTTTTTCTGTGCTAATATTTTGCTTAAAATTCCTTTACAAAATTGAGTTTTTTCAAATAAATTTCATTTTATTGCAAAAATTGGTAATTTTAGACTCGCCTCACCGATTTTATTAATTTCCTTGCGAAGTTTCACACGTATGGCTTAAAGTTCCAGAAACAGTTCTTCAACCTTTCCTCCTTTCAATTATGAAACCTATCTATTGTTTTCTGTGTGTAGGTAAACATGGAAACAAAATACAGTTGGATGGAAGAACTAGAATTTTTTTGTACCAGTTGGTTGGCACTTGGGGTCAGCTTCTCTTTCCAAAGCCTTGGAAAGAATTTCGGTTGTGGTTCGACGAACACAAGGCGATGGGTATCAAGCCAATACTTGATGGCATGGTATAGCACACTATAATTATTGATGTCATCTGGTGATATGTTTAGTTCTTAGTATCTTCATTTTTAGATCTGTTGGTGGAATATGTGTAGGTGACTACAGGCTGGTATAAAAAGATGGGAGAGAGAATATGGACTCCTTGGTTCATTAAATTTATTCATTCTCGTGGCTATTTCAATATTTATACCAATTTTTTACATGAGAGAGCACTGAGTACCTCTCACAGGGATGCCGGTGTGAACTATGGAAAAACAGCTGGTCCTGATTCACACTTACTGGATGAAAGTTCGATTGACTTTAATCTCCTGGAAATGAAGCCTTTAACCGATCTGAAATGGTATGATTTCTGCTTCAGAGAAGTGCTTCAGAGAAGAATTATTAAAAGCCACAGTGAACTTGGGTCTACTCTTCACTCTGTTCAGAAACAAGAGAACATAATCATTGTTAGCTTATTTGGCGTATCAGAGTCCGTGATGAGGAATTCTCTTTGCCACTTTGAGAAGTTAAACATCAGGAACTTTGTTTTGTTGGGCCGTGACTCTGAGTTACTCTATGATCTAGCCAGAAGAGGATACCCTGTAATTGATGCAGACCAGTTTCTGAAGACTGTCAAAACTTTCAAATTTATGGCTTTTGAAGATACAAGGACAGAACTGGTAACGTCAGTTTTAGCTAAGTTCTATGTAACTAAGTCATGTTTAGAACTTGGGTACAATACCGGGTTGATCAGTGGAAACTTGCTTTTTGTCCATGGTGATCCGTTCACTGATTTCAATCTTGCTGATGATATCCATATTGGGCAGAGCTTGGAGCTTCTCTTTATTAAAAGCTCATCCTCTGCCGGAAAGATGTGGATCAATCATATCGTTCCCACGGCTGAAAATATGATAGAGTCTCTGGCAAGTAGAGGTTCGTTGTTGAGAGACAGCATTAGTTTCATAGGTACAGCAATAAAATTATTGGAACAACATAGTGCTAAATTTAAAAGGGTTGATGAGAGGAACTTTGGCGTGCATATTGATAATAATTCTACCAATGCATCGTTAGGGGATGGCAAAAGATTGGTGTTTTGGTCTGCTGACATGAATACCGATCATGTTCAGAAACGGCTGGAGGACTTGGGTTTTTGGATCATCGATGGTGACTTTTCCTGTAAGGCTGTTTACTGTAACGGCTTATAGCATTCTTAGTTTAATCTTCCTTTTCTTCATCAATCATACAAATTTAATACGAGATATGATTTTGAAAAAATAATTCTAAAATCGTTTATCGTGTGGTGGATACTGCAGAAAATTTGTTAATTCTAATCCTCATTCCCCATAGAAACCTTTTTCTGTTAAATGTGACTAATGTAAGGAACAAATGCCACACTACACTTCCAGGTTGTTGTGTTGGTGAATGATGACAACCTGAACTGCCATTATTTATGCGAATTCAAATATTAATAAGTAATGGAATGAACTGACCATGTATTGTAGTGAAAATTGCAATATTTGAAGCAATTGCCTCTCAATCATTCTTTCACTAAAATCTCAACCCCCCTCCCAAAAAAATAAAATAATAATAATAACAACACTAACTTTAATTCCACTAAATATGTGAGACTAAATGGCTTCTGATAGCCAACTGGCTGGATTGAACCCCTACTCTCTCTCTTCAACCCCAAAAGCATGCACCTGGTCATGAATTTGAACCCAGCTACTACCAGGGTTCTTTCTTGCTCCTTTAGACTTCATCAATTCCCTAACCATGTTTGCCTCATCCCATCTTCCTGCTTCTGCATACATATTTGAAAGAAGAATATAATATCCACAATGCTGAGGCTTTAGCTCAAATAAATGTTCTGCTGCCCAACACCCCAGCCCGACGTTTCCATAAATTCGGCAAGCCCCTAACAAAGCTCCCCAAATATTTGCATCCGGTGCCATGGGAAGGCGTCTAATAAGCTCTGCTGCGTCTTCAATGAAACCAGCACGCCCGAGTAAATCAATCATACATGCATAGTGCATATGGGTTGGTTTAAGATTTTGAGCTAGCATCTCGCTGAAGTATTTCCGGCCTTGTTCAACTAGTCCTCCATGGCTACAAGCTGACAAAACTGCAATGTATGAAACTAAATCATATTGCACGGTATCATCCCTCATAGCTTCAAAAATACTAATTGCAGTCTCCAACTCTCCTATCATTCCATAACCTAAAATCATAGTATTCCAAGAGGCTACGTCCTTGAATAGAATTCCATCAAAGACCTGACAAGCAAGATCAATTCTTCCACATTTTGTATAGAAGTCTAAGAGTGAGTTTGAGACAAAGAGGTGAGAGTAAAAATGATTTCTTAATGCAACTCCATGGATCTCTTTTCCTTGCTTGAATGCAGCTAGATTTGCACAAGCTGATAGGACACCCACAAAGGAAACAACATCAGGCTTCCTACCAACAAGCTTCATTTCTGAAAACAAATTCAGTGACTCTGAGCAATCACTAGTCTGAGAATATCCTACAATTAGAATATTATAAGATACTTCATCTTTAAGGGAGGTGTTAAAGACATTTTGAGCAAAATTAAGACACCCACATTTTGCATACATGTCTGTCAGAGCGTTGGAAACAAACAAATCAGATGTTAATCCCAAACGAATTCCTATGGCATGTATTTCTTTGCCAGGACCAAGGAAACCCAAACGTGCACACGCAGGAAGAACATTTGTGAATGTCACGGAATTGGGATTTCCACCAGTCTCTTGCATTTGTATCAAAAGTATAATCGCTTCCAACTCAAGCCCGTTGAGAGCATAATTGGCGATCATAGCATTCCAAGAAACAACATTCTTTTTATCCGTGTTGTGGAATATGCTAGATGCCTCAGTTATATGGCCAGATTTTGCATACATATCAATCAATGAATTTGCTATGAAAATATCAGTTTCCATGCTCATTCTCATGCTGAACCCATGAACTTCCTTGCCTGTTTTAAAACATTCCAGTTCAACCAACACGGGCAGGATACTGGAAATGGTGACTGAGTTTGGTTTTACTCCAGCATCAATCATCTTCCTGAAAACATCCAGAGCATCCCAAAAATGATCCTTATAAGCAAGACCAGTAATTATCGCGTTCCATGAAACTTCATTTTTTTCAACTATCTCATCAAAAATTTGCCTCGAAGCTTTCACATTCCCACATTTTCCGTATGCATCAACAAGAGCATTACCAGTAGTAACCTGAGAATCCCAACCAACTTTCGTGACATAACAATGAATCCGTCTCGTCATCTTCTCATCTTCAAGAGCAGCAAAAATGGGTAACAAACTAATAACACTAACCAAATTCGGCTCAATACCAGACCTCAAATTCATCTGAATATAATAATCACGAGCCTCCAAATAATTCCCATTAACAGAAAGAAGTCCAATAATCGTATTCCATGAGACGACATCCCTTTCCCGCATTTCATCAAACACCCTTCTCGCATCAATCAACACCCCACAATTCCCATAAACCATCAACAACGTATTACCCACATAAACATCAGTATCAAAACCCAACTTAAACACAAACCCATGAACCTCCATACCTTTACAAATATCCAAAAAATCAGAACACAATTTAAGAACGAAAGGAAACGTATGATCATCAGGCTGAACACCACTTCTAACCATCCTATTATATGCCTCAAACCCATCAGCCATTCCAGCAATGGAGTGAGCCCGTATAAAAGTATTCCACAAGAAAGCAGTACGGCAAAAATCAACAGTCTGATGGAAAAGAGAACGGAAAGATAATGGGTCTTGGAAAGTGGCGTAACTGAGGATAAGGGAAGCAGAAAGAGAAACACTGCGAGGAAGAAAGCCATGGAAAAGGGAAAAGGCGTGGATTTGTTTGGTTTGAAGAAGACATTGGGAGCTGGAACAAAGAGTGAGGAGATTGACGTGAATGAAAGAGTTTGCTTCTGTAATTCGAGAAGGAATGGAAGATGAAGAAGAAGAAGAGAAAGGGAAACGGGGAATGAAAATTTGGAATTGGAAACGAAGAGATTGAAGATTGCATGGGAAGGGAAAAACAAGGCTACGAAAACGAGTGCATAAATGTAACATTAAAAGGAATGTGTTATGATTATGATACGGTCAATTAGCTTCACTTCCAGAATCATTGACACTGAAACATAGCGAGGAAACGAGTACAATGTAATACTAAAGAATCACGTGCGGAGAAGAACTAAAAAATCACGTGCGGAGAAAAACCCGAACAATCATGAAGACGACAGTCCCGCTCCTTCTAAATGTGGTAAACCATAACACACCAAACCACCCTCCACAATTTGTTAGTAGGAAACTTACCCGTATATTTACAGCAAACTCGGAACCAATCCATCAATGTATCAATCCTGTGTGACAACCGGCCCTAATAAGTATTTAAAAAAGAGATGATCACTACTCTCTTAACTACCTAGAGAGGGAAAAATTTTAATACTATTTTTGTATGTGTAGCTATCCTCAAATAATAATAAGATGTGTATTAAATTTTTTTAGATAGCTCATGTTGACATATATGTGTATTAATTATAAGTTATGGACTCCATTATTTATTTATTATTGATAATAAATATATGTGGTATATAGTTTTTTTTTTATATATATTACATCAAATAGGGAGAGGTGTTGTTAGAGTGCGAACAAATTCCCACATCAGTTAGGGAAGGGAATGATCATGGGTATATAAGGGGAATAACACATTCCCATTGATATGAGGTCTTTTGGGTGAAACCAAAAATAAAATCATGTGGGCCTAGACCCAAAGTGAACAATATCATACCAATGTGAAGATTGTGGAAGCCTCGTGTCCCCTTACAAGGGGGAGACTCGAACTTTCGATCTCATAAGAACTAGAAAATTTCCTTAAGACAAGGAAGATAATCCACCCAATTTTTATTTCATATTATTTTGTGTTACCGAAGAAATTAGCATACATTTTATAGAAAAAAGGAAGACTTTTGTCGATATCTATATTTAGAATATTAATTTATGGAAAATACTCGCATCCAAACTAATTTAGAGAAGTTTATTCATACTTTCATATGTGTTTTATTTCTGAATTATAAAAGCTGGTGGGATCTCAAGATTCCTATTTTGAGTATAAAATGTTGGGAGTAAAAATGTATTTTCACATACTCTTGAATATAGAAAATATTAAAAAAAAAAAATTAAAGTATGTTAGATTTGGATGATTTTTTTAACTGAAATTAGACAATAAAAAGTGTAGGGTGAAAAAGGCTAAATTGATAGTTTTTGAAAGTGCAGAGTCATTGGTGCATTTAACCATTTATTAAATTTAAAAGTATTTTGGCCAATAGAAATTAAAGAATATATAACCTCCTACAAATTAATTTGGAGACACATATTATCCTTAATTTATTTATTTATTTGAAAAAATTATCCTTAATTTATTTTGTTTTAAGAAAGGTCGTATGTTTAATTTAGATGGACTAAATGAGCTCATGTCCAAATTTAGAATCCTAACTTTGATGTATTGAGATTGATTAAACTGTGTATAACTGAAAGGTTTATTTTAAATATTTACAAATGTTAAAGAGTATTCATCACAACTTACATAGTTTAAAAATGTTTTTTATTTCTTCTTTTCTTCCGAATGTAAAATTAACGAAAGGCTTATTTTAGACTCTTATAAAGTCTAAAGATATTTACTTAAAAAAATCAAGTCCGTTTAGGAGTGGTTTTTGCTTCTTCTTTTTTCCTAATTCTATATAACATAAGCCCTTACTTGTCAAGAACAAGAAAAGAACAAAATGAAAGGAGAAGTTCAAACTTTTTCCAAATTTTATATAAAAATAAAGAGAGTCCCCAGACTTTTTATTCTTCCTGCAATATCACTCTTTCGTGATTCTCCTTGCCCTTCTTTCAATTTAACAATCGGATACTTTCATGCTTGCCCAGTAAATTGCTTTATTTGTTCTTCATGTTTTTTTTATCCCTTGTGGAATTTGATTCCCCGTATACAGTATACTCGTACAATTTTATTATTATTATTATTTTTATTTTTAAGGGGCAATTACTGAAATAGCATATTTTTACATACTAATTATGAAATATCAGAACTTTTCAAAAATCATTCAAATAGCATAATTTTAGTTCTATAAATTATTGAACTAAAAAATTAAAAAAATTAACAATTTCATTCAAAATAAATATAAAAAATATCAAATAGATCAATAAATTATTGACCTTGAACTTAAAAAACCAAAAAACAAACAAATTCGTTAAAAATACCTATGAAAAATAGTTCAATAATTAATTGAATTATAGTTCAATAATTTATTGAACTATAATTATGCTATTTAAGTAACTTTTAAAAAGTTATGGTATTTTAATAATTAGTATGCAGATTTATGCTATTTGAGACAAATTATTTATTTTTAATTACTTCGGGTTGTTTTGATTTATTGACTAATCAACTACTTTTTTTTTGTTATTAACCTGTCATATTGTCGGTGGTGTAGACTATTTCAATCCAACCTCTATTATTAGCTACATATTATATCTTGGATTTTTTTTTAATCTATGTTATTTGAGAAACTTAAAAAAATTGCCTCCATATCGTATTTTTCGATTAGTTGCTAAAGGAGTATATATGAAAGCGAAACATTGGATTTAACTAAGATTGTATATATTTTTTTAAATGAGTTGGTGATTGTATTTTACCATATATATATATTCGTTGTTCTTAGCTTTCATTTTAGTACTTGCATATCCCTTATGTCCATTTAAGTTTTATATCTTTAAAAGTTTGTTTCAATCCTCATATTTTTATCATTGGTGTCAATTTAATCCATATACGGTCGTAATATCTTTTTCAGATATTTCAATAAAATAGAGAATAGATAACTCGAACTTTTACGCTCATGAAAATAAAATAGTAATATCTAACCATTTGAGTTTTTTTTTTATTTAAAGATTTGAGTTATTTTTAGATTGACCTAAAATCTAATTTATCATTTTTAATCGAAAATCGATAATAATAATAATAATAATAATAATAAAAAGTCTCAAGTAATTTTATGAGAATAAGTTATTTAATTGTTTTTTTTTTTGTTTTTTTTAAAATTTTCAATGAGTTGAACTATTAATAATATTTATTAAAATACAAAAACAAAATATAATGAAATATATATGGAATAGAATAAAGCTTAGCAGGTGGACCGAAAATATAATTCTAACCTAAAATAAACAAAAACCATTAAAAAAAAAAAGAAAAAATAATAATTGAATTCTTAAAATAACTTGTAAAAGGCCAAAAAGATGAGTTTGGTAATTATAGAAAAAAGAAAGGGTACATCACAAAAATAGAATATAGCTGGCAGAATAAGAAGCAAGCAAGCAAGGAAGCATTTTTTTCACTAATTTTCACTTCCAGTTTCGAATAGATCAACTTCAGCTCTGCCCAAATTCTTAAAAAAAAAAAAAAAAAAAAATCACAAATCCCAAGAGAGAATAGAGAATTAATGGAAAACAGAAACAAAGAGAGAGACGAGGAGTTTCTTCTGCGTTTTTCAATTCCGTCGTCATTCGTTGTCGTTGTCTTGTTTCTCTCCGTTGCAGGATCTGTCGGTGTCGTTCAAGGTTATCAAAACTACACTGTCGGAGATTCTCTGGGTTGGTTTGATAAGTTGGAAAAGCCTGCCGTTGATTATCAGAAATGGGCCGCCGCCAACAATTTCACCCTCGGAGATTTCCTCAGTATGTTTTTTTTTTTTTTTTTTTTTTCTTATCTACTTCTTCATATTATCCGATCATTGAAATTTTTTATCTTTCTCACCTGATTCGTTTTACCGTTTGAGTTAAAGATTAAATTAATTAAAATGGGAGAAAAAACTATTATAGGATTTGAAATTAAGTGTCGGTTTGGGATTGACTTTTAAAGTGTTTTTTTTAATGATAATAAAAACACTTTTAAACATTTTAAAAAACTAGAGTACTAACACTTTTTGTTATGATATTATATAAAATTCTCAATAAAACTCAAAAACTTAAGTTATTGAATAAATTAAATTAAATTTAATATTCAATTTCAACGATATTTAATAGATGAAAAAAACATAAATACACAAATATTATCATTGGATACAAATATGTGAATCATTAATAAAATGGTGAGTTAATGATTTGTGAAGTCATTAACAATCTTACCTCTACTCTAATAGCAAATATTAAACCCTCAATGTTTTTCAATATATATTTTCGACACATCCCAATTAATGCAAAAAGAGCAATTTATTCATTCATGAAATTTAATCTTTTTATTAATTTTATGGGCGTTCCCTTCTACAAGAATATAATGAGAATGGTTAATTATTATCTTTTCTTTTTATACAATTATGTTTATTCTCATTTTCTCACGTCGATATGAGTGTCCAGATCAACTTACTCACACCATAGTATTTTTTCCGTTGTTTTTAGTTCTGAAAAAAAAATGAAAAATGGCTGATAAAAACTAGGGTAAGTCCAATAATAGAATAAATGATTTAACAATAAAGAAAAAAAAAGAAAGAAAGAAATCCACCAACCGTACATACCCACTATACACACGTCATGTTATATATATTATAGAAGGGATTTTGACAGCTAAACTAACATGGCAGCAATGTCTTTCATATTTTCGTCCCTCATGTTCTATCCACCCATGGAAGCCCTTGCTTTCTTATTGCTAAGACCTGTCACGATTCCATTGGTTCTTTGCCAAATGTCGGCATAACTCATGTGACCAGGCAGGCAAGTCATCCATGTGCCCCACCCACTTTCGTTTGTCAAGTGAAAGACTGTAAAATTCTAAATTGTCTTCAACTATAATGTTTTGATGCTTATTTTATAAAAACTTAATGGTTTTACACAATCCAAACACGGTTTTAACAACCCTTATTTAACAACGTTCTGTTTAATAACTTTGTTCAAACGCGCCCGTAATGTGTTCACGTTGATATGATATTATATACTTTTAAAATTTGAACCCACATGATTTTATTATATTGTCTAAGTCTAATTTTTTTTTTAATTCAGATCATCATCTGTTCTCTCTTATAAATCCATAAACATCCTTACTTCTAATTAACATATGGTTTTGTTTGCAGTCAATGATATAAGCGGTCGCATAATTATTTATCATTTTTTATATGGTGTTTTTTTTCACTCTTTGTGGTGACACCTGAACATTTTATTGTCAATTTTTAGCATATAGTTTTAGGTTGAAAAGATTTCCATGTAATTATAGGGAGGTAATTTTTTTTAAAGTAGGGAATGTAATATTAATTATGTATGTATATAATTTTTTTTTTTATATTGTATAAATTGCAGTTTTTAACACGGACAACAACCATTCAGTCGTCCAAACATACAATTTCACCACATACAAGCTCTGCGATTTTGACAACGCCTCAGAAAACGACACAACAGAATGGTCAGCTGCCGATCCATCGGCAACTGCTCCATACGCCGTAACGGTGCCTGTTCCATTGATGAAAGAAGGGATGAACTATTTCTTCTCCGGCCATTATGATGGTGAGCAATGCGAAAATGGGCAACACTTCAAAATAAATGTCACTCATGGACAAGGTTTGCCTAAAAGTTTGAGAGGCGATTCTTTGGATGAATCTCCAGCACCGATAAGTCCCGAATCTGGCGACGATAACGAGTCCGCTCCCGATACCATTATTCCTTCCAGCTTCGACAATCCTCGAGATGAGAAGGCTGATGATGTTAAGGAACCTTCAGGCTCGGTTTCACTCTCCTTTCACATGAAAATATTAAACATGCTATTATTGTTATTGATATGCATTTTCTGCATGTTTTGATTATAGAGTTGGTTTTGTTAAATTTTATTTTTTGTATTTAGTTATTAATATTTATATTTTTATAATAAACTGTTTAAATAATGTTGGTGTTGGGTCTTTGTACTTTTATATATATATATATATACACAGAGAGAGTATATATATACATTGGTTGAAAAAACCTCCTATAAAGTTATAATACTCTATATGTATATTTGTATTGTATACCGTTTAATTTGTCATTATTTTTTTCGTTTTGATATAATACCTCATATTAAACATAATACGATTATAAATACAAAATTTGGTATTGTATACTGTTTAATTTTACATTATTTTTTTCGTTGTGATATAAAACCTCGTATTAAACATAATACGATTATAAATACACAAAATAAATATGTATAAATATTTTATATATTTTCATGTGTTTTAGAGACGACGGTTGAATCCGGGAAGTAATTCTTGTTGGAAAATTAGATGCTGCAAAATAAATAGAGTATAAAGTGCACCTAGAGGGCACAATACGACGTTCCACATCATTAGAGTAGTAGGAGAGCTCATGTGGGATAATCTCATAAATGATAATCGATCAATCAGTCCTTTAGAATTTTATTCCAATCAACTCAAATGTTATTTTAGCCTAAATAATTATTTATATTTATAATTATGTATTTAAATATTAATTCTCAAATCTTCTATTACTTTGTCAGGTGAGACCCATTAACTATTATGCTATAAAAACATGTTTTTCTAACAATTATAAATATTCATGCAATCTGATTTGTTTCTCTTGTATCATTGGAGTTAGTGAAATACAAGGAGTATAATTAGGATGATCAGTTTTGGGGTGAATTTATAAGTGTTTTTTATTCTATAAAAACAATTTTTTTATGGTGTTTGATTGCATCTTAAACATGATTTTAAAATGTATAAAGAAAATTAGAAGCATTTATCCCGTTTGAGATAGGATTTAAAAGTGTCTAAGAGTGTTCTTTTTAGTGGTTATAAAAAACACTTTATTTATTCAAAAAGACTTTTAAACACTCCCAAAACTTATCACAAATGGACATTTAATTATGATAATGATGGAAATCGAATTAAAATAAAATAAAAAATCCAAGGAAATTGATCGAATTGAGTCAATTTGGTCGGTTGGGCCATATAATGACAGTTGGTTCACTTTTAATAAAATTTTAAAATTGAAAACAAGAAGGGTCTTGAGTATGTGATCATTTTGATCATCTTTAATTTTGTTCGATTTCTTTTGAAGAATCTTATATCAACATTGCTTTTATTAAGGATCTTATGTATCATTTAGATGAAAATACCTAACTTTGTTTATAAAATCACAAACTACTCATCTTTTTATGAATTAGTTTTGAAATGATATCAAAACCTAACAAAATAGACATCGGGTAAAAAATACGATACGACGTAAAAACAACGAGTCAAAATAAACGGAGATAATGAGGTTAAATTGTATAGAATTTGTCTCAAATAGCATAAATTTGCATATCAATTACTAAAATGTCATAAAATTAAAAATTACTCAAATAGCATAATTATAATACATTAAGTTATTGAACTATTTTTTATAGGTATTTAATGAATGTTATGTTTTTTTTCTTTTACTATTTTTGATTATCTTTCATTTATTAGTTTTTGTAATTCAATAAATTATTGAACTATAATTATGTTATTTTAGTAATTTTTGAAAAGTTATAACATTTCAGTAATTCTTAAAACTTGAGATAAAATAAATATATTTTTCAAATTTCAAAGGTTAAGTATAATAATTTAAAATTTAAAAACCAAATAGCCAAAAATATAATTTTGCCAAAATTGAAGTGAGACATTAGAATCATCCCCTTTGACTCCTTTGACAAAATATGAAAAAATAAAGATCAAATCCTGCTTTTTCTTTAAGAAATGAATCTCACATATATATATATATAAAACATTTACTCTCGCGATGAAGGCAGCCTCCTAATCCTCTGATTTAGCTTCCATCATATTGTTCATCTTGTCCGTACCGCCTCATTCTTCGCGCGTTTCGTCAGTGAGTGAAGCAAAGCTCAAAGATTCGGGGAAATGGCGGAATCATCATCAAATTCAAAATCTGATAAGGAGATTGAAGAAATGCTGGATCGAATGCTTACGCGATTAGCACTCTGCGAAGATTCCAATCTCCAATCTCTTCTCTCCAAAATTCTCCCTATCACAATTTCATCGCTCTCTTCTCCGTCCGCTTCTGTTCGCAACAAGGTGTTTTAAATTGTTTCTTGTTTGAGTTATAATTTTGAAGTTCTGCTTGTAATCTTACTCTGTTTCTAATTCATCTAAAAAGCATGAGATTTTTTATCATAGTGATATGAATTTGCTTTGGACGTGTTATTTCTGGAAATTCATTTGATATCAGAAACAGCTGAATTAGAATGAATTGTAAATGATGTAAGGAATTTTTAAATTGGCGAACTTGGTTGAATTCGGTTTGATTTTTGCATGCTTATTTTAAATGAGTTTAGTGAGTAATATAAATTGTGTAAGTTTCCAATCAGGATGGGAAAATTTGATGGGCGGTTAAAATACGCTTTTTCTTCTTCTTTTATGCCTACACTCTAGCCCTCGTAACATTTTGATTGCTAGACTTCTTTTATGTAATGATTTAATCCCTGAAATCTCAGAAAAGTGTAATTTTTAAGTACGCTTACTTTCAGAAATGTAATGATTATTGATTAAGTCTTTGATATTAGGATGTAACATCCTAGGTTGCTTAAAAGATTCAAGATTGTTCCCACAACCGACACGGGTATTTTTAACATGTTTGTTCTCACTCTTACGCTTTTTATGAAAATTCTCTGGTGGTCACTGTTCAGCCATTGAGTTTCTATGGAATGGGCTCACTAAAAGGAAGGTCTACCTTGTTAGAGGAGTGTGAATATATTCTGAGTTAGATTACTCAGTGTTTTATTTTATTACAACATATAGGGGAGAAGATTCGAACCCATATGTGAAGGGGCATTTGTGGCTTGCCAATGTGCATGCGCCTTATTACTGGGGGAGTCAAATTTACTGACTCTAATTTGATCTTAAATTAAGTGACCAAAGCTCAACCTTTTGCTTTGTTGAAAGGTTCTTCAGAAAGCAACACTGCCCATGCACCTTGTTACTGCAGAATATTAATTGCTCCTCTTATGAAAGTTCATAGTTCAATTTGATGAAATTAAAACTTTAATGTTAAAATTGACTCATCCTGCTAAGGGTAATTTTTTCCCCTAAAAATAAATCGGTTTTTTTTTTCAAAAATTACACCAACAAAATTTTAATCAGCTTGATTTGGTTTTTGAGTAAATCTTATTGTGTTCACTACTTTTTACTTTTTGATAATCGATATCTTTGTAACCATTCTAATTTCTTAATAAAAGTTTCATTTTCTTAAAAAATGAAAGGATTATCTGAAGATCTTGGGCAGTCATAGTGGTTTGTTGCTCCATATATTTTCTTGTTTTGCAACTTAACAGCCCAAAAAATTAGCTTTTGTCCATGTGATATAAAGAAATCATTTTTTTTCAGTGATTGAAAGATAAGGAAGCCGAGCAATTAATTTAACCTCATTTCTTCGAACATGACAGGTTCTTGAGATCTTGAGTCATGTGAATAAGAGAGTGAAACACCAGTCTCATATTGGTTTGCCATTGTTGGAGATATGGAACATATATTTGGAGGTCAATTCTACTGCAATAGTCAGAAATTTCTGCACTGTGTATATTGAGATGGCATTTGACCGTCTAAGTGCAAAGGTTTATGCATTTTTCTCTTCCACTCGAAACTTGATTTTTGTTTTGTTGATTTTAAGGTAAAATTGGATTATTTTTGGAATGAGTGTGCTGCCTGACACTTCTACTACAGGAAAAAGAGCATATGGCCCCTATGCTTTTGGCTAATATCTCAAAGCTACCTTCTCAGCATCAAGATATTATCTTGAGAATTGTTTCTAAGGTGTGTTATGGCCTCATATCCTTTGAACTTGCAGCAATATCGCCTTTTTTTGTTTATTTATAAATGTTCCCGTCTTTGGTCTTTGAAAGTGTTTGCAAATTTCTTCACTGAGATAGTGTTATATTTATTCCCTGTTGACCTCATTTCGCTTCTTGATTCCCTGTACCCGGTCTTGAATCTTGATAATCTACATGCGTTTATTTGGTATAATCTTATATGACTGAAAATATCTGCCCCCTCCCTTCCTGGATGCTATATTTCATGTTAATCCAATTACATAAGTCTCCTGTTGATGAAAAGAAAATTTACTGTTTAATCCATTTACAATAACCTAACCAATATCATGGATGTACTTACCTGATGATGTGTTTGTTATACTCTGTAAAAGAACAGGTTTCGGGATGTGACTATCTCACTATGATTTTAAGGGTTTAAAGTGATGCTTGGCCATTTCGTCATGTTATCCGCTCCCTTGCTCGAACTCCAATTGTTAATTATTTAAAAAAGTAGTAAACCGATATAAAGCTTTATGATAGACACTTGTAGACAGATTCCTCCTGAGGCATTTCTGTTCTTGACCAAGGTGTATTGCCTGATTTCAGGTGATTGGTGAATGTCACTCTCGTGAAATTGATGATGAAGTTGCTGCAAAGTATAGATTGATGGGTATGTCTCAGAACCAATTACTGTTCATTGAATTTGGCCTCCACATGGTTTTGTATCAACCTCATGCTGCAAGGTTTGGATCCCCCCCACCAAAAAAAAAAAATATAAATGGTTTTGTCTCATGAAATATTACTTTCTGATATATGATTCATGCTTTGTTATAGTGACGGATGCCCGCCTGGCCTTTCAATTGCTCAAACTAACCGTGTTGCAGGAAAAAATCCATTGAGCAGTGATGTACTTCTATTGAGAAAGGTGGTTTAGTCTAAATGACACTAATACTTGAATATCTCTTCCCATTGGGATGCTAGAAATCATAGGGTCACTCATGATTTCAGTCTTTCTTCCTACATATGAGGAACCTAATGTATCCTATGTTTTTCTCAAACAGTTAGGGATACTGAATGTTCTAGAAGTTTTGGAGCCGGCTGCAGAGCTTGTTTATCCCATATATGTGTCTGCCAGTGTAGATCGGTAAGTATATGTTTCCATGCATTTTTCAATACTTGGCTTTCACTTTTTATCTTATATGTAATTCATGTCTTAAATCCTGTTCAATCTTATATGAGTTTGCTCCTTTTCTTAAATGATAGAAACTTGCAATGTTTTAGTGCCATCTTTTTAATTGATGTTTAATATATACTTTTTTGTTTTTGTATTTTTTTCTTCAGAAATTGTCTCAAATAGTATATTAATTACTAAAATGTCGTAACTTTTTAAAAAGTACTCAAATAGCAGTTTAATAATATATTGAACTATTTTGTTATTTTTCATTGTTATCTTCAATGATTTTTTTGGTTTTTGGCCCTTTTTGGTTCAATAAATTATTGATTTTATTGAAGTATTTTTTTATTTTTCATTGTAATCTTTCAATGAATTTATTCGTTTTTTGTCTTTTTCTATTTGAGTAATTTTAAAAAAATTATGACATTTCAGTAATTAGTATGTAAAAATATGTTATTTAAGTAATTCCCCCGATCTTTTTCGTCTGTGCGTTTTGGTTTTCCTCTAAATCACTATCTGTATTTGTTTAAGTCAAGTCATGAGGCTGTTGTCAAGAGAGCGGAGGAGCTTCTAAAGAAGAAGGCTTCTGGTGCTAATTTGGATGATCAACGTCTTATAAACCAGCTGTTCTTACTCTTTAATGGTATGAGGACTGACTTAATTTATTAATTCAATTAGCTTAAATTAGTAGATTATATATAATACATTCAAATGTCTATTTGTTTTACTCATCCTTGGTAGTGTCTTGAACTTAGTCATACATGTATAGTGTGCGTATAAATATTATATATATATTTTTAAGCTAAGTTAGAGATGTTAATTTTTTTTTTGATAATAAACAAGGCTAATTCATTGATGAGATGAACAGCCAAAACGGCCGAAGGTTACAAAAACGCCTTCCAATTTGAGGCAATAGTAGAAGTATTGTAGCTACAAAAATATTTACAACTTGCACTCCAAGAGGAGGCATTTAGAACACTAGTGTCCCAAATATCAATACAAGATCTACTACTATCCAAAAAAATTCTCCTATTACGCTCCAACCAAATGTTCCACAAAATAGATCTCACCGCATTAGCTCAAAGAGTCTTACCCTTATCTTGAAGACGAGAGCCTCCCAAAAGAGAAATGACATTATCTTCCGGATCTTTATGAAACACCCACCTCATACTAAAAGTCTCCAGGAAAGAAATCCAAATTGAATGTGAAAACACACAATCAAAAAGGATATGACTAGTAGACTCCGATCACACCTTGCACAAAACACACCAATTCGGCTGTAAGACACACCAAGGCTTTCTTGATTCAAGTTTTTGATTGGAGTTGAGGCCATCATTCAAAACAGTCCATATAAACACTTTGATCTTCTTCGGGTAGGAACCTTTCCAGAAGTTGTGCACACTATACATGGAGATATGATAAGTTGTGCTAATTTTTTTTTTTTTTTTTAAATTTATTCATGACAAAATGAAATTAGAAAATGATTTATGAATATTAAAACCGAAGTTCGAGTTAAAACTCAATTTTAGTAAAATGTTTAGTTGAGTTTTCCGTATTTTCCCTCTAAATCTTGTATTTCCTCCTATCTCTTGAATTTTTTTTATCACAATAAAAGTATTATTTCTATGGCTTCCATTACATCTCAATTCAATTTGAATCCAACATACTAAAATTTACTGATTACAAATTTACAAGTCTGATAAGCTGGTCTTTGGTATCACTACTTTCTAGCATAATTCCCCTGGATTAGTGAGGGAAGAAATGAGTGTTAGAATTTAAAAATGCTTATGCTTATGTTGATTGAAATTTCTTGGCTTTTATTTTAATTCTGAAGGTGGTTTGGATGTTAAATTAATCTATTTTCTAAAAGTGAATTTGGAAGAATGTAACGGGGAAAATTGGTTCTTTGGCATCCAAATTAGGTTGCGGTAACGATAATTTCGCCGTCAGATACTTTGGTTTTTCTTTTGGACAAAGCTCATGTTTGAAATCTTTTGAGATTTGGTAATAAAAATTTAAATCCGAACCACTTCTTCCAAAGAACCTTATCCAAGCCCAATTGTCATGATCTTAAGCCTTTTCATATCATTCTCAAAAACTATATCTTCCCTTTTCTGGATCCAATATAGTCTTCATTTTCAATAACCTCATTAGCAATTAGAACATCGTCAAGAATCTGCCTTCCAGCCACAAAAGCACCTTGATTGATAGAGCTGGTATTGTGAAACACCTTTCTCATTCTATCAGCCAGGGCACAAGCCAGTGAGCAAACTAATAGGTCCCAAATTCTTCACTCTACACGCATTCAGCTTCTTAGGAAGCAAGGAATTGAAAGTCTTGTTTATCAATGATATCCCCTTCAAAGAATTCAATGGGCACTTATGAAGATCCTGCTTAACAATCTTTGAATTCTCCTGGTAGAATGCATAAAACCATTACCCATATGGACCTGGAGCTCTTTGCCTTTTACTCTTAATGGTTGAGCCTTTTCTTGTATTTCTATTTTTGGCTCCCTTGTTTTTTTTTAACTGCGTTTATGTGTGGCCTCGTGTAGTCTTTCATTCTTTCTAATGAAAGGGGCTTCTTATTTAAAAAAATAGTTTCTGTCCATGTGGTTTTTTGTCCATTGGTACTTGTACAAATATTCTTTAGGTTTCTGGTTTACATTCTTTGGATTGTGTTAGTGTCAATTACACAAACAGTTTGCAATTTGTGCAGGCACTACCGGATCTGAAACTATTGCTTCAGAATCTCGAGTGAAACCAGGGAGTATTGCTCTAAAGGGAAAGCTCATGTCTCTTTTTTGTCGGTCAATAGCTGCAGCAAATAGTTTCCCATCAACCTTGCAGTGCATTTTTGGCAGCATTTATGGTTTGATATCTATCTTTATTCAGTTATAAGTTATGTATTATTTCATATTCTCATTTGCTAGAGTGTTTTCTAAAATATGAAATTATTTCGATTATGAGATAAGTTCTAAAAGCGACCCGTTTTTTCTTTGATAGGAATAATTTTAGTATTACAGACAAAGAACCTTATCCAAAAATGCCCAATGTTTCGGTTCTCTTGTTTATAGAAATCAACTGCTACCTCTCTGGTTGAGGAACCATGAATCTTATGCAACTTTCTGCAATAGTTTCTTGCTTGTTTTATTTTGCTCAGTGGGCTTCTTGTCCTCTGTATGTATCTTTATATATTTAATTTTTCGATGATGAAAGATTTATCTTTCCATAAAAATAAAATAAAAACCACCCACTATAACCTAGCTTTTGGAGAGACATAATTCTAGCTTGGTCTTCATTTTCAAACTTTTTTAAGATAAGAAACAATTTCATTGAAAATAATGAAACTTACAAAAACATTCCCAATGGGAAGCAATTATTGTGTGGGTAAGGGGGGGGAGGAAACAAAAATCATTAGAGTTAGAACTCCAAAGAGAAGCATGCCTAACAGTGAAATCCCATAAAACCTCCTTACTTTTGGGTTGGCGTCAACCGCATTATGCCAAACCACCAACTCCTTCCTTAAAATTGTATTACAAAGGAGAGCTACAACAACCGAGTTATGAAGAAGGCTGTTGAAGTTAAAAATCGAGAACTTGGTCCATAAAAAATGATATAAAGGCAACCAGATCCGTCTTCACTAGCATCATTGCACATAACACAAAAATTCAATTGTAGAGGGTGTTTGGGATGTCTAACTTGGAGTTGGACTTTGTCATATGCATCTTTTTGGACTTTGTCGATCTTTTTTTTAATAAGAAACAACCTTTTCATTGATGAATGAAAAGCCAAAAGGCTAACAAGAAATTACTAGTGTCAACATTAGATGGAGAGTAGTTACAAAAAGATTTACGATCCGCACTCCACACACAGAGGTATTGAGGACACAAATGTCCCAAATATCATTCCACATTTTCACACTTCAATAGAGCTTTGTTGGGTTGAAATGATTGACTTTTGGATGGCCAAAATAATCTTTAGCCTAATCGTGGTGAAAAAATCTTCGGCAACAACTATCATGATCCCCAATTGATTCTTTCAACTTCCCCATGCAATGCCTTTTGCTGTAATAAGGGCACATCTCCGACTCCTTTAACTCTTTTAAAAACGACTTCTTTCAAAGGCTCTCATCTTCACCTAAATATCTTTCTTCATTATAGGGTAATTTCCACCGCTAATCTTCTGGCCCTTTTCTTCTTTCTCCTTAGAAAGATTCTTAGAATTCTCCATTTGATTAAAACTTTTGATATCTGTATAGAATTTTTGTGGATTCGTCTAAAAAAATTAGAACTTTTGATAATATCAGCACAAGTGGGTTTTGGAAGTGAAGACCTTCGGGTCTGAGGGATATTATTTCTTTTACCTGGATAGTCCTCGATTAAAATAAGAAACTTTTTCCAACCTTCTTTCTCGAGCCTTTTCGAATCATTACTTTGGCCCCCCCCCCCCCCCCCCCCCCCCCCTCCTTTTTTCTCTTTTCTTCCTGAGTGCAATATTGTCGGGGAGGAGGATTGGAACAATGAAGTGAAGAGGCTTAACCTATGGCTTTTTTCTATTGGGATCATCATTGGTGGCATGCCCCATGAGAGTGTGACTAAGCGTATAAGGGTTATAGAGTCAGAATCTCATATTGTGTTAATGATTTATCCATCTAAATATGTACTAGAATGTTGATATGTTAGTTTGGCTTGATTTTCCAAATTCTGAATGTAGGAAATGGCACGACATCAAGGTTGAAGCAGTTGGGGATGGAATTCACTGTTTGGGTGTTTAAACATGTGAGGAATTCTTTTGTTGAAATCTTTGAATTATTTTTTTAAAACCTTTTCATTCGTGTCATTATTTATGGGGTAGGTTTTAAAGAAATTCGTGTCGATTGCACTCTTTAGGTATTTTTTATGAAATTGGAACACGTAACAGACGTAGAATAAACACATGTCCGAAATTTGTTAAAATTAACCGGTAGAGGGGTGTGATTTGCAATTTTACAAACCATGGGCTATTTAAAATAATTTTTAAACCGCGTGGGCTGTTTTGCAAATCAGGCAAACCACAAGGGTTTAATTTGCAATTATCCCACCTTATGTTTATAGCCTTCGGCTTTTTTATGCGATCCTAGATTCTTTAGTAAAATTTGTGTATCTTTGTTCCTTTAAAAAATGTTGCAGGCAAACAGCGATCAACTTAAGCTTATGAGCCCTGTTATACTTAGTGGAATTCTGAAGTCACTTGACGGCTATTCAAACTCAGCATTAGGTTCATTAAAATAAAGCTTTTTATCTATTTATAAAATATTGGTCTTTATACCTTTCCAATATTTAAATTTGTCGAGCCATATCTATATTGATGTAGTTTTGCGCATTTTCCCAGATCTTACTACGAGAGAGACAAAGACCTTTGCTTTTCAAGCTATTGGATTGCTTTCTCAGCGTATGCCTCAACTTTTCAGGTTTTGACAGCTCTCAGTCTGACACTTGTTAGTCTCAATTTTCCTTTATGTAGTCAGATTTACACTTTCACTCACACCATGACAGCTTCTTGTTTTCTTTGATGAGAAATTATTCATTGATGAGTTGTAATTTACAAAAGCAAACACTGATTTCCTTTTCCACATTTTGCAGGGATAAAATTGACATGGCCGTTCGTCTTTTTGAAGCTTTAAAAATGGAGGCCCCATCCCTTCGTTTTGTTGTTCAAGAGGCGACCAATTCCCTTGCTGCTGCATACAAGGTTTGCTAGATTTGATTCTGTTTGTGAAAGTTTGATCACCAAGTCATCTTTAACTTTTTTAGCTTTTTTTTTTCTTTTGAGAATTTCTCATCCCCTCTGTACTCTTGTATTACTTTTTTTCCCTGATCAATGAAAGTTTCACTTTCTATAAAAAAAAAAAAAATTCTTCAGCCAAGTTAGCTTGCAGTTTAATTTCAAAAGTGGCTGAATCTTTGAAAGATTATGATCATGTAATTGACAACTATAAATCTACTAGAATATTAGTTCAGGTGACAAAATACAATAATTTATACATTCAAATTAAGAATTATAAAGCAAGGTGCGAGGAGAAGATATCCTGAGTGAAGAGTTGTGCAACCAGATTTCTTGAAGTTTTGTTTTATCTAGTATATGGATGGTTTACTAGTTCATTTTGTGAATGAATGTGTTCTATTCTTGCAATTTTGTTGGCTTACTAACAGATCTGGAGCTTTAGTTTTCTGTATCGCTTTTCTGGTTGGAATTGCATTTTCCCCCTTTGTAGCAATGGTGGATTTCAATTCTCTTTAATGAAAAATGCAAAGAAAGATTTTTTCTTCAATAAAAATATGGAGTTGGGATGAGTTTTTATTTTTTCCCCTTCTTATCACCCCCTTTGTATCTTTGCCCCTCTTGCAATGATATATTGTCTCCTATTAAATACTTTGAAAATGATAAATTTACCTTTGCCTAACCATTTAAGCCTTTTGGCCTACTGGTGATTTGAACCAAAAGAAAATTAAATCTATCATGGAATTTTGGACTTCTAATTGATTGATGCAGAACTTAGAAGATATTAATCCCCCATCGACAGCCACATTTTTATGCTACGGTGTTGAATCTAAGTCGAATCCTTGAACCATGAACTTATTTTTTTTTAAATGTAATTGTCTTTTGGCTTTCCCATAAAAAATGTAATTATCTTTTGGCTTTAAATGCTCAAATCCCAAGCGCAACTCTTGGAGTCTATTGATTTAGGAAGAAGACCGTATGACAGATTTCTCTAATTTATTCCATCATGACAGTCAAGTTTGAATTGCTGATGATACCACAGTGTTCTATAATGTCCATGAAACCAAGATGAAGATGTTGGATATTAATCTGTGAATAAGTTCGTAGTGGGATTATTACATTGTTAAAAATTTGTATTTGATGTACGAATCATACTTCTCCACTCATCGTCCTTCCTACTGAGATTTTTTATCTTCACGACTGTATTCTTATTTCCTTGTCAATAAATTCTTTCTACTGTTTTAACATTAGTTTATATCACAGGAGGCTCCAACTACAGTGTTGACGGAGTTAGAGGATCTTCTGCTTAAAAATTCTCAGGAGGTATGAAGTTTATAGTGACTGTTTGCTCCCTTTTCACTTTCTTGTGATCTGGTGTCACTAATTTCTTGTTTTTGTTTTTGCCAATCAATAGGGGGGATGCTTTTTTTTTTTTTTTGATCAATTACTGAAATAGCATATTTTTGTACACTAATTACTGAAATGTCAAAAATTACCCAAATAGCAGTTCAATAATTATTGAACTAAAGAAGGCCAAAAACCAATAAATTCCTTGAAAAATAACAAAATATTTCAATAAACTATTGAACTTCTATATGGGTAATTTTTTCTTACATTTCTAGTAAATAGTATGCATAAATATGTTATTTGAGATCATTTCTATTTTTTTTTTTGGGAGAGGGTGGGGTTCACTCGCAATTACAAGGAGTGACTAATATCTCATTGCTTCTTCATTGATGTCTAATTTCATTCTTCTAAATAGGAAGAAGGTGAAGTGCGGTTTTGTGCTGTTAGATGGGCAACAAAGTTATTTGATTTGCAACATTGTCCAAGTCGATTTATTTGTATGCTTGCAGCAGCAGATACTAGATTGGACGTTAGGTACCCCCTTCCTCCAAGTTTTTCCTTAGGATTTATTTTCATGATATGTAATGATTGAAGAACATTTTGTAAAGAAAAAATAAGGGCACATATCACGCTGGTTAATTCATGGTTCCAGGTAGATTTCTCTCTTTAGGATCAGGATGAAGAGAATTAAGCTTTCATTAACCAACCTGGGTTGGCCTAGTGGTCAAGGGGTTGCTTTCTAACCTTAAGGTCATGGGTTCAAACCATGTTGGCCACTACCTAGGATATTATCCTACAAGTTTATCGATGCCAAGTGTTGTAGGGTCCTGTGGTTGTCCCGTGAGATTAGTCAAGGTGCGCGTAAGTTGGCCTGGACACTCACAATATTAAAAAAAAAGGTTTCATTAAAAAACATAATTTGAGCAAGAGGTACTAAGACATATTATTTTTTTTTAATATAATGAACAATTTCATAGATATATGAATTGAAATACGCACACCTCTACCAATGAGAAAGAAGTCCAAAGGAGGCCATCTCTTGAACCCTCGAGTCAAGAAGAAAAATGAAATAGGCCCTAGCTTTCTTACGTTCCCCTTTAGATTCTCTTTAATAAAAAATGTCAAAATAAGTACCGGAAATGATCCATACAAAATCCAATCCTTGAACCCTTGAGCCACAAATCTGAAGAGTTCCCAATTTAAATATTTTCTGAGTAACAAGTATGAATTCCATTTCCATTTGTTGGAATACCTTAAAAAATTGCCTAACAACTTAAGCTTTTGGGTCTAGTGGTGTTTTAACATGGTATCAAAGCAAGAGCATTTGGGTTAACCTCTGTTGTGTGATTTACTCCCGGTTCGTATTATTTGTTCACGGCCAAACTTTGGTCCAAGTTACTTTGGTAATTGGATTTTAGTTTGGTTCCTTCAAAGGAAGCACGAGATCTACTGCGTTGTGATTTTTTTTTTTGAATCAAGTCATACAGGAAAAGAAAAAATTCTGGAAATTTACCATTTCTGTTTTGTTGTGAACTGTCTAAACCCCGCGCACTCAACTTTTTCATGATAGATTTGGTTCTTGAGACTATATTTGGGATTTAATTTTGTATCACACTTTCTCTTGGGTCTAATGTTATAAAGCCTCTTGATTTACGTTTACACTTTTTACATGTTCATTCCATGTTACTTTACTATAAATGATTATTTTTTTAGTCAGTTTTTCAGAGGATTTCTCATCCTCCTTTGATTGATGAAAGGAGGGGTCAAAGGTCTCTTATATTGATACTGATAGAACTTTAGTTTTATTTTATTATTCCAATAAAATAAGCTTTTGAGCTGTTTTCTCAAAAAAAAAAAAAATTATGAAAATTTGACTACTAAAATAGAACTTCTCAACCACCATGGGTTGGCCTAGTGGTCAAAGGGCTTTCTTTAAGCCTTGAGATCATGGGTTCAAATCCATGTGTGGCCACATACCTAGGATATTATCCTACGAGTTTATTTTATATATTCCCTCATCAATGAAATTGCTATCGTTTCTCATAAAAAAACATTGTCTTTTATGTGTAAATATCATAATTTAGAAAACATATTTTTGTACATGGAAATCATTGCAATGTATATGATTATGCAAATATATATTTTTAAAAAATGTTTCTCTCTGATGAGTGCTTGAGACCCGGAGAGGGAAGAAGGGGAGGGCGTGGATATGATACATACTTGGGATTAATTTATTTCAAAAGATACTTATTACTTGATGGTCTCTTCTATATTTATACATGGATTTTTTTTGTCTATTTAGAAAAATGACTGTTGCATGGAAGAATATTCTCTCATGGAGAGAGTAGCAGCTGATGATTATTTAGAATGCCTTACATTATGAAACCAATCTGCCCAGTTTGGTATTATTTTAAAATAACAACGTTTATCTTTTCGTACAAAGATAATTGGACATTCTTTTGTCCAGCGCTTTAGAATTACATGCTTCTGAGAGGAGTTTCACTTTTCCATGAAATACTCAATTCTGCTTTTATTGTTTGCATAATTTTTTTTCTGTATTTGAGGATTTCTCACCCTCCAATTTGTGTGTTTCCCATTGTTCAATGAAAATTTATCTTTATATTAAAAAAAATCAAATGAAATACTCATTTCCACATTTTAATATAATTGTTGTCTTGTAGTTTCCTTTTGTTTCTTATGATTATTTTTCCGCACTTTATTTACTCAAAAGGTGGTATATATAAATGAGTTTATTAAATTATCATTTCCTTCCTAATTTTAGAGAAATGGCTCTTGAAGGCCTTTTTCGAGTAAAGGGTGAAGGCCAAACTATAAATCAAAATCATCATGTTCAACATCCAAAATTTGGAGTCATGCTAGATTATATTCTTAAGCAGCAACCGAAGTTGTTATGTTCTGCCGAGTCAAGGGAACAACAGCTCCTTTTTCCCCCTCAAACATACGTGGCAATGATCAAGTTTTTGCTGGATTGCTTTGAGACAGAGGTTCAGCAAGATGACTCTTTAAAAGCATCATCCACATTTCATTTTTCTGTGGAAGCAATGTGTCTGTTGTTAGAACACGCTATGGCATATGAAGGCTCTGTCGAGTTGCACGCTACTGCTTTCAAGGCATTGATTACTGTTGGATCTTATTTAACAGAGGTTGTTTACTATTTTTTTTAAGAAAAAAAAAACTATCTTTGGTAATATTCATCATTTCCCTTGTTTGAAATTTTTGTACTGATGTTGAATCAATCATTCTAAACAGGTGATAGCATCACATTATGCGTTAAAGATTATGTGGATAAAGCAATTTCTTTGTCACATAGACATGGATACTCGTGAATCTGCAGCACGCCTACTTGGAATAGCTTCTTCTTCTCTGACAACATCTGAATCGTCATCTCTTATTCAAGAACTATTGACTTCAATTAGTGGCAAAAATAATTTAAGGTTTATGTACTTGATGGAAATGGTGATTTAAGAGTCATATTTTTGTCTTTTATAAAGAGAAAAGTCTAATTTATGTCTTTCTTTTGTACATTAAATTTATTCTTAGATTGTGTAATACTGCAGGTTTGAGACTCAGCATGGAGTCTTATGTGCTATAGGATATGTTGCTGCAGATTGTGTTTCCAAAATACCAGCAGTAAGTTGGTCAATTCCACCCCCTTTGCACGCACGCACACAAACAATCATGCAGTTCAATGTCAGAATTTAATTTCATTCTTTAGTGAGTCGATTCACTTTTGGCAAATGTGCTCGTGGGATAGCTAATACATTAATTTATCTTTCATATCTTCAACCAATATTTCATGGAAGAGTGACTTAACTGTTAAAGTAGACGGTTAAAGTATCACGATTGTCCCACTGTATTGTTTTTATTGCTTTGTTTTCTTCCCAGTCTCTTAGAGTTTCATTGTTCAGTTTGCGTACACATGAAGTCTCTTGCTCGTATTTCTTTTAATGGTCATTTATTTATTTATTTGTATTATTTTAATTGCCTTATTTAGTTCTTTAAAAGAAACTTGTGTTGTTTAGATATTATATTAGTTGAGTTGAGATTGAGAATAGGAATCGGTTCCTCTGAACCAATTTTTTTAAAAAAATAGGTCCTAAATTTTCTTCCACCATCTATCTTAATGTTACGTTCCATATCTTCGAGAATGACAATGAAATATTTAATTGACTTATGGATGATCTGTATAAGACTCTACTGCTAATAATATTTGATGATTAAATCTCAAGACTGCATCAATTTTTATTTATTTATTTTTGGACTACAGCGATTGACTTTTATATTTTCATAGATTTCTCAGCCATTGATCGAGAAAATACTTGAGTTCTTGGTTGGTGTTGTTAATTCGGAGACTGCAGCAATATCCGCTGTCACGATGCAAGCACTTGGCCACATAGGGCTGCGTGTACCACTGCCACCACTTGTTATTAATTCTCAGCCAGGTAATGATATTTTGTCTAAGTTTAGAGTTGATGCGTTTTTTTATTTGTGATTTGCTCGATGGACGAGAATGTTTGACTAAACTCGTGACTTGAATGCAGTTGATGTTTTGATAGCTTTACATGAAAAGTTGAGTAAGTTACTGCTAGGTGACGATATTAAAGCTATTCAGAAGATTCTTATATCCATTGGACATATGTGTGTCAAGGAAACATCATCGACATGTCTAAATGTTGCCCTAGATTTGATTTTTAGTCTTCATCGATGCAAGGTAAATGTGGTCATTTGTAATAACCTTTTTTTGTTCCCCTAAAAGTAAAAGATTATGTGGCCAATCTACTGAAATAGACACTGTTGATCTTATAAAAATTGGGGAAATTTGATTCCACGTTTTGTTTAGGGGATAAGATCCTCATTTATTCTATATATTTGTGGTTTCCCGAATTACGCATGCGAATAGTTGTGTCATAAAATTTTATGGCATGAGATGTGGAAAGCTTTTGGCAAGAGGTCTTCCCTGTGACATCCGTGTTTTAGGATCCGTTTGGTACAACTTCTCTTAAAAGTGTTTTGAGTGAACATTTTAGAATAAATATTACTTAAGTGTTTCATCTAAAAACACTTGGGTACACTAAAATGTGTTTTTAGAGAAAATACTTGATTTGTGATTCTTCCAAAAAATTTCATAAACAAGTATTTCACTTAAAATACTCTCAAGTGTTTTTAGATGAAACTCTTAATTAGTATTTCTTTTCAAATGTTTAACTCAAATTTTTTTAGGAGAAATTATACCAAACGGACCCTTAGTATATTACCAAATCTTATAACGTTATAACTCCTTATACTGCCAAAATTTTCAGGTTGAAGATATTCTTTTTGCTGCAGGGGAGGCTCTGTCATTTCTATGGGGTGGTGTTCCTGTGACTGCTGATGTGATTCTCAAAACTAACTATGCTTCCCTTTGCATGGCATCAAACTTTCTCGGTGGAGATGTGAACTCATATTTGTTAAAGTATAAGTGCAATGTAGCTGGAGCAGATGAAACAAGTGAAAGTTTTCATGCCATGGTTAGAGATTCCATTACCAAAAAACTTTTTGATAATCTCTTGTACAGTACAAGGAAAGAAGAACGTTGTGCTGGAGCAGTTTGGCTCCTATCACTTTCAATGTATTGTGGTAATCATCCAGCCATCCAAGAAATACTTCCACAAATTCAGGTCTGTATCTAATTAGTAGTTATAAAAGGAATATGTATTCTTATCCAAAAAAAAAAAATGAATATGTATTCTTTTAAAAAAAATAAAAATAAAGGGAATATGTATATCCATCTCCCCAATCCAAATTCTGTTGGCTGTCTGTGACTGTGAGGACAGTGGACACTGATAGCTGTTGCATATATGGTTGAAAGTAACTTCTAAGCTCAATGCAGAAACAGAATTGATGGAATACTCGTCAATTATAAAAATCTTGATTGTTTTCTCAACGAAGGTGGTCTTATAAGTCATTGGATTTGAACTTGTAACTCTCTGTTGATTTTAGGTTCCTTTTAGTTTTAACCTTTGCAGTTAAGACGTATCTCTTTTTTTTTCCAAGAGGAGCATATTGACCTCATTGCTTCAACCTTTGAATTTGGTGATTTTGCTAACTTGTAATAAATAAAATCATTACTAGCATGTCTAATAGGTTTTAACTTTTGGGAATTGAAGACGTTTCTTCTAGTACGTGTTTACTGTTATGAGTCTGTATTATTTTATCTGAAAAATGTGTGTTCAACCTGAGTGCAGGAAGCCTTCTCAAATCTTCTGGGTGAGCAGAATGAACTTACGCAGGAGTTGGCTTCACAAGGAATGAGCATTGTGTATGAACTTGGTGACTCATCAATGAAGACAAATTTGGTAAATGCTCTTGTGAGCACCCTAACTGGTTCAGGGAAGAAAAAGAGAGCAATTAAAGTAAGTCAGTGTTCTGATTTTTCTCCTTTGTTGTCCCTTTTCTTTTCCCTTCCCGATTTGCTTTTCTCGCTTTTTCTCCTATCACTAGTGTGTGAATCAGAGTCTCACATGTTTATGAATCAGCTTGTTGAAGACTCTGAAGTTTTTCAAGAAGCAATAGCGGAAAACCCTAGTGGCGGAAAATTAAGTACCTATAAGGAGCTTTGCAGCTTAGCAAATGAGATGGGGCAACCAGACTTAATTTATAAGTTTATGGACCTGGCTAACCATCAGACATCCCTAAACTCCAAGAGAGGTGCTGCTTTTGGGTTCTCTAAGATAGCAAAGCAAGCTGAGGATGCTTTGAAGCCTCACTTGCATTTATTAATTCCAAGGCTTATTCGATACCAGTATGATCCTGACAAAAATGTGCAGGTACTTTGTGTGCAACCTTGCATGCCATTGATGAAAATAACTACAAGTTTTTCAGATTTACTAAGAATCAAATAATATTACTTCCATTTTATATTATAAATTTCATTGGGTATGGAATAAAATGACATTGAGTACTAAGATAATAACAACTGTTCACAGAGCTTTACATTAATTGTCTTTTTAAGTGTTGTTCTACATGCAAATTGATTTTTTTTTCCTAATAAGAAATACAACTTTCCATTGATGTGTGGAAATGTTAGGAATATCATTAAGAAGGTATAATTGTAATTAGCAATGAGTCAATGAGTAAGTTAAGCTGGAGAGGTAAAATAAAGTTAAGCTATAAAGAGGGAAAAAAAAAATCATTAAGAAGGTATAATAGTAATTACTAGCAATAGAGGACTAAATGGGACATTTCATTGGGTAGTAAAATTTTCTGCAATATTTGTAAATATAGCATTTTAAAAAGTATTTCCAAATATATCATTTTAATAAAAACCCTCATATATGTGTATCAATGAAATCAGTGATAACTTATAACATGAATTAGTGATTACATGCGCGATATATCAATTACAGTGTGAATAAGTGATTACCTATGTAATGAATTAGTGATTACATGTGTGAAATCAGTGATTACATGCTCGAAATTAGTTACAATTTTGTAATATTATATGCGTGAATTTGGGTTTTATGCTATATTTGCAAGTAAGTTTCAGGGCCGCTAGTTTTGCCAATATTGGGCCCGATTATGCTATATGTGCAAGATCCCCATCTAATGTTGCACTTGTTAATTTACTAGTGTATGTGTGGTTCCTTGAGTTTTGTATAATTTGTCATCTTTTGTATAATCCCCCATTCTTGTGAATTTTCAGGATGCAATGGCTCTCATATGGAAGTCACTAGTGGAGGACCCAAAGAAAACAATTGACGAAAATTTAGATGTTATAATAACTGATTTAATAATACAAAGTGGATCTAGGCTATGGCGTTCACGAGAGGCATCATGTCTTGCCCTTGCGGACATTATACAAGGACGAAGATTTAGTCAGGTGATTAATATTATTGAAAGTGAATGGTTGCAAGCACCTAATCTAATAGTAATTGGGCAAACAACCATTTTCTTTCAACCTTATCGAAAAAAATTTTAGTCAGGTGACTATCATGTTGTTTATGTATGTGTACACAACCCTCTCAGTTGATGATGTGTGCTTATGCACAATTATTCTTTTGAAGTGGTTAGTTGATTGTGGATGAAACTTGGAAACTTAGGTTAGAGGTGAAACAATCTTCAAGTTCTATGGCGACCTGTCTGCTTTTTCTTCTTCTTTATCTTTTAAAAAAATAAAACTGGGACGTAAAAATTGGGACACAGTGTATTTTCCCTAATCCAGAGCTAATGCAGGTTACTCAGACCAAACAATTAAGGCTTTTACCTTTTCAACCATGTGGCACCTTCTCCATCATGATTTTCCGTTGCTAACATATATTGGCAAATATAATGACATATGTGAATTTAAAAAAATGAATTTATTTTAGAAATATTTAAGATGTTTGTTGATAATTTTATTATTAATTCCTATATCAGAACAGTGGTGTTATTTAAAAGCAGCTTATGTTTTGTTTTAGAATTTTAATATTAAATGAAGATAAAAAGTCCCTCATCAAGGTCTAGTGGGAGTGCACCAGATTGGTAAGTTATAGTAAGTTATCATTTTTGTGGCACAAGTCAAGATATTGTTTGAACTTTTATTGTTTATTCTTAGATTGAAGCAGCTTATTCTGGTTTGAAACTTTGAATCAGTCTTCCATGGAGATCTAATGTGATGAGTGTAGAAAAGTTGTCACTTCCAGCACTTGTTAAGATGAAGTCAGTTTATGAGTTTAAACCACGAAGGTGTCTATATCTTTTAACATACATTGAACCGATAATAATATTTAGGTGTGTCATTCAGTAGTAAGCTTCTGGCCTGGCCTTCTGTATTTGTCTATAGTCTAATGGTAATCGGCATGCTGAAGTATTTAATGTTTTTTGTCATTGTTGTGGCTATTATCGTTCTCTCTCATGTTTGGACATATTGATGTGTGAAGAATTTATAATTGGTTTGAATCTTTCTTTAACTGGTTTACTAAGGTATTACTAATCCATCAAAATTATGTTTTTTTTATAAAAAATAGTTATGTTTGATTTAAAATCTTAAGTGATGTAGATATGTCCTTTTGTTGTAAATGCTAGATATTTTGATAAGTTGGATATTCAATTATTCTCTCGAGCTGCGTGGTCATCGCTTGTTCTCCCCTAAGGCTCTCTGATCTCTCTCTTCCGTACTTCTTCCAATGCATCCTACTTACATTGCCAGCCAAATCTTTTTTATGGTTTTAGCTTTCTGGCCATGTTTTTTTTTTTTAATAAATAACTTTCTGGCCAAGTAATACTCAATACCCATATCAAAATTGTGGTTCTACTTACTAGTCGTGCTTCCTATTACTCTACTGCTCCTTTCTTGTAATTAATCATTTCAAATTTAAGGCATACGATTATTGGTTTTCTACTTTTTAACATGGGATACATCATGTAGGTAGCCAAGCATCTGGTAAAGTTGTGGTCAGTAGCATTTCGAGCAATGGATGACATTAAGGAGACTGTTCGAAGCTCTGGCGACAAGTTATGTCGCTCCATCACTTCTTTAACAATAAGACTCTGTGATATCTCCTTAACAGAACTGTCGGATGCTAGTAAAGCAATGGATACTGTTCTGCCTTTTTTGCTTTCAGAGGGAATGATGAGTAAAGTTGATAGTGTTCGCAAAGCTTCTATTGGTGTGGTGATGAAACTTGCAAAAGTTAGTCTTCTCTTGAATATCTTTGTGTTTTATATTTATTTGTTATTTTTTTCCCATTAGTATCATAGGTTCAAGGCTTTAAGCTACTTCATGCAGCATTTATTTCTGTTAAAATGTTGAGAGTCATTATCAATTAACAAAAATTTTGTGTTTCCTTTAAACAATTAATCCAAGGAAGAGGAAAATAAATTTGTTGTCACTAATTTAAGAAAAAACAAAAGACTATATGGCTATTTTCTGTCAAAGCAGTATTATGGGGACTATGGCTTGAAAGAAATAATAGTTTTAATGGGAAATCCAAGTGATGGAGGATGTGGTGAAACTGGCTAAATTTCACTGCTTTTTTTGGTGTTCTATAGATAATTCTTTTTGTAATTGCACCCTCTTGTAATCAAGTCCAATTGGGGTGTTTTTAGTAATCTTTTATTACTCTTGTTGTAAGTTACAATTACAAATAAGGGAATAGGATCCAGTGTTGGACACTTTTTTGGTCCCATGGGATATTGCATATTTTTGTATACTTTCACTTATTCAATGAAAAATCCCGTTTCTTTTAGGGGGGGAAAAAAACTTTAAAGTGAATAATTTAGTTAGCGTTGTTTCTGGAGCAGAAACTATGACTAATCTATTTAGTATATTGTTCCATCCTTCAACGATGAAGGAGTGTGCACATACCATGCCATATTGGAGAGAGAGCTAAGTGAAGGGTTTCCCTTTTAAACCCTTTTACCTTTGTTAAAGCCATATAATATCATGGACCAAGAGAAATTTTTATTCTTATTGGGTATCTTGGTTTTCCAGATGGATTTAATAGTGATTTCTGGTAAAATATGATCCCTTTTTATTAGAGTAATGAAGAATTGCTACTTTTCTTTGATTAATGAAACTTCAACTTTCCATAAAAAAAAATTATAGTTTCTAGAAGCATGAAGGTTCCAATTTTTTTTCTCTTTGCTAACGTTTGGCCTATATAATTCTTGACTTCACTTCTAAAGGAAGTCCAATCCCCAAAAGAAAGGCTGAAAGGGCAAGGTTTTTTTTTTTTTTAACTTTTTAATTCAACCCGTGAATGTTCTTATACTTTGTTTTCTCATTTGCAGGGTGCAGGAGCAGCTATTCGTCCACGATTATCTGATTTGGTTTGTTGCATGCTTGAAAGTTTATCTAGCCTTGAAGATCAGGGCCTCAACTATGTTGAGGTTAGTTAGTTTGTTAATTTGTTTGCCATCATTCAGGTCTAAAAAATTGTTTTTCTAAAAGTATGACTTTGTTAGTCAATATTCAGAAGGAAAGGTAAGTTGGGCATCGATACTATTCCCTCTTAAATTTTTTTTGTTTATGTTGGATTACAGAGTTGAGACCTTTGAAATGTTTGGGTTGTTGGGTTTATCAGAAAGCCATCTAATATTGAAAGGGAGTGGAGAAATCCTAATGTAGCGAATCTGGAAAGAAATTGTTATTTGTTTTGTTTCTTTACTTATTCTATATCCTTCCCTTTTTGGTATTCATTAGTGCTGCATTTTACTTTACGTGATAAAATAATTATTTTCTTTTGGTAGGTCTGCTTTCTCTCTAAAACAGCAGTGTGCATACTGATTATTCAACGAGAATTGATTAAATAGAAAGATTATATGAATAGAAAAACAGATTGTTTTCTGAGGGTGCTCAAAATGATAAAGTCAACCTACCGTCAAAACACTTGATGGACTAAAAGCAAGTATTTTGTAAACTACAGAGGCTAAAAATAAAATAAATGTCGGTTTTGATACTGCAAGGATCGAATGGGAATTTACCCAATCAGGACCAAAAGTGTACTTCTTCCCCCCCCCCCCAAAAAAAAAAAAGGAAATTATAATGTTATGTAACTCAGGACTATTCAATCATATTTTAGCTGGTCAAGGACCACGGTCACTGCTGTGCTATGGCCATCAGTGATGCAACAGTGAAACCAAAGGAGAAATACAGTAAAAATGTAAAGAAAAAACCTTGGAAGTTAGTTAGTTGGGATATGTTTGCTGTACATGGTTGGGGTATTGGCTGTAGGTATTTTTTTAGAGAGATGAATAGTCTTTGGGTATGCAGAATTTGGCTTACAGGAGTGAGAGACCCAGGCCATCGAATTCCTGGAGTTTACTTGTCATTCCTTGAATTGCGAATAGTATTGGAGAGTTATTGTACCTTTCATTATCTTAATGAAATGGGCTTTTGAGCCATCTTCTCAAAAAATAATATTGGAGAGTTATTCTAATACCTATCATGTTTATTACAGTTTTTTTTTTTGGATAAGAAACTCTTCATTGATAAATGAAAGAAGTACAAAAAAAAACCCCAAGGATTACAAAAAATTACTCCAGTTGGGGGCAATAATCGAAGGCGAATAATTACAAAACAATTTATGTTTAGCAGCCCACAAGGAGCTAAACCTAACCACCATGTCCCACAAGGAGTTCACGTCAAGAGAGGCATCCTTAAACACCCGGTTGTTCCTTTCCCACCAAATCAGCCAAGTAATAGCACGAATCGCGTTGCGCCAAAGAACATGGGCTTTCTTGTTGATGCTGAAACCACAAAGCAAGCCAAGGAGGAGATTAAAAAGCTTTTCCGGATGAGGGCCATGGAACTTAAACATAGTGAACAGCTTGTCCCAAAGAGAAGAAGCAAAGGGGCAGGCCCAGAAAAGATGGTACGGGTCTTCAGCATTAGAATAACATAACACACAGCAATTTGGACTAATAGTCAAAAACGGGAATCTTCGTTGCAATTTATCGTTCGTATTCAAACCTCCCATAAACACCGTCCACAAAAACACCTTGACTTTTTTGGGGTAGCTATCCTTCCAAATTGCATGAATAATCTCCATAGGAAGAGATGAACCAAAGAATAGAGATTTATAGGCATACTTACAGGAGTATTTATCCCCTCCACCACCAATCCAGACTCTAGCATCCTGCTCAATCCTAGGCCTAACATTATAAATGGTATCCAACAAATTAGTGAAAGCTTCCACTTCCTGCTCCTTTAAGTTTCTTCTAAGGCTAAAATTCCACGACGAAGTCTGAGCATCCCACACATCAGCTATAAGAACAGAGGGGTTAATGGCTAAATTCGAAATGGAAGGAAAAGCCATGGCAAGAGAGCAATTAATAGGAGTCCAATTATCCAACCAAAATCTAATGTTCTGGCCATTTCCCAACTTAAAAATGGACTTCTCATCAAGCATCGGGTGAAGTCTGGCTATAGCTTTCCAAGGACTCCTAAAAGAGGAGATGTGATTAGGGATCGAATGCCAACCTGAATTAGTCACGTTATGAATGGACTTAACAGTGATAGCCCAAAGAGAATTGCCTTCTTCTGGAAGCCTCCAAAGCCATTTCATGAGAAGAGATTTATTTTTCTTGATAATACTTCCCAGACCAAGCCCCCCACATCCACCGGTTTGGAAGCAACACTGACTAACCAAATTTGAGCCTCCATCATTGTTAGCTCCTTTCCAAAAGAAATTTCTAATAATCTGCTCAATTCTCTTAGCGGCCGAAGAGGGGATGGCAAACAGGGAGAGATAATAAATAGGCAAGTTGGTCAAAACCGATTGAGCAACAGTGAGCCTTCCCCCTTTAGAGAGCAAAATCCTCTTCCACCTATCAATCCTCTTCATGATCCTCTCCACAACAGGGTTCCAAAAGGTAACGATTTAGGATTGCCACCAAGGGGGAGACCCAAATAGTCCATAGGAAGCTTATCGGCCTTGCAATTGAAGTAATCAGCTATCTCCGCCACCAAAGCATCATCAACATTAATCCCCACAACGAGAGACTTATCAAGGTTGAATTTTAGCCCAGACATAGCCTCGAAAATCTTCAGGATGGCCAGCAAATTTGCAATCTTACCTCTGTCAAAAGTTGAGAAAATAAGAATAAACCTGAAAACAGACCAAAAGCTTCAGCGTGGCTAAGCAACCTACTCAAAGCATCCGCTATCAGTGTAAAGAGAAAGGGGGAGAGAGGGTCTCCTTGTCTCAGACCCCTTGAGGCTTTAAACTTCTTTCTGGGCTTCCCATTAATAATAATAGAGTAACTGACTGAAGACAGGCACCCCTTGATCCACTTCCTCCATTTAACCCCAAAGTTTTTAGCTTCAAAGATCGCATCCAAAAAATCCCAATCCACCCTGTCATAAGCCTTCTCAAGGTCCAACTTAAAAATCAAACCTTGCTTTTTGCTTTTCCTGCATTCTTCCACAATTTCGTTAGCAATAAGAATGGAATCCCCAATTTGTCTATTACCGATAAAGGCATTCTGAAAATTAGAGATAGTAGTAGGCAGAATTGTTTTCAACCGATCAGCAAGGACTTTAGCCAGAATCTTATAAGGACCAGTCGTAAGGCTAATGGGCCTAAAATCTTTGACTAGCTTTGCATCAACCTTCTTCGGAATAAGAGAGATGTAAGTCTCGTTCATGATATTGTTAATAACCCCATTTTCAAAAAATTCCTGGAACATTCCCATAAAGTCATGTCTAAGAGTAACTGACTGAAGACATGTTTATTACAGTTTTTGAAATTATCTTATAAAAAGAGTATTATAAAAAGAGTAATATTCCAACCTTGAGGTCCTGGGTTCAAATCATGCTGGCCACCTACCTAGGATTTATCCTACGATTGAACCGACGCCAAGTGTTGTAAGGTCATGAGGTTGTCCCGTGAGATTAGTCGTGGTGCGCGTAAGCTTGCTCGGACACTCACGGTATCAAAAAAAAAAAAATCTTATAAAAAGAGTATTATTCAACCATATTTGGACTACTGCAATTGAAGCAACATAGGTTGGCCTAATGGTCAAGGGGTTGCTTTCCAACCTTGAGGTCATGGGTTCTACCTAGGATATTATCCTACGATTAAACCGACACCAAGTGTTGTAGGGTCATGAGATTGTCACGTGAGATTAGTCGTGGTGCGCATAAGCTAGCCCGAACACTGAGGGTATAAAAAAATAAAAAATATTTGGACTACTACAATTGTAAATGAGATGGTAATGTCGTTTAATTGAAGCTTTTCTGTTCTTAAAGATATAATAGGAACCATTTATAAAAAAAGATTTAATCAACTGAATTTTAATTCATTAAAGTTCCTTGAATAAATCCGACTTTTTTACTTTTCCTTTTTATTTGTGGGGGTAATATTGCTAAGTTCTTTGATCTTACAGTTGCATGCAGCAAATGTTGGGATACAGAGAGAGAAGCTTGAGAATTTGAGAATTTCAATTGCAAAGGGATCTCCTATGTGGGAAACTCTTGACCTGTGCATAAAAGTTGTGGATGAGGAATCACTCAATTCATTGATTCCTCGGCTTGCTCAATTGGTTCGATCTGGAGTAGGCCTCAACACTAGGTTTGCATGACACGAATCATTCTCATTTGTATTTAAGAACAATTTGATTCATTGACATTCTACTCTTAGTGCCATTTTTTATTCTTGAGTATCACTTGTTTCAAGGGCAAAAATAATATTTGTCAACAATTAGACAGGATGGTGAATTTGATTATGTATAGAAGTTATGTCAAAGTGGCATGGAAGAAGGTGAAATAATACGAATATGTGAAAAAAACGTGCCATGCGAGGAATAGAGATTGCATAGTTCAGAAAACTGAATGTTATCTTACTTGTTGGTGCTAATATAAATTTATTTTCTTTAACAGGGTTGGTGTTGCTAATTTCATAACCTTACTAATTCAAAAGGTTGGTCCTGATATCAAACCGTATACAAATATGCTATTGAGGTTGTTGTTTCCAGTTGCCAAGGAGGAGAAGAGTATTGCAGCAAAACGTGCCTTTGCTGCTGCTTGTGCGATGGTTATCAAATTTTCAGCACAATCTCAGGTTCAGAAGATAGTTGAAGACAGTACACATCTTCACACAGGGGACAAGAATGATCAAATTTCCTGTGCACTTTTACTGAAAAGCTATTCATCTTTGGCCTCAGATGTTATGAGTGGATATCTTGCTGTGGTTATCCCAGTCATTTTTATTTCAAGGTTTGAATGAAAATCGATTTTAATAGGTTGGCTAATTTGAGCATCATTTTTTTAAGATGGTTTCAGCACTTCATTTTTTTTATATCATATCCCTTTAAACACAGTGTAGGGTTGCTTAATAAATCATAATTCAATATTAGATGAACTGGGGATTCTTTTTTTTTTAACACAGAATCCAAAGGATAAGCAATTTTATTTTTTAATAGCTGAATTATGGTTAAAACTAATTGACAGTTACAAGTTATTCATTTGATGAAAGTTTATTTTTCTATCAAAAATTATTTCAACAAACAGATCAATAAGCTTCTGCACCATTAAAAAAAATCATCTTAATGAATGGATTGATGGAATTGAACTAATTTAATCTTTTCAAAGTTTATCTACTTTTTATGTACTCGTTTGGGATTCAAAATGTTAATTCATCATTTTCTATTTAGGTTTGAAGATGACAAGCATGTTTCTGGGTTATTTGAGGAGTTGTGGGAAGAAAATACCAGTGGTGAACGTGTCACACTACAGTTGTATATGGGAGAAATTGTTTCTCTAATATGCAGTGGAATTACATCATCCTCATGGACTAGTAAAAAGAAAGTATGTAGTTTAGTTTTCGTTGATTATTCCCCAAGAATTTTACTCTTTCTTATTTGAATGATTTTTCTTACTTGCTCTTAATTGTGCTTGCTTGTTCATATCTTGTAGTCTGCACAAGCAATTTGCAAACTTTGTGACGTTTTGGGTGAGTCCATATCATCTTATCATCATGTTCTGCTCCAATCTCTTATGAAAGAAGCTCCCGGTCAAATATGGGAGGTATGAATTTTTTTTTATGTAACTGTGGAAAGAGAATCTGAAAAATTCAAAGTCTCAAATTTAGAGTAGAAAATTCGACTCTATGAGCGAAAAATGTGTCACGTGACTTTCAAGAACAGGTATAATCTTTAAAAAAAAGCAGCTAATTGGAAAAAATATGGATGGAAATGTGTTTGATCAACAATCGCATTTTCAACAATTTGGCACGTGAACATCATCATATTTGGGATCACCTCTTGTAACCCGTGGTCTAAAAACATTGCTCACTTAGATTTGTACTTACCTTGGAACTCTTTTTTATTTTTGTAACTTTCTTTTGGAGGTTTTCTCAACCTCTTGTACTTTTTTTATTTTAATAATATTTTTGTGAATTCTTCTAAAAAAAATGAGTTTGATCAACCCTTTGGCGGCCCCTTGGTGATTTCCTAATCACCTCTTTTGTAACTCCTTTCTTTTAATGATATAAGTTTGTTTCATATAAAAAAAATGAGTTCAATCAAAATCGATCGTGTTCTTTTTAATTCATATACTTGGGCTAAGAATGCAAAAGACCTTGATTATGGGTTCTGTGTGTTGCTATGTATGGGCTTTGGGATGGCTTTCTTTAGTTCTATCTATGTTTTCCATTAGTTAGTTTTATGCTTATTGAGGATTCCTCATCCTCTCTCTTGTATTTTATTCTCTATCTAATAAAATTTTGTGAATTCAACAAAAAAATAAAAATTGAACCAACCATAGACTACGGTTTGAAATTGATTCAATGCAGACAATAGATTTTTTGATCCCCCATGTGCCCCAGAATATTTTTTTTTTTTTGCCTATGTTACTTTGATAAATCCAAGATGACATTATGAGCTTCATCCTGTTGTTCAAAAGGTTTCCAGGATTTTAAATTGAAGATAGGTGATGAATCTATGCTGATATTTTTTTATTGATCCCCACATTCAATCAATTGTTAATTTCTTCATAATATGTCAATAATAAAGGTTCATTGCCTCATTTTAGCTGATGTTGGTATTATTTCTTACTACGACAGGGAAAGGATGCCATATTAAATGCACTAGGTGCTCTTTCTACAGCTTGCCACAAATTAATTTTGGCTGCAGATCCTTCCATCCCCAATGCAATTGTTAGCCTGGTAGTTTCTGCCTGCTCCAAGAAAGTAAAGAAGTTCCGAGAAGCAGCTTTTTCTTGTCTTGAGCAGGTGTGCGATGTTTCTATTCATAGAGGTTTTGTCTACTCATACATGAATTTGTTCTCCGTTTTAGCAATTTCTTATGTCGTTTTTTGGGAGCAATTAGTGGGGTTGAGAAACACCAGTTTTTTAGGGAAATTACAAAAATAGCAGAAAAAATATATATAATTACTTAAATAACACAACATTTTTTAAAATAATAAAACACTGCTATTTCATTGATGTATGAAAGAGGTAAAAAAAGGCAGAAACCAAATTACAAAGGGCCTTCCAATTGGAGGCAATATTAGAAGGCATAATTAATTACAAAAGAATTGCAACTAGCACACCAAATGGAGGCATATGTAACACAACATTTAAAAATTTACCAAAATAGCATATTGTTTCTAGTTGAATTTGACTGTTGGCTTTTTATATTTGTTATTTTTATTTTGGGTTGAATAATTGTCATCTAAATGAGTTTTTATGATTTAAAACTCCTATTTTACTACAAGTTAATTGTTAATTTAATTTTCATATTTTATTTCTTAGTCCAATAATTTATTGCTTGGAGTTCAATAACAGAAAAACTGTTATTTAAGTAAAAAATAAAAAGTAATGATGTACGTGAAAATATATATCTAAAATATGCTATTTGAGACAATTTGTGTTTTTTTTCCCCCACAACCACTACTATTCCAATGCCTAAAGTATCATAAACATAGTACAGTACCTTCCTTTTCGGGAAAGAATTAAGATTCCTTACAATGTAGCTACTAGGTAGAATATGAGGTGCGTTTCTAATGTATCATCTGTTTTGGTGTTATAATAATACTTTTTTTACTAGATTTTTCTGATTCGAAATTTTGGTAAGCTATGTTTGTATGAAGGCTATCTGGAACTTTGACACAATTTGTGTTTCCTATCCTAAGAGTCTCTCAACACTAACCGCCTCTTTAGGATAACTTTTGAAAGTGTTTTTTTAACATAGAAAGTGTTTTTCATAACCATTAAAAAACACTTTTAAAAACTATCCCACACAGGCCCTAAATAGCCCATAATTACTAGGCTTCTAAGTGCAGCTTTGGAGAATTCTGCAAGCATACTCTTCAACTGCACCTACTATTCTTTCAAATTATTAAAAAAAAAAAACAATGTTTACAAAAGCATAAAAATTAAGGCTTTTGTTTCTCAGCTGTTGCTTGAATAATTTGTTTGCATTGCAATGTCAGAGGTGACATCTAAACTAGAGTAGCTAACAGTTAACACTGACTTATCTTCCATTTGTTGCTTGTTTTCAGGTTATAAAGGCTTTCGGCTGTCCTCAGTTCTTCAATATGGTTTTTCCATTGTTATTTGAGGTTTGCAAATCAGCTGATTCTCGGCAGCCATCCCTCGGAGGGGATGGTTCTAAAACAGGTTCTTACTTGTCATCAAGTTTTCAGTTGTGGCAGTAAATTTTTATGAATCCCTCTCGTATTTTACCTGCCATGACTAGATTTAGAAAATGGGTCTGATGTCCTGAAGTAACACTGAATTTGTGTTTTTGTGTGAATTTTTTCTTGGTGGATGAATGAAATCACAATCTAAATATTTATGATATGAGAAAAGTTGCTGTGAAGTTTGATCACTCGTTTTTGAAATGTTGCATCTGTCCGTTCCTAATGTGAATGGGTATGTCATGTTTTCTAACTACCATCTTGACTGCGACCATGCATTACTTGTATTGTATGTAGGCTATGAGCTTTTAGATAATTTTTTCTCACTTATTTATTTTGGATTATGTTATTTAACATTATTCGTGATTGATTGGCCTAATTATTTTCATAATGGTCCCATGCTAATTGGTCATTAAGACAATTTATCTTCCATATAGAGTACACGTGACGGGGCTATATTGTTGCTTGTCTGTTCCCATGTTGTCATATATATAATGCTCTTCAACTTTGCATATAACAGATACAAATTTTGATAGCAGTGTTACTATTAACTTGTGGTTTGCAGAATCAGACAATACAGAAGAATCGTCTGTTCCGAGAGAGAAAGTCTTAAATTGCTTGACATCTTCCATCCAAGTGGCTGATTTCAGTGATGTTATGAAACAACAGAAGAACTTGATGCATTTGATAACTACATCCTTGTCTAATGGCTTTCGATGGAATGGTATTTTCTTTGTCTCGTCTCTTCTCTACTCGGTTTGGGCCAATTCAAAGTTTTCTTCGTTAATGCTGAATTTGTACTTGTCATTTTCAGTGAAAACGTCAACATTTTCATCAATCAATAAACTTTGCTCTAGGCTTCGTGAGGTTTTGCATGATTTAGAAGGGAGAACAGAGCTTGATAGTATTATTTCTTTTATCCTTGAGGTGAACTTATTGCTTCTATTTGCCATTTGATTTCTTTTGTAAAACGTTTGAAATTATAACAATTCCCCTCTCTTATGCAGTTATTTCATTCCGTCTCACCTTTAGTAGTTCAATGCATAAGCACGGTCAAGATTGCGCAGGTGTGTTGTTTGTTTGACTTATAAAGTTTTTTACTACAAGTTTCACACCATATAGTAGGAAACTACTGGAAATTGACTCAGTCGTCACTTCGTTTTCTTCCTCTTTTATGTTTGAGCCATCCATCTCTTTCTCTTATCCATCCAATATTACCCCATAGATATGATATCTTTAAATTTGAATTTTGAAGTTTTTTATTATTCTTTGAGCTCATTCCATTTATTTTCAGTTAAAGAAAAACTCCAATCCTCAGAATTGGATGCCCCATTAAATTTCTAAATTTACCTATGAGTATTTTTTTTTCTTTTAAGCATCCTATTTCTTTCTAATTGAGTTAATAATTGTTTGACTGCTATGATATCCTTGGGACAAAAAGACAGTAGATTTGGATTTGAAAATATTGGAATGTTAATTTGAACTTAGGGCTCAAGCTTTGGATTTTCATATTCATTGAACAGGGTAACATAGAATTCATTTTTATGTCCATTTTGCAACAGTTTCCTTTTGAAGTTTTCATATGTCATGGATTAATTGTTCATATCACGCCTCGTTTCTATGTGTTCATTATTGAAGGCTTATTTACTTCCAAATCTAGGTTCATATCAATGCCTCGGAATGCCTACTGGAAATCATCAAGCTGTACAGTGAGTTGCCATCTGTCCATCGGACGAACATCGATATTAAAGCCGAGCTTCTTCATTTGTTCGAGATTGAGAAAAATGAAGTTGCTAAATCAATATTGAAAACATGCGTTGAGAATCTTGAAAATCTCAAACAGGATAATGTCCAGGAAAAGTAATTGCATCTTTTCTAATTCTTAATTGGTTGGTTAATATAGATTGTTCTTGTTTTTATCAGGAATGTAATTTAATTTCAATAATATAGAATTAAAACTTTGAAGCTCTCTAAAAGAAAAAGTTTATAATGTGGCTATGGTGTTCACTAGTTCCTCAGGTTTGAATTTTCTGCTTAAATATAATTATCAAAATCAGAGAGGAAATGGTCTTACGAAGAATTCCAGCAAGTTTCTAACATGTAGAACTCAACTGATCTATGGTAGCTTTTGACACCATAACCAAGCAGATTAACTTTTTTTTTTTTAATCTCTTTTTTCCTAACTAAAAAAAAAAAAAACCCTTTTTAGTTAATCAACTATAGGTACAGTCGCCCGTATTTATCCATGAGAGCTAGGTCAATGATAAATTTTACACTCAGTTTTTTCACAATAAATATTATTTCTCAGTTTTAATAAACATAATAATAAAGGTGGAGGATTTAAACTTATTATAAAAGGTGCCTAATCAGTTGAATTGTCTTCCTGGGACAGGACACTGAGAAAATGTAAATTTTAGGGTTTAAATTGATGTATGTATTAAATTTAGTAAAAATAATATTTTTCAAAAAAAAAAAAACTAACACAATATTCAGAAAAAGCCATCTATTAGATTAATTAGAAGCTGATGAATGTAAAATGTATTAGTAAAATGGTGAAATCATTTATTTCCAATTATGTAAGGATTGTAATCCATCGTTCTACTTCTCTGTTTTTACCTGTAAAATAAAAATCAAATTAGTGGGAGAGAGGGAATAATTATATGTTGATTTATGAGCGGAGTTTTTTTTGTTATCAAAATAAAGATATTGTTTCTAGGGGCAAAAATAAAAATAGCCACCTTTTAGTGGGTTTTCATCAAAATGACACTTGTTGTTCAAAACTAATTAAAAAAGTCACTTTATGTACTATTCATTCCCATTTTACCCCTCTTGTATACTGTGTATATTCTGACATACCTGACATTTTTGACTTTTTCTTTCCCGATGCATGAAAAATATTATTTTTATTATTTCCTCTTTTTTTTTTTTTTTTTTTTTTTATAAGAAACACTTTCATTGATAAATGAAAAGATATACAAAAAAACCCCATGGATTACAAAAAACTTCTCCAGTTGGGGGCAATAAGAGACGGAGAGTAATTACAAAAAATCTTGGCCCTAGCTGACCAGAGAGAAGTGAACCTAACCAACAAATCCCAAATATCAGAGTGGTTAAGGGAAACTTCTTCAAAAGTTCTTTTGTTTCTTTCCCACCACACCAACCAAATCAGCGCCCTGATAGAATTACGCCAGAGGATAATGGCTTTGTCCTTAAGAGACACTCCACACAGAAAACCATGGAGGATCATCGGGAGATTAGGAGGAGGAGGACCATGGATGGAGAAAAGGTCAAAAAGATTAACCCATAAGTTGGCAGTGAAAGGGAAAGACCAAAACAGGTGGAGAGGGTCTTCAGCAGCCGAGCAGCACAGAATACACCTATTCGGAAAACAAACCAAAGAGGGGAACCTCCTCTGGAGTTTATCACTGGTAGTGAGGCCTCCATGTAACACAGTCCATAGGAGGACTTTCACTTTTTTCGGATAATTGTCCTTCCAGATGGCCTCTAAGAGATCCAAAGGTAGAGCAGACCTCTTTCTTTTTATTTTATAAAATAAAAAAAATTTATTTCCCCCTCATTTATTATCTCTTTTATTTATTTTCTTTTTTCTTTCCAATATCCATTTGTTTTTTCCTTTTTTTTTAATTTCTTTTTGATTTATTATTGTGTTTCAGTATAATATTCTCAGTTTTGTTGGTATATTCTATATATTTTCATTTTTATATTTGATTTTAATTGAATTTCGTACATTCTCTCCAATTTCTATGTAATGTTTTATACATTTGGTATATCGTCCTCCACTTTGCAATGGAATTTGAGGGAAAAATAAGATATGCGTGATATGCGTAACATACATGTCATTTTATCTGCAATAAAACAAAAAATGTTAACAAACTTTAAAATCAATATATAATTTACACAATACTTAATTTACAAAAGATACTTATAGAGACACATAATAATACACACACAGACTACTTAATATGGACATGTCATGTTATCAATATATTGCGAATCATTTCATATTATGGTTATTAGGCCTCATATGCATAATATATATAATATATATGTCATCTTATCAGTACATTGTGAATCATGTCATATTATGGTTATTAGGCCTCATATGCATAATATACTTAATATGGACACACAACATTACAAAAGAAAAAAACTTGATATGGACACGTAATATATTATGTGTATATAATATACATTTATGAAGAAAAAAACAGACAGGGAATTGTCATTTTTGTATATTGCGTATATTACATAATATACATTTAGTAAAACAACAAAACGAACTGAAGAAAAACATGCAGTTATGCATATCACTTATATTACAGAATATATATTCAAACCAACGGACACACGTATATTACATATATTATAGAATATACATTTAGTAAATTTGAGACTGAATGTATATTACGCAGGGGCGGAGCCAGAAATATTTTTTAGAGGGGGCAAGAATTACATTAAACTATATTTAAGAAATTGGGGGGGGGATATACCTAATAGACTAAAAAAATCTTATTTTACCTAAAAATTATACAAAATTTATATTGAAAAAACCATTTAAAAAAAATTAAGGGGGGCAATTGTTGCTCCGCCCCTGATATTACGTATATAATACAGAGTTACAATTACAGAAAAATGTGACACAATGTATATTACGCATATTACATATTCCATGTTTAGCAAATCCGAACATATCAAGAAAAAAAAACATAAATATTTCCAATAAAGCGTGAAAAAGTTTAGAAAAACTCAAGAGACGTGAAAAAAACGAAATTTAATAAAAGAAAAAACACACCTTGTATTACATCTATGCTTTTCTTGTTTTAGATCTTCAAGATTCGGCGAAATCTAAGATTTCTATGGAGAATTTTTTTTCTTCAGATCTATGTTTTTTCTTGCTCTAAATCTACAAGAAACATATAGATCTGGGCTTTCTATGGAAAAAATGGAGTAAAACGATTTTTTTTTCAGATCTATGTTTTTCTTGCTCTAGATCTACAAAAAACGCATAGATCTGGAATTTATAAAGAAAAAATGGAGTAAAACAAAAAAAATCAAACTTTTTTTTGCATGATTTTTGTCAGATCTATGCGTTTTACACGTTTTTGAAAGATTTCTTGGAGCAAAAACGGAAGTTACGGTGCTGGGGATGCCTCTTTTCTGGAAAAACGTTGAGAGAGTTGAGAGTAAAGGATGAAAAAAGAACAGAGGGAGAGAGAGTAAGAGAGAGAGAAATTGAAATAAATGAGGAAGAGGAAGAGAAAGAGATAATGCAGATAAAGGGAAAAAAAAAACTCACGTGAAGAGAGAGGAGAGAAGAGAGAGAAAATTTTGAAAAAGTATATATGATTTGATTTCAAGGGCATTTCAATAAATTTCTTAATTTTGGTGGTTATCAAGTTAACTTTTAGGATATGTGATTATTGGTTAAAAAAAGGTGGAAAAGGTGATATATATATATAATAAACCCTTGTTTTTATTGTTATTTGTAGGGAAATTTTATTGTGTAACAGATTTTGATACAATATTTATAAAAATACAAATATGTAATTTAATGTTTATCAATTCACCCAATCAAAATTTGTTATATTTATAAATATTTTTTGAACTTTTATTTTTACAAATAATATTAAAAAAATTGTTAGATTTGTAAATGTCCCTTATTTTTATTTGAGGGCAATTTGACAAATTAGGCTTTTCGCTAGGGCATTTTGATAAATTATACTTTTCGTTAGGGCTTTTTTGCCCCATTCAGCCGGCATCACGTCATCGATCGATCAAACGCTTGCTTCCATATCTCCGATCAGCCTGCCGCCTCTCAAGAAAATTCAGTTTTTCAGGCCAACTTCTCAACGTTTCTTCCACCACCGCCGAACTTTTACTTTCATTGTCGACTAAAAAGCTCTGTAAGTTCATCCATATCTTCCGCGTAATTTTCTTTCTTTTATCGGTGTTGATCAGAAATTTTTTGTTTGGCAGTGATAAGATGCGTTTCAAAGATAAAACTGCAAATTCGGGGTCATCTCAAAGCTCGATGACACCGGAACCTGAAATGAACATCTGGCGTATTAGGAAAGAAATCGATTTCCTCAGTAATTCTACTTTTTCCCTCTACTTTTTCAATTTTGCTCATTCATTTTTGCATATGTTTTACCTTATATTTTTTATTTTTTTAATTTATCGATTGTCTTCGAGATTTCAGTTTTTCGTTTCCTAAATTACAGAGTGTGTTCTTTTTTTCTTTTCAAATGGTCTTTTATTTCTATTGGACTTTATGATATCAATGGAGGTTCTGCATTTGAGGACTATAATTAAATGTTTTGTAAATTAATACTATACTGTATAAGTGACTCTAATGCTTTAACAGAAATTGTTTTTCTTTCAATTGAAAGCAATTGGAGTAATTTTCTTTGATTCATCAATTTAATTTTATTTGTAAAAAAGTTGTAATGTGTTATAGTATATGGTAGAACGAGTGTTGTGACTTCTGAGTGATAAAAAATGTCTTTACTAAATGCTAATAATTATAGCATGGAATTTCAGTAATTTACGATTAGAAATTTCGGTATGTAACTCAGATTCTGAAATCAACCTATAAATATATTGAATAGATGTTTAGACCATGATATTATTTTGCATCCTCACATTTCCTTTCCTAATTCTGTTGTTTCTCTGGAGAAACTTCTCAGTTCTCTTCAAACACCATATTCATCACACGTATCCAAAAGGACGTTTCACTTGTGTATTAGTTTCTTTTTTTATTTACTAGGATTCATTTTGAGTGTTTTGTGCAGCAGTTTTTTTACGTGAAACTTCCTGGTTACCTTCCAGATTATGCATTCATTCTGAACTTCAATTTTCATAATACTGCATCCAATGCTACTTCTAGAAATAGGCCAATTTGGCAGCCTTTTGCTTAATTTCTGATGGAATCAGATTCTCATAGTAAAAATGCTCCCTATCTTGTCTATTGATGGGGTTTTATTTCCATCTTTAAGTGAGTGGTAATGGTCATGATTGTTTTCCTCCTTTTTGTTGTGCTGGTTGTTTCTTTTATAGAAGATTTTTTTTAGGTTAGGAAGTAAGAAAGAAGTGCATTTCCCAAGTTGTTTATTTCTTTTCTCACCTCTTATTTCAGCTGCCTCACATATGACATGGAAAGACAAAAAGGAGATTGAGAACAAAAAAATTGTTTCCCTGGGTGGAAAGGTACGACTAGGGATTGCCTTGTGTAGACTCGCTTTTTATGACCACATGAATGTGAATTTTTTGCTATCTTGTATCTATAGCTTCTTGAGCATCAATCATGTTTCTCAAAGTGCAGCCTCAAAAGAAGCAAAGGCTACCTCTAAGTGTGGCACGGCCAATTATGAAGAAGCGGAATGAAAGAGAACAAAAGATGGTACAAGAGGTTAGTAAAACTATAAGATGAGCGACTTTCTCGATTCGTGATCATTGCAAACTTTTGTGCCTACATTTATTTCTTTTCCTTGGCAGCGTTTGAATCTTGGACTAGGGGTGTCTAGTAGCAGTTCTAGAAGAAATTTGGAAAAGCGTAAGCCTGAAGACCGGGTTCTTAAGTCAACTGAAGGCTTTTTTAAAAACGGAGTGCTTGACGTCAAGCGTATGCTACATCCGACCCCTACAAGGAATAGTGATACTGGAAACGAAATGGTCTATAAAGGTAAAAAGAAAAAGAATGGAGGAAAAAAGAAGAATCAACGTAAGAAGAAGGGTGGCGGTAAGAAACGCCACTGAAATCATTCACACCGATAAACTTTCATGTTGATGGTGGAGAAATTTTGGTCATTAGCTGTGGTAGAGATTACAATTTGACAAATTCTAGCATTTGCCCTCATTTCATGTTTTACAGGGCTGAGATTTATATTATTTCCATTTATGTTCGGCACGTTCATTAGAAAACAGCTATGTATTTTGATACCTTTATCCTCAAATGGTGTTTTTATTAACAACCTACTAACTCAAGTGATTATCCACGTAAGGCTTTGCTCAGTAAAAAATCCACCTTGATTTGTAAGGTTAGGAGGAAAATGTCTTATATTATAAGGTTCAAGTTCGTTATACTATTAATAAAAGGCTGAGAGAATTCTAATAATTTTTTTATAAAAATTTATAAGGAGGGTATTTTAAATTTTAATTACAAATTTAGCAAGTTTTTTAAAATATTGGTAAATATAACAAACAAACAAAAGTGTTAATTGGTGATTAAAACATTGATTTACTATATCATAATCATTAATTGATTGTGATGTATGGAAAATCACTTTAAATTATAATTATTGGTTTATATATTTCAATGATTGAATTAATGTGTAAATTAATAATTAATAGTAACCAATATTAATGATTAGTTAATACGTTTTAAATTTGATATATTTATACCGGGTAAAAAAAAATGATATATTTATAAAATATTAAACTCCACATGAAAATTCCCTAAATAAAAAGCCAGAGCCTCATTCTCGTAAGATCTTGGGCAAATTACACTTTTAGTCCCTGACTTTTTGATTAGCTAACAAATTGGTCCCTCACTTTTCAAACTCAACAAATCAACCCTTATCTTTTCAAAAACACTCTAATTTCGTCCATACCGTCTTACTCCCGTCAATTCACTAAACGGAAAGTTGAGATGGATTTTATGGGCAATTAAAAAATCCCATAAATAAATATATTGACATGTGGCCTTAATAAAAGGAAAGAAGGGTCTGATAAATCCAAATCCCCCCTTTTTTTTATCTTCATCTTATTCGATTAGGGCTAGGCAGTGTGCAAAGGGTTTTAAGATTTTTTTGAAAAAGAATATTTTGAGAGATCAAAGGCTTCAAGGATATGGAAGAACTTTATCATGATGATGACAATGACAAAGGTTTTGATCATGATGATTCTGCTGATGGGGATGATGAACTAGATAATGATTATGACTCATATTCGACTAATGATGAAATAGAGGCTGAAGAGGTTTCTAATGAGGGCGGTGAGCTTTCCTTCGACGGAAGAGGGGTAAGAATGAGAGAATCTATTGGACAAGGATTATGGTTGGAAGAACCTAATGCAAGCTCTGAGCCTTTTAATGTCAATGTTGCCATTAATTTGGATGTTGAATCAGAGTATGGAAATGAAAGTGAGTTAAACTCTCCAAGGAATTCATCAGATGAAGAAGGTGTTAAAGATCCTGTTTATAGACCCGGATTGGATACAAGACGAGTGAAATTTGTGGTTGGTTATAAGTTCCCCACAAAGAAGTCATTACTGGAAGAAATAAAAGAATATGTTGTGAAAGGAGCATACAACATTAAGATTATAAAGAATTATAAGATACGAGTAACAGTGGTTTGTAGTGGTCAATGTAAATGGAGGTTGCATTCATCAGTACTTCAACCAGAGATGAGTTTCCAAATCAAGACATTTGTTCGTGAGCATACTTGTTGTAGACAGTTTAAAAACAGACATGTTAATTCTGAATGGATTGCAAAGAGATATATTGACCGTTTTAGAACCCAACCCGAATGGAAACTGACTGATATTGTTGATACGGTGAAATCTGATTTCCATGTAAAGATATCACAAATGCAAGCATATAAAGGAAAAACAAAAGCGTTACAAAAAATCCACGGGTCTTTGATTGAGGAGTACAAGTGAATTTGGGATTATTGTGCAGAACTTAGTAAATCTAATGAAGGTTCAACCATTAAAGTTGTTTGTGATAGGATTGTGGATGAAGCTAACCCTATATTTAGAAGATTATACACTTGTTTTAAAGGGTGCAAAGAGGGATTCCTAGCTGGATGTAGACGTGTAATTTCCTTGGATGCTTGCCATCTGAAAGGGCATAGTCAAGGACAGGTGATGTCCGCAGTAGGAATTGATGGAAATGATGGCATATACCCTATAGCATAGGTCGTGGTTGAAGCTGAGACTAGGGATAGTTGGACTTGGTTTTTACGGTTGCTTGAAGATGATTTGGGTTCATTTGTATCAGGTGGTTATGTATTTATCTCTGACCAACAAAAGGTATTATACTTTTATGAGCATATTTATTCCATATATTGTATAATATGCATATCATTGTTTGTCTTTCTTTATGTCCAATGACAGGGATTGGTGCCGACATTTGAAAACGAGTTCCCTGGAGTTTACCATCGATATTGTGGGAGGCATTTGTACGCTAATTTTCAAAAGCAATTTAAGGGACTAGCTTTGAAAGACTGTTTTTGGAGAGCAACGAAGGCAACTATAAGGTATGATTTTGATGAAGCAATGAGGGAAGTAAGTGGTTTAAATGTGAACGCCTACCAGTATCTCAACAACATCCCCGCTAGATTTTGGTCTAAACATGCATTTCCAACATATTGTAAGTGTGATTTCTTGCTCAACAATCACTCAGAGTCATTTAACAATTTTATTTCCCAAGCCCGGAATAAACCTTTGATCCAAATACTAGAAGTCATCCGAAAGCTTGTCACTGAAAGAATCACTAGGAAAAATATGTACTACAATAGATTGAAGAATGTGATGGGACTAAGAATTAGGAAAAAATTAGAGAAGAACAAGATTATATCAGCAAATTGTGTAGCTGAATGGGCAGGTGGTGATCTGTTTGAGGTTATGGTAGGTTTGGATCAATATGTGGTCGATTTGGGGAATAGAACTTGTAGTTGTAGAAGGTGGGACCTAACTGGGATACCTTGTGCCCATGCTATTGAAGCTATTGTATATATGAACAAAGAACCTGAAGAATATGCTAATGAGTATTTCATGAGGGATACATTGGTCAAGGTCTACTCACACTTTCTTAAACCAGTTGATGGACCAAAGGGGTGGCCGAAGACAACTGCTGATCCTCTACACCCACCTAAAATAAGACGTCCTCAGGCCGCCCAAAAAGACGCCGCAAGAAGGATGCAACTGAAGTTGGTCCTTCAAATCCATCAAGGCGTCATTCTTCTAGTGTTAAGTGCAGCAAATGCAAGAATATGGGTCACAATGCAAGGACTTGCAAAGGACCTATATCCAAAAAGAATCAAAGAAGCAATATTTCTAGATTCATGGGTTTCAACATCCCATCAAAGGTTAGTATCAAAAACTAATCCATTTTAAAAAAAAAATGACTAAAAAATGTATATCTAATTATTGGATACTTGTAGGATGGGGTTGGATCTGCTCATCATGCTTGCAACACAAGAGACTAATACTAGTGATGGAGGTGGTTCTACAACTTATGGAGGTCGTTTTGTTGATGGAGTTCGTTTTTTGCTAATGGAGGTGCCGATGGAGATCGTTCTGGCGATGGAGTTCGTTTCTTCGCTAATAGAGGTGTTGATGGGTTCTCACGATGGAACTCAGACCATGGAGCAATATTATATTAGGGAAATGGGTGCTTTTGGGAATTCTTTTGATGTTTGCAAACCATTTTGTTATTGCTTTTGAGGATATTTTGGAAAGCTTTTTGTTTATTTATGTAGTTGGTCAACAAATTGAAGAAGCCATGTTCTTTTCTTTTTTTGCTTAAGTGGTATGTATAATAAGTTCTTGATTATCATACTTTACTGAAGTATATAAGCATTTTACATAAATTTTTTATGAGTTATTTGCATCTTGTTGTTGGCCAATGCAAGTATTATGATTCTATATTTTTTTTCTTTATAGATTTTTTATGTGGGAAAAGATGCTTAATTGAAGAAAAGAATATGGAACTGCACGATTTTAGTGGCAAAGAAAATTTTAAACAGGATTTTATACTTATTGAATGCAAGTTTAAACTTACAAAAAATATGTTGTTAAACTTATGGTGGTTGCAAGAAGAACGTGAAAAGATGGCAAAAACAAGTGAAATGTTTGCAATCAAAATAACAATTCACTTTCATATTCATGACCCTGTTCCAAGAGCATCTACGCTTAGAGGCCAATTCATTTTCATATTCATGACCTGTTCCAAATCACACCATCTTCAAACAGGATGAGTTATATATATAAAGAATCACAAATGAAATTGCTATAAAAAACTTGTATTATTCATAAATAGACTGTCGACAAGTTTACAAAACTACCAAGTTCATCTTCAAACTTTAAGAAACCATTTGTAATGTAAAAGACAAATACATAATGATTCCAACACAAATTATAAGTAATATGCAGTACACCCGTTCCATAATTTGCATTTTATGGGCCTTCTTCTTCAATTTGCATACATCTGCTCTTAACTCGTTGATAATTTCTTTCTCCCAATCTCCTATTGTGGAATCCAACCAAGCAAAATAATCACATACTGTACCTTTACCCTGAACAAAATAGCAAAGTTTTAGTTTTTTTTCATGAGGATGAAAACAACATTCAGATTAAACGATTTTGATTAAAACTGAACCTTGAAATTATAACATCCAAAGAATCTACGCCCTGGATTTGTCGTTGTCCAAGATGTCCTCAATCGCGCCCGTATGCCACAATGACAAAACGAACCACTCATACTAGACCTGCTTCTTGCAAATGAGTTTGAACTAGCATCAAGATTTCTCATTGTAAATACAAAACCCTTGAAGCCTTCGATCTCTCAAAATATTATTTTCCAAAAAAATCTTGAAACCCTCTTTGACTTGACGGGAGTAAGACGACGTGGACAAAATTAGAGTGTTTTTGAAAAGATAGGGGTTGATTTGTTGAGTTTAAAAAATAAGGGACCAATTTGTTAGCTAATCAAAAAGTGAGGGACCAAAAGTGTAATTTGCCCTAAGATCTTTATTAGAAACACATTAATCTCTAGGGAAGGATACCTAAAAGTGGAAAACGAAAGGGAAAATTGCAAATATGACCTCGAAATCTGCGTTATAATGAAACAAATCCTGATTTGATATTTCTTATATTTAAGACCTTATGCTGATGTCATGTGAGTGTGAATAGACCAGAAAGCCCTTAAAAATTGAATGTTTGCATAGGGAAATGAAACGTCCGATCGAAAACTAAAACTCTCTAACTTCAGATCGTTAACGAAACGTCAGACCCACGATCACCCACGATCTAAACGAAACCCACGATCCTTTCTCTTCCAAACGCACTATATTTTCTCTTCCAAACACACGATTTCATATCTTCGAAACCCACGATCAGATCTATTTTCCTTTTAAAGTAAGTTTAAGTTCCGTTTTTGATTTCGTACAAATCGCTCAAACGTAAGAGAAGGAGAAGGATTTCGCAAATCAACGACAAAAGGTATGCCTTTTCGATGTTCCTGAAGTTAGGTTTAATGATCGGTCGATCATCGAAGAAGATCGCCGATCATTAACCCTAGAAAATACAATAGTTAATGATCGGTGGGATTAATGATCGGTCGGATCATAGTAAAAGATCGTTCATATTTGAACGAGCTCTAACTATGATCCGATCGATCATAAATCCCACCGATCATTAACCATTGTATTTTCTAGGGTTAATGATCGGCGGATCTTCTTCGATGATCGGACCGATCACACACTACGATCGGTCCGATCATAGACTATGATCGGTCCGATCATAGACTATGATCGGACCGATCATAGGCACATGTTTCTTCTACGATTTTTTAACTCTTTTAATGGTGTCTTTCAGGTCAAATGGTCGCTTTGAAATATAGATCGCCGATCACTTTCATGCCACTGTCACTTGTGTCTCACACTTGTCTAATATCGTGAAGAACATCAAGGTGGGGCTTACTCCAACACGACTTGCAATGTTGAGAGAAACATTCATCAGGCGTTTAATTGATGTAGAGTTTAAGTTCTCGCCCTCTCATTCATCTAGTTCTACTAAGAGAGGTTGAACAAGAGAATGAGCAAGAGATGAGCTTTTTGCTCGGAGGATGGGTAAGGACATTTACAAAGGATGATTTCGCACGCATCACCTGGATTTGCGCTGGAAACCATTTATACGTAGGGACCATTCGATTAGGCTGCGAGGATTCTTGTTCGAGGCCGGTATGGTGTAAACAAGTTTGATTTAGACGAGAAGATCCTTGATCATGAATTGACAGACGATAAGGACGTAGTGAGGATGGCCTTGGTGTACTTTGTGGAGCTAGTATTGATTGGTGGATTGAGAAGAAAACAAATCGATACCAGTTTTTATTCATTGGTAGAAGAAGAAGAAATGTGGGAAAGCTTTGATTGGGTTGACACAATTTATGGTATCACGCTTAGTTCGCTGAAAGAAGCAATTGAAGGCAAATTAAAACCGACGGAGGAAAATAAAGAGGAAAATAAAGAGGAAGAAGTAATTGAGGATGCAATGGTCGAGGATGAGAAAGCGAAAAAGCCTGATGCAAAAGGGGGGTGCAACCTACTGCTTCCTGGATTTCCACACGCATTCCAGGTAATGTAACTATTGTAGGCATGGATTCTTTGTATTACCTTGATGTGAAAGTGTACAATTATATGATAATATAACTATTGTAGGCATGGATTTTTGAACAAATACCCGAAGTGGTTCTTTGAAAAATATATATCAAGGGTGGAGACAGATCTACCACCAGGTATGCTCGTGGCGGATTGCAAAGACAATGACACAGTAGGCCTTAAGAAGAATATATTTGCTCAATTGGACAAGGTACTTTTAAAATATTTCTAAAGTTCATTGTTATATATTATATCTGTCGAAATGATCCGTCGATCATAGTGTATGATCGGTCCGATCATACACCATGATCGGACAGATCACACACCATGATCGGACCTATCATGTCGACATAGTCTTGTTATGTGCTGACTAAATGATCGGTCAGATTATGATCGGACCGATCATACACTATGATCTTACCGATCATACACTATGATCTGACCGATCATTTAGACAGAGTTTAAGGTTCTGCTCTGTCTAAATGATCGGTCAGACGCTATGATCGGACCGATCATACGCTATGATCTGACCGATCATACACTATGATCTGACCGATCATTTACAGTTATGTATTATGCTCTGTCGAAATGATCGGTCATATCATGATCGGACCGATCATACACTATGATCGGACCGATCATAGTGTATGATCGGTCATTTGAAATTATGTAAGGTTCTTAATTTGGTTTCATGTTTTTCATGTTAAAGGCAAAACCAGTAAAAAAGAAGAAGATTGTTAAAGATTTGGAGGTGGACAAGACAAAGTGTGAGAAGGTGAAGAAGGGTATTGATGGGAAGGGGGTAAAAGCAGAGGAGGTGAAGAAGAAAAAAGGAAAAAAGGAAGATGAAGTGAAGGAGAAGAGGCCAGGGATGACAAACCAAGGAAAAGATCGGGTTTGTCATCTAAGTACAAACGAGCAATTTTGAACCGTGAGGCTCGTATTGGATGTGTTGAGAATGATGTTCGGGAAATCAAATCCATGTTAATGAATATCCAATCGATATTGTTGAATGTAAGTAGACATATATATGTATATATATTTGTATTTGTTACTTATTTTGATAGTTTTGAGTGTTAATATGAAATTGTTATTGCGAAATTAACTATAGAAGACGATAGGATGGAGGAGGATGATACTTGATGGAGTTAGTGATGATAATGAGGAGGAGGAGGGGAAGGAGGAGGAGGATACGGGAGGTGATAAGGGAGAGGAGGGTAGGGATGAAGAAAATAAAGAGGAGGAGGAGGGGAAGGAGGAGGAGGATAAGGGAGGTGATAAGGGAGAGGAGGGTAGGGAAGAAAATAAAAAGAGGAGGAGGGGGAAGGAGGAGGAGGATAAGGGAGGGGATAAGGGAGAGGAGGGTAGGGAAGAAAATAAAGAGGAGGAGGGGGGGAAGGAGGAGGGGGATAAGGGAGGGGATAAGGGAGAGGAGGGTAGGGAAGAAAATAAAGAGGAGGAGGAGGGGAAGGAGGAGGGGGATAAGGGAGGGGATAAGGGAGAGGAGGGTAGGGGGGGAAGAGATGGAAGAAGGGAATAAGGGAGTGGAAGAAGATAAGGGAGGGGAAGAGGATAAGGGGGGGAAGGGATGGAAGAAGGGAAAGATAAGTCCACTTGGACATCGTTATGATGTCTGAAAATTTTGAGTTTAAGACGCGGCCATGGGCACTAGAAAGAGAAAGGCCATAGGTCCAGTTCAACAAGCTCCAGTCATGTCGGAGAAGAGATTGAAGTTCGAAGAAGCGGCGATCATACAATTATATGACCAACGACATGGTCCCGGATGAAATCCTCAATAAATATAAGACCTTCATTACTGGCAAGAGGAATGGTAAGGCCCTGGTGCCGTGTCGTTACTATTGTCCAAAACCAAAACAATTCTTCCTCGATTGGCTCGGGACGAAAAAGGCGGATGCAAATCTAGGTCATGTGAGGTGAGTGTATATCTATTATACAGTCTATAAATTCACATTGTTGTGTTACTAACTAATGTTCGCTTTGAATATATAGCACGTTGATACATCCATCTTGTTTATTGAAGCAAAGTCGAGGATGCGGCTGAATTTATTAAGCATCCATTCCCAGTGGTTGACTCATATTTTGCGGTATGTATTTGATATTTGTGAAATTGTGAATTCTTGTTGAAATGATCGGTCAGGTCATTGTGTATGATCGGTCCGATCATACACCATGATCGGACCGATCATACACCATGATCGGGCCGATCATACACCATGATCGACCGATCATACACCATGATCGGACCGATCATACACCATGATCGAACATATCTTTTTTTTTCTAATAACCTTGTGTACTTGCCACAAAGCAATATTGCGGTAGGAGTTGGGAAAAATATGAGAAAGTCGTGAAGAATAATAAAGTCTATGATTGGCGAAATGCTTTGAACTCATAGATTATGTCCTAGGCCAGGCATGGAGACTTCACATCCCTGGGGTGATTGCGATTACGTAAGTTTATAATATATTCTATTCATTTTTGTTAAATTATTTAATTTCTGGTAAATTAGTTTTAATATTGTTTTCTTCAATTACTTCCATTAGGTATACGCTCCAGGTGAATATAAAAAAATCTCATTGGATATTGGTGGTCATTGATCCAAAGCGACACGCGTTTGTATACTATGATTCTCTTCCCACTTACTCAACTGAGAAGGAGATTGCAGCAATCATAGGGCCACTTCGGAATTGCGTGTCACATCTATTGTACAATGTCGGCCTATCTGAGAGCATGGAAAAATGGCCAGTAAGGCGTATGCGTAACACCCCGATACAAGACAACGATAAAGATTGTGGTGTTTACACTTTGAAGTTTTTTGAATGTCTTGTAACAGGAAATAATGTAGATATATTAATCCCTTCCCTATTTAAACAATTTAGATTAATGTTATCTGCCGAGGTGTGGTCCAACACACCCGTTTTTTAAGTAATGCAATTGTTCTTCTATGCTTTCACTTATCAATTTAATTTCATTTATTTTTAACCAATTTGCAGTCCATTTAGTTGTAGTAGGCTCTGACCGATCATAGGCTATGATCGGACCGATCATAGCCTATGATCGATCACTATATGACCGATCGCACTGTCTGAATGATTATTAATTAAATACCCATCGGACGCCTCGAATGATCGGTCCGATCATGATCGGACCGATCATTGTTTATGATCGATCACTATATGACCGATCATAAGCAATGATCGGTCCGATCATGATATTTATCATGTACTACTATGATTAAAAAATATAAACTTCATTTGATTCTAAACTGATGTACCAACCAATTACAAGTGATACGAAAGTGGATTACGACATGTTTTTCTATTATGGCCGACTGAACCACACCTCCCACAATGTCGTGTTTTAACAGGAACCTCTCCAGTTGACAAGATCCTAAGTTTTTTCCGACGTCCGATCGTGCCACCATTTTAGGCGGTACCACATTTACCGCCTGAAATCCAAGAGAAGATTTATATTCGACTCGTGTGTGGCGCTGGATTGATAGGCTCGCATATGCATTAAGTAAGAAGCCCGGACGTAAAATAATCCGAGCATAATGTATATGGGGCGACGTTACGCTCTCTGGCACCGCGAGTGCATGTTTGCAGGGCAATCGGTCTAGATCAAATAACCGACAACTACACTCCATGGTGTTAAGATCAACGGTCGCAACATAATTATTATCTATTACTTTGAAACGGTAAATCTCGATGGTAGAGACGGAAAGTGTGATCGACTTCATATGAGATATTCGGAGTTGCTCCTCCGCATGCTTTGTTAGAATTCCCTGCGTCTTCGATGCTTCAACTCGACGCTCAAAGAACCATTGTTGCAATTTCGCACGAATACCTTCAACCAGGCGATGAATTGGTAATTCTCTATCATCAACGAATACACTATTGATAGATTCCGCAATATTCGTGGTCATTATACTATACTTTTTTGGGGCAAATGCCCTTGCCCATTTATGTAAACCAACTTCATTTTCTAAGTACTCACAAACACCGGTGAACAAAGAGAGGGCTTCCCAAAAACGTTTGAAGGTGGACTCTCGATAAGCCTTTGCAAGAAGAAAGAATATCTTATTGATATTTTCATTTTTAAACTTATGTGTCAAATTCATACTAAGATGGTGAATGCATATCCCATGACTTGCAGTCGGAAAGACAATCTCAATGGCTTTCTCAATGCTTTTATGTCTGTCCGATACAAACACCAGATCCGTAACGTCTCCAATTGCAGACTTCAGTTTTTCCAAAAACCAAGTCCATGATTCATCAGTCTCTCTGTCAACGATCCCGAAGCCTACTGGATAAATTTGATTGTTCCCATCTAAACATGTGCTCACAAGCAATGTGCCCCGATATTTTCCCTTCAAAAAGGACCCGTCCAAGGCAATTACCTGGTCGTATACATCTTTGAAATCCCCTAATACAAGGACCAAATGCTATGAAGAGAAATTTGAAGTGTTGGTCATCTTCTAATTCTATATGATATATCGTTCCTGGATTTTCACACTTCACCGCTTCACAATACGGCCACAAGAGATTGTAAGACTCTTCATGTGAACCTCTCACAATCTCATATGCATCCTCTCTTGCTCGCCACGCTTTATCATAAGAGATGTTAACGCCATATTCTTTCTGCATGTCATCCATTATATCTCTCGGTCTATATCTACGACTACAATTTACAAGTTTCATCTTAATAATGTCTCCAACCACTTTGCTACTCGCTTGCCTATGATCATGGTTCAATACAGAAAGCGAACATGAATGAACGTCTACAAACTTTGTAACACTAAATATGTTGGTACCCTTTAAACACACCGCCCGGAACCTCCACTCACAATTTGGATCAACACATCCAACTGAATATAGGGTCTTAGTCGATTTTTTCACTTTCCACTCAAAACTTCTTCCAATCGCCAACCTAGACAATCTACTTATTAAATCTTGCTTGGAAAGGAATATGCGGCCTACTTCAAACTCCTCCATACACATCGTTTGCGTAACATTCATCAATGAACTATTTAACTCAATAGGTTCAAGTTTATTTTTTCCCTTAGTATCACGTACATCCACACGAATACTCGGTTCACATTCATTTCTATCAAGTTTCACTCTCACAGTACCCCTTTGGACATTTCGGAGGTCAAATGGGTCATCCAATCCTGATAAACTTGTTTCACATTCATTGACAACATCCCTCTCATTTTTCACTCTCACAGTGTCCCTCTGAACATCTCGGGTGTCAAATGCATCATCCAATCCTTGAAAAAAATCATTATCATGTTTATCATTATGAAAATCCCCATTCAGCTTATCCCAATCCATCCTCACATTATCATCATTTGCTAGATCATATGGAGCTATACTATCATCTAACGAAGTCATAGATGCAATATTCCCCAATCCATTACACTTGATTTAAGTAAACATTTCCCCTACTACTACCACTCATTTTCTCTCTAGGTTCACAATATACACATATAGGATCGAGAGGTTTCGAACCCATCATATAAAATGTAGCTCCATATCATTTCTAATTTCAAAGGGGGACAAACTGTTGCAAACTTGTATATGCACTTGATTTTTATTGTAGTCAATGAAGGGTGGTCGATCCTACAATTACATATAGCCAGTTCTACTAAATTTTCATATTTTATACCCTTATCGACAATTATTCCTCCCAATGTGCCACCAATATAATTGTAACCTTCAACATCCCAGGTGTCCACCATAACGAACAAATATTCTTACAAGTTGCATCTACAAAAATAGTCAAAATAATTATATCACCAAATATACTAAATGATCGGCCTGATCATACACAATGATCGGACTGTGTAGTAAGCAATGATCGGGCTGTAGTAAGCAATGATCGGGCCGATCGTAAGCAATGATCGGACCGATCGTAAGCAATGATCGGACCGATCGTAAGCAATGATCGGTCCGATCATTGCCCATGATCGACCGATCATTGCTTACGATCTCACCCATCTTTTCTTACTACTACAGGCAAAACGAGGTTATGATTTTTCCGTTTTCTAACACACAAAAATATCATAACATGAATGAAACTTACCTTCCTTCTTCCTCCTTAAGCAAGTTGAGAGAGAAACTTTAGAGTTAGAGTGAGAGTGAGAGACTTTAGTTAGAGAGAGACTTTAGAGTGAGAGTGAGAGACTTTTTAGAAAGTCTGTGAAGTGGGTATAGGTAATGACCAATAAAGTTAAAGAGATTAGGTTTTTTTGTCTTTTCACACTATGATGACATCAGCATAAGGTCTTATTTAAAAGAAATCAAGAGTTTGGATTTAGTTCATTAATGTTGGGAAATGGAGGTCATATATGCAATTTTCCCAAAACGAAAATTCATGGAAGAAAATAGAATTTAAAAACAAAATTAATTTAATTGAATTTAAAATTCAATATACTCTGGACGGAGAATTGAAAGCTCTCGACCTGAAAAGAAAAGCCCTTAGAAACAAGAAGATTCCAGAGCCCGAGGGAGAAAAGGCGTTATTCAATTAGCGAAGACAGGGCAACCATGGATGAGTTTGAATTTCGCCGAGTTCTTGATCTTTTCCCCGTTGTTCGTTCTCGAGATTATCATGTATCATTTCTCCTTCTCTTCTCTAATTTCTTCAGATTTTTTTTTTTTAACATTTTTTGTTTGAAAATTTCTTCATCATTCACTTTTTCATACCCTGGTTCCATCGAGAAGCCAAGAGTTTTCTATTTCACGCTTTGAATTTTTGGTTTTACTGATTTTTGCATGATTGAGACGATTTCTTGTGATTTCGTTAGTGGTTTGAGCAACATTGTTTGAATCAATCTCTTATCTTGTATTTGGTTTGTCATTGTCTTTATCTATAGTTTTGGTATTTTAGTTTTATTATTGTCTTCAATGATGGTCTAAACCTATGTAGCTGGAGCTTCCATTTGCTTATGTCAGCTGAAATCATGTAACTATAATATGTCTTGCTGTATTTTTCGATGTATACTAGATAATATGGCCGTCAGTTAGAATTTCGAAAGTAGACTGGTGTTGTTCTGGAATAATTGTTCTTGATAATCATTATCGGTATTGTAACACGAGAGGTCTGATTAGAGGTAGAAATAGGTTTGACTGATTGAGATGAGGTAACCATGAATCTGGTGAACTGATGATGGATATAATTTTCAGGCAGAATCAGAGTCGTCGAGAGAGTCAACATCTAAGTCATCTAAGAATGAGGTATGTGTTGTATAGAAGCTTTTATGCCCTGACCTCCTGTTCTTTTTGCAAATTCTTATTGCTGGTTAGTTAAATACTAAACACTGTCATTTTACGTAGTTAATGGAATGGCAGGATGCTTGGAGTGAAGGAGATGGAGAAGAATTGAAGAACGAAGGATCTGACCTACATGGTAAGTGATCTTGAGAATATTTTGTACTGTCTTATTTTCTGAAAAAAAAAATGTTCGAATTGGTTTACAGGACTAAATGTTTAAATGCCTGTGTTTATATGATTATATAGCCTTATGCTATCTTTTTCTGGGAAATCAAACTGTTGTTCACCTTAAATTGCATATGAAGTTATATTTTCCAGCTTTAGTAGATAGCATTAGTTCAATGGTCCAGATGTGGGAAATTTTGCATTTGATTTAGCTAATATTACATTATTTGGATGATTGCTAACAGATGCATTTTGGAAGAAGCTAAAGTTAACGGCTGAGAAGAAGGTATGAACTTCTATTTCCTATCAAAGTGTGATGATGTAATACCTGAGAACTTGGACCCCCATACTCTGCTATCTTTTTCTGCTACCCACGTGGTCAAGTTGTTAGCTATAATTTATATGATGAAAATGGAAGTTCATCAAATTCCTTTTGTCTAAAAAGTTCTTTCCATTCCATGTCAACATTCTAACCGTTAACACATGTTCTATGAATTTTTCATTTTGCATGGAAATGGATTGTGTTTACCTATTCTACATTGTCAATGATTAGTTGTGTTGTCTTAGATTTACATTTTATATTATGATAAGTTGCAGTAAGAGTCGTGGCATAATCTGATTTTGGTGAGAGAATTTTGTTTAATTGTAATAATGTAGCTGCACTTTAGATTACTTGAAAATATCCGGATTGTTGAAACTTCCTGTCCATGATCAAATTGTACTGAACTTGTGATGGTAGGGCTTTTATTCTTTGGTTGGGTAGTGGCTTACTCATTATACAAAAAGGGAAAGCTCGAAGTCAAGGGAGTTACAAAGACTCCTTAAGATTAGCTCAAATGATAGGTAGAGAATAATTTGGGGGGAAATTTTTTAGACTCTCAGAGGGTAAAAAAGTATTTCTAAAAAATCCTCAAAACATCTTATCATCGCCTTGAAGAATTATATAATTCCTCTCCAACCATATCTCTTATAAGGTAGCTCTCATCACATTAACCCACAATTTCCCGGCTTCATCCACCAGTGCACCTCAGAGCTAAGGGACATCACAAAACAGCTATTTCACAGTAACAACAAGATAAAAGCACGACTTTTGTCCCAATAAAATGAAAGAAAGCAAGAAAGAAAAATAGCTACTCTTAGAGCAAGTCCTAATCTCTCTCTACTTGTGCTATCAATGAACCCTGAAACACAGTGAATCGTCAATGTCAATGTTTGTCAATAATTTTTTTTTTGATAATAAACAAAGCAATTTCATTGATGTATGAAAAAGCCACAAAAGGCCAAAACAAGGATTAAAAAAAGCCTTCCAATTAGAGGCTATAATTGAACACAAGCTTTGTTTCTTGCAAAATGAAAAATCTGGGTCATTGCTACGAACTAAATCCCTAATGTGTGTCAATAAATTGAAGTTCAATATATATATATATTGTTCTACAGCTCAGGCAAATGTGTAAATAGCTCCCTGTGTTCAGATTTCAAGTGTCTATTCAATGAGTTTGTCTGGATTCGATTGATTTATTTCTATTAAGTTCGATTTAACCAGCAATTTCGAGACCTGAAAGTACATTGGGCTGTGAATCCTCTTCAAAAAATTATAGTCAAATAGGTGTTCCTAACAATAAGTTTCATTCTTATTTCGTTGGAAGGTGAAGAGAACAATGTTTATATCGGTACCTAACTACTGGTTTGCTTATTCATTACATGCAGGTGGGCAAGGATGAAGCACAAAAATTCTGTGATGCATTTAAACAGATACACAATAGACTTGTATGTTATTCCTAAAATATTATACAATTGATCTAATGCAATGTCTTGGCTTTACAATGAAATTCCTATGACCAATTTAACTGCAGGTTAATGAAGAACTGAGTTTCGATGCTGCCCGAAGCTTTCTTAAGTCAGATAGTGCCATAGAATAGTTGATTGGGTGCTTGTGCGTCTTGTATTTCATGTGTATCATTTTGCTGCCATAGGCCAGTTTATGCAAGACTTGAGCTGTTCATGGATAATCAATTACCAATGAGGATTTGGGGCAAATTAGTTTCGCTTCTAAGCAGTTTACACAGACAGTCTTCCAATATCACATTATATTTTACCAATTATTCTAAATATTTAAACAGATTTGTGTGTCAACTGCACATTTATTATCTATACCCAACCATTTACATTTGAGTTAGCAATGTTATAAGTTTGATCATCACATCGTATTGTTCTTGTCTACAAAACTGGAAAAGAAAGATAATTATAACGTATATGGATTAAGATGTAAATGATAAATTAACCCTGTTATATAGGATGTGTATTGTTGGATTAGAAGTTACCTCAGTCTGCCAATAATGGGAAGCAATCTAGTACTTTCAAGCTGCGTTATCATAGATTAAATTAATCAATTTTGGAATTTGATTAAAAAGTTGTACATAATAAGAAAATTCATCTGAGGATTGATGTGAATTTTTAATTTTTATTCTTCAGTGTGCTAGCCAAATCTTATTGATTACCTTCATCAATCTATACAAAATAATGTCAAGAGTATGACTATACCATAACCATTCAAATTATGGAGGGGAGACAATATTTTATTTTAATTGTAAACTAATACATGGCTGCATCAAATTATGAGAAATGAGGCAGCAGATAGAATGAAAGTTTCTTTTAGTGAAACCCTTCTTTACTTGTTTAAGTATAAACTTGGGATCCAAATTTTTGTTACATCTTAGAAGCATCAGCTGCAACTCGGTTCAAGGCAACGGCAGCCTTTGAACCAGAGGGACGACCCAAATGGTGGCTGATGAAGTTCCCAGCAGTCATGAGCATTGCCAAATCTACATTAGTTTTGACACCAAGTCCATTAAGCATGTAAACTACATCCTCGGTTGCAACATTCCCTGAGGCTCCTTTTGCATATGGACATCCACCTAAACCAGCAACAGAACAATCTACTGTGCTAATCCCCATCTGTAAAAAAAACGGAAACAGAAGTCCACCGGTTAATGGTTGAGCTCGGAATCGGCTCAAGAGAATATTAGCAAAGCAATCACAATCTTGTGATGCAATTTGCATTAACATCAACTGATTAATCTGGAAAGGAAGTTTGGGAAGACTAAATTTTGCTTCTAAAAGAGTTCTTACTTGGAGGGATACTAAAATATTGGGAAGTGATTGCCCATAGGTGTCATGGAAGTGGACTGCGAGCTTGTCGATAGGAACAACGGCCATCACGGCTTCAAGCATGGGAACAACAGTCCCTGTGCCGGCAGAAGATAAGAGAGAAAATAGTCAAAAGCAGTAGAATTAGAATTCATTATACTAGTCTTTGTTAATTGTAAGAAAAAATGTGTGTATCATCTTGAGTACAGTGATATGACCAGCTTGTAGGGTGTTAATGAAATGAGAGTTAAGAAGTAAATATGGAAGCTTCCGCTTGATTGTCTATTTTGTGATTTAGAGAAAACTTAGCTAAAATCATTACCAGGTGTGCCAACTCCAATTGTGTCCCCAAGAGAAATTTCAAAGCAACCCATCTCGTAAAGTTCTTTGGCTACATAAGCCACTTTAGATGGTGGAATTGCTCCTTCTATTGGACAACCAACAACACATGATACGTACCTATTCAAATCCATTGCCGGTTGCATCAATTAGAGAACCCTCCAAAGGTCAGAACGTGGAGAATGATATCAGAAAAATAAGTTATTTAAGTTCTAATCCACTACGCAACACAGATTAACTAACACCGAATTTGAATTTCCCATGAGAATGATTGGCTATTCAAAAAGTCCATGACACAAGTCTCCATATCATCAATGAAACATAATAAAATCTATTTGATAATATTATTCTTAAGTAGTGGCAGTAGATTCTAGCAACCAGCGCCATCATGGTTGGAGATAAGTTTTCTTGACCAAAATTGAATTGCACTGGTCATCTCATTTTAGAAAATAAATCCATTTCATTTTCATTTCCCATGAGAATGATTCAATTCAAGACATGGAGAAAATGGAAAATATTTAGATGAGAAAATTTTAGTACTTAGAATCAGACTAGAGAATGAAAAATAATTTTACTGGCACATTACATGAATGTAATGCAAATAGATGTCAAGTTTGAATCTTATAAAAGCATACCCTCGAACAGGGATAGAAAGCTCTTTTGCAGCAGAAAGTACATCACGATAACGTGCAAGACTTTCTTCAATGCTACAATTGATGTTCGCCTTTGAAAATGACTCAGAAGCTGACGCAAAGACTGCTACTTCCTTTGCACCAGCTGCAATAGCAGCTTCAAAGCCCTGGAAGAAGGCAAATTTTTATAAGAACTAATTCTATGAATCCATATCATATGTAAAAAAAAACTCCAAAAAATAACATCAAAGATGACCCACCTTAAGATTTGGTGTCAATACAGGCAATCTAGCACCTTCCACATTACCGACTGCTTCCATCACTTCTTTTGCATCAGATAGCTGAACACAAAATGAGATGACTTAAAATTACAAAAATAAATACTCAATTAAATTTGGAGTAATATTCAACCACGCAAATGAGAAGAAGTAACTTTTAGAAGAATGATCAGCAAATTTAGCTCGTAATTCACGAGGAAGCATTCCAGTTCTCGTAGAAATTACTATGAATATAGACTAAGTCTTGTGAACAATACTTTCACGTGGACTGAGAGGGTTAAAAAGGTCATTCTACATGACTCAGATATAAGAAGTATTAGCATACCAAAATACGCTAATGGAGAGTGAAGTTTTTTAAGAAATTTGTGGTTCATTTTATCAACAATGAAGAGTACAGCTTCAAGCCATTCTCTTTCCCTACAACAGTTGATATCAGAATTTAAAAAATTCTAAATGAAAGTAAGTCTTAAGGAAAAAGTAATAAATTCACAGCTATTTGTTTGTCTCAAAAGTAATTTAGTGATGTTAAGGCAAAACTGTTATTGGTAGAAAGAAGCTAATAGATTACACTAATTTATGTCCTGTAGTATATTTCTGGACCTGTAACATTCACACAGATGGTAGCTGAGTGACTAAAAGTAACCATTTACATACGTTTAATACACTCGGAAGAATTTTGTCCAGCTATTCAGAATTACCTGAGGAACCCATTTAGGTGATACAAAACTGGTAGCTTCAACAACAGGCAATCCTGAAGATACTAGTCTTGAATCAATTCAATCTTTACACATGTTGGTACCATGTTCTTCTCATTTTGTAGCCCATCCCTTGGACCAACTTCTACTATCTTCACAAAATTTGGTATACCTTTCAAAAACTGTAGGCCAATATTAAAAGAGAAAAATATCAGAAAAAACCACACTAAAAGAGAGATTTCATATAAACCACCAAATCATCTAATGAAAGTTTGTAAAGGAAATAGAACATCATAGATGAAGCAAGAAAAACAATTAGAAAGGGAAAAAAGACCAGGTTACACATGTTCCTAATCTATTAATGTAGATTATTAACAAGATTCTCAAAGGATAGAAATATTTGGGTCTAATGGGTATCAAATCACCTTATTTGGCATATGCTGCACATTGTTACTATTACATTTTGTCTTGTACTGGTAACCTGGAGCATAATGCGAATCACAATAATTCTCAGATAATAAGTGTTTCCTGCCTAAGCTCATTGTCCTTTGGTTGGAGGAGCTATTTTCAGATATGTCTTTCCTAGGTCTTCTCCACGGAAAGGTCTCTTTAGCATCCTCATCATGATCATCCCTGTAAAAGAAAAACAGCACAAGATCACGATGAGAATATCACACAGTCAACTCATGTGGTACTGGTGAAACCAACTTGCTAAGCTTTTTGTTTATCTTTCCATCAAAAATGTGCCTAAGCACTTCAAACAGAACTAATCAACAACAGGAATCATATCAGGTAAAAGACATTAAATTTCCAGCTTACTTGCAACTATTGGAAGAGTTAAACCTCCCCCCTTGAATCCAGCAAATCCCCATTCCCATGTCTTCTCCTATAGGTCGGCAAGCACCAGATGAAAATCTTTGAATTCGATCAATTGTACTCATGCTTGGTAATTTATCAAGACCCAGTGGCTCCTCCAAGCTCGACATTGTGGAAGCGGAAGCAAAAACCAGAACTGAACTTGAGAAATGAACCAAAAAAGTTGTAGCCATGTTAAGGATATAGCTTTCTCAATCGCATTAGATAAATAACAGACAATCTTAATAATTGGAAAACCAAATTTACAATAAATAATAGCAAGAAAAGCTATGGGCACCGCATAAAGTTATTAATGAACGAACAATTTAACAAAACAAGTGCTAACTAACCCTTAATTTAGCAATATTCGAATTATCCTTAAATTCATAAATGATAATGCTTCCAAGTTCCAAAAAAGAATCAAGAATAAATAGATGGTTTCAACAATCCTGCAAATGCGTTAATCCCAATTCATCATGTCATCAGAATTCGCAACCCAGAAAATATTCTGCAAAAATGGCGACCGACAAAAAACCGGGACCCCAACCAAAACAATTAGTATGAAAACCGTTTGTATTCAACCCAAAAGTAGAGCTCAACTAAGAAATCTCAAACAAACGCACAAAAAAAGTATTAAAAAAATGCAATCTCAATTCTCAAACAAACCATGACTCTCAATTCTCCGTTAGAAAACACTTGCAGACCATCTAAACCTAATTCTCTGAAGAAAAATGAAGCCAAAAAAACCAGCTAACTTCTTTACGTGAAAACCAAATTGAGTACGGATAATTAACTCTGGAACTAAAAAAAAACAGGGTATAGTAAGGGAGGTACAAAAGTAATGGATTTTATATCAGGCCCTTTCCTTTTTCCTACACTTTCTCGGAAGCCAAACAGAAACAATCAAAACGAAAAGGGAAGGGGAAATTAAACAGACCTGAAGTGAAGAACAAACTAGCGCGAGGAAGAGCAAAATTTGAGAGTGAATTTGCAATTGAGGGAAAAAAAAGGGAAAATGCTATGGGATTGAGTAAATCACAAACAAAGAAAATCAAAGCTTTTCATGTTGGTTGGGTTGGTGGATGTCGTTAATGCCTAATTTTTATTTTTTTATTTTTTTTTTTTTTTGGTTTTTCATTTGGAATTTAAACTTAAAGTCAGAAACTTTAAATAGTGGTCTTCTTTCTCTTGTCCTGCAATGCAACAGCCATACGAGGTGATAGGTAGTTTTCAGTTGGGAGTTGGTCATTTCCTCCATCCCATCCTTTACTTTCCTTTTATTTTTTTCATTTTAAAATTTTATTACTTACGTATCATATAATTATAAATCACACTCTTTATGCTTTATTTGATTTATAAATAATAAGTTTATAGTTTGTAAAATTATAAATATCACTCCTACCAATTAGTTTTTACGGATTTGATATATGTGTATTATTATACGTTCGTCACATATTTCACTTCTATTAAAAATAAATAGACATGTGTACGAGTTTTAGATCTTACGCTTGATTTAGAATGGCATATACTATAAATTACACTCATGTATTAAGATTTTCTAGTTATTTTGAATTTGAATACATGGTAGACGTTAAATACATGTGTTTGAAATTCGTTAAAACTAATTGATAGATGGGTGTAATTTATAATTTTACAGACTATAAATGTGTTTAAAAACATTTTTAAACCATACTGGTATGATTTATAAGTTAAACAAACCATGTGGGTCTCGATTGTTCCAGAAAGGGATCATGGTGCTCCAAAACCGTGACATCCAGCAGCAGCATCTCCTTGCCATGCGAGAGACTTATATGCCAGCCGTTATTCTCGGCTCTGTTATAAAAGAAATCGACGAACTCCCTAATGAGGGATTTTAGGAGATTAGGGTTCTCCTTTATCTTCTCCATCCATCCGTAGGGGGTTCAGTATCCATCTCCGCATATATTTTCAAATCGCGAGACATATATTTTTATTTCGATCCTGAACTTTACCTGTCCTTGTAAGTTGCAACACAAAAGCAATATTTTTAACAATTAAATTGGAATTATGCATTCATCTTTTTAATGTTATTTGGAGAAGGGGAGTTGATGAGTAACATCTTCTCTTCTTACTAAAGAACCGCCTATGTCGGTGGGTTTTATTCATATTGATATGTTTTTCTTCATCTTATGGGTCATTTCCTCTATGGAAGTCTTTCCCATGAATTGATAGATTTTCATGCATTGAATTTCATAAAGGCTCAAGGACATTATAAATTAATCTTTTAATATTCACATTAGATCAATTTTATCTCACATCCGTAGATAAAATCTCATAATACACGCATCAAACATTAAAATCATATTTACACTTCCTTGAATTTGAGTGTATGGTAAGGAAGTTGGGAGATAAAGGGAGATGGAGAAGGGGATGGGATGGAAAAAAAATGAGTAAATTAAAAAGGCGTTGAATATTAGGCATACGTAAAATATATGTGACTCGATTTTATTAAAAAATCAATTTTATTAAAATTAACTAATAGAATGGTGTGATTTGTAATTGTATAAAAAGTATAATAGTGTTTAAATTCATTTTTTAAAATATAATTATTTGATTTATAAATAACCTAAAATGTATCAGATGTATTTTACATTTCACTCAAATATTTATTATGAATTTCAATCCTTATTTAATGCTATATTTCATTTATTCTAATATTTTTATTAAAATTTACATGTCAAATTTGTTTTCCTAAAAACAAAAACATAATTATCGCGGGGAAAATTTATCTCCCCAATAAAACTCAATTTTTGAACGATAAATATCTAGATGATCTCTCTAAAACGAATCAAAATCTAATTAAAAGTGGTAGAAATTCTTTTAGTCAACTGTAAAGCAGATTCAAAGATCCATAAAATCAAATCCATCACATCATGTGTTATTATTAAAGTGGTCCACATTCATAGAGTATGAAATCAATTTTCCTCCACCAAAAATTAAGTAACAAATTGTAAGATTACGTTACACAATTGGAAATAAGACACCATCTAAAAACATTTAAGGGTCGTTTGGTTGTCAGGTTTGAGTTGTTAAATAGGGTGTTGTTAAACAAGAGTTTGTTAATACTATGTTTGGTACGGTGAGTTTGTTAAATGTAAAATGTGTTGAAATGATGAAAATAGATAGGTTTGTTAAGAGCTGGTTAACAAACTCATCATATTGGGTTTCAAAACTGGGAAACAAACATAAGTTAAAGTTGTTTAACCCCCAACTCACTATCCAAACCTGGCAACCAAACACCCCCTTAGTCAATCTTGTCTTTTATAAAATAATAATAATAATAATAATAAATTATTTTATTTGAAGGAAAAAACATTGACCAGAAGCAATGTCGTATGGCCACCACAATTCGAACATTTTTTTAAAGATATTATATCAAAATATACAGGGGCGGATCCACTCACAAGTGTAGGGGGCAATTGCCCCCCCTCATTTTTTTACAAATTAAAAATTTCTATATAAAAGTTTACTCTTTTTTTATAAAAAATTCAATTTTTGATATATTTTGTCTATTTTCCCCCCCTTTTAAATTCTCAAATATAGCTCTATATATTTTTTGCTTCCCTCGAAAATATTTCTGGCTCCGCCCGCTCCGCCCCTGAAAATATATGAGGGGGAGATTCAAACTTTAAAACTCACAACAATTATTATATCAAAATATATGGGTGGGTATTCGTTTTTTCGTCGTCAATTAGTTTACGATATGTGTGGAATTAAAATTTGGGCAAGACCACCAGTTTAATGACACGTGTACGATGCTAAATTCATGTGGGGTCCATGAAGATACGTGTTGAAATTTCAAATCAAATATTATTACCTCCTTTAGTATAAAATCCAGAGCAAAACGCATGTATATTATGGGTAGGGGTGAACATGGGGCGGGGTGGGGCGGGGTCGGGGTACCCCGATTACACCCCGACCCCGTTTAAGCCAAAAATGGGCACCCCGACCCCGCCCCAATTAAGTTTTACCCCGACCCCGACCCCACCCCATTTAATTATCGAGGTCTGAGTGTCTGATTACACCTGGATTATACCTGGTTTAAAAAAAATTAAGTAAAAGAAAAGGAAAAAAAATATAAAAGAAAGGAAAAAAAATATAAAAAAAATACTAAATGGACTAATGTCCAATGGGGATGGGGTTTTGGGGTGGGCTAAGTTGGTGGGGGGATTTAAAAAAAAAAAAAAAGAGTCACTAATCGGGGTACCCCATACCCCGACGGGGTTCAATCCCCATACCCCGACCCCGCCCCGACCCCGACCTCGATTAAGCATTTAAATGGGGTGGGGCGGGGCGGGTTCACGGGGTGTCGGGGTCGGTGTTCACCCCTAATTATGGGGGCACCGGCCAACCGTGTTTTATCCGTATATACTTGAAAATTATACATAAATCTTGTGTTTGGGTTTATGATTACTTACTTAACATTCAGTTAAGTCATTTAACATTTATGTGAAATTAAAAACTATTTTTTTTAGATATTACATCAAATTAAAGTTAGGGAGAATCGAACATTTAATCTTATGAGAAAAGAATAAGTGTCTAACCACTTTGAGCTACTAGACTATACCACGTGTTGCACGTAATTTTCATTTTATATTATGTTATTTATAATTTGTTAATTATTCATAAATGAAAAAATTATTTTTTATGATGATTATTCATATCATTTTCATAAATTTTATTTTATGTATTAATTATGAATGCCAAGTTAAAAAAATTAATCTTTTATGAATTAAAAATTTTGTATGACATTATTTTTAATTATTATGAATATTATTGGTTATCAGGTTCACAATTTAATAATATAATTTGTTAAATCCATGAACATGATATGTTTAGATCACGAATTAAAACGGGTAGACATCTTTGTTAGTTAAAAAATAAATAATTAAATAATTTATTTATTTATCAAAACACATAAAAAAACACTAAACATAAGTTAATGGAATAAAGTGAGGGATTCTCACGAATTTACTTAAGAATGAGAAAACACTTCATGTAAGCATAACAAAACTAAGTGATTTTATATTTTTCAGACAACTGACATATACTTAAAACCGTATTGAAATGAAACAACCACACTTTATTACTTTTATATTTAAATTATAAAAAAAGAAAGAGAGAATCAAATATTTTAAAAGGGAATTTATAGTTGATTACTAAATGTCTCAAATCAACCATAGCTATATAGTAAATATTTTATTAATGACCATAATTGTTACACATATCCCCCCATTTATCTCATATTATTTCTCAAAGCAAGTCTAATTAGATTAAAAAATGATATGATAAGAGTTTGAGAGACAGTTTTTCAGGACTGGAGTTGTACTCGGTAGTTTCGAGCGTCAAAGTGGTTGGCTATTTGATATAAGAATTGCATTAGCATAGCTCTCAAACATTAAAAAGTTATAATCAGTATTACTAAAGATGGATTTATTGTAATAATTTACCTGCAAAATGCACCTGAGGCGGGAGCCATTATCTTATACGGCCTTTTCAACAGGTTCATCACAACTTTAGTCTCAATTATGCTTTCGCACCATTTGCTTGAAGTTCTATTTTGTACCTATTCACTTCCTTGTAAAACAATAAATGTCGCTCACAACATTATTTACTTATTTGATATTTTGTGCAGACACTTATTTTTTTGCCTCTAGGCACCATATAAAAATAAGTCAAATTTATAGTGAAAAAGAGAATTCCAAGAGTTGCTCAATAAAATACTCAAAGAAATTCATATCAATACTAACTCAAGCATCACACAACCAATTAATTTAAAATGTCAAAAGAATAGTGAACAATTAATTATTATTTTATTCTTCTTGTAACCGTGAAGACGTTGTGCATTTAACAGAGATTTTTGGTTTCTTTTTTTTTCTTCAAAATTGGTTGTTGCATATTGATTTGCTTTAATTTATTAATTATTTCTTTCTTTTGTTTTATTCCTTAAAAAAAAGGGAATTTGCCTATAATGACAGTTTTATTAGGGTTAATGTCTTAAATAGCTTAAGTTTTAAAAAATCTCATGGATGACATTTTTTTTAGAAGTCTCTCAGCTGCATTTATTTCATTTTCTCGTTCATTTATTTCCCCTTTTTTCTTGCTCATCATACTGGTTTTCCTTTTTCCTATTTTTTTTTCAGATTAATTTTTTGCAAAATCTTTCTTGATTTCATCTCTCTTCCCATTCTCCTTAATTTCGGACTTTATTTTCCTTTTCTCAGATTCAATTTCCTCGTGCGATTGGATTTTCATGTGATTTGTTTGAAGTATTTATAGGTTTTTTAGGTTTATTTGAGCTGAGAAAGAGATTTTAGCGAAAACGTATAGCTGAGAGACGAATTCTTGCGATTTTCAATCTGTCTTACTCCCAATTTTCTTATTACGATCTCTCAATCGGTAAATCTCTGTAGCCCTCTCTCACTCGCAATTTTTCATTCACTTAATAGTTTCATTTGATCTATGGTGGAATTAAGTCTTTGACGAAGAAAGGATTGTAGATTTCGCTCAGTAATTGTTCATAAGTTTCGCGAATGTGATATCTCCGCCATTAGTCTAGTAATTAATCGATCTCAATCACTCAAAGTCATGAATCTTGAATAGTAAGCTCGATTCTATTTTCTCTCAAGTTTGATCAAAATCCAAATAATTTATCTGATACTTTTAAGTTTTTAATTATATTGTAATTTGTGCTATTTCATGTAATTGTATTGAGATCTGATACATGAAAGAGAAGGTTGTGAATTTTCTGGGTTTTTATTTTAATTTCTATAAACCTTATTTTTTATTGTTAATGTTAGGTTTAGATTATGATTTGGAATCAGATCAATAAGATTTGATCAATTTTTGTCATGGTGATAGATAACGTTGCAAAAACTCATGTCTTTAATTAAAAATAATAACAATGCAGACAATGGGAAAATAGAAGTAATCATTTTGAACCCCAAGATTATGGTTGGAATTTTAACAAATTCATTTTCGAACTTTTACTAGAGGAGGAATCGTTTGAGAAAAAGGTTTGATTTGCCGGTGAAATGATCATTCCGAGCAAGGCGGGTCCGTCGAGAGAGTCTCTTTTGGCTGAATTAACTAAAATGGAGGAAGGGAGTTAGAATGAGATGATTAGATTGTTTTATAATCTGGGTATTGAGATGGATAGAGTAGGGGAATTGATGAGCAGGAAGAAGAGTATATTTATTGAATGTTTTGAATAGGTCTTGATGCAAAAGGCAGAGTTTTATTTGTAGATTTGATTTTAAGAAAGCAGATGTAGGTTTGTTGCTTCTTCTTATTCCTGATATTTGAACCTTGATCTTTGTCCATGAAGAACCTTGAGGTAGTGTATCTACCGATCTCGACTCTTGTTATCAATTGATCTGTTATATCAAGCTAATTCTTTGAGTGAAACTAAAAAAGATTTTTTTTTATATATAGGATTCTGCATATAAGAGAGTTTTGATGGGTGCCAAGTATTTGAACCTATCATACGAAATGTCAATGTTGCAGTTTTGTTAGTAAATGAGAGAATAAATTGTATTATCTTCTTCTCTTGGTACCCTTAACCTCATCATTGCTATCTTTCATTTTGTGACTAACTAATGAAATCTCAAAAGCTTTCTTTATAAAATTAGTTAATCCATTTATTGTAATCTTCAGGGATATGCCCTTCAATAATGTGCTACATTTGTACTGTCTAAGAATATGGCTCCTTGCATTGCATATGCCCGTTCTCCTTTCCTGTTTGGTGGATTTTATTTTTTTTTGGTAATTACCTTCATTCACTAAGTTATTGAATTAAAAGGAATAATTTAGTGAATTAAACTAAATAAATTTGTGAAATAAATTATAATGTATTTTTGAGATAACTAATATATTTATTGAATTAAATGGAATAAATTAGTAAATTAAAAGAAATAATTTAGTTAATTAAACGGAATAAATTAGTGAAATAAATTATAATATATTTTTGAGGTACCTGATATTGATTTTAATTAAATAAGTTATTGAATTTAATGAATTAAAAAGAATAATTTGTGAATAAAATTATACCCAAGGTCAGATTTTCCTTCAATCTCTGTTACTATGCTTTTCTTGTACTTGGAAATGGCTTGAATGACAATTTTTATATTCTCCAAATTTAAGAGGGTCAGTGTGTTAAAAAAGGAAGATGAAAATTGTATTATTTTCGCATCATCTAGGACACCACAATAAGCTCTTATTAGTTTTTTTTTTCGTTGTTAGATGTTTGCTTTTAAAAGAAAAAATCATAAAGATCCGTACCAACTTAAACAAAAGATATTATTCTTATTTGGGTTTGAAAAAGAGAGATATAGACGGCGTTGAGAATGAACGATGAAAGAATAAATAGACTGAAACTTGAATAAAAATATGGGATTTTAATGTTGAATGGTGGAGTTTCAACGTGAACTCGAACCGAGGCTTTGAAATCGGAAGATTCATAAGATTTGGGCCATAGTATCTTTGAATTGCGATGCTCGATGCTTCTAAGGCGGTGGCAGATGGAGGAAATGAATGACGTTTATAAAAAAATGAATTAAATGTGATTTTTAGATTTAGAATCTTTTTTTTTATAATTCAATAAATTATTGAATAGAATAAATTAACATAATTAACATATTAAATAGAATAATTTAGTGAATTAAAGGAAATAATTTAGTGAATATTAAATTATAATGTACATTTGGCACTCTTACTTCTAATTTTTTTATGAAGTCCAAGCCTCACCCCAATTCCATCGACCACCGCTTTCTCATCATCGTCTCCGGCTTCATCGTTTATAAAATTTCATTTATTTTTTTTATTTATATCAAACCCTTCTCAATGCCACGTCATAGTCAAATCAGTCCATAAATTCCACATCTACCGCCACATCAGTATTCTATTAGTCTATTTTACGGATGTGTCAGTCGGGTACCTTTTAGACACATTTATTAAAACTTAGAAATATGTCAAAATAGATGAAAATGGACCAACCAATAGAAGTAGTAAGAAATAATTAAGATAATTTTGATTTTAATTCAATAAATTATTGAATTATTGAATAGAATAAGTTCACATAATTAACATATTAAATGGAATAATTTAGTGAATTAAAGGGAATAATTTAGTGAATTAAATTATAATGTATATTTGAGATACCTAATATTGATTATAATTCAATAATTTAGTGAATTAAAGGGAATAATTTAGTGAATTAAATTATAATGTACATTTGGGATACCTAATATTGATTTTAATTCAATTATTTAGTGAATTAGATGGAATAATTTAGTGAAATAAATTATAATGTATATTTGGTATACCTAATATTGATTTTAATTCAATAATTTAGTGAATTAAAGGAAATAAGTTAGTGAATTAAATTATAATGTAAATTTGTGATACCTAATATTGATTTTAATTGAATAATTTAGTGAATTAAAGAGAATATTTTAGTGAATTAAAGGGAATAATTTAGTGAATTAAATTTAAATGTACATTTGGGATACCTAGTATTGATTTTAATTGAATAATTTAGTGAATTAAAGAGAATATCTTAGTGAATTAAATTTAAATGTACATTTGGGATACCTAATATTGATTTTAATTCAATAATTTAGTGAATTAAAGGGAATAATTTAGTGAATTAAATTATAATGTATATTTGGATACCTAATATTGATTTTAATTCAATAATTTAGTGAATTAAATAGAATGATTTAGTGAATTAAATTATAATGTACATTTGGGATACCTAATATTGATTTTAATTCAATAATTTAGTGAATAAAAGGGAATAATTTAGTGAATTAAATTATAATGTATAATTTAGTGAATTAAAGGGAGCCGATTACATACCGGTTCGGTTCGTAACCTTTCCCGTTCTGATTCAGGTTCATTTTTTTATGAATTTTCTTACCGGTCAGATTCAGTAAAGTTTGTAAACTCTGTCATTTTAGTTTTTAAAATAGTTTTCATCCTAAATCCCTTTTTTGTGTCAATTTAGTTTTTCGTTATACAATTCAATAACTTATACCACATTGCTTACTAAATTATTGAACTAAACTTATTCGTTTTATTCTGCAACATAGTTTATTGAACCTTTTATTTTGCACTGTTGCTTTACATGTGCTAGTGTATATGTGAATTGGAGAAGAAAACAAGGAAGAAAAAAAATGTGAAGATAGGCCAAATGAGGATCCAAGAAGATGCCATTTTTTAATTCTTTTTTGTGTTTGTTATAAATTTTAATGAATTGTTGATGTATATAGGTTTAATGGATCTTGCTGTAGAGATTTATAATTCAATTATTTAATGCGTTGAGTTCAATAAATTATTGAATTGAAATCTTGATACTATTTTACCACTATATGAGGATATTATTTTGTATTTCAAGTTTATAATCACTAATATTGGTTATTGATGTTGCATACTAGTGTAAATGAATGTGATTTTTATTTGCGGAAAGCTTTGAGATTTTATGTGTTTTTTTATAGGTAAAATCAAAACCGTTATTCAATAATTTATTAACTTTAATTACTTATTGAATTAAAATCAATATGAAGTATCTCAATTATATGTAGTAATTTAGTTTAATAAATTATTGATGAAGGGAGAAATTTTATTGAATTAATAAACTCAAATTTTAATTTACTAAATTATTGACTAAGAGAGAAAATTTAGTGAATTAATAAAGTTCATATTTTAATTCACTAAATAGTGAATAAGAGAACAAATATAGTGAATTAATAAATGAGTGGCATTTTTGTAAATTTAATGAAAACAATTAATTTTGTTATATTAGAAAAAATGTCATTTGGGGAATTTTGAAAAGAGGGTGCTATTTAGGGAATTAGTTTTATAAAATGTGTCATTTGAGTCCATGCCCCTAAAAAAAACTCTTAAGTAATTTTCAATCATTTAAAGGCATGTATTAACATATTTTAAATCTAATATCTCAAAAAAAAAGAAAAAGAAAACATATTTTAAATCAAAATTTAATAATATATCATTTACATTAATTTTAATCCATGGAAAATAAACATGAAAAAAAGTTAAATGCATCAAATAATATTTCATTTGTTGAAGAATAATATTTTTTATATTAAATTTCATGACTCATTCGTAAATTAATTTATAATTTGAGAGATGATGCTTAATATGTAGATAATTAATTAGAAATTAGTAATTAATTGATAATGACATATTTAGTAAATAAAATATTTGATGAAGGGTATGATGGTCCAAAAATGTTTCTCCCCTTTTAATATAGTAGAGATAGAGATATTCGTATTTGCAAATTAAAATTTATTTAAACTTTCTGAAATCAAATCGACACAAAATGGAATTTTAAAATAAATTATTTTACCCAAAATAAATTACGTTTTATTGAATGATAGAAGTAGAGGAATTTTATGAATGTGAAATTCGATCCTCCACTTTATATTTATAAGAAAGAGATTTTTTATCACGCTACTATGAAACAATTTATGATTAGGAGTGTTCACGGCCCACGGGGTGGGGCGGAGACGGGGAATGCATTCTCGTCCACGTCCCTGGTAAATTCCCCTTTCAAAGAGGTCCGAGTCGAGGACGGGGATTCCCCGTGGAGGAAATCATGGGGAACGGGGAATTTAACAAGGAACTTTCCCCGTTTTCACCTAAAACAAAACAAATTACAACAAATTACAATTAAAAAAAAAGTATGTAAAACTGTTAAAAAACAGTTTTTTAAAAATAGTTTTATAAAACAGTTTTTTAAAGTTTTAAAAAATTAAAAAAAAAACATTTTTTAAAAACAGTTTAAATATAAAAATATTTTAAAATAATTTATATATATTATTTTCAGGATTTAATCGGGGAATGGGGTCGGGGTCGGGGACGGCATTCCTCGTCCCCGAAACTAGAACGGGAATTTTTTCATCCCATCTCCGATGGGAACAGGGATTCCCCGCTACTCTCGAGGCAGGTCCCCGCGGGAAAATGAACACACCTATTTATGATATTCTCATTGAATCAAAGATTCTGAGTATTCCTATCATTAATGATATGCAATATATATTTATTACCAACATATATTTATTAAAGAATTTTCAAATATAATAAATTTGCATACTAATTATTAAAATGTTAAAATTTTTTAAAAATTACTCAAATATCATAATTATAGTTTAATAAATTTTTTTATGTTCAAATTGAATGATTCACATAATTATTTGATTATTTTCAATGAATTTATAAGTTTTTTTACTTCAATAAAATTTATTAAAATATAATTATGTTATTTGAGTAATTTTTAAAAAGTTGAAGACATTTTGATTAAAAATATATTATTTTAGTAATGGTACCGATTTTAAAGTCAGGTTCACTTCTTCCACTATAAAGAATAGGGAGGGCGCCGTTTTATGCTGCAGCTCCCCCCACTTAGCACGTTAAAAAATCAGTAGAGACCGATAGATGGAAAGAGAAAAAGAAGAGGAAGAAGAAGACATTGTTTGTTTAGATGCTTCATTCTTTATGAATGACGAGTAATCTCTCTCTCTCTCTCTCTCTCTCTCTCTCTCTCTCTCTCTCTCTCTCTCTCTCTCTCTCTCTCTCTCCCCATCAAAGATTTCTTGTTTCTTTCTTCGAAAATCTAATGGTTTTTGTTTTATGAATATGCAGCTATCAGCTTACTACTTTTACATTTGGCTCCCATGTAATCGAACTTCTTTGTCTTCAATCGGCTTCTAGTGAGTTTCTTTTTCAACTTTTTCTGGGTTTTTTCTTTCTTTCTTTCTAATTTTTTTTATATTTTGCTTGATTACTGTTTGTAAAATGATTTTGTCTCGGATTTCTCGAAGAATTTCTTAAAAATCTTCTTTTTGGATTCACTTACATGTACCTTGTTAATTTCGATATTCTCAATTTAGGGATATGATATGAATATGAACAATCTGTTTTATTCTTTTTGGATAAACTTGCCCATACAAATCTGATTGATATGAAGAACATGAATTGGATCAAATTATCTAGTAATATTGGCAGCTCACCCATGCTTCAAGTTGTTGAGTTTGGAAAGAATTTTTTTATGTTGACAGAGGTGTCAGGGTTTCGATTCATTGAGATGATAAAAATTGATAGATATTTCAACAAATATATTTACAAAATCGTTGTTACACATTTGAAATATTTATGACTTAGGAGTGGGTAAAATTTCTGTGGAATTTTGGGACCTTATACTTCTTATCTGGTTTTTCATTGGAGAGTCCTTGATAAGGCTTTTAGTAAATATGCTCTGTTGTTGATACTAATTGAGTCGTGTGGTTCTCCCGTGAAGTTAGATGAGGTGCACGCAAGTTTGCCCATATACTCACGGATATTAAAAAAAAATGAAGAGTATTTTTGTAATTGGATAGATCTAGGAGAATTCATTATTTCAAATAATTGTTTCCCATAAGAAAATTGATATTTGAGATATCATATAAAACCTGAACATTCTTTTAATCAAGTAATTGTCAACCAGTTTGACTAATTGCATTCGTTACTTTAACATCTAACTCATATATGTTGAAAGATTCATTGCAATTGACAAATATAGTATGCATCAATATTATGATAGTGACGTGGATGATTTTGTCAAACACATTGCGTTTTATTTGTAGATTATAGATATAAATATCTATTTGATAGAAGATTGAATCATCAGGAGGAGAAATTAGGATAAATTTTCTGAAGTATTATATTTGTGAAAAGTTGTTATATAAAGAGCTCATTGCAGATGTGGTTATATCATATAGATTTCCTTGCAAATGCCATTGACCTAACTATTATTGAAACAGCTGATTTTGATTTAACGGGACAATTAGTATGGCCTGGTGCTTTGCTGTTGAATAATTATCTCTCCAAACATGCTGACGTGCTTCAAGGGCGTTCTGTCATTGAATTAGGCTCCGGTGTTGGTATGTTCATTTACTTCTTTGGCTGATTTTACTTTCTTCTTCTGTGACTTATGGAGCAGAGATTACACTAGTTTGCTAGTGAAAATCCGAGTTGAAAGCACCTACTTCGAATGATGTGGTATTTTTCTTTGTAAAACTCGAGGATGGATTTGTTCAAAATTAAGACTTAAGAAAATAAACCATGTATCTTTATCATACCGATCCTTGGAATAATAACATATATTTTACATATATAATATATTTGTATATATCTAAAGACTGTATCTTCATTTTCTCTATAATTTTCCCTTGATGAAACTCTGATATGACATGAGAAATCCTTCTTTTATACAGGTGTCACCGGAATCCTTTGTAGCAAATTTTGCGATAAAGTGGTGTTGACAGACCATAATGAGGAAGTTCTTAAGGCAAGATCATGAAACTAATCTGAATAAAATAAAACAAACATAACAAGAACTTTCTGTGTTTGTGTTGTATAATGACATCCTATATTATATGTCATAGATCCTGAAGAAAAATATACAGCTTCATGCATCTCCTGTATTTTCTGGAAATTCTGCTGGTGAGAAATAATAAGAAAATAAATTATGTGTTTTGATGTACTTATGTTTACATTTCTATATAGGTCTAGTGGCTGAGAAGCTCGAATGGGGAAACTCTGATCAGATAACCCAAGTTTTAGACAAGTATTCTGGTGGATTTGATCTTATTCTTGGTGCTGATATCTATATCCTGAATGTTTATTCTCATCTTGCTTAAGCAATATTAGTTTTTTTTTTTCAGAAAGCAATATTAGTTAAGAAAAAGAGTTTTTGAACTGGGTTTATAAAAGTTAATATTCATTAAAAAGCAGAGAGAGACTATGTGCCAAAGGTCCTAAGGCCCGAAAAATAAGCTAAAATTTCTTGCATTTGCTAGTTGGTACAATGCGTAGAGATTATTGTTTTCTTTTCATATCCTCCCATGAGGCAAAAATATTATTGACAGGGTGTAATGATGTATTTAAATCCAATTCTCTTTAAAATAGTTCGTGGTCACTGCATCCGTACTGTATTATTTTTCCTGGTGCTTAAACATTGTCCAACTAAACTTTTTATTGACATTCTATGCTAGTCAGGAACATGTGTTCCACCTTAAACAGTAGTGTTTCCATAATTTCTATGAGACTTATTATGCAAGAACGTAGCTATATTCACTCTATTGATGCTTACGCTTTTCAAATCCATGTATGAGAGTGAATGCCAGCCACATTAGAAGGTCTAGTAATTTTTTTGAATTGTATACTGGCTCAATATTGCTATTCGAAAAAGCTACTTTCTCTATATTGTTTTCATCTCTAGAGAACCTTGACAATTATTAAGCTTTCAACAAGCTAGTATACCTTTGCTATTCAAAACTGCAGAACTGCTCCTCCAAGTTAGAGGAAAAGGACAATGCAAATTCATTCTAGGATACGTATCCCGAGCTAAGATGTGAGTAGCTCTTTGGTTTCATGATATTCTTTTGCGTTTCTGAAGAATCTTTTTTATACTTCATTGATAAAATCAGTCCAATAATTTTTGTGCTATATATTGCAAGGTTCTTGAAGTATAATGTTTACTCTGAAACTCCTTTAAAAAAGAACAATAACATATAGCAGAAGTCCATAATCAATTTCAACTTTCAAGGATGGTTGAAGTGTAATATCCTTTATATCTTTACATTCTGATAATGTACTGGAATATGGCAATCAAAGCAGCAAGTAAACACAATTTTGAACTTGATTATATGGAGAAATGGCTTCATTTATCTTGTTTCCAAATCCCAACAAATTATCTCAGCAGTTTTCCCTCTTTTTCTCAAACTTTAGCAATTATCATTGGAGTTTCCAGAATGGCCACCTTTAGTAATGTTTCTTTACCTCTCATCTTTTTTTATTTGCTAAAAGTTTCTTTTATTCCTTTCATGTGTAGCATGGATACACTGATACTTGATGAAGCTTCTCGGCATCGGATGCAAATGACTGAAGTAGTTGGAACGAGATCTGTGGTTGGGAATCTTCAAGGGGTCATCTATGAGATCACACTTGAATGAAAGCTTTGTACTTGGGAAGAAGATTTCTTTACATGAAATAACTTATTTTTGGAAATAGACAGCATATGGTTGGAATTGCCTTTTTATTTGAAGGCTTGAGGGCGCGGCGCGAATATTTTTGGAATATATTAGGCAATGTGGAGTTCCATGCAAATTCTTCACGAGATTCATTCGGCCCCCTCAATGCAGTAGCACTCAGTATTTGGGGTTATTTGAAAGTTATTCTATTTATATTTTCAGATAACTTATAAAAAGATTGAAGTTATTATGCAAAATCATTAATCACAAGCCTATGCTTTTAGAGGAAGAACAGATTCAACATGTTTTTATTGAGTTTAAATTTTAAAAGATAAAAAGCCGTTTCTCAAAATACGCTCATAAAATCTAATTGCCCTCAACTTTTTGTGACCTTTTTTTTTCAAAGCTTGGAATCTGGATAGATTAAAGAACGTCAAACAATACCATTGATTGATATTTACCATAAAGATTAATCATACTAGGAATTTACATCACACATAATGGCTCGTTTGTAGGACAGAAAGAAAAATGGTTGCATGTTCTAAATAATCAAGAGATGCGAAGGAGCTCAACTGGCGGGAAATCTACCAAGCTTCTGTTGCTAATCACTCATTCTATTCATACCAAAATTCAGTGAATGAGCTCACAATAAATAACCTAACTGAACTCCAGAATCTGAATTCAGGGGGAGAAGAGGAAACCCAAGACATCTGCCATTTCTAAGTGGCTACTGACTCCTCTAAAACGCTTGATGTTTCCAAATTCATACTCCTGCCTTTCCCATAAGCAGCAATGAGTAAAGCCTCAGCCCTCCCTGCAAATATGAAAAAAATGACAACGGCTCTTAAGACCGACCTATAAAATTAATTTAACAAGTAAAACAAATATTGGGGCATGAAAAATATGAATATTCGTCATGATTGGGGTAATTCCTCTCTCATTCCCAGTTTCTGACATCAAGGGGTAGAGGATTGTAACAGAAATCTTAATTAAAAGAAATTATGCTATTTCAATGAATTGCCCTCGGCAATATTTTCTTGTTTCTTATAAAGAAAAAGAGAGAATTCTCAAATAGGATAAAAATGTTCACCATATTTGCATAGATAACAGAGTCATAACCTGTCATGTTTTATATTAAAGCATTAACCATTGAGATGAGAAGAAAACAAACACGTAGTAAAAATACCATGATCTTTTTTCCTTTTCAGAAGGGGGCTCAGAGATGGAAATAATGTAGATGCTATCCTCCGGCTGTCGTCCTATGAGTAAAAAATAATTTCAAGGAAACAATGAAATTAAAAAAAAAAAAAGTTAGGAATAAATAAAATGCCTTTTTTCCATTATAATAAGCAGAAAAGATCATCATAATGATGCATGACCAGTTAATCTCGAAGACACCCTCCAAAAGGATCCAAGTGGGAAAAAAAAATAACTACAATAAATTAAAATATAATGTTCAAGTGCATCTATTGCAAACTTCAATACAAAGTCAAATATGAATTTTAAAGTATTTAATTCCAAGAAAATTTTAGATACTGAAGGAGGAAATGAAATTATAAACCATTTTGTAGCGATGAAAGAATACAATTCTTCAATCTTTACACATCACGAATTTAACTAGGATTACCGCCACTACTTGAACGTATAGCTACTTTATTTTCAATTTTGAAAGAAGCTATTGTCCCTCAACTAGTTTTCTATCCTAAAAAAATACTTTGATTTCTCTTATCATCATGCAAAGCCAGCTCATTACCTAGGAGAATTTCAGAACATCTAGAATAGATTGTCATATAACTAAAAGTAAAATCATTAAATTAAGCCATAATTCTATTCACATTTACACATTCAACTTTTAACATAATTCTAGTATGCACTGAAGTGAAGACTATATTATTGACATCGTGAAGTATTTGATCTACAAATTAAATGAAATTAGTAGCTCGAGTGCTCGACTAATGAGGGTAATGGGTTTGAACCAACCTTGGAAGTATCTTTTCCCGCGAGCTCAAATTTGTTTTTCCAAGCAAGAGATGGCACAGGAACAACAGAAAATCCTAGCCCAACTAATATGCCAATCCACAATCCGTAACCAAATCCTCCACTCCACCAACCCTTCAATGCAGAAAATGGAGTCAGAAAGAACCAATGGAAAACTAAAACTTATTATCGTCCTTGCGGAATGAAGTGAATAAAGGAAAACTATAACTTCAAACTCAAAAGTTAAGGCCACTAAAGTGGAAAAAAAACACACATTCCAAATAACTGTCAGATCCCGCAAAGGAAAAACTGCACGTAGACAGATAGTATGTCTAATGAAACAAAACAAAACTTGTGAATTACAACTTGGCTAATCCTTCAAAAAAAAAAAAAAAGAGGGATACCCTAAAAAACAATTGCCATGGAAGCTCAAAAGAAGATGGGAGAAATTTTAAAATTGAAAATTAGGCACACAAAAGTTTTCACCTCACTTGAAAAAAAATCACCAATTCTTTCCTTCAAAATAAACCAGACCATTTACCAGCTAGATGTATCACAAAAAATTAAGATGCACCATTTGGAAAAACAGAATTTTTTTTAAAAAAATTGATAATTACAATAACTGAGTAAGAAAAAGAGTGTTCAATTTTAACAAGGATCACTTCTTCTTAGCACAAAAACTAGGTCAAATGGAATTCTTCCATTAAGACTGATCATGTTACCTGTTTGCCATCTCCTGGAAATGGGTTTGACTGTTCTAGATATGCGGTAGTTCCTAAGGACACCAATCACCAACACAACACATCATTACAAACATAATAATGAATATGAAGAAATGAAGAAAATTGAAGTATATATCAAATATGAGGAAATCCTAGAAAATGCAGTGGGAAAAAAAGATAAGTAAAACTAAACTAAAGAGCCTCAAGTGAACTGTTAAATATTTCATAATAAGATAGTGTTTCCTTTTGTCCCAGGATGTCTCTGATATCATTGCTAATGAAAGAGAGATCAAAGGAAATACCAATTCTCTGTATAAAATATAAATTAATTTGGCTGTAGGAACACCTCTGTTATGATTGCAATTATCTAACACAGAGACATGAATGATTAATTGAGCATCAAGTAAACATTCAACACATATACAGAAAGCCAGCCGTGCAAAAAATGTTCACCAGGGGCAATGACCTACAGATCATACCAATGGGAGCATTGAAGCTATGAAGCAACTGGACAATGGACTTAGCATCTAAACGCTTTCTTCTCCTTCCACCAACCAGTACTTGCACGTACGGAGAATCATGTACCTGACAAATTGAAAAAGATAAAAGATTAAAAAAAAATCATCAACCACTTCAGTCAAATATGGATCATTTAAAAGACAAAACATCAAGATCTGCAAAAGAAATTACTCCTCAACAAGCTCATAAGAAAGACGAGTTGACAAATTCTTTTCTGTTTCCATTAAAATAAGAAATATAATATGATATTATGAATCAAAGCTGATAGCACATAGTACTGAAGTAGTATAAGTTGAAATGTCAAGGCAGCAAGTATCTGTTCAATGTTTCATTAATTGCTAAAAAATAATAAAATAAGCACATGAATCAATGAGAAAAAGAAATAGGTAAGATCCAATTTAGTCCATGTGCGCCAAAGAATAGGACATGAAATTAACACTTACGAAAGCATGAAGAAATATCTAGAACACCAAAAAATACACCAAGAATAAGAACTCAAAATTCCTTTTTACAGTAAATTTCTAATTTATTTTCCTCAAAACTCATTTTTTTTAAGTATCAACTGTTGGACATAAATCCCTATAAAATAACAATTTATAGATGCAACTAATGTCTTTTCAACAAATTCCTCGATTATATGCAACCCCATATAATAGATGCAACCATGAAGACAGCATGCAGACCTGTAAATTAAAGCAGAATGGAAGAAATTTTCCTTCTTTATTACATGAAAAACAAAATGCTTCTTTCTCTTATACAATGCTTGATTAATGGAAAAATAAAAAGCAATCGCAACTTATCTTCATCCATTCTCTTCATCTAGTCCATAAACAGAAGGTATACAAACATTAAACTCAAAAAGATCAAGAAAGGTACCAAAAACCAATGTTGACTGCAATAGTTAAGAAACCCACATGAGAACAAATACAACCCACTAAAATCTATAAACCAGAGCACAATTTGATGAATGTGTGAAAAAAACTTCCCAAAAAAAAAAGGAAAATCAAACCAATTACCTGAGCAGAAGAAATTAACTCGTTGGTTCTCAAGAGCGCTACAGCACCAGAAGCATCAGGGTCGATTCCAATAACACAATTCGAACTCGCAATTGGGTCTTCTTGGAAACCATTGAAATGATTATGACCTAAGGGGAAAGGACAAGAAAGAGAGGCCAACCAGTTTTCTTTGAGATGGGTATCGGTGATCTTCAGTTTAGCTCCATTATTCACCTTCCGTACAGAATTTTTTTTAGAAATTTCCGGCGCGAGAACCGATGAAGAAGCAGTACAGAGGAATCTGAAATGGAAGAGCTCGGGTTTGAGTTTGGAAGAGAGAGAGTTCATGAAACAGAAGGAGTGTGACTGAAATGGATGCGTCTTGAATGGAAGAAGAGATTCCATAAATTCAAAAGAGGGAACACAAAGAAATTATAACAAGAGTCCGAGGTAAGGTTTACGACAAGAAAAAAATCTGGCTGCGATGGATAATTTTGAAAGGTTTTGCTTAAAAAAAAAACCCCGCGTATCTATATTTTTTTTAATTAAATTCTTATATTTTATCGATTAAATCTAACTCTTTAAATTTTGAAATATTATATATTAATTGAAACATTTTATAGGGGATATTTCAGGTGGACGATTTAATCAACACATTTTTAATAATATTTAAAAACTTTAAAAATTCCAAATGTTTAAGTTTAGCTGTAATTTCAAAACCTATTTCTAGAATATAGAAAACAAACAAAAAAACGTTTTTGATTTTAACAATAAAAATAAAAATAGTGATAAATAAATTTACTTTTTAAAATAAAAATAAAACAAAAAAAATATCATATGAACTGTCATTTTTTTTCCAAATAGAATGTAAAATAAAAACAAAACAATTATCAAAAGATCTTTTTCATGACAACATCGAGCATAACTCAAATGTTTAGGTATTTGTTGCCTTCAACAACAATTAATCTCTTTCAAGAAGGCTTTGATGTCAGTGACAATATTTTTTTAAAATTAACATGATCATCATGGTTATAAATTCTTTTAAATCTTATATTAAATTGACTCTGAAACTTAAAAGTTTTTATTTTATTTTTAATTGAGACTCAACATAAGTATCATTTCTCTTTCACGAATCACAAAGCATCAAACTCGCAAAAGTCATTTAGAAAAAACACAACAATTGAAAAGGATATGGCAGAATTTCCGGATGATTTATCAAGAAATTATGGATACGAACCTGTTTCATTTTAGGGCTATGGATTAGCTTCGAAGAAGGAATTCGATTTCTTCAAGCACATGACAAGATGATCATCCTTCAATTCAGGAGAAATTCCTCTACACTCAATCTCTTCTCTAAGCTTTAATCATTCTCACTTTAAAACCATTCCTTACTCATCTCTTCCATTTTCAATCTCTCGTGCTTTCTTCCCGATGAAAGCCCTAAGCAACTTCGAATTCTACAGTGATCCATCAAGCCCGAAGCAATGCATATCTCCGTTTGAACAATCACACGCCAATTCAACAATCGATGAGTTTGAATTCGAAACTAGCTCCCGCTTCGATCTCAACGACATCGAATTCAATCTCCTCGATCGAATTGAGCATCAGAATGAGGAACAATCGCAGATCGCAGAAGTTTTAATGCCTTCAATGGCGTTTGCCGATGAACTTTTTTCAGAAGGAAAAGTTCTTCCTCTTCTTCCTCGTCTCAAGCTCAAACCTCCACCAGGTCTTGAATACGGAACCGATAACAGTCGCGGCAAAATCTCCACCGCTTCGTCGCCTCGATCACCGAGCTCGGCTCTTAAATTCAAATTCGTTCATCAGAATCTATGGAACGACGATTTCGATCCTTTCTTGGTAGCTTTGCAGAGTGTCAAGGAAGACGAAGGAGGGAAAACACAGCCCAACAATCGTATGCGGGCTCGGGCCCATTCACTAAGCCCTCAGCCCACGGAGCCCATGAATGATCTCAAGGCCCATTTGAAAAATGGAACAGAAATATTGAGTGAGCCCAAAGGATTGGCTTTTGCAAGAGCGGTTGCGAAAATGGACCAAAAAAGAAGCTGGCCCAATATGACCACAAAGTCCGGGCCCATTTTGAACTCGAGTGAAAATTATAGAGATGGGGAAGGGTCAAGGAAGAGAAACAAGCTAGTGTCTTTATTTCGGAAATTCAGTTTCAGTCACACTCCAATTAGAGGAGAAAGGCTTGCATAATTGAAATTTTAAAATACTTGAAAGGCTTATTAATCCCATGTGTGCCTACATTTGATATGCGTAAACTATATAAAAAAAAATGGTGACTTTTTTTAATATTTCATAAAAGAAAGAAACAATAAAATAGAAGAGAGTGTTAATATCTGACTGAATAATTTCTAGTAATCTCGTTGTATAATACATTTGATTTATTGTCAAATGTGCTTGTTACCAATAATAAAGAAATAGTAGAGTCTATGACTAACCGACACTTACCCTTGAGGTTGAAGGTTCGAGTCCCCTCTCCCCCACTTTAATGTAATCTCAAAAAAAAAAACGACACTTCCACATGGCTAAATATTATAGGGAGAAGTACCTATAACAAGAGTAGAAAATTTTGTCGGCACATATTGAATTGCTTTCAAGTCATCTTTTTCACGTCAGCTTAGAGAGACAGAGAAAGATGAGTTAAATTAAATGATATCAGCTGTATTTGTCTGGAAAGTTACAATTCTTTCAACTTCTCCCACGACAACAAAAAAAAAGGAAGGAAGAAATAGACTTGCAACTAAACTTTGTATAATATATTAATGAACATGGGTTCTTTGTGCTACATCAAATTGGCATCAGTGGTAGGCAATTTTACAAGGACCACATTTCGCATTAAAGCAACGGCCGACGAGATTCCCACCAAAAAAAAGGACAAACAAAATATCATTTTAAACAATAGATTAATTAATAAAGTGGGAATGGAAGGAGGGTCTTCACATTAATGGATCTAAACAGCAGCAGCCTATATCTTTTGCTGCTCTAAAATCAACTTTCATATCCTGGAAAATGGGATAATTTTAGTTTATACAGATGATGAAGCATTGGCTTCATCCTCAACAGGTGTCAAGGGGCACACCAAGCTCTTGGATTTTACGGTTCTATTCCAAGACTTCGGTAGGCCAGAGTCGCTTCCACATCGAAATTTCCTCATCTGAGCTAAGCTTTCTGATTCCTCCATAGAACCCATCAATCTCGTTGCCTTCCTCTCGATGGTCTTTTCGATCGACGGTTGCAAGTCTCCATCTTGAATCATGGTTGTACTGATTGAATTCCAACACCACAGTTTCTGTTATCAATGTTCAAATGTCACAACCACTTTAGTCCTCCAGTTGATAATGACAAAACTAAAGTAAACACTATGCAGGAATCCAAAAAGAATGATTAAAAAAAAGTCACTGATTATAAAGACTTTTCACCAAAAGGGGACATCCAGAACTACATATTAAAGATAAAGATACAGAAAACGGTTGAGGAGGATCAGGCATCTCCACAAACTATTTCATCGTTTTCAATCTAGAAATATCACAACAATTAGCCTGGATTCCCAATGGTAATGACGTTTCCTATCGAGAAAAAATAAGTATATTCCAACAGCCTTATTATTCATCAACCCAAAATAAGTAGGTGAAAAAGAAAAAGCAATCATGGCTGAAAAAGGGCAAGCTGCATATAAAGTTTCAACAGCTGCAACTAAGGGAAATTTTTTCTTAAGCATGAGAAAATTTATTAATCTTTAAATGTAACAATTTCACTATTAGCCAGTGCATCGCAACTGTAAAAGCTACTTTTACAATTCATTTATTTTCCTAGTGTTAAGAACACCAACTCAACCATAACAGAACCCTTGCCCTTGGGAATCATTTAGTTAACTCAGAGTGGCTGGTCATAAATGTTCCACTAAGAAGATTTATTGGTGGTTGGACATAAGTATTCCACTCAAGACAAAAGCTATGAATATGTTTGCAGAAATTATGACATACTAACGATAATGTCTAGGGTACCAATCAAATAGCACAAAAAGTTAGGTCCACAATTAAAAAAATGGGATACTTTTCAATAGAATGATGAAACAGACGACTCAGCCAAACTGGCTGTGGCCACAGCAGGAAATCTCGACATTTATTTCATTCACATTTCCAGTAATGATTCATCTAAGAATAAATTAAGAGTTTTGCAGATATGAATGGCCTCTCTAACAGCTCAAAATAAATCATCAGAAAAAAAAAAATTCTGCAAATATTTGGATAAGAACAAAAAGATTCAGAAAACAACTAATTTTAATATACAACACAACAAGTTTCAAGAGAATGAAAAAAGAAGAAGTTGAATCTTATATTCAAGGTTCCAGCACAATTGACTGCCTCAATGGCCAATTCTGCTTCAACTTTCACAAATAAAAGGTTAAACAAGAAGTTAAGGAAAAAAACTCACCACTAGAATGACATCGGCAGTGATTTACATTTCCATCACATGTTTCCAAGTGACCTACAACTCCATACCACCAACCTGCAATGACAAGGCATACTTTATGCACCTTAATTATTAACTATTCAAAGCCAATGCTAAAAAGAAGTTTATAGAAGTATTAGTTTCCTATCTATCTTTTCTGTTGCGGTGTTAAATGACTTTAATATGTGTGCTTACTTTTCTCTTAACCAGTGATATTAATAATACTTTGGTTAGGTGGCACCCGCATTTCTACCTCTTACCCAAACCCTCTAAGAAGAAATTAGGTTCTTTAATTATAAAGTATTATCAATTTCCAAAGAAGCACAAACAAACAAAACGTGGAATACATTAGATTGAATATTTTGCTATGTTTTGGTTCCTTTTCTGTGTTCACGTGTTTCTATGACCTTTCATCAGACTGGAATATTTTGATTTCAACTAAAAAGTGGAGAGGAGATGATTGAGTGTAGCACTCAAAACAGGTTGAAATTGTTTAAGATAAATTCAAACTGAAAAAAGATCCAAACTCGAGAACAAACCATAAGGGAATTCTTTGTTCTTTCTCCATTGGATCTCAATGTGGTCACCAGGGGATAATTCATTCAAACAGTCGGAGACATGAAGTTCATGTGGAGGAGTTTCAACCGGCGGTGCTCTAAGCCTCTCCCGTTGCACACCGTTCTCAATTGCAATTGCTCTCCTTCCATGTGGAGGGTATCTGTAACAAACAATCCTTTACTAAACTGAAGGATCTGCAAATCTTACTATCAGAATTAAAATAAATAAAAGGACGATGATAACAAGACAATAATGGGCCATCAAGTTAGGACAAGGCCATTTGCTTAATTACCTTGCTTGAAAAGTGTCCGTGTGGGGATCATAACAAAGTTCCGCATCATAACAAGACAGAATAAAACCGACATGGCCATTCTGCACAATTGAATATTTTTAAGTATCAGACACAAAAATTAAATGAGACAGCCCAATCCAAGGGGATCAATTCCAATAAATCAGAGCAAAAAAAATTGGGACAGAGAGAAACAAATCTGAGAACAATAAAAAATTGTTAACAACCAGAAGCAACTGGATCATGAATCAAATACCTCACGGTTATAGACCTGAGCAGGGAACCAGAATCTGCCAGTCTCAAGAGCTAGACACCAAGCCATGATTGAATCAACTGGTAAAGAGCTACGTTGCGTGTTATTGTCATTAACCTTTGATCTCATCCAAGAAGGAGACCAACCAAAGGGAAAAAGTCTAAGCATGCTCTTCCGCTTGCTCTGCTGAAGGTTACTCAGACCTGCTCTAGAAGCGAGATGCCATTGCCACTCTCTGTAAGCAGCTTGACCAATAACTTTACCCCATTTCTGTTTCATATGCTTCTCCCAAAGGTGATCACTCACACATCTCTCTCTCAAAGAACTACAAACACCCGCCATACTACATAATGATTCGGGTGGAAGTCTCTCTAGAATACATTCTAAAGCCAATTCTGGCAAGTCCAACAACGATATATCACCCGTCTCCTCAACGTTCTCTACTTTTGGAGATAGATATTTCTTCTTCAAGGACATCTTCGATGAAAAACTAAAAAGATAAGTACAAAGACTATTTTTAATCACCTTCCAGATGGGAAAGAGTGATAATTCTATCCAGAACCAGTGGGACAAGAACCTCATCTCACCTGCCCATAGTGGGAGTGCTTTGAGAGGAAGGGACTTTAAAAAGAGGATGAAGGGGATGGAAGTGATCAAGAAACAAAGAAGCATTAGAAAATGAGGTATTTTCTTGTGGATAAAAAAACGGATTTATCATAAAAGATAAGGGGGAAAGATCAGTGAAAGAACCAATTAAGGAAATGCAACGGTTAATAAGTGGAAAAAAATACTCAAAACAAATCCTTTCACTTGTTCTTGCTCCTAAATCATTGAGAAAGGAAAAGGTAAGTGTTATATAGGAACCTATGGCACCTTTCAAATGTGGGATTTAATTGGTTCAAAGAAGCCCACCAACCCCAACAGTGGGCCTCCTCGTTCAAAGTCTAACAGAACAAAATAGAGGTACTCTTCAGCCACCTCACTAGACAAAATTTAGTGGGAAACTTGCCTTCATCATTCCAGGAGCCAAAGGAAGCTGAGGAAAGTTTCTTCAGCTTCTCTTTAAAGAAGTTCTTCCCTTTAAAGCAATCAAAACGTACAAACACCCAAAACAGCTGTCACTAAAAAATAAAAATAAAAATCAAGGGAAGTGAGTTAAATAGGTTCTATTGAATGAACCCACAATTGAAACTTTGTTGAATTTGTGGGGTAGTCTCAAATCTATTATAGTTTCTCGACACCTGGAGTTACAAGAAAAACAAAGATTAATTAAAGTCTAGATACAATGATTCATATCTTCAAAATCTCTAAATTTTCTTTCTTAAATATGATTTTTAAGTAAAGATAAGGTGGCAAACAGATCTGGGTTGTTGAAAAAAATCACAATTAGGTACAACCAACAACCTTAACACGGTTAAGAAGTAAGGAAATGAAAGACAAGGGACAAAGGGATCTAAAACTAGTGGCAGAGGCAATGGTGTAAACGAAGAAGAAGAAAGAGAGAAAAGAAATTGATGAACTTGGTAAAGTGGGGTCGTTTCTTTTCACCTCAAACAAACGTTAAACGTAATTCTTCTTCATAAAAAAAAAAACCTCCACCACTCACAGACCTCTCAATCCCTATCAATTCCTCTAATTTCTTCTGTCAGGCAAATTATCAAACATGTAGTGAGCATTAAAGAGAAGGGAAGTAAAATAGAATGAATGAATGAATGGGTGGTTAAGATTCGAAGAGATTTTTTGGAGGATATGTATTATTATTGTGTGGATATCAAATAATCAGACAGAGTGTTTAAGTTTAAAAAAAAAAAAACAATATCATTAATCAATTATTAAAAGGTCAGTTTTTTTTTCTTTCCAAGAATCTCTCTTTCTCACAAGTTCGGAGGAAAATTCGTCTAACCAGAAATAAATTTTTTTTTTTTTTCAATACCGTCAGATATTATTGGCTCTTCTGCCTCTGGCTTTGCTGGTAAGAGATGAGGTTTTGGCTGTATCAGGGTACGCTCAATATTAAATGCAACCTTTAATTTTACCCATAATCTACGCCTATCACGTATGGTAAAATTAATTATTTTAAACCAGCTGCCTTATCCATGGGAAATTGGAAAAAAGAAAAAAAAGGACTAAATATTGAAATGTTCAAATGTTTTAAAAGTTATTTAAATAGTAATTTAATAATTTATTGAATTAAAAAATGGTAACATTTCAATGAATTATTCAACTGTTATTTCGATTTTTTTTTAAATGATCTGATATTTCAATTTTTAGTATATAGAAATTGGTTATTTCAATATTGACCATTTATTTTTTTTATCAAAATACATATATATATATATATGAATAATTATTTGAAGTCACGTATAATGATTCCAATGTCAATTTTTTTAAATGAATTCGGATTTTTGTTAAATGATTAATGAAAAATTATTAGTGAGAATTTATAGGGATGTTTGGTAAACAAATATTGAGATTCTTATCCAAAACTCAAGATAAATAATTAATATATAAATTAATTATTTAATTTAGGGTAGCAAATTTTAATTATTAATATATTATGATGTAGTTTATTAAATATAATACAGTTAATAATTTTAATTTAATTTTATATCGTTGATTAAATTTTATAAATATATTGATTTTTTTTATTTGAAAAAATAAATAAATATATTGAATTTTAGATAATAATTAAAAAGATCAAATTATATTATACAAAACATTTTTCTGCATACTAAACACAAGAATCAATTCACTTTTCTAGAATCTAAATCAATTTCAACATATTAAATACCCTCAAAATAATTTTTTTTATGCAAGATTTAAGGATTAAAACGTAACATTTTAAGATTAGAGAACTATGAAAGGTTATATATACAAATAAGATTTAAGCTTAATTAGAATTATAAATTGATGTTCTAATGTTTTTCTATTACTCTAGTAACAAGTAGTATATAAATTTAAAATAAATCCTAAGCCTTCAAGTGATATTATAAAAGTTAAAAAAAGTGATATTATAATAATCAAATAAAAATAATAATGATTAAATATACTCTCAAACTAATTAGTAGCTTGGGAAATAGTACCCACCCTTTTCTTTTCTTTTCTTTGTCGGCCTTTTCTTTAAATCACTTGAACGACTTTTTAAAGTTATAGGTATTTAAAAGCAGAGACGGATCCAAGATGTTTTGTTTGCGGGGCATATATAAATGTTAATTTTATTAATTAAGCTTTAGGTATCTTAACTTAAAAATTATATTTAAATTATAATATAGTTAATATTTTATTTGATATTAATTTTTTTAATACATATACTAATTAACTATTAAAAATTGTTTGAGATATAAAAATATTTATATATATATATATATATATATAATAATTAATATGAAAATATTTTTTTTTTCAAAATTAAAATTTTTCAACGTATACAAAATATGAAATTGTATTTTTTATTAAATTAAAAAAAATTATAATCAATAAAAGAAATTTTAATATTATTCTTATTTTTTAGGTTAAATTATACAAAATACCCCTAAAATATAGTGTCAGTTTCAATTTGGCCCCTAATCTTTTATAAGTTTCAATTCTACCCAACCTTTTATTCTGTTTCAAAAATACCATTTATCGGAGAAATCAACATTTAAAAAATATCATTCATGTGCATTTTCGGTTAAATTTAATGAAAATTAAGAGATTAAGCGTATTTTAGAAAGTTTTAATGAAAAATAATTTTCCGAAGATATAGAGTGATTTTTCCAATAAACGATATTTTTTAAACTAATTAAAAAGTTAGGGATAGAATTGAAATTTTTAAAACGTTTAGAGAAAAATTGAAACAACCATGGTATAGTGGTATTTATTATAATTTAACCTATTTTTTATAAATAAATTATCTCTCATTTAATATTTTTTTTTAAAAATAATATCATAATTATAAATAAAGATTAAAAAAATAGATGTTATCAAAATCATTCTTTTAAAATTATATATATATATATATAACAATTAAAAAAATTGGGGGGGGCCATGGCCCCTCCTTTCCCCCTTGAATCCGTCCCTGTACATTGGATAAAGGTCATTACAATCACAATCCAAAATCCAACTTGTGATTATTAGATTTAATGCATGGTAATGGATTATCATCTTTTTTTTTTTTTACATAAATAGTAGATAAAAATCATTCACGATAAGTTTTGTTATGTATTATTTTAGATATTACATTCATTTAGAGGATGTGAGATTCAAACTTTCGACCTCAAGTAAAAAGAGTAAGATATCTAACTAATTGAGATATATTCATATGAGTTTGTTATACACTATTCTCATTAACATATAGTTCATGTATATATTGCTTACTCTGAATAATTCATAAAATTAATGTTCATTTCAATTTTTTTTACTAATAATTGTTTTTTATTATTAAAATTAATATTATTAGTTAACGATGTACATTTATTGAATATAACTAAATAAAATATATATATTGAAACAAAATTTTAAAAATATAAAGAGTAAATTGCCCTGCTGGTTTTTTTGTATTTTTTATGATTTTCTTTATCTCGGTTCTTTCTTTGATTATGTTGTCTTTTATTTTATTAGGAAGAGAATCTAAACTCCGAGGCCCATATCCTTACTAGAAAGGTTAAAAACTCTTAGGGGTCATTTATTTCATTGTAATCTAAGATTACGGAGGGATGGGTATCCTGATTACATGTAATTTAAAAATACATTGTATCTGGTGTTTTTTGAATGCATCATCCACCGGTGGGTTTTTAAGAATACATAACGATTGTATTCCGTTTTTTACGTTTTTGGCCTTTAATAATATAAAAATCTTTTATCTTTTAAAAAAAAATTCTAATTTTTTCATTCACGTGAATAAAAATTCTCTGATAGAGCTTATCTTGATCTCTTCATATCTCTAGCTATCTTTCATCTTTAATATAAACTAATTTATTCAATTTTTCAATTCTCATTCGTTGCTTTGCATTAATTCCCTTGAACTCCATACATCTGCTTTTTCTTTACAAGACCAGCTCTCAGGTAGCATTTTTTTTTTTTTCACTTCTCATTTGAAACATGAATTAAGTAAATTTGAAAGTCAAAATTAAATGCTCATATCGTTTAATACTCCACAGAATGAAGAATTGAAGGGAAAAAAAACAGATTTTATAGTTTTAACTCCAACTATCCACGTCACAAATAGTTTGTATCAGATTAGTTTTTTATAGTTTGTATCAGATTAGTTTTTTATAGTTTGTATCATTTGTATCTCTTCATATTTCTAAGAATTTTTAGTTTTATATTAGATTTGTATTTTTTCTATTGAACTCCAACAACCCACTCTTTATGAGGATTACTTTTCCAATCATTATTTGAATTGCTAATATGATACAAACAACTCAACAATTTTATAGGACTGATGAGATATAAATAATTCTCTCCTGCTTAATATGAAATTTATACAACAATTTTATAGGATTGATGAGACTTAATAAGTTATAAATTAATTGATTACTAAAATAATCTTAGCACATTGATTTATTAAAAATAAGTATTAATTAAATCAATATGTAGAATTTATTAATAATAAACATTTAACAAGGGTATTGATGGAAGAGTTGTTAATTTCACTAAAATCCACGGTTAAATACTGCAAAACAAACATTGTAATATTTTATACACATAAAATTGTCATTTCTAATTACAGCGAAATAAACACTGTAATCTTACATTCCCTGTAATCCAGTTACCATATATTATAGATATATTAAATTACATGGTATCTGAGATAACAGGAAATGAACTGCCCTTATTGTACTTTGTTATGAAGTTTATCTTTAGAAGAAAAAAAACACGTAAATCCGTAATTGCTAGAGTTATTATTATTGGATTTTTCCTACCATATTGTATTGTCGAGATTAATGCATTACTATCATTTACACGTGCAATCTTTTTGTTGGAATTCTCTTTTTCTTTGTGAATATTATTATTATTATTATTTTGCAAAGTCTTTTTTCTTTGTGATTGGATTGTAGTGGATTCAAGAATCTTATCAAGTTGTACATGATCGATAATAGTGTCACATAATTGAAAATGATCAAATCAATTTTGAATGAGTCTAGTCAAATTTCTAATAGGTTGGACCATACTATACAAAAATTAAAGACTAATATTTTAATTAGAATATTGGATCTTTAATAGTACCACACAAAAATTAAAATCGAATATTTTAATAAGAATACTGATCTTAATAGTTAACTTGAACATAATTTATTCGACTCTCTAATCTCTTTTGTGATATTTTAAAAATAAAAAGGAAACTATATCTAAATAAAAAAGTGTTGATTAAATTTTGTTGACATATCTTTAAAAGTTAAAGAAAAGTGGTAGATTAAAAACATTTTTAATAGATATATAATTTGAAAAATACCCTCTTAAATTTTATATAATTGTTTGAGTATACTTAATTTCATGCCTCGAGACTATACAAAAACACAGAACAAAAATCTCCTAAAATCCAATACTATGGTTTCTATTTGAACAAATTTTTTTTATTCTTTATGATGATTCCCCACAAATTAGTGATCAAATTTTTAAAGGTAATGAAATTGCATTTCAATTGGTAATTTTTGCAATCCCTATTTTATAACTAGGTGACTTCTAGTTCTAATTGATATAAGCCCCATTTAACGTGGCAGCAAGCAATATAGACTATGAAACTTAAAAAGATTAAATAAGTCAACATTATGAAATATATGAGAAAATTACTTTGAATATTATATTAAGTTCATTATTTTTATCCCTATTTTATATTAATCAATTAGGTTTTCATAATGTTTCAAAATTTTAAAAATTAAGCTTATTTTACTAATAAAAAAAATAGTTTTGATACTTTAACAAAATTTCAAAAACAAAATATGGGTTTTCAATTTTATTTTTTCTTAAACTTAAATCAAGATTTCAAAAAACAAGATTACAAAATAAAAAGATGTTGGTAAGAAAATAATGCTTTATTTTTCAAAACGTTAATAAAAGAAAAAATCGTTATCCAACCTTTCTTATTCACTAGTGAGTCAGTGACATAAATTTATTTAATCGAAAACAATTTGTAAACTTTGCGTTTGTTTTCGGGTTTGCATGGGATTGAGATGCCTAGGGATGAGATGTATGGGGACAAGATGTCCGGGGACGAGATCACTGTGTTTGGTTTTGGATAGGGATGAGAATAATAAAATTATATTATAAAATAATTTATCTTCCTCTCTCCTCTCTTCTCTTCCTTTCTCACTCATCTATTCCATGGGGTTATAGAAACCCCATGTGTTTTGAAGGTAATCTAAACCCCATGGAAGAGGGGTATGGGAACCCATGGGGTTTAGATCCCCTTCCCTTATGGGCCAAACAAACATGAGGATGGGGATGAAAATACCATGGGGTTTGGATCCCCATTCCCAAACACTTGAAACAAACACCCCCTCAAATCGTTATCAAATTTCATCAAACCTCTTAAACTCGGGACCAATTTTAATTGTATAGATGCACTCCGCCACAAATAATTTACAACAATCATTGGTCATTGGTGTGACAATACAATGACGGATCTAAACTAGTAGCCAGAAGTTCATAAATATATAAAAATATTTTGGTATTGAAAATTATTTAAAAAGAAAAAAACATAAATTTTAGAATTAATTACAGATATAACCACTGTAATTCACCCAATTTCAAAATTAATGATAAATTATAATAAATTTAGGCCCCAATCAACTATGATTCGTTGTGGAAGCTTCCTCCATTCAGATCTCGTTGTGAACGTTCCCTCCGCCATATATTTCTTCGTTGATTTGGCTGCTTCTGTGTAAACATTCCCTCCATCGAAGATAGCGCGACGCTAATGGCATCTTCGTAACATTTTACCGATTCAACATATCGGTGATCAGATTATCTCCAAATCTTGAAAGTTTCATCTCAGGAAACAGAGTAGATCAAACCGTCGTGTGCCCGACAAGTCCGGTGACGATATCGGCGTGTTGAATCCAGAGAAGATTTTACGATGGCAGACATTGACGTAATTGTTCGTGTTGTTCATGGTTGTTGCTACAGATTTATCGACTGTTGCCACAGGTTGGTTTATTATATAATACATCGTTTTTTAAATATAAACATATTTATATATTACTAGTTTCTTACCACATGCGTTGTACGTTATATTATATCTAATATAGAAATATTTAAAGGCTTAACATATTTTTTGTATGATTTTTCTATAAATATTTTTTTTTAAATGATTTTTCTTTTATTATTATTTTTAATTATTAAACGTATTATTATTATTTATTTAGGATTTAAATTATCATATACTTTACTAATTCAATTAGTTATATGTGTAGTTGATTTTATTTTTATTTAAGACTTTCTTAATTTTTTTTTCATATGTAATACCAAATAAAAATAAACCGTTTGTTCTCTATATATATTTCTTTTTTTAAGTTAATTTATTCATTTCTAATTTTAGTTATAATTCAATAAATTATATTAGTTTTTTCTTGTTGATTTTAAATTTATAAATTTTTATAAATATTTCTGGTTAAAAAATATAAAGTTTATTTTAATATTATAAAATACTATACCCTTACAAATTCAATAAATTATATTTTGTTGTAATTATTTTTTTCATATTAACTTTAAAAAAACAATTTTTTTAGTTATTTTTAAATTAAATCACCATTGCCTTTATTAAATCATTTAATATTTGAATACTTAAATATAATTTATTTTTGATAAGTGAGTGATAAATCTAAATAATTAATAATTATTCTAATATCACATTCATTTTCACATGTTGTACTTAAATTTTCAACTATTTTATAATTTGATGTTGTGCAGGCAATAAAAAACCAATGAATTTATTTAAAAAAACTGACCATTTCTTATTCATTGAAGATAAATATTTTAATCTTATTATATAAAAAGTGATGTAAAAAGGAAAAAAAAAATCAAATTACGTTAATATATGAGAAAAATATAAATATGAAGAGAGAAAAAAGGTAACATCACTATGTAAAAAATGTCACTTACAATTAAAATCTATTATTTTTTACAACTCCAAAATTAATTTTCTAAGAGTATATGAAATGTGACATGCAATATAAAGATTAAAAGTGGGTATAATAGTCTAAAAATGTAAATGCTCATTTAATAGAAAGTGGAGTATTAATAGTAATGACATATTTAGTAATTTTGTAATTTTAAAAGGGTATATATAATAATATTTGTAGTAATTTCAATATTTTAAAAAGGGTATAATTGTCAAAAATGTTTCTCAACCATCCCTCCTTTTATATATTAAAGATTGTTGCTGCTGATGTTAATGGCTGCTACAGGTTGATTTATCAATAATAAACCGTTTATTAAATATAAATATATTAAACTATGTATTTTTTTTTAATATTCATCAAAACAACTACTTATGGCTATTGGTACAGGTTTTTATAAATATTTGCGCTGATTGGTTTTTTAATTACACATTATTTATCAAATATAAACTTGTTAAACTATTTGGTTTTTCAATTAGTTATTTAGTTTTTATTTTTATGATTTTTCATTATATGAATGGAAACATATTGATTGTCGGTGGTACTGGTAGATCCCCTAATCTATAAAAGGGCAAAAAGCCATAGCCTTTATCTTATGGAGTCTCTCCCACGTTTTAACATTTTATATTCTGTGGCTAGCCATTTCCCAACACACATACCAAGACAAGAAATCCACCTAAATACATTACCATCTACCTTTATAATAATAAAATATCACTAGATAACAAATTTCTCATCTTTTTCCAACTAATTTAATAAAATTTTCTATTGACGAGTATTTTTTTAATTACATTTTTATCACATTTTATGTTTATTAAAATATTGAATCTCATGAAATTAAAATATTTTTGTTCAGCAATGACAAAAAATCTAATTGCTCATGATCAATAGTTTATTTTCCTATGATTAATATATAAAATTGATTCATATATTAAATCTGACCTCAGAAGTAGGTTATATTTATTTACATGATATCTTAAATATTAAAATACATTCCACATCAAATATTGTAAGGTCGTGTGATTATTCCGTAAAAATATAATCAAGTTGTGGATAAACTGATTTGTACACTTTTTAATATTAAAAAATAGTTAATTATAAAATACACTCATACACTTTAAGATTATTGTTAAATCATATTCTTACACTTTATTTTTTTTAACGCCCATGTACTATTGTAAAATTGTAAATCACACCCTTTTATCAATTAGTTTTAACAAGTTTGAGATACATATATATTCTACGAATATCATGTAATCCGAATTTCATTAAAAATAACATAAAGTTTTGGCACATGAGTAGAATTTTTAGAATGAACTGTTATGTTCGTAAGATATAAAATCTATAGAATAACATTCGTTGTTCAAATTTTTTCGTTATTTTTAACAATAATGAAACATTTGGTATGCATATAATATGTATGTGTCTCAATTTTTTTAAACTAACTAATAGGAGTGTATGGTTTATAATTTTACAAAAGTACGAGAATGTTTAAAAAAGTAAAATATAAAAATATGATTTAATAATAATCTAAAATGAAAGGCTTATTTTATATTACATTTAACTCTTTTTTTTTCCTTTTTTTGAACAACTATTACATTTAACTCTTAAAAAAAGGCAGAATAAAATATTTATATTTTATGTTTTCATAACAATAATAGTTCTTTCCCTTCTCTTTTACAGATAATACAATTGAATTGGATAACCGGACAAAACATGAAAATAAGTGAGGAGGCATAAAGTGAGGGTTTTTTTTTTTTTTTTTTGATATATTACTTATTTAATTGCTTTTCTTAGTGATGGCCGGTTGGATTAGTTTGTTGATGAAAAAAGTAAGCTCCTTTATCCTTTTGTAAAATTCCTCATGATATTTACACGTTATTAGCTATCATTTACCACGTTTTCTTTCCATTTTTCTACAAAAAAAAAAAAAAAACAATTAGAATAATGGGTGATATTCGAACTCATAAAAAATCATTTCGATTATTCATTAGCATTTTTTTTTATTATTAACAACATTCATTTTAAAAAATATTCACACATTGCGCGTTTTTTTTAGATTTCATCAAGTTTTCACAGTAAATATCAACATATTTAATTCTATGACAAACATGTTTGTCTTTATACAATCTATTATATAAATATTTGAGGTATTATATCGAAGTGAAAGATGTGAGACTCAAACATTCGATAAAACGAAACATTAATACCTAACCAATTGACTTATGTTCATGTTGACAATCTATTGCAGTATCTTTAGTTTTAAAGCTCTAAAGCCTTAAAAAATATACTTCATATATTCACAAGACTATTGACATTGTTAATGTTATGTTCCAGAGAGAAGGGGGTGAGGAAAAATAAAATTTGACACAAATATTATTCTTTAATACACTATGCTTTATAATTTAAAACCACGAAAGTGGAAGATAACCTGTGCCCCCACCTTTCTCCACTTGGCAAAAAACTAATACTAAAGATTTCAATTATTCTTCAAAAGAGTACTTGCCTAAGCCCAATGGCTCTTGTACCAAAATTCATGTAATTGGACTCGTATGGAATAATTTGTTTGGAAAATTACAACTTAAATAATTTTATTTTGGGGAAAAATTTATAGTTTTAGATATTTTAGTTCAATTATAAGAGTACTTTTTTCTATAATTATTCATTAAATTTTTTTTTAACTAAAAATATTTTGTAATCTTTTCAGTTTCTTTATTTTTAAAAAAACATGTTCTCTATTTGACTAACATTTAAAAAAATATAAAAAAAACCCATTTTTTATTTAAAAACATAACAAAAAAGACAAAATAGTTATAAAACGCCGGGTCAACCATAGATTAAAATTTCAACGCGAATGAAATGATAAAATCGTGAAATTTATAGAAAATGCTAAAATTGAAATCTAAATTCTATGGTGGCTATGAAGTAAAGCCCTACAAGGTCAAATCAAGGAAAATTTTATTTTATGCAAAATCAAAATTCTATAAAAGAAGGAAAAAAAATGGCCAATCAAATTTATGAGTAGATTGAAAAGGGTTGGAAACTCAAAGTAGGAATCCAAATAAGAATAGAAAAATTAGGTCTAAAAGAGGGGCTAGAAGCTTTGTTGAATTAATCATGGTGGCTTTGGCTAGTGAAGGTCCCTAAAGTGCATAAATTAGCCTCCAAAATTTACATCAACGTTGCTTTTAATGATAATTATCAAGATAGGGGGAAATATAATTATTCACATAGTATAGTTTATAAAGTCTTACTAAAATAGTATATTACTTATATTTTAATAAAATATGGAATATTTGATTTTTAATATTTATTATTGTAACTTTTGTTTGAAATTGAGTAATTTTCATGATATTTTTAAGGAATTTTCATGATATTTTTAAGGAATTAGATTTTATTTCAGGTTAATTGTTAATATAATAGTATATTTCTATTTTTAAAAATATATTACTTTACTTTCAATAACTTTGATTGCATTTTACAAATATACTATTTAATATATTTTTTATTGCATTTTACAAGTCAACTAAGAGTCAACGTGGCATGAATCAGAAATATTGGCAAACAAAACTCCATTCTATCTCTTCCAAAAATTGACAAAAAAACATCTGGCAAAAAGAAGACCCAACTAACCCACCAAATTTTTTGACAAAGCACAAGGAAGAGAAAATAGTGGTAAATGCCCCACCTGTTATTATTATTTTAAGAAATTATTGATTTACTAAAGCTAAGTTGATTTTACATATTTATGTTGTGTTCAAATTTTCACTCTTCATAATTTTTATTATATTAATATATGACTATAGCTTAATTGATCCATATAGATTATCTATTTCATCAAATTGAAGAAAGTTAGAGTTTCCCTTCCTCTCTTAAATTAGTTTTGATAAATCAATCAAAACATAACTCGACTATTAGATATCAGATTTTTTTTTTTGAAGTCAAAATTTCGAATCTTCCCTCCCCTCCTCCAATTAAGTAATTTCTTAAAAATATAATATCTTTAATAATAAAAAAAATAAATTTAACAATATTATGAAGCGCCTCTCGTCTTCCACGGATCATGGAGAAAATTAAATAACAAATAGTTATGAACAGAAGAAGACTGTTAATGTTGATAATATTAATGGATGATGGAGTGAAGAAGCAGTTGGCAGATTTTGTTTGGGTTACTTTGAGATTTTATCACTAAGGCCTATGGATGCATTGTCTCCTAAAGTTTCAGCATAACTCCTATCATTGCCATCAACTTTTGCCCCACCTTCTCCTCTCTCTTTCCCTTCTTCTTGGTTTAAAATCTATTTTTAGCCTTTTTTTTATACTTTTTTTTTTTAATTCTAGTTCCACTTTTTAAAAGTTGAGTTTTAAATTTAATCCCCCAAATGTTAAATAACATTATATTTATTTTTTTCTATAAAAAAATTATTTAACACTATTTTTCATGTACTTGGGAATAAATAGTAGAATTGAACTCAATTCATCTTTATATATTTGAAATTAATAAAACAGAGATATAACAATAGAAAAAAAGAGAAGTTCGTGATCAAAATAAGTTTTAAACCGTTTTCCACTCCGAACGGGAGATGTTTGACAAACATACACAAAAAAAATTGGATGATAAGAGTAATGGACTAGAAATTCTCTCATTGGCCCAATTGACATATTTCTACTTGAGCCTTAGCCCATTTTAAATCATGAAATGGGTTTTCTTTGCTCAAAGGAAGCTTCCAAGTTCCAACAACCCCAAAAAGGTACACTAGTTTAAATTCAAGAAATAGAAAAATGTAAAAAAAAAAAAAAACACAAACAAAATTTGCAAGTACAATCAATATTTCCAACCTCATGTCCTATCTATACTAATATTAGTACAGAAAAATCGGTCAAGGTACTTGGCAAATAGTTGGATCTGGCTGTTCTATAAGCCTTCACATTATATTCCCTTCTGAAGGTGTTACACCTTTCTAATAAACTATTTTGTGATAATCAGCTTATTGAGAATACAAAATTCCAACTGTTCAAAATATTTTCAACAATAGAATTAATCTAGGATTCAATTAAACTATGCATAATACAAATCCACTTTTTACCTAAGAACATGGATCATGGACAAAATTATATCCAAGCTCTTTCGAAACTCGGATTTTGTGGCTATAATATAATGAATTTGTTATGACACAAAATCTTAGCAATCTATAAATGAATTTATACTAATATTCTCACAGCAGACTGAATGGCAGATATTTCTTCTTCCCCAACTTTCTTCCACATCCCACCAATCAACAGGCATCCCTTGATACCGTTAGGTGATTCACAATCTTCAATACCAGATTGAAAACCGTCGTTTGTTTCCTTCATTTTTTTGACACTACAACTGTCTAATTGATGAATTTCGGGATCGGCTTCCCTCTTGTGGCTACATTGGGCAAGTTCATGGTTCTCTGTGCTTTTGAGCTCTTGCGACGCTTTTTCGTTGTCATGATTGTAATCCAGAATGGGAACCCGACCTGAAGAGCCGAGAGAACGAGGCAACATACCAATTGGACATGGAGTCCATGAACTTGCCACGGTCCATCTGTTGGGAGTTCCTACATTACCATCTATTGGATTCACCAATTTCTTTCTTTTGTTAAGTTTGATCATCTCCAGTTTCTGACTTGCTTCATAAAATGATTTCTCCATCTGGTCAAAATTGTTTTCTGAAGGAGTTTGGATGGGGTTTTCACCATCAGAAACATGGAAATCTGGTAGACTGAGAAAATAAAGTTTATTCAATCTCTTCACCAGAGAAACAGCACCCATAAACTGTGCAAGATGAATGGCTGAATCCAAAAGCTCCTTGTTTCCAGAAGCTGATACCAGAAGGCATTTACGAAGCAGCTCCATTAGAATTCCTTTTGGAATGTGTTCTCCAGAAAAATATTTTCCATGGCGTTTCGGCTTTATACCCTTAAGTTTGTCGACAAGCCATGCAAACAAAGAGGAAAGTTGTGCAATTTGGTAGCTTTCCATTCTGGGGCCTGAAGACATGAAGAGCCGACTTTCTTGAAGAACAAGAGAAAAGAAGCAAGAAACCAATGTTAAAAAAGTGAAGTCTGAAAACAAATTGTGAAGCTACAAATTTCTTAGATAAAAGCAGCCTTCATTAATCTTTTTAAATAATAATTAAAAAAAACATAAAAGATGAGAATAAAATCAATGCCAACAAGAGTATATAAATTGGCAGTTCTACATGAAAATATATTAAGCATACAAATACACGCCTTTTCATTATTATCCAAAGGCAACCAAGTCCTAGAGGTATTGGAAAAAATGTTAACTAGTCGAGTAATGGTATGCCTCATCATATAGCTCAGAAAATAAAAAAGGACGGGGATGTAAAAGTTAGAGGTGATAGTTAATCAATACCATACTCCAGGGCTTCTTGAGCCTCAATCTTCTCCAAAACTGCCTGAATGAGATCTAAAATAAATTCTGGCTCCTTAATTGAGAACTTTGTGATCACATGCTTCCAATTGTCCAAAATCATGCTTCTGGAATCTTTGGGAAGCACCATCGAGTCTGATGACCTCAATGCCTTTAGCAAGAAATCTAACAAGACAGATACAACTTCGGAAGAGAAAGAAGAATATAACTGGATAAGAATCTTCAGCTTCTTTCTGATCTTCGTCTTCAAAACTGAAACAGTAAGTCTGTCCATTAGCAACTCATTTTATTTGGTAAAATTCAAGTTTCTATGGTAGCAAGTAATGAATTTTAATAAAGACCTGAATTTTTTTATAAATAAAAATCGCAGATTAGGCATACATCACTCTTAGTTTTGAGATTAGCATAGACAGCAAGGAAAATATTATAATACAGCTTAAAACCATTCCTATAGGAAATGCTAATCATGATTCCTTGCATGAAGATTTGAAGGACTAAATTTACACCAGCTGGACGAGAGACAAAATTCCAGGATTGCCATAGTCACTCTCATGATAGGAAAAGCAAAATTGGCACATTGCCAATAGGTGGGAGTGAGAGGTTGACAAGTCTAAATATGGTATAATGATTACAAAGAAGAAGAAAACTGCCCATGATTTGATACAGATATGAAGATATGAGTCATATCCAACTGGCATAGATGATGCAGAGTACAAAGTGCGTGTGTGCGTGAGTTTGACAAGACCCACCAGGTGACACACCATATTAACTTATGACTTCTATCAAGAAGATTTTATATTACAAATAATATATCTCGTCTCAATTTCTTTCAATTCAAAAGAAACTCAAGTCTGATCCAAAAAAATCAATTAAGCATTGACTGAAAACTATTTATTAGAAGCATAAAAACGATTTATAAAATGAATATAAGAAAGGTAGAAATTTAATACATACGTTCGCCTTGAGCCAGGACGGATCCAGGTTCAGAAGTTTGCTTCACTTTCAGATTGAAAGCCAAATTGCGAAGTCTGGATTTAATTTCCTTTTTAATGGTAGTATTTGTATGACCTTGAAATGGAATAGCTTTCTGCTGAGGTTCCCAATAATAAGATTTCAACCAACGGATTGCCTGAAAATATCAAACACCAAAAAAAGTTATGGTTTACTTCCCATCGTCATCAACCTTACCCATTGCATATAAAATATTTCCATTGAGAAAAGATATATTCAAGTACAAACCACGGCAAAGGAATTATATAAAAGCCAAAGGGTGCAAACAAATTTGAAAGCCTGGGAATGATAATATTCCATTTTGAATAATGCCAAGTGAGGCAATCATATATAGAGATTAATCATTAAAAAGAAAAGGCAAGATAGAGTTGAAAATTTTCGAATAGTGTATACCTTGGCAGAGGCATGCCGAACCACCTGAAGAGCTGGAAGTTCACGATGAGAGCCCTCTGTAATTATTGCCACGAGAAAAAGAAAACAAAAATCAGTAAGATTGAACAAAGTGATTGAGAATGAATAACATTGCAGACAAATACAAAATAAATACCACACGTAGGTGGTCCTCTCGTGACTTATCAGATTGCCAAACATATAGTAATTCTCCAAAAAAAAGTTTTAAAAAATAAGAGCATAATACGGGAAGCTGGAAGGCAAACCTGAGGACTACATAAAGAGGCTCATAAAACTGAAAAATAAATGAAATTGATAATCTACTAAATGATCATTGGTGCTACTCACCATGACGAATATCAATCAGTGTACGAGGCAAACCAATAGCATCAGCTGCCACAGCAATTGAAACCTCAGTTTTCTTACGTGTCTTCTCAACAACACCATTCACAAGCCTTCAAAATCAAAACTAAAGTTAGTTTTTTATTTTAAAAATAAAAATACGAAAGTAAATTATATTGATTGCCTAGAAAGATTACACAAAGAAGGATTCCCAATTGGGTAAAAAGAAGAAAATAAAGGAAAAGAAACACTACAGTTGGTAAAGAGTACACCAATAAGTGGTCAGCCACTAAGCTAAATCTCACACATCTTTCCACCCCTTAGACTTATTTTAAAGAAAATGTACATCATTGTACAATCTTGTGGAAAGCTGTGCACTTCGGAAGCTCTCATCGTACCATCTTGTGGAAACTAAACAACAAAAAACCCCCCCTTAAAAAGTGCAAGATAGAGTTCCATAATGTCACGAGAAAACTAGTGGGGAAAAACCTTAAAAAACTCAATACAAAGTTCTTTTGAACAGCTACCTCTAATTCAACTTTCCTTCAGTAAAGTGGTAAAGCAGTAAAGAGTGAAGTGTAAGGGATGAGTATTTGCAAGTTAAAATGGGTCATGTCACCAAAGTTATGTCTAGTTAATGCGAATAGGAAACAAGAATACACATTCCAACATTCTAATTTACTCTTTTTTTCATATGGCTACCCTGGACTTCAAGTAATTAATACAAGGGCAAGATATTGTAGATTCTTCCCTAAAATTGAGTAATATTGATTACCAGAACAAGAAGAGCACTTTGTCAATACAAGAAAAATTATTGAATTTCATCCTAGAATTCAACCTACTTCCAACCTAGTTAATCAAATCTAGAAGATCAGAATAAAGAAAAAATTAAGAAATTAGCCCCCTATAAAAGTCAACCTACTTCCAACCTAATTATTGGTGTAACTTTTTCTTCTTTGTACTTACCTTGGAACTCCTTTTTGTAATTTCTTTTGGAGGTGTTCTTAACATCTTGTACATTCTTTTCTATTTATATAATTGTTCTGAATTCTTCTAAAAAATAAAAGAAAATCACCTCATGATTGCCATACAATACAACATGGCTAGCATTTCCTCTGAAAGTGAAACGTTGTTTAACTCATCCTCTGTACCACTAACCAAAGCCTCATTCAATTGGTTCTTTCTGCAATGAATAAAAGAAAATAAATGAATGCCATTGGGAATTTTCACGTAACCTTGGAGAAAAAAATACTGATAGTGGTGCATGGAGTGGCACTAAAATTAATAACAAACACAAATCACCACACAACTTGTTGCAATCTTTTTTTTTTTTTACTTGTTGCAATCTGAAAATAACCATTTGAAAATTCAATAATAACTCATCCCTTTGAAGTTTAAACCACTGATCTCGTACATTTCATTCTCGAAATAAATGCACTACCTTTTTCACTCTCTTTTTATTTACATGGTTCAAAAACTTGCAAAACAAGACAGCAATTCAGTACAGAAAATAACTCTAAAGCAAAAATTATATGACACGATGCAGATTACATGAAGGAAGTTAGTAAAGAGTAGGAGTTTACCGAAAGTATGAATCTTTCAGTTGGATTTCGATGATTGAAGCAGTAACTTCAACGACAACTGGGAGACATCCTCTGCTTTTCCAAGCTGATATCTAAATTCCAAATCATTGAATGTAAGCCAAAACAGAAAACTTGCACTTCGAATCTTAGAAAAAATGTAATTTAAAAGTAGTGGGCCTGGAATTGTACTACTTGACATTATTAAAATTCAAGGTAGTCAAGATGATCATTATAATGCCAAGAGCCAGAGTCAACAGTCACCCAAGGCATTGCTGGAAAATCTGAATTAAACTCATCCAAAGTTTTAAACGCCTAAAAAAATTAACTGCGGCCATTGCCCTTATATCTCTAGATGCTATAAAAAACCATTACAATCTTTTCAAGTACACTGAATTCTCTATATTATCTTATAATTTTTAGTGCACAAGGAAAGAAAAGGCGGTGCGACCCGATGCTTTCAATGCCGTTTTACTGAAGATGTGGCTGTAGAAAAATCATAAGATTTTAATGATGTTTTAAGGGAGAGACAAAAAGTTAGTGACTTGTCCAGATTCTCATCCTCTAATTGAGGTATTATCTCAAAATTCTAATGTAATAATACATCTTTTCGTAACAAAACCCCGATCGTAGAATTATCTCTTAGGCTCCTTGGCTTTAGAGAGTTCATATCTATCTATACTTCTCCTATTTACAATGAAAACTCACAATTTCTTATTCAAAAAAACCGGTCATTACAATGCAAGATATGAAATTTACAGATAGAAATTCAAATGTAGAGCGATTATTGAGGGAAATTAAGCTTACTCTTCTTAAAGCAGCAGAGACAGAATCTGGTGAATCAGAGAACAGTGATTGATTAACGGAATTCCATTCAATCCAAGTAGACCAAGGTACTAATTTCCGGCTATATGAAGACGATATCTCCTCCTCGTTCTCGATCAAAACTTCATCGAATCCAAACAGAGACTCCATTAGAAAGCAGCCGGGTAAAGAACGTTTTTTTTTTTTTTTTTTTTGCAGAAAAGGGATGGAGCCTAGAAAAATCAGAAGGTGAAGAAGAAGATGACGGGATATTAATGAGAATGAGAATCGAAGGAAAACGGGGACCGGGAAATTAGAGACGGATGGCCGGCGGCGGGAGAGAAGTGATGAGGGGAAAAAAAAAGTAGATACGGGTGAAAACATAAAGTAAGGGGGGTATTATGTGAAATAAATTAAAGTTAAATTTAGAAGGAAAGAAATTTGCATAAACCACGACCCTCTCAAATTTTTGAACGATATCAAAAGTTTTTATAATTTTCAAAAATGACATAATAATGAATTTATCGAAATCATAAAAATTAATAAAGTTTGAAAAAAATCTTACGTTTTAACTTGACACATTACAATTAAAAATAATAATATTCATCTTTTAATAATACGAGAGAAAACAATATTAGTAAAAACGAATTCGTCAATTTATAAAAAATAATTCATCAATTAATGAAAATAATAAAATGTCGTTTTTAAATTTAAGGGAATAAAATCAAATTTTTCTTAGTCTTGAAAATATAGTAGAAAAAAAGCTATCGATGGTGATTTCTTAATTTTGTATTATAAAAGTTATAGAAATTAAAGGTGGTTTATATAATCTCTTTTTTTTTTTATCACATATAATCTCCTTCTTTAAAATATGTATAATGGTGACAATACCAGTTAAAACAATTATTGTCACTCATTAGGTAGAAAAAATCACGGGAAAATTTATTGGATAGTAAAATTTTCTTCAATATTTATAAATCTAACCATTTAAAAAAGTATTTGCAAATATAATAGTTTTTTTAAAAACCCTCATTCAAGTGAAGCAAATAAATATGTGATAACTTTAAAGTAATCAATGATAACTTATCAGGTAATCAGTGATTACATGCACGAAATATCATTTGATATAGTGAATCAGTAAAATCAGTTATTACATATGTACATAATTAGTGATTACTTATGTGGAAACCAATGATTACTTAAGCGAACTAGTGGCATTTTTGTAATATTTTAGGCGCCAATTTGAGTTTTTTCTATTTTTTTGTTTTTACCAATAACTTTTTGAACTGCTATTTTTGTAAATATTGAACTTTTTAACAGATTCTCAAGGTATTACATTATTATAACAAAAAAAGGTACCACAATCACGTAAAAAAACATATATTTTTTGTTATGGTTTTTGCTAGGATTCTGATAGATTTGATTTAGCAATAATATTACTTTCAGCTATGAATTAACTCTATAAAAAGGCCTTTTGCCTAACCTTGTGAATTTATTTAGTTCTTGTTTGTGAGTCCTTCCTGCACTGCAGCTAAGAATGTTATCCTGGTAAAAACAGGGCATTTGCATCTGCTCACAAAGTTGCAACATTTAAATAATTCCGTCATTGTTCATACCTTGACAACTAAATTAGTTAAAAAACAACTCTCACACTTCCAGCTATATGCAAATTTCACACATTACCTTCTTCCTAAGGAGCATGGAAACTGATCGAAAACATGGAATCACACACGTGATATCATATCATTGTCATTGATTTTAGGGTAAAATGCAAATAAACCCTATGTGGTTTTAGAGTTTTCACGTAAATGTGAGGAGAGGAGGTGGCCTGTATCTTCTAAATTCTGTTTGCACAAGCTTCCCTCAATCAAGAGAAAAGCAGGAAAATGATTTTCCTTAGAATATTAACTTTTTATTGTTTTTTTTTCTTTTCAGTATTGAGTAATATTTAATACTAATTACCAACGATTTATTTTTATTTTGTATAAAACAATAAAAAGTTAAATTGTAAATTCACTAATTACATGCAACGTTCGTGTGTGGGTGATTTCTGGTATAGAGTCTTTCCACACAGTCGAACGAACTGGGTCACGTACTGAACTCTCGTGACGAGGTCACCTGAAACACTACAACAAATGATGGTCAGAAGGGCACCGGTTTGGTATCGGCCGACGACCCTCCGACGATCAAGTTAGACGGTGGTAGGTGAGGTTATGCCTCGCGCCGCAAGGGAGGATAGAAGCAACGATATGACTGTTCGTTTTCTAGGTTAAAGTGTCATACCTGATTTGATAGGTCAGGTGCCTTTTATAGTTCCTTGATCGTGGGCTCATCGACTGGGCTAGCATGAGGCTAGGCTTAATGGATTCTCCACTCAGCCCGAGAAGGATGAATACCTTCTGGTGTTGGCTCGGATGGGCCTGTCCCCATGTGAGTCGGCCCAAAGTGAACACGGCCCGTAGGAGGGCTATTTTTACCCTTTACAGTTCTCCCTTATTTCCTGGGTCGGAAAGTTTGGGGCAGGGAATAGTAAGTATTTGAATCGGATGTGTGATGCTCGTCTCGATTCTCTGATCGTCCTGGAGTACCGGGGGTCACGACTCCTCGGAAAATAGATCGTTTGGCCTCATTTCGGTTCGGGCCTTCGGCGGTTTCTATTCGCTGACCGTCGTGCCTTATGCACCCCCATGACTCCGAGCGACGCGATTTCTTTTAAGATCGACCCGTTGGGCTTTTGAAATCTGGGTCCCAACGGGTTTTGAGAGTTCGGATTGTCGCGCCCTTTCTATGCGATGTGACGGTAGGGCATGCGCTATCTTTTTTAAATAAGGGTTTTCCTCATAATTAAAGGCTTGTTTGCCTTTTGATTTCTTGAAGTTTTCTGTCTATTGCCTGCCTTAGAATCGGTTCTTCGCCATCTCCATCTCGTGTCTTCAAAGCCTTTCTCGTTCTCCACTAAAGGTTAGTTCTTCCTCTCTGTCTTTTGTTTCCCATTCTTTCTTTCATGGATAATTTCGAGAGAGAATCTGTAACTAGGGGCCCTTGGACTCCGAGGGTAGTTGTAAGAGACGATGATTACGATGGTCTGGTTTTTTAGAAAAATGAGTTTGGTGCTTCCTCTTCCATCGCTGGTATCGGCGGAATTGACACTGTCCCCTCATCTAGGGGCGAGCCTGAGGGGAACGAACCCATGGTCGAATCCCGTTTACAGGTCGGCGAGGATTCCCTTCCTTCCATGGGCAAGTTTGGGTCTGTCTCGGAGATTCAAGCAGGTTTAGATGCAGATCGTATCCCTTCTCCCACTTCTCATCCGCTGGAGGGTGCAGAATCTGCCCCGATGGGTCCAGCCACGATTCTCAACCCTCCCTTTCCCCTTTCTCCCGTTCCTGCCATAGAGGCGGCTCAAAAGAAAAAGAAGGAGAAGAAGAGTCATTCTAAGGGCGGGGAGGCCGCATCTCGGGTCGTTCCTTCTGCTCCTCCGTTGTCAGGGGGAGAAGGTCCCTCTTTGGATGACGAGGTCATCGCCTCTAGCGCTCCTGGGTCCCCTTCTGTTAGTAAGAAGAAGAAAAAGGTTGCGAAAAGGAAGAAGAAGGATACTCAGTCGAAGGGCATCCGGGAGGACTCGGGTCCGCTCCATTATGTGTCGGAGATGGTTCAGGGAGATCTTGACAGGCTGAGAGAAGATTACGGGATATTTGAGGAGTTTGAGATGAGACTCCCTACTCCATCGGAGCAGGTCCATATTTCTCCTAAAGATGGTTGGACTTCCCTCCATCCGAAATTCCTTCGGTGGGGGATTCGATTTCCGTTTCCCCCTCTCTTAACGGAATTCTTACTGAGTTGTGGCATCGCCTTAGGCCAGCTCATGCCGAATACCTTGAGATCCCTAATTACCCTTGAGGTGGTGTGTTTGGGTTTAGGTATCCGTCCAACCTTAGACATGGTTTCCCATTTCTGGGTTTTCCGTACAAACGTCCAGGATAGGATGCGCTTCCTCCTTCAAAATCACGTAGGGCCTGACCTGCTTTGGTAGATGAGACCACCTGTGCAAAAGGTGGAAAGAATTTTGGTTCTTCGTCCAAGGCCCTATCTTATCTAGAGGCCGGATTCTGCCCACTTCTTGGGAGGATGAGGGTGAGAAATAGGTTCCGAGTTGATTTATGCTTCGTTCGGCTGTGATAACGACTAACTGTATTCCCTTTTCTTATTTCAGTGAAGAATCCTCTTCCGAAGAGCATTTCCGCAGAATCTCTCAAGTGGTGCAGGACTTTGGAGGAACTAGGTCCATTCAACTGGGAAGAGTTTACCCAGCATCCTTGGCTTGTTTTTTCGCGTCTCTGGACTCCTCCATCGAACTTCGTTCCAATTCTCCCCCGTAAGTATGTTGTCTCGAACGACTTTGTTTGAGATGTGGCTCGACACTGATCTCCATTAATTGCTTTGTAGGTCTCTCCAAAAAGATGTCTGGCGTCACCCCCACTCCGATCCCGGACTCTAACGATCCCAGAGCTTTCTTCGCCCTCCTTCAGGATATGGGAAAGAGGAAAAAGAAGCCCGAAGAAGCACCTCCCTCTACCCAAAGAGGGAAAGAGGTGGCCGCTCCAAAGCGTGCCCGCCCCTCGAACCGATCGAAGTCCGTGGTGATTAGAGCTTCAGGCACTTCCGCGGAGGGTACAACGGTCCCTGATACGGAACTTCTTGCAGCCCTTCTCTTGGATTCTCCTGCAGACCTTGAAGGGATGATTTACTAAACTAGCGGAAATTTATTTAGTAAATTTATTAACATTTAATAACGGATCTATTAACATCATGCAATTTGTGATATAAAACATGTAGATTCATGCTTAATTTCGAAAATTAAAACCGGTTTACTTACATTGAGTAATTAATGGAGAATCAGTTGGAGGTTTCTTTACAGCATCAAATCCTCAGCAACACCGGATCTTCTATGCTATATCCCGATCGATCAAACGAAACCCGACTGTGGGATCGAACTTAAGAAGAAATTGGGAAGAAGAAAAATTATTTTCTTCCCAATGGCTAAGCAAAATCGGCACTAAGGGGAGAAGAGAGGGAGAGAGATTTCCCATTTTCTATGGAATTGAGTTGTGTGATTTATGAATGACTCAACCCTCTTATTTATAGGAAAATAGGAATCCTAATCACATTAGGATTAATCTATTGAGATAAATACAAAAAGAATAAAGATTATCTCTTTCCTTTATCTTGCAATTTCGAAAATGCCATAGATAAATATGAGATTATTTTATTTTCTTTATTTTATTTATCTTGGGTAAATAAATCTATGTAGTTATTTTAGGATATAATTCAAACAATTATCTCTTCCTAAAATACATGTCATGGCCGAAAATTGGCTTAATAATTAATAAATAATTCTAATTTATTTAATTAATTATTTTGGGCCAATTTCAATTGGGTTCATTAATCCAATTGGGCTTGAAATTCTCTCTTAAATTAATAAGTCCAACTTAATTAATTTATTTATTAATTACCATTTAAATAAAATATTTTATTTAAACAATTAATAATATTAATATTTTCTCTCGACTAAATATTATCAAATTATATTTAATTATTAATTTCCATTATTTAAATAATTAATAATAAAAATTTTAATTATTAATTTCCATTAAATAAACTCATTATTTAATTAATAATTTTTTTGATAACATTTTATTATTAATTAATTAATTTTAATTATTAATTTCCGTTTAAATAAAATTAATTATTTAAACAATTAATAATTGTTAATTAATTTCAAATTATTAATTACCATTTAAATATACTCAATATTTAAATAATTAATAATATCTAATTAATAATATTTCATTATTAATTTCCTGTTTAAATAAACTCATTATTTAAACAATTAATAATGTTTATATTAATTACCGTTTAAATATACTCAATATTTAAACAATTAATATTGCCTATTTTAAGTAATTCACTTTACTTAAAATTTCCATTTCTTCTACTTGATTTCGCGACTACGATATTTGGGCTAGCATAGGGACCCGATGGACCTAAAGATCATGGGCTTAATAATTAGTCAATTAAGTGATTAACACATAATCAGTTAATTACTTATTATCTAACTATGAATAATTCCATTATAGATTCATAGCTGAACTTCCCTCACTATAGATGAGTTATTGTCCATTTAGTTTATCATTATTTATATCTGTGATATTATCCTTCACGTAGAACCCTCATAATTACAGGCGGATAGATTTACCGTTTTGCCCCTGTAATCACCACTTTATCCTTGTGTTCCCGCTGATTCTCCAATGAACTTTATCTTTAGTCGAACTAGAGATAAGATACTTCTGTGATCAATAGAAGTCGTGACGTCACTTGTTCATGTCTCGAATCAGTACATCAAGGGAGTTTCCTAAAGTTCCTAAAATGTTTAGGTATCGCACTGATACCGTTAATTTATAGGAAAGTTATGAATTCCATCTCGTGAAAATGAGTTCCCAGCTACTTATCTAGTCATGTTCCCAAAACAGAGTGTATTGAGCGTTCTTACAGATCGCTTCTTAACTATGTGAATCAAAGAACATAACTCCACAAATAGGAGTCCGCATTTCACTCAGGATTGAGATCTATCACCTGGTTGATAAACTTAGTTTGATATTCGATTATTTCTCGTAAACGGTACTAATGAGAAATTTGATCGAACATCGTGGTCCTGTCTTATACAATCAACATTGCATATGATACTTCCATTTCATGTCTCCCACATGAATGATCAGGATTCGATCATTTGTCTATAAACAAAATGCGAAGCTATCAATAGTGTTACCAGGATAAGGTTTCCAAACGTTATCCGTTTACTGTAGACACGTTTAAGTTACTCATCTCGACTTTAATCCTCTTGTATGACTCACATACTAAGTCGTGATTTCATAAGAGTAACTTAGGGTTTACTATTTGAATGTTTGATATTTATATATTTTCATATATTCCTGATATCATTAATTGAATCAATCTAGATAATATAAAGAACTTATGTTTATTTATTTAATTTATTCTTAATAAATTATTATTATTAAATAATTACAAGTTCTAGGCCACCATTCTTAACAGACTTTTCTACGGACTCTCCTAATTCCAAGCGTCAGAGAGGCGGTGGAGTCCTTAGAGCGCTCGAACGTGCGGTAAGGGGTGCGGATGCGCTGGTTTTGAAGTATCCTCATATGGCTTATCAGTCGCATCCTTCCGAGGCGGGTTCGCCTTCTCCTGATTATACCCATGTTTTATCTGACTAGGAATCTGAACTGGAGAATGATCGGTCGACTGAAGGTCCCCTCGATGCCAACATTTCGCGTTCGGCCAGTCCGGCCGTGTCTATTATTCCCCCCCAGCGGGAGCGGTTCCGTCCATGGCGAAGCCGAAAAACTGTAGCAGTTGACCGAACTCGGGCGCGTTAGAGAGGACTACGACCGCCTTGAGATGATCCAAGAAGAGGTCGTCACCGCTCAGAACAAAGCGCTGGAGGATCTAGACGCCGCTTTCAGGGAGGAGTCTGAGGTTGTGGAGGCTTTTAATCGAGAGTCTGAATCCCTTAAGAAGGCCAGAGAGGAATTGGACATGGTTCTTCTTAAGAATGAATCATTGAGGGCCCAGGTCTCCGAACTCCCTGCCCTTCGGAATGCTGTAAGTTACCTCCAATAGAAACTGGCCGTGGCGACCGAAGCGTCGGCCGAGTTCATTCTTGTTGGTCTTGCCGTGGGACGGGATTCGGTCAAGCTGCAGTTCAAATTATCCGAGGAGGAAGGGGGGTCGATCAGTCCGGTCGCCCATGAAGACGCCATTGAACGCCGAAGGGAGCTGTTCGACCAAGCCAACAATTTGAAGACTTCCCTAAGAAAAGTTCCCTCCGATGTTGAGGTTGATGGCGGCGACAGCACTCTACCTGGTGAGAATGAGGTGGGGGCACCGGAAGATGTGGGTGTTCGTACTGCGGCCGTTGAAGGTGCCTTTGAAGGCGAAACTGTTTATGTTTCTGATTGATTTTTCCAGGGTGAAACTCCGGATTGTGGAGCCCCTGCATTATTTGCTGTCTTGAACTTCTTTTATTTCTTTGTATTAAACACACATTAGAACATTTGAGCACAGACACATATATGTACGGTCCTCCTTTTTTCTGCTTGGCTTGTCTTTCATGCTCGCTTAGCCAAATGCATTTAATTTGCAAACATTCTTCCTTATGCTTAAAACATTCGTGGTCCCCGCTCGCCCGAAAACTCTGCCTCAAGGCAAGGCTTGGAGTATTTGGATCGGTCGAGGTCTTTTAGGCGCTTGATTGCTCTGTCGGGCTGAGGATTTCCGCTTCCAGAGAGGGATTTCGGTTACTCGGACGGACCGAGGTTTTTCACGTTTTAATACTCCAACATCTTCTATTCTTAGGAATAGGGAGTGCTCAGGCGGGCCGAGGCTTTCGCTTCCAGAGAAGACTTTTAGTGCTCGAACGGACCGAGTCTTTGCTTCCAGATAAGGCTTTTGGTGCTCGGACGGACCGAGATTTTTGCTTTTGGAGAAGGCTTTTAGTGCTCGGACGGATCGAGGATTTTGCTTCCGGAGAAGGCTTTTAGTATAGGGAGCGTGCGGACTGAGAGGGACAAAGTTTGTACATAGTCTCTTCTATCTTTCTCAACTATTTTATATAAGTACATATATTTACACATTTGTCGTTATTTACATCGAACAAAAGAAGAAGAAAAAGGCAAGAGAACGATTTCGTCTGCAAGCTCTCGACCTCTTGGGCGGTTTCCCTAGTCTTCATCAATGTCGATGATAACCGTCGGGATTAGCCTTCTTCACCGCTTAAGGGAGGCCAGCTCTTCTTTTAGGGATTTGTTTTCCCTCTCATAATAGTCGTTGAGGTTTCTCGCCGATTGAAGGCGATCTTCGAGCGTGTAGTCGCGCTCGTCCGGTTCGCTGCCCTCTCCCATCTCTGCAATCTCCAGACCTTCTCAGAGAGAATGGTTTTCTTGTTCGAGTTGCTCCATTCGGCTGTTCGTCGTTTCGAGAGCCTCTCGGAGGCTCTGGGCCTCTTGTCTCAAGGCCTCCACGTCCCTTTCTCTTTCTTCTTTCCTTTGAAGATCCGTTTTAAGCCTAGCGTTTTCCGCGCGTAGCTCCCGGTTCTCCCACTCTAGGATCCGTTTAGTCACATTCGAGGTTGGAGTGGAGTTGTCCATATCCTCAGTCAAGTGCCAGATGGTTGAAAAAGCAGACTGTAGAGTGACAGATGGTTAGAAGCGCAGACCTTTGGATATTCCTGCGATCCTTGTCCCTTTATAGTGGGGGGAGGAGCATTTTGTCTAGGAGTCAAAAGGGTTTGCCATTAATTCAGATGGCACTCGATGCATTGGGTCGTTTCGTTGTTTGAGGTGGTGACGTCAGACGACGGTTAGTCGTGTCAAACGTCTGTCATTCCCGTCAAACCGATTTAAATGAGGTTAATTAGGGGGGTTAACCGCTTAATTGCTCGTTAATGCGCAAGTCCTTTCGCATGCCTAAGCATTCGCCTTGTGGCGCTCGATGTTTAACACGTGTCGCAATCGCTACAGCTGTCAGCTCCCTTAAATAGGGCCTTTAGTGCCTCTCATTCGCACATTTTGAACCCTACTTTCTGAAGTGACCTCTCTTTTGTTCTCAGACTCTCGAACCTTTCACGAATTTTAGAGTTTCGCACCATGAGGTCCTCCCAACCTTTCTTGTTTCTCTTTCATGTCTGGCCCTTCTTAACCATGGCCTTCGTTAAGAGTGTTTGGTCGTGATCTTCTACGCCTTTTTGGTTGGTCCCGGCGGATCTGAACCTCTTGGACGTCATCCTCTATGCCTGTCTGCCCGGGCCGACCAGCCGCTCCGCCACCTTCCACCGCGGTTCCAAAGTTTGTTCCAGTTGTACTCGGGAACCAGAGCGTACGGTGGAGGGGGAAACTCCCTTGTTGGTCCCTGGTGACTTCTCTCATCATTATATCATCAGGGACTTCAGCATGGGAGGTGGCGTCTCGTTTGGTGTTTAAGAAAGCGAGATATGCACTCTCATATGAAACGAGCACGAGCGGCGCCTGTTTCCCATTTCCCCGCGCCTCTGACTTGATTGGAGAAGCGGTCTCTTGCTCTACTAGAGAGTGGTGGGAATGGTGCTTCTTCGGGCCTATGGGTCGGCCTCGAAGTACCACAATTCTTACTTTTTCTTCTTGGAGTGAGAGCACGACTACTTTTCAAAATCCATCAGGGCGCAGGGCGAATGTGACGAGCTGGCGGAGTGCGGTTGCTGCCTTCTGGACAAAACCCTCATCCTCTCCTAAATGAACATCCTCGTTGCTGCCGACACGCTGATCAACATGGCTCGGAACCCTCAAGGATTCTAATTTATTTTTTGCATGACCTCTGTAATTCGTTTCCGCCAAGTTCCCGACATGTAGGTCCGAGCCTTACTTACTTGTTGTGGAATAAAACTTGGTGTTGCATTCACTTGTTATCTTCTCGCTTTACTTTCTGTCCAGATTTTCTTTCCGCACTCCTGAATGTTAGACAATCGGTTTGGGGCTTTTTTTCGAGCGGGATTTTGCCTAATGGGTTAGGGCTTTTATCCGTCTAAACATCAATTGCTCGTGTGGAAATAACACGTAATACTCATATATTAACTTTGAAAAAAGAGTCTTTCGGCCAAGTAATTACATAGTTCTCTCATTCTTACACACGATAAATCTTCAAGTGCGTGGCATTCCAAGCCCTCGGAATAGGTTCACCCTTCTAATCTTCAAGGCGATAGGTTCCCGGCTTTACCTCTTCAACCACTTTGTACGAGCCTTCCCAGTTCGGTCTCAGTTTTCCCGCTCCGGGTTTTTGTGTGTTCTAAAACACTTTCTGTAAATCGAAATCGTTTACTTTGAAGCTGCGCTGCTACTTTCTTTTCGAAGTATTTGACAAAATTCTGCTGGAAACTAGCGAGTCGGATTAGTGCCTGTTCCCTTCTTTCTTCGGCCAAGTCTAGTGCTTTTGCCACCATGGTGTCGTTTTCTACCTCCAGGATCGAGCTCCTGATCGTGGGGATGGTCATTTCCGTGAGGATAACGGCCTCTACCCCGAAAGCCATGGAGAATGGAGTTTCGCCGATTAGGATTCTAGGGGTGGTCCGATACGCCCAAAGGACTCCTGGCAGCTCATCTACCCATCTTCCCTTCACTCGTCCCAGTCTCTTTTTCAGAGAATCCATGATGGTTTTATTCGAAGCTTCCGCCTGTCCGTTCACCTGCGGGTAGCGGGGTGTCGAATATCGAAGCTCCACTTTCCTGTCCGCGCAGTACTTCTGGATGGATCTTCCTGTGAACTGAGTCCCGCTGTCGGTGATTATAACTTTAGGGATTCTAAAGCGGGTGAAGATGTGCTTCCAGAGGAACGTTTCAACCTTTCGTTCTGTAATTGTTGCCAACGGTTCGGCCTCGATCCACTTGGAGAAGTAATCTGTTGCTACGATCAAGTAACACTTTTGACCTGGGGCAAGCGGTAATTTTCCCACTAAGTCTAGGCCTCATTGCATGAAGGGCCAGGGTGCTGAGATCGTAGTCAGTGCCATCGGTGGTGCGTGGATTGTCTTTGTGAACCTTTGGCACTTGTCACACCAGGCGACGAAGTCTTTGGAGTCTTTGACCATGGTCGACCAGTAATACCCTTGTGTTAATACTCTGTGGCTCAGGGACCTTGGTCCTGCGTGGTTTCCATAGTGTTCGAGGTGTAGCTCTCTCAGCACGTAAGAACTTTATGACTTACCCAGGCATTTTAGGTAGAGTCCAGTGAAGGATCTCCTGTATAGTTCTCCTTGGATGACCGAGTACCTGGCTGCTTTAGATCGGACCTTCCTCACCTCCATTTTCTCTTCGGGTAGAAGTCCCGATCGTAAGTACTCGAGGATTTGTTTCCTCCAGTCGGGCCCGGGCTGCAGATCCTGCTCTACCGACATTATTTGTTCGGTCCCTCCATCGTCTTCACTCCCCATGTTCGAATCAAGGGTAATGCTTGGTTCAGACATGTAATCGACAGGAATAAATCTTCTCGTTTCCGTTTGGACTGTCGAGCCAAGGTTGGCCATAGAATCGACATGTCCGTTTTCAGCCCTGGGCACTGGCTGATTGCATACTAGGTGAACTGCGACAAGATAGACATAACTTTCTCCAGATATTTTTCCATTCTGGGATCTTTCGACTCGAATAGCCCTTTTACTTGGTTAACCACGAGTTGAGAGTCGCTTCTGATGATCAGGTTCTCGGCTCCCAGTTCTTTTGCTCTTTGCAATCCAGCTATCAGCGCTTCGTACTCAGCTTCGTTGTTTGAAGCTGCGAATCCGAACCGGATCGACTGGACAAAACCGGCGGCGGACCCTCTTGAATTCGAGGATCCGTCAACGCTTAGGGTCCAGGATCCCATGTCAGGGCTCTCCGGTAACGGTGCGCTCGTCCCAGCTTTATCTAAGCTTCTTGGGGTCATCTCTGCAACGAAGTCTGCGAGGACTTGGCATTTAATGGCTGTCCGCAGCTCGTAAGTGATGTCGTATCCGCCCAATTCTATAGCCCATTTTGTCAGACGTCCCGACACGTCTGGCTTGTGCAGAATAGCTTTGAGTGGGAAGTTGGTTCTCACTACTATCAGGTGACCTTGGGAGTAGTGCTTTAGTTTGCGTGAAGCGACTATCAGGGCTAATGCTAGCTTCTCTATCTTTGAATAACGCATTTCGGCGTCGATCAATGCCTTACTCACGTAGTAGATTGGGTGCTGCGTTTGCCCGTCCTCGCGCACCAAGCTGAGCTAACTGCCGCATCAGACACTGCTAGATATAAGAATAGTTTTTCGTTGTCTGAGGTCTTTGCCAACAGCGGGGGCGAAGACAGATAAACCTTAAGTTCATCGAATGCCTTCTGGCATTCGACTCCCCAACCGAATTCTCTGCTCTTCTTTAACGCTTTAAAGAAGGGCTGACACTTGTCTGATGATCGAGATATGAATCTGCTCAGGGCAGCTAGGCATCCGGTCAATTTCTGTATCCCTTTTAGATTCGTAGGTGCTTGCATATCCATTATCGCCCTGATCTGGTCGGGGTTTGCTTCGATTCCTCGACTCGTCATCAGGTGGCCCAGGAATTTACCTACAAGAACTCTGAACGTGCACTTGTCGGGGTACAGCTTCATCACATAGCAGTTTAGCACATCGAATGCCTGCTCAATGTGGGTTAGGTGGTCTTCGGTCTTTTGTGATTTGACCAGCATATCATCGATATACACTTCTACTGTCTTTCCCAAATGCTCCTTGAACATTCGGTTCATTAAACGCTGATAGGTAGCTCCTGCATTCTTTAGGCCGAAGAGCATCACCGTGTAGCAATATGTGCCCACATTCGTTATGAACGAGGTCTTTTCTTGATCCTTTGGGTTCATTTTTATCTGGTTATACCCGGAAAAGGCATCCATAAAACTAAGCAATTCATACCCGGTTGTCGCGTCCACCAGCTGGTCTATCTTGGGTAACGGGAATAAATCCTTGGGGAAAACCTTGTTGAGGTCTGTAAAATCTATGCAGGCCCTCCATTTCCCATTTTTCTTTTTCACAACCACCACATTAGCTAACCACTCGGGGTATTTGACCTCCCGAATGAAGCCTGCCTCAAGAAGTTTTCAAACCTCATTATTGATAAAGTCCACCAGTCCGTCTCTTAGATCCCCTTTCAGATCTTTCCCAATGCTCGTCGTTTTCCTCTGATCTTTTGGATGGATCTGGATTTTCTCCGATTCGCCCTCAGGTGCTTCTATCCTTGGCTGAGCAAAGGGTGGGCCCTTCTCGGGGGCCCGATCCTGTAATTGCTATGCTTGACATCGGGATTTCAGTTTGACAATTTCGACCAGGCAGGATCTCGAGACTTGCTGATCTCCCTTTATAACTCTGACCCCCTTTTCGGTGGGGTATTTCAGTTTCTGGTGAAGGGTTGAAGGGTGTGCCTTCATATCATGGATCCACGGCCTTCCGAGCAGGGCATTGTATCTTGAATGGGTGTCTATGATGTGGAAAAGGGTCATTGGGTTTGCACCCTCCACTCGGACTGGCAGTTTGATAGTCCCTGGGATCTTGTCATCGTTCCGTTGAACCCCACCAGATATTGGGAATTCGAAGCGAGGTCTGATTCTCTCAACTTCATGTTCCGGAATGCGGACATGTATAGTATGTTGATTGAGGAGCCGGGATCGACCAAAACTCTGCCAAATGTGTGAGATCCGATCGATATTGTTATCATCAGCGCGTCGTTGTGGGGGAGGTGGACATCTTCTAAGTCCCTGCTGGAGTACTTGATCAAGTCTTCGAAAGCGTGCTCGACCCGATAGACGGGAAGCCTAGCTTCGCGATAAGACCTTTTGTGAGCGTTGATCGACTCCCCAGTGTAGTGGATTGAACTGACTTGGCCATCCCCTGAGACTTCCACCGGCACGGCAAACCTCTCATCCATGTCCCTCACGTCCTGCCTTTCATTTCTTTGGGTCGGACCTTGTTCGCATACTCGGTCTATCTCCCAGGCGAGGACTTTACAGTTTTCCGTGCTATGTCCGTTGGATTTGTGAAACCTGCAGTAGGGTTCCTTCCGTTCCGTGCCCTTCCCGACATGGCGCGGCCTTTTCTCCTTTGGGTTCTCTTCCTTTCAAAATGGATTTCTTGCTGTTTCCGTGTGCAGGACCCGTTTCGAGCTTCTCTTCTTCGGATCTTTGATCCTTCCCCAGACGGGCTTTCTCTCCGCTTCATCTCTCCTCTCCTCTCTTCTGTTCTCCAAGCGCCTGCGCTCTTTTCCCCTCCCTTCATCAATAGAGGGTTTCTTCTTCTTCCATATTCCCTCGGATTTTGACCCCATTCTCCGCATCTCTCTGGCCACCCTTTCCGACTCGTCTTGCGATATTTTGGCCATCGCTCTGTCTAACGCCTCTTTAATAGTCGTCGGTCTTCGCTTGTTAAAAGACCTCCACAAGGGGTGGTTCGGGTGTGTCGCCCGCGAGAATGCGGTCGCTGCCTCCAGGTCGTTGCAGTCTTTAACCTCCAGCTTGACTTTTCGGAACCTGATGATGAAATCTCGGAGGGATTCCCTCTCTCCCATCAGCACGTCATAGAGGTCGTGGTTCGTTTTAGCGAACTTCTGACTCACACTATACTCACTAAGGAATGCCGAGGACAGGTCCGAGAAAGTTTTGATGGACCTCTTAGGGAGGTCGTTGAACCATAACAGGGGCGAGCCCTTCAAACTGGTAGGAAAGAACCTGCAGGTCAGGGCATCCAGGTCTGGGCCGAACACACAGGAGGACTCCATCATGTTGACGAAGTGGGCCACGTGTTCCATTGGGTCTCCAGTTCCGTCATACATTTCGAACTTGGGGAGGATGAAGTGTTTCGGCTGAGGGACCGACATGATTCCTCTTGTGAAGGGAGAGTCCCCCGGTCTTCGGGCGTCGAAGTTGTGTTTGGCTTTTCCCTCGGACGCCTTTTTCGTCGACCTTTCCTCGAGGATCTGTCTCGCATCGGTGTACTGTGGCCTTTTTCGACGCTCGTCTCTCCCCGTCGAGGTCGAGCTTCCCTCGTCACTCCCTGTATCGCTGGAGTCTTCGTTTCCTCCGATGGCCTTCCGAGGTAGAGCCTTGCTTGGCGCTTGGCGGCGGGGTTCGTCTCGGATGGAACCCACTTTACTCGGGGCGTCCCTTTCCTTCGATGAGGAGACCTCTAAACTTGCGTTCTCCCCCCGTCGACGGGCTGTTAGCCTGGTCTGCAGGTCGTCCTCGCCCACGTTCTTTCCTTTTTCCGATGCGGTGGGCCTCCGGCGCTGTCGTTTGGCTTGAGATTTTCCGTTCCGCGGCTTGGAAGGGCCTTCTTCATCTATGTTCAGGACGTTTTGGTTGTTGGCCCGGACCGTCGCCAATCATCCCCCAGTAAAGCCTTCATCTGCTGCATCTCTTCCCTCAATGCCTTATGGGCTTCCATCAGCTCCCGGTGGTCCGTTAGTGCGCTGGTGATGGATTCCGGAGCTGCGTCAGGGACCAGAGCGCCGTTATTTGTTCCTTCATTTCTGACCGCGTTCTCATTGAGAACTCATTGTCTGGTTGACCGAGTGGTCATTGTCTCGACTTGTGGGTACCGTATGAGTATCTAGATTTAGCCATAAATCGAATATGGATGGCCCCACGGTGGGCGCCAAACTGTGTGGGTGATTTCTGGTATAGAGTCTTTCCACACGGTCGAACGAATTGGGTCACGTACTGAGCTCCCGCGGTGGGGTCACCTGAAACACTACAACAAATGATGGTTAGAAGGGCACCGGTGTGGTACCGGCCGACGACCCTCAGACGATCAAGTTAGACGGTGGTAGGTGAGGTTATGCCTCGCGCCGCAAGGGATGATAGAAGCAGCGATATGACTGTTCGTTTTCTTGGTTAAAGTGTCATACCTGATGATAACTCGTAAATTCTGCATGTTTATAAGTGGTTTTATCTCCAAAATAATTAAAATATGAATGATAATTGATTTAAATATCCATAATATTATTAATCGTTGAATTTCGTGAACGTAGGCGAAAACGGCGCTCAATTCGGACTTATAACGAAGAAGTTATGCCCATTTTATTATTGGAAAAGACCCACCGCCGCGGCGGTGGGATCCACGGCCTCGGCGGTGACCAAAATCGAATTCCGGGCCAAAAACCCGAGAGTGGGCGCAGCGGCAGTGAGATCTGACGCCGCGGCGACAAGAAAAAGGAAAAATATTGATTTTTATCTCGTGGCCGACGCACAAGAAACAAAGGAGAAGAAGCGGCGACGCCACGATGACGTCGGCGCCATTTTGGCGGCAAAAGAAGCGAAGTGACGTGTCGCTCCGTGAGTGGCGACACGTCGCCCCTTATACACAAAGAAGGAGGCGCGCGTGCTGTTTGCTCCAGCGGACGGCTCGGCTTGTGCGGCTCCAGACTCATGAGCAGCGAAGCGGCGGCGGCTGGACGGCTCGGCTGGCTTCATCCGACGGCTTGGGCTGATCTTTTAGGAGATTTTATGTTATGACTGTTCGTTTTCTTGGTTAAAGTGTCATACCTGATTTGATAGGTCAGGTGCCTTTTATAGTTCCTTGATCGTGGGCTCATCGACTGGGCTAGCATGAGGCTAGGCTTAATGGATTCTCCACTCGGCCTGAGAAGGATGAATACCTTCTGGTGTTGGCTCGGATGGGCCTGTCCCCATGTGAGCAGGCCCGAAGTGAACACGGCCCGTAGGAGGGCTATTTTTACCCTTTACAGCACGTAAATTCTGACTAGTATATATAAAAGTCGTGTTTTTCTGAAATAAACAATATTAAATTGTTCATTACTTAAATTAACTCAATGATAATTACTGGTGATTTAATAATTAATTATTTATTTAAATCGATGAAGTTAATTGTGGAACGACACATTATAAAGATTTGTCTATTGACTCAAAGAAAAAGTTATGACACATGACAATGCATGATATATCATCCAAAGGTCTGGATGGTGATGAACATGATGATGAAGACGAAATTAAGCTCAAGGACATGTTAGATAGAAAAAGGGAACCGACATACCAAACTCAAAAACTTGAGGGCGTAGATGCTAGACGAGTTGAGCTATGCTCGGGTGTTGACCACATAGCTTGGAGCTAAGTTGTTGTGAATTAACTTATTAAAAAATAGCATCCTTAAAATCCTTTCAATAGGTATGAATCCATGCCTGATCACGTGTGTTGCATATGATTTACCGTATTTTCCTTTATTTCAACTGTTTTTTTTATCATACCATCAAAGTCTATTCTTTTGAAAAATGATAAAAGGTTAATATGAAGTTTTAATATGCATCACCCTAAAAAATAATGAGAGAAAACTCTTAAAAAACTAATTCTCAAGGTATTACATTATTATAACAAAAAAAAGTACCTTAACCGAATTTTCATCAAGTTGAAGAGCCTCCATGTCAATCATCTTCCACTTTTTTTAATCACGTGAAAAAGCAAGTAAAAAAAGCATAACATTTTTGTTATGATTTTTGCTAGGATTCTGTTAGGTTTGATTTAGCAATAATATTGCTTTCATTTATGTATTAACTCTACAAAAAGGATGCCTTACATATTACGACCCCTTTCTTTTCTGTCCTGTCCAATATTTTTGTTTATCTTCTTGAATAACAGCAACAATCACACTTGGAGTAGCAGAGTTGAAGAACTGCTAAACAATTGGCTGTGTATGGCCGTGAAACGGTGCGAAAGTTTTCTGTGTCTAATGTTCCGATTTCTGGGATGCAGGGTCTTCTTGATTACTACGTTTGAGAGTGTGTATGAAGAGATCTTTATGTTTGTGGTTGATAATGTATGGTTTCTTGTGTGTGAATTCTCTTGCCAGCGGTTGGAACGAGGAGAATCTCGTAAGGACTTTTTTTCCCCATATTTGCCTAACCTTGTGAATTTATTTGGTTCTTGTTTGTGATGGAATTTTCATTATGTAATTTTACTTAGCATTTTGTTGTAGTGATTTAATTGTTCCTTCCTTCACTGCAGCTAAGAATGTTATCCTGGCTGGGGTGAAGTTTGTGACCTTGCATGATGTTGGTAAAAACAGGCACTCGCCTCTGCTCACGAGTTGCAACATCTAAATAATTCCGTCATCGTTCATACCTTGACAGCTAAATTATTTAAAGAACAACGCTCACAGTCCAGGTATATACAAATTTCATGCATTATCTTCTTCCTAAGAAGCATGGAAACTGATCGAAAACATGGAATCACACACTTGATATCATACCAATGTCATTGATTTTATTAATCAGACAATGTCTATAACGAAAAAGTAATGAAGTGAAGACAACGGAGTCATGAATGATCTTTTTGTTTTGCCCTTTGCTGATGTAGGAATTTGAAAAGCTCAATTCATGTGAGAGAATCATAAATATCTAAGAATCAAGGAATGTACACTAACAAATAAAAAAATACAATACGTGAATGATTGAAGGTAAATCAGGTATAAATAAACAATAGAATCTGATATAGGCTATAAAGTGAAAAAAAATCGTGCATAGGCACATTGTCTCTTCATCTTCTCTACCTCTCTCTGGTTTTAGAGTTTTCACGTAAATGTGAGAAGAGGAGGTGGCCTATATCTTCTTAATTCTGTTTGCACAAGTTTACCTCAATCAAGAGAAAAGCAGAGAAAAGGATTTTTCCTTAGAATATTATCATTGGTGTTTATACCTCCTAATGCCTTACACAATACACCATAGGAAGCCTTGAATTTTGAGGATGTTTTCTTTTTGAAATTAATTTGATCAAGTCTTTAGTTAGAATATCTCAATTCTCTATCATTCCTCCCATTTTCTCACTGTTTTAACTCTTCTTGACAAAGTATTAAATGTGGTCATCACAATAAGACTTCACTTATATCTATTAGATCCAATGTTTATCAGTGGATGAGCTACAAAATATAACAATGGCATTGATTTTCACCCACAAACCTCTATCACCTACTTGAACTCATGCATAACAATTGTACAACCGTAAAAGAATAATCTTCGGCCTAAAAGATAGAAGGCTAACTCTCATTTACATTAAAAAGAATAATAATAATAATAATGATAATAATAATAATAATGGGGAAATAAACAAATATGTCAATAAAATGGTCACAAATAGGTAAAAACCTATTTTTAACTCATTAAATAAAGAAAAACATAGAGAGCATAATTTAGTAGCTTACACAAAACTTTGTTATAGAAGAATACTGATAAATTTCAAGAAGAATCGATCCTTCAAGTTGACAGCCAATGATATCGGCCTCAAAAAGAAACAAGACTGCAAATATGCTTATAGAAGGTGAGATTACTCTTATAATGAGCACGGAACATCACCAACGGCCGGCTTCTTGTCATTTCTAAATCATTGATGAAATACAATGTTTGATGCTTCACATCAGTGAAAGAATAGATAAGCTTTTCATTTTCAACAAAAATATAATCGCTCGGCACCAAGACTAATCCCGGCGGTATAAAGTCGACGTACTCAGACCTATATACTTCAACCCACTCACAGTCACAACGATGGAAGGCCTTCAATTTCCATATAACTACTTCATATTCATGGCTCGAATGACCAAGCAAACAGATTGAAAGCACATATAAATTTCTTCCCATTGGCAGAAAAACCGTGAGTTGACGATTACCGTGGCGATTCGGAGGGAAACGGAATGAGTGTATAGATTCATCATCAAGGTCAATAGCCCAAAAAATTTGATCCGAGTAGAAATCTACATCATGCCAATAAATAACAATACTACCGGCGGAAAAAGAACTAACGTATTTGGCGTGAGCAAAAGTACCAGTATCTAAAATTTTCCATGACATGTTATCAGTACCAATGGTCAAAATGCAGCAACAGCGAGTATACCAACGAGGTGAAATTGCATAGTTACAAATAATTTTAACTTGTTGGGTACGAGATATGCGTGCAATATTGGCTGTGAAAAGGAGAGCAGGATAATTTGTAGGGTTATAATGAGGAAGAATCAAGTGTTGTTTTGTGAGGGGATTTATAAGATGTAGACGTGAAGATATAAAGCAAAGTAACAAACCATCAACAGAATCACGAATAGAACTTACAGGTATTTGTTTGAAAGGCCATGGTTGACAATGTAGAGATAATTTGCCTTTGTACTTAGGTTCCAAAAAGAAACCAAGTGTTGAATTACGAGATAGATGAGTGTTGAAGAATTGTGGTGTGGATATGATACAACTAGCCCATGACTTAGAAACAAGCCTCACCACTTTGTGCAAAATTTCGGCAGAAACCCAACTAAGAATATTGAACATAATATCAAAGGAAAGGAAAGGGGGCGGAGTTTTCTTGCTATTGCTATTGCTATTTCTATTTCTATTTCTATTGATCACCTTCATTTGTTTGGAACCTGAACCGAAGAAACCATATTGAAAAGTTTAAAATTACTTACTTGGAAAAGTTTAACCTTTTAAATTATATCAGTCGTAAAGAGAAAAATTGGAAAATAAAACCAAAAAATAGTTCCTCATTGGTTTGAAAAATAAAACCTTCCTTCATTGCTGTAAGATGAGCGAGTTGAAAGAAGGAAAAACTAAACTTACACACTTTTAATTTGATTGAGAGTGCCGAATCCATCAGTAAAGCAATCAACGATCGTCGGTGTGCACGCGGCTGCCCTGGTATGGTAGGTAGAGAGAAGAAGAGGAGGCGACGAGGAGCAGGATGAGACGATTAAAAAAATAAAGGAAATTTAATATAAGAAAGATTTAAACAAAATGGAATTATATGAAATCTAATTTAATTTACTGTTTGGATGCAATTAGGGGTGAGATATCGGTTTCGGTTTTGGACCGAAACGATTTTCAATTTGTGGTTTTTTCCGGACCGAACAAAACCGATAAGGATTCGGTTTCAGTTTCGGTTTTTCTTTTTTCTCTTGCACCACCAATTAGGCATGTTCTATTATATATACTTAGCATTTTTTAAGAATCGTTCTTATTTTTAATATTATGAGATTGAGATTTATGTCAATTTTGTATTTAAAAAACTCTATATTAAATTTTGGCTTTCAAATAACTCTCATATTTATATGTTTAGGCTAATATAAACATTATAAATCAGCTCATAACAACCACATATAACCACGAACCCCGGTTAGTGATACAAGTTCCAAAACTAGTTGATTCAGGATGCAATTTTCGGCCAAATAAGAAATACTGATGCAATATCCATTAGATTGATGTTCTAAGGTGGTTTCCTTGTTAAACACATATATTTAAACACCCAAATGCTCCAAAATTGATAATCTTTCAATAAAAGTCAAGAACTCACAAAAACAAGAAAACTAGTCAAGTAAAAGTGCAAATTTTGGTCAACTTGGAAAATCACCAAAAACATGAAATCACACACGTGATATCATACCAATGTCATTGATTTTATTAATCAGACAATGTCTATAACAAAAAAGTAATGAAGTGAAGACAATGGAGTCATGAATGATCTTTTTGTTTTACCCTTTGCTGATGTAGGAATTTGAAAAGCTCAATTCATGTGAGAGAATCATAAATATCTAAGAATCAAGGAATGTACACTAACAAATAAAAAAATACAATACGTGAATAATTGAAGGTAAATCAAGTATAAATAAACAACAGAATCTGACATAGGCTATAAAGTGAAAAAAAATCGTGCATAGGCACATTGTCTCTTCATCTTCTCTACCTCTCTCTGGTTTTAGAGTTTTCACATAAATGTGAGAAGATGAGGTGGCCTATATCTTCTTAATTTTGTTTGCACAAGTTTACCTCAATCAAGAGAAAAGCAGAGAAAAGGATTTTTCCTTAGAATATTATCATTGGTGTTTATACCTCCTAATGCCTTACACAATACACCACAGGAAGCCTTGAATTTTGAGGATGTTTTCTTTTTGAAATTAATTTGATCAAGTCTTAAGTTAGAATATCTCAATTCTCTATCCTTCCTCCCATTTTCTCACTGTTTTAACTCTTCTTGACAAAGTATTAAATGTGGTCATCACAATAAGACTTCACTTATATCTATTAGATCCAATGTTTATCAGTGGATGAGCTACAAAATATAACAATGGCATTGATTTTCACCCACAAACCTCTATCACCTACTTGGACTCATGCATAACAATTGTACAACAGTAAAAGAATAATCTTCGACCTAAAAGATAGAAGGCTAACTCTCATTTACATTAAAAAGAATAATAATAATAATGTCTTAAATAGCTTAAGTTTAAAAAAATCCCCCAAATGACATTTTTTCTAATATAACAAAATTAATTATTTCATTAAATTTACAAAAATGCCACTAATTTATTAATTCACTAAATTTACAAAAATGTCACTCATTTATTAATTCACTAAATTTGTTCTCTTATTCACTAATTAGTGAATTAAAGGGAATAAGTTAGTGAATTAAATTATAATGTAAATTTGGGATACCTAATATTGATTTTAATTCAATAATTTAGTGAATTAAAGAGAATATTTTAGTGAATTAAAGGGAATAATTTAGTGAATTAAATTTAAATGTACATTTGGGATACCTAATATTGATTTTAATTGAATAATTTAGTGAGTTAAAGAGAATATCTTAGTGAATTAAAGGAATAATTTAGTGAATTAAATTTAAATGTACATTTGGGATACCTAATATTGATTTTAATTCAATAATTTAGTGAATTAAAGGGAATAATTTAGTGAATTAAATTATAATGTACATTTGGGATACCTAATATTGATTTTAAAAACCTATTTTTAACTCATTAAATAAAGAAAAACATAGAGAGCATAATTTAGTAGCTTACACAAACCTTTGTTATAGAAGAATACTGATAAATTTCAAGAAGAATCGATCCTTCAAGTTGACAGCCAATGATATCGGCCTCAAAAAGAAACAAGACTGCAAATATGCTTATAGAAGGTGAGATTACCCTTATAATGAGCACGGAACATCACCAACGGCCGGCTTCTTGTCATTTCTAAATCATTGATGAAATACAATGTTTGATGCTTCAGATCAGTGAAAGAATAGATAAGCTTTTCATTTTCAACAAAAATATAATCGCTCGGCATCAAGATTAATCCCGGCGGTATAAAGTCGACGTACTCAGACCTATATACTTCAACCCACTCACAGTCACAACGATGGAAGGCCTTCAATTTCCATATAACTACTTCATATTCATGGCTCGAATGACCAAGCAAACAGATTGAAAGCACATATAAATTTCTTCCCATTGGCAGAAAAACCGTGAGTTGACGATTACCGTGGCGATTCGGAGGGAAACGGAATGAGTGTATAGATTCATCATCAAGGTCAATAGCCCAAAAAATTTGATCCCAGTAGAAATCTACATAATGCCAATAAATAACAATACTACCGGCGGAAAAAGATCTATCGCATTTGGCGTGAACAAAAGTACCAGTATCTAAAATTTTCCATGACATGTTATCAGTACCAATGGTCAAAATGCAGCAACAGCGAGGATACCAACGAGGTGAAATTGCATAGTTACAAATAATTTTAACTTGTTGGGTACGAGATATGCGTGCAATATTGGCGGTGAAAAGGTGAGCACGATATTTTGTAGGGTTAAAATGAGGAAGAATCAAGTGTTGTTTTGTGAGGGGATTTATAAGATGTAGACGTGAAGATATAAAGCAAAGTAACAAACCATCAACAGAATCACGAATAGAACTTACAGGTATTTGTTTGAAAGGCCATTGTTGACAATGTAGAGATAATTTGCCTTTGTACTTAGGGTCCAAAAAGAAACCAAGTGTTGAATTACGAGATAGATGAGTGTTGAAGAATTGTGGTGTGGATATGATACAAGTAGCCCATGACTTAGAAACAAGCCTCACCACTTTGTGCAAAATTTCGGCAGAAACCCAACTAAGAATATTGAACATAATATCAAAGGAAAGGAAAGGGGGCGGAGTTTTCTTGCTATTGCTATTGCTATTTCTATTTCTATTTCTATTGATCACCTTCATTTGTTTGGAACCTGAACCGAAGAAACCATATTGAAAATTTTAAAATTACTTACTTGGAAAAGTTTAACCTTTTAAATTATATCAGTCGTAAAGAGAAAAATTGGAAAATAAAACCAAAATATAGTTCCTCATTGGTTTGAAAAATAAAACCTTCCTTCATTGCTGTAAGATGAGCGAGTTGAAAGAAGGAAAAAACTAAACTTACACACTTTTAATTTGATTGAGAGTGTCGAATCCATCAGTAAAGCAATCAACGATCGTCGGTGGATGACCCCAAGAGTGCACGCGGCTGCCCTGGTATGGACCTGGTAGGTAGAGAGAAGAAGAGGAGGCGACGAGGAGCAGGATGAGACGATTAAAAAAATAAAGGAAATTTAATATAAGAAAGATTTAAACAAAATGGAATTATATGAAATCTAATTTAATTTACTGTTTGGATGCAATTAGGGGTGAGATATCGGTTTCGGTTTTGGACCGAAACGATTTTCAATTTGTGGTTTTTCCCGGACCGAACAAAACCGATAAGGATTCGGTTTCAGTTTCGGTTTTTCTTTTTTCTCTTGCACCACCAATTAGGCATGTTCTATTATATATACTTAGCATTTTTTAAGAATCGTTCTTATTTTTAATATTATGAGATTGAGATTTATGTCAATTTTGTATTTAAAAAACTCTATATTAAATTTTGGCTTTCAAATAACTCTCATATTTAATTTATTATTGATGTTAATCCAAAAACTCTATATTAAATTTTAGCAATTTTTGTTGAAGCAATACTCATACGTATTTTCTATAAAAAGCCGTTGGAAACCAAGCCCATCCGAGGGCCCAACGAATCAATTTCTAAACTCGAAGAACTTCATCAATGGATTCCTTTTCCGTCATTTTCCTTTTCTTCTCTTCTTCTTTCAATTTCTGACGATCACCGTTTTGCTTCTTCAAATTTAGCCCAGATCTGCTCACACTTATAAAAAATAGCCTATCATGAAGAAGAAGACACTCGCTGGTTTACAATGTTTTTCGATATGATTGTAACCGACGATCACGTGACCTCACTTTCTTATGATTTTTCTTGAAATGCGTCATTGTTTTCGTCGGAGAATTGGGTTTCAAGGAGTTACAGAAACCGGTGTTGACGTGTTGAATCCAGAGAAGCTTCAACGACAAATATTGATTAAGTTCTTCATGTTCATTCATGACTGCTGCTACAAAATTATTGGTTGCTCCTACAGGTTAGTTTATCTATAATACACTGTTTATTAAATATAAACATGTTTTATATATTGGCTGCTGCTAGATGTTGGTTTATCTATAATACACCGTTTATTAAATATAAAGATGTTTTATATACTAACTGTAGCTACATGTTGGTTTATCTATAATACATCGTTTATTAAATATAAAACATGTTTTATATACTGGCTGCTGCTATAGGTTAGTTAATCTATAATACGTCGTTTATTAAATATAAACATGTTTTACATATGGTTGCTGCTATAGATGTTAATGATGCTACAATTTGATTTATCAATAATACATCGTTTATTAATCATAGACATATTAAACTATGTATAATTTGGTTTTCATGGCTGTTTCTACCGGTTGGTTTTTCAATTGTACACCGCTTATCAAATATAAACATGCTTAAACTATGCATGTTTTTGTTTTTATTTTTTAACCTTGTATTTGGTTTAGTTTTGTTAAACTTTTCTTTGAGAAAATGAATACTTATTACTTTTTGTTTCTTTTTTGTTTATCAATTATACACATTTTAACATTGTTAAACTAACAGTGATTATCTTTTAAAAAAACATTTCAGAGTTTGAAGAAATATTAATGGCGGTTGGAGGATGATCGAAGAAGAAAGAAATTTAATTTTTCGGAGAAAAAATTTAGTATACAAAAGCTTGAAGATTTTTTTTTTTTTTTTTTTGTTATAGTTTTAATTTTTTTAGATTTAATTTTTCCTTTAATTTTACAAAATTTATGTGATTTTATAGCTTTCATTAAATCTTGCATAAATTAAAGAAAATTAAATCGGGATATGTTTCGTCTTTTCACAATGTAATTTTTGACTTGTTGTGGTTTTGAATAGTTTTGATCTATATAATTGTGCTTTTTCTGAAATAAACAATATTAAATTGTTCAGAACTGAAATTAACTCAATGATAATTACCAGTGGTTTAATAACTAATTATTTATTTAAATCGATTAAGTTAATTGTGGAACGACACATTGTAAAGATTTATTTATTGACACCAAGAAAAAATTATGACATGTGGCGATGTTTGATATATCAGCCAAGTGCTAGATGCGATGAACATGATGATGAAGACGAAATCAAGCTCAAGGACATGTCAGACAAAAAAAGTGAACCAACATACCAAACTCAAAACTTGAGGGAGTAGGTGGTAGACGAGTTAAGCTATGCTCAAGTTGGCCATATAAGTTGAAGTTAAATTGTTGTGAATTAAACTTATTCAAAAATAGCATCCTTAAAATCCTTCCAATAGGTATGAATTCATGTCTGATCGCGTGTGTTGCATGTGATTTATGTATTTTTCTCTATTTAAACTGTTTTTATCATACCATCAAAGTCTATTATTTTGAAAAATGATAAAAGGTTAATACAAAGTTTTAATATGCATCACCCTAGAAAAAAATAATGAGAGAAAACTCTTAATATGCAAGAGCCCAAAAATCATAGGCATCATAAAATTATACTTATTTGGTAAATTCAATTAATCAAATAGATTAGCGTGTGATAATTCAACTCTTAAAAGTTATTTGAGATATATGAACGGCAGAATTATCATAAATATTTTTAAATTCAAATTTTAAAATATTTATCTAATATAAAATAAGTAGTAAGTAATATCCTACAATTAGCATGTCATTTTTTAAAAATAAAAACTGATATTTTTAGAAAAGTTGTTTTTTAAAAACATGGATCTCATAACATTTTAAAATTGAGAGGGACTCGTAATTTTTTTTATTAGTTATATAATTTTTCCACTACTTAAATAGTTAAAACAGTTAAAATGAAAGAAGAAAAATGACAGTTTTATATATAGATCATATTAATATATTTGATTTAATAATAATAAGATACATGAAAGTGAGGAATAATTATTTTCGACTAATGTGAAAGTGATTATTAATTTTGATATAAGAAAATGAAAAAACCACATATATGAAAGTAAAACATTAAATGTATAGTTGTGTTGTTGCGTGGAAATGGTACTAAGTATAACGCGCGGGCTTGCTCCGCGCCAATGCCGCTCTTGCTTCCACGTGTGCAACGAACAATAAATTTGTATTGAGTCGGAGGCGAAGATCCGCGTTGGAGGTAACTTGCGTGGGTGTCCTGCTATGTGGGTGATCACCTGCGCAAGTAGAGCTAGTAGCACCGGTGTGGTACATGCCTAACACCCTCCGATGCTTAAGTTAGAGCAGAGCAGAGCTTGTGGTTAGAGCAAATGAGGAATGAAAATGAATTACCTTTTGGCCATTTCTCATCCCTATTTATAGGAGTGGAAATGGATGATGTCATCAAGCCACGTGTCGCGCACGGATTGGTCCATGTGTTGGGTCTTGATTGGGTGTAGGTGTGTAGGTAGGTGTGTAGGTGTGTTGGTAGGTGGTGTGCACCTACGCTTCTCTGAGGTAGGGGTAGATGCGCGCAGCGCAGCAGCGGAGCTTCTTTCTTGGACACTTAGTCTATATTTCTTTGAGATGGGTCCGCGTCTATACGCACCTGCGAGTTAGTCACTCCATCAATAATTAGATGGTTGTGCCTCGTGGTCCTGGTCAGTCGAGATGTTTGCGGACCTCTCTTGATGGTATGTTCTCTGCTAGTGGTGGAGGTCGGGTCCGTCGTGCATGGCATGCTCAAATAACTAGGTTCACATGCGTAGGCCGAAAGAGTTTGGAATTTCCTCGTGTCTCTTCGTATGCTTGACACGTGGTCATTTTACCCTTAGCGATATTTCACCCATAACAAGTTGTATCAATTATACAAATTAAATTTATCAATAAAACATTTAATAAACTAAATAATTGATATCAATTAGAGGATAATATCTGAGTGGTTAGATACTTACTTTATTCTTCAAGATTAAAGTTTCGACTACCCTAATTTAATGTAATATTAAAAAAAAAAACTACATAATAGATAAAAGATGAATATATATCAAATAAATACAAAAACTTGTGAGAATTCAATAGTCCATAATCTAGATGCCTGAAAACGGATAAGTTTATTACCGAATAAACCCTCACAGTGATGCAAATAACGAAATGGATATACAAAATATAGGAAACAATTTAGCTTTTTCTCAGTCTAACGCAGGGTGACACCTGAAAGCGTCGAAGTCGTCATTACCGAGACACTGAAATTTAATTTCATGGAGTATTTCAGTCAACGAGCTCTTCTTTTCTTCCTTACTCTCCTCCTTTCGTCAGCTTCATCACTCTCGGAATCCGATCAGGTATTCCGGTCCCGTTTGGTAGCTAAGAAAATGAAGGAAAATCGGATATGAAATTCATCAGTGAAGTGATTTATGCTAATATTCCATGTTTTACTTAAACACTTGGAATTTTTTTTCCAGAATGAATAACATCTTTCAATTCGTTTCAGTTCTGTGACGCTGGGATTGGATTCGATAAGTCGGCGTGTGGAGTTCCGTCATCGTCGAAGTTATTGATTAAGGGAGGAACTGTTGTGAATGCTCATCATCAGGAGGTTGCTGATGTTTATGTGGAAGATGGGATTATTGTTGCCGTTAAGCCTAATATCAAGGTTTCATTTTTCAATAATTAAGTTCATTCATTTAATTTGAATGTAAAAGGTTTGGGTATGTATGACTTAAAAGGATGATATTTAATTATGGAATTTTCAGTGGATAATACTCTTTAAAAAAAATTTACAACTTTTTATTGCGTCAATCTGACCGTAATCAATGACTGATTTACTGTTTAATCACTTCATGATTAATAGTTATCATTTATTGACACGCTGAAAATGTTGTTATATTTGTAAATACTTCAAAAACCTCTTTTACTATTCGGGGGCTATGCATATCAATGGCGAAATTGATTCATTCCCATTGCTGCATCAGCGAGCAAAAACAAAAAATAAAAATTCTGTCATGCTTCGATCAGTTCGACTGGATCGTTTTTTAAGAATACTTATTTATCTGTGCAGTTTTTTTCATCTGCTGTCTCTGTTTTTCAAGTGTTGGATAACTAAATTTTGTGCTGTTAAATGTTACTTATCTACTAGTAACTCTCGTTTGATAATTACATAGGTTGGCGATGATGTTGCAGTCCTGGATGCCACTGGAAAATTTGTCATGCCAGGTTAAATAATAAGCAATGCTGGTTTCCTGCTAATAATTTTAGTAGTTTGTTGTTCAACTTTCAAGTTTAGTGATATTCACGGGACGTTACTTGGTAAATGCATCATTAGATTTTTTATTTTATTTATGGAGTCTTTGAAGTTTGAGCCAATTAACCTTGAGTTTTTCAGTTCATTTCTTATTTTAAATTCAGAAAATCGCATATTTCGATCCTTACGCGATTGATTGCAGCTTTCTTTCCCTTGAATGTTGGCAGGAGGTATTGATCCTCACACACATCTAGCTTTCGAGTTCATGGGTACTGAGACAGTTGACGACTTCTTCTCTGGTCAGGCTGCAGCATTAGCTGGTGGAACGACAATGCATATTGACTTTGTTATACCGGTGGATGGAAGTCTATCAGCAGGATTTGAAGCATACAGGAAAAAAGCAAAGAACTCGTGCATGGATTATGGTTTTCATATGGCAATCACAAAATGGGATGAAATTGTTTCACAGGATATGGAAATTATGGTCAAGGAGAAAGGTTAGCAATTGTTTTTTCACCTTAAGCCAATACACAACGGATCAAATCGGCTTCAGCTCGAAATATCATTAAAAAAATTGTTATTAATATGTAACCCTCGTACTCTGATTTGCAGGGATAAACTCTTTTAAGTTCTTCCTAGCATACAAGGGGGCTTTAATGGTCAGAGATGAGCTTTTTTTACAAGGATTGAAGAGGTGCAAATCTCTCGGTGCCTTGGCTATGGTACATGCTGAAAATGGTGATGCAGTATATGAAGGACAAGAGAGAATGATTGAACTTGGTATAACTGGTCCAGAGGGACATGCTCTTTCAAGGCCTGCTGTGGTAATTCAGAGAACGTGTTCTTGTTGCATGTAGTTGTGCTGCATGCTCGTTATTGTTACATGCTGCTCTAGTATGGGATGACATTCTTATTTTGAATTTCTGAAACTTACGTGTGAATTTGTTTCTGTATATTCTGTTATACTTGTTGTCATGTTAGATTAATGGGTATTCCTCTAACTAAATTGTCCTATCATTTGTAATTCTCTAATTTTCTACAAAATTATGGTTTAACTCTCTAAGGCTGTTTCTTTATGTATGGTTTAAATTAATGTAGTTAGAAGGAGAGGCAACTTCTCGAGCAATACGTTTGGCTGGCTTTGTGAATACTCCTCTCTATGTGGTTCATGTTATGAGCATCGATGCAATGGAAGAAATAGCAAAAGCTCGGAAAGCAGGTAGCATGTTCTACATTTTTATTCCTTTGCAGTACATTTATTTGACACATGTTAGTCAATCGTCATGTTGTACTTCGTAGTTTAAAGATACTTGATAATTTTTTTAAAGCAGTTGAAATTATATTTTAAAATAAATATAATATAACTCTTTATCGATTAATATGCTGTGAGAAAGCTTGGATTTTGGTTCTCAGCCTCTAGGGTGGGACTTCATTAATTAGGTATAATGGGTTTAACTATTGTCAAAATTGTCCTATATTTTTTTAGCTGTCATCTATCAATGACTCCAATTATTTTCCTTCACAGATTGTTTTGATCATTCACTCTCTATTCAGGTTATTTATCTGTCATGTGACGATTTATTTATTGGGAGGACCCATAACTTTGTGTTTAAACTGCAGGGCAACGGGTTATTGGAGAGCCAGTCGTGTCTGGGTTAGTTCTCAATGATTCTTGGCTTTGGGATCCTGATTTTGTCACAGCAGCGAAGTAAGTATCCATGCTGTTATTACTAACCTTCTTGTCTTTGTTTTGTTTCTTGAGTAATGCAATCTAATGCATTATGACCTTATCATGTATTAGGTATGTCATGAGTCCTCCTATTAGAACAGCCGGGCATGATAAGGCACTTCAAGCTGCGCTTTCAACAGGAGTTCTGCAGGTTAATTAATATAACTTAGGGGACGAAGCATTTGCAGTAATTGTCATTGAAAATTATCTGAGAACGATTTTCATATGCTATATCATGCTAGTGTCAAAATGCCATCATTAACAACTAGAGTTTTTTTTTTCTTGTTGAAATATTAGAGTTCTCAAATGCCAGTAGTATCATAACATAACATTATGTTGTCAGACCTCAAGCTTTCTGCAATTTGCAGCTTGTGGGAACTGATCACTGTGGCTTTAATTCTACTCAAAAGGCGTTAGGGATTGAAGACTTCAGAAAAATTCCGAATGGCGTCAATGGTAATTGCAATAGATTTTAAACAATACATATTCGATGGTCTTAATAATCAGAGTACGATTCCTGGGGACCTGGACTTTATGCTTATCCAGTTCAATTACAATACTTCATTTGCTTCTATATCTAACAACTTGGAATCTTCAGGCATTGAGGAAAGAATGCATTTGGTATGGGATACAATGGTGGTAAGTTGTCACGTGCATTTGTTTCATTCTTTGAGAATTAGCAGTGAAGTTAATTTTTTCTTTAAAAAATGTAAGTTTAAAAATCTGTTATATGCAGGAGTCTGGCCAAATTTCTGTCAGTGATTATGTTCGGATTACGAGCACTGAATGGTATGTGGTCCTTCCACTATTTTATGACATTTTTCGTAACCTCTTGTGCATTCTTATGCTTTGATGTTTTACATCTAAACCAGTTTTGTTGCCTACTGTACTGAATAGAAGTTTCGTTTTTTTTTTTTAACTTTTTATTCAGTGCTAGGATCTTTAATATATATCCAAGGAAAGGAGCAATTCTTGCTGGATCCGATGCAGACATAATTATTCTCAATCCGAATGCAAGTTTTGAAATATCTGCAAAGTCCCATCACACTGGATCTGACACAAATGTCTTTGAGGGAAAGAAAGGGAAGGTAACCAGTTCACTATATCATAGTTCTCTTATGAAATTCAAATTTTGTGGTTTATGCTTAATTTAAGTCTACTTTGTGATAAGACATGGACGGCATGGTGATTAAGTTCATGTTAGACTTTACGATAGAAAGCTATTTTGACTTCTTTGGGAGCAAGTTGTTCATAGATCATAAGCTCGGCATTACTAACTCATGACATTTCTAATTACCAATGGTTACTATTACCGGTTTCAGTTGGTTGTTGGCCCAAACTGAAACCGAACCGATATTAACTCATCGAAATGCAATTTTTGTTTCTCATAATCATCCAGGGAAAGGTTGAAGTAACAATTGCTGGAGGAAGAGTCGTTTGGGAAAATGATGAACTGAAAATTTTTCCAGGTGCCGGAAAGTACATAGAGATGCCACCTTTTAATTACTTGTTTGATGGAATCGACAAGCTAGATGCTCAATACCTGTCTTCCATCCGTGCTCCCGTGAAACGATTTCAGTCCACAACTTAAAACTTCCAAATTTGTAGTATCTTCTAGTTTGTGAAAAAGGAATAGAATAAATGATGCTAATGTCGATGCGATCTTAAATATATACCGAACAGCTGAGATCACACGGTCTGTATCCACCGTGCATCTGTAGTAAGTAACTTCTTTTAAGATACTCGTCAGAATCTTATGTTATACCATAGTTTATTTATCTTGTTTTGCCTTAAAAGAAGTAAGAATGAATTTAAAGGTTCCGACAGTTTATATATGCTTACTGATTCAATAACCATATGATGAAACATTTCTTATCTATACATTTACATGCAGTTTATGAGGTTCAGTTTGACAGCATAATATGACTGAGAAATAGAGGAGTGGCTTGCCTTCTTTGTCATATCAAGGCCTGATACCACAATTGATATGGGTCAAAATCTTCTTTTTCCTCTGTTGAATAAATGTTAGATATTTTATATTAGTGTAATTTTTTTATTTTTTGGGAAATTTCGTTGAGTATCATAATTTGATGCAATATTTGTAAAAATAGCAACTTTAATTTTACTATGTTAATTAATATCGGTGATAAACTTAGTGTAGAAAAATGTAATTCAATGTTTATCACTGATTCACCCGATCAAAATTTACTATATTTATAAATATTTTTAGAGTTTCTATTTTTACAAATCTTACTAAATAAATTGCTAGATTTGCAATATTTTTTTTTTATAATTATGATGGGAACTACTCATAATTAGCCTTTTGAAGGTGGAGACAAGCTATATTGTACTATAATAATAAATCCTTCTAACTCTTTTTTTTGGAAATAAGAAAAAATAATTTTTTAGATATGGCACTTTTCACGAACCTTCATCCTTCATATTTGTATTTGATATATGGTTTCAATCAAGAAGATAATCACCGATTTTAGTTAATCGTGCTCCATCATTTTTGCCTTCAAGAGAATTTACAACCAATAATATATTTTTTATTTTAGTTTTAAATGTTGCAAAAAATTTATTTATCTTTTTAAAAATAACATTTTTATTTTTATTGAGTTAATGAATTTTTTTTGTTCAAGTTTAGATAAATCAAGGTGTCAATCTCGATATGAAATGCCGATTTCATTGTGAAACTCGATTAAATTTTATGCATCTTTCTTCAATCTTAGTATAATCTTGGTTTCCATATATATATTTTTTAATATCGATTAACAAAATATTGTAATACGTTCACACTTACAAATATCTCAATTTGTTAAAAATAATTGTTCACAATACAAAATTCACACTTGATAAAAAAAAGGCAATTACTGAAATATTATAGTTTTGCATATTAATTATGAAATGTTAGAACTTTTTAAAAATTACTAAAATAGTATAATTATAGTTCAATAATTTAATGAATTATAATTCATTAATTTATTGAACCAAAAAAGTAACAATTCATTGAAGACAATAATGAAAAATAATCAAATAGCTCGATCAATTATTGAACTTAAATTTAAGAAGGTAAAAAAACATACAAATTCATTAAATACCTATAAAAAATAGTTCAATAATTTAATGAATTGTAATTATATTATTTAAATAATTTTTAAAAAGTTCTGACATTTTAATAATTAGTAAGAGGATTTATGCTATTAGAGATAAATTCTAAAAAAAATTGTTAAATAAATGACATTTTTAATAACATAGATGAATCAAACCTTTCATCTATGCTATTAGGTACGATATATCTTCCTTCAAAAGAGGAGATTATTTTGTTTGTTATAGGGAAAATGAATAGTATTGTGAGAATGTCATTTATTATTGACGTAGGATCAAAAGTCATAATATCCTTGTTATTAAAAAGTCATAATATCGTACACTCATCTAAAAATATAATATCCTTTTTTTTTTAAGTAGGATCAAAAGTCATTAATTTATTCTAACTTCTAAGTTAGTTTTTTTCATCAAAAACATCCATCTAAATTTTAATCAGTGAAAAACACGTCTGTCAATTTTTATTATTACAGAATTTAATGATAAATACCAGAATTAAATCTAAAAAATTTAGTAGATAACGGACCAAATTAACCCTTTGGTGATACAAAATTACGAAATGGATATATACAATCTTCATGAGAAATACACTCAGTCAGTGACCACGAGACCAGCTTCAAGTCTGAAATTAATGGAGTCTGTCAGTCAACGAGCTCTTCTCTTCTTCCTCACACTCCTCCTCTCGTTAACTTCTTCACTCTCAGAATCAAATCAGGTGCTCTGAATCATCGACTAACTAACTTCCTATCTATGGTTGACTTTTCATTTTTTCCGTTTGGTAGCTAAGAAAATGAAGGAAAATAGGATATAATGAGAAATTCATCAGCGAAGAGAATCACGGAGTTATTCGTGTTATAATTTGCTACAGAATGATTCCAGTTTTTCATCTTTTACTTGAAACACTTTGTGATTTATCCTGAAGTCAATTGATTGGATTGGATTTGCAGTTCATTTCAAGAATCAATTACATCTTGCAATTCTTTTTTTCAGTTCTGTGACGCTGGGATTGGATTAGGTAAGTCGACGTGTGGAATTCCGTCGTCGTCGAAGTTATTGATAAAGGGAGGAACTGTTGTGAATGCTCATCACCAAGAGGAAGCTGATGTTTATGTGGAGGATGGAATTATTGTTTCCGTGAAGCCTAATATTAAGGTATGTTTTTTCAATTATATAGTTGTTTCGTTTCAATTCGTGCTCATGAATATTTTAATGAATAATGATCGACCATAATCAATGACTGATTGGTGGTAATCACTTCATCGGTTGACACGCCGAAAAATCCGCTATATATGTACATCGTTTCTAAAAATGTTATGCTATGTTTGCAATAAATACTTTTTTTTTTTAATTTAGAGGCTATGCATATCAATGGCGGAATTGACTCATTCCTAATGTCGGGTCAGTGTTTCCAGCAAAAAAACAAAAATGAAAATTTCTTCATGCTTTGATCAGTACTACTGATCCTCTCTGTTTTTCTTTTTTTTTTTTAAGAATAATTATCTCTCCATAGAGTAACGCCTACTAACTAATATTGTATGCAGTTTCTTTCGTCCGCTGTCTTTGCTTTTCAAGTTTTCAACAACTCATTTTTTGGCTGTCAAATATTACTTCTCAACTATTAACTTGTTTAATTATTTTATAGGTTGGTGATGATGTTGCAGTCATAGATGCCACTGGAAAATTTGTCATGCCAGGTTAAATAATAAGAAATGCTGGTTTCCTGCTTTTATGCTGATGTGATTGATTGCAACTTTATTTCCCGTGAATGTTGGCAGGAGGAATTGATCCTCACACTCATCTAGCTTTCGAGCTCATGGGTTTCGAGACAGTTGATGACTTCTTCACTGGTCAAGCTGCAGCTTTGGCTGGTGGAACGACAATGCATATTGACTTTGTTATACCAGTGAATGGTAGTCTATCAGCAGGATTTGAATCATACCAGAAAAAAGCTAAGAACTCTTGTATGGATTATGGTTTTCATATGGCAATAACAAAATGGGATGAGAGTGTCTCACGGGATATGGAAATCATGGTGAAGGAAAAAGGTTAGCAGTTGTGCTTGACCTAAATCCAGTAGACTATTGATCAAAATGATTCCAACTTGAAATATTATAAAAAAAAAATGGTCATATCAATAAACAACCTTCTCATATTATGACTTGCAGGGATAAACTCTTTCAAGTTCTTTCTAGCATATAAGGGGATTTTAATGGTCAGTGATGAGCTTTTATTACAAGGATTGAAGAAGTGCAAGTCTCTTGGTGCATTGGCCATGGTACATGCAGAAAATGGCGATGCTGTTTATGAAGGACAGGAGAGAATGATTGAACTTGGTATAACTGGTCCAGAGGGACATCCTCTTTCAAGGCCTGCTGTGGTAATTCAAAAACATTTTTTTTTTCAGATGTAGTTTTGCTGCAGGATTGTTATCGATACTTTCTTATGAGATGATATACTTATTTTGAATCCCTTGAGTCTATCATTTATGTGTGAATTTGATCTTTTTTGTACCTTTTGTTACTACTCATTACTGTTACTTGTTGTCTGGTTAGATTTATGGGTATTCCTTTGACGAATCCTCTACTTTCACTTTCTATTCTCTAATTTTCTACAGAATTATGGTTTAACTTTATGTATGGTTTAAATTAATGAAGTTAGAAGGAGAGGCAACTTCTAGAGCAATACGGTTGGCTGATTTTGTGAATACTCCTCTCTATGTGGTTCATGTTATGAGCATTGATGCAATGGAAGAGATAGCTAGAGCTCGAAAAGCAGGTACCTTGTTCTATTTTCTTAGTCCTTTATGGTACATTTATCTGACACATGCTAATCAATCATCATGTTGTACCTTGTAGTTAAATGACTAAAAACTCCTTGTTTATTTTTTAAATATTTATAATTTTATTTTAAAATATAGCTAATATAATTATTTATGTATTAAAATGCTGTGATAGACCTTGGATTTTACTTCTCCGCCTCTAGGGTGAGAGTTCATTTATTAAGTGAATCTGAAGCAACTATTATCAAAATGTCCTATGAGTTTTTTATTTTTTAGAAAGCTTGTGTGGTTGGCCTAGATATCATTTCAGGTTCTAAAAATCATTTTTAAGTATGCCATTTTTCTTTTTGTTTATTTGAATGAATCAAACCCACTTCATGTAACCAAAATGCTTAGTTTGTCTTCTCTTATGGTCAAATAGTCAATTTGATAAATATCCTATAATTTTTAGCTGTCATCTATCTTATTGGTTCCTATATTTTTCTTCTCACAAATTGTTTTTCTGTTCAGGTTATTTATCTGCCATGTGATGCTTTATTTCTTGGGAGGACTGATAATTTTGTTTTTAAACTGCAGGGCAGAGGGTTATTGGAGAGCCAGTCGTGTCTGGGTTAGTTCTCGATGATTCTGGGCTTTGGGATCCTGACTTTATCACAGCTGCAAAGTAACTATCCGTGTTATTTTTTCTAACCTCTGTATCACCTTTGGTTTCTGGAGTAAAACAATCTAATACCTTGTGACTTTATCATGCATCAGGTATGTCATGAGTCCTCCTATTAGACCATCTGGGCATGATAAGGCCCTTCAAGCTGCCCTTTCAACGGGAGTTCTGCAGGTTTATATGACTAAGAGGATGGATCATCTGCAGTAATTGTCATTGAAAATAACTTGAGAAACAACTTTCATAATGCTATCGTGCAAATTTCAAAATACCATCATTAACAGCTTGAGATTTTTTATTTTTCATTTTGAAATTAAGAGTTCTCAAAAGCTATTGTGGTATCCCCACCTCGATCGGATAGCTAGACTGTCACTACATCTTCAGATCAATTTTGCTCAACTTTATTTCTCAGTGTGCTTTCTGCAATTTGCAGCTTGTGGGAACTGATCACTGTGCCTTAAATTCTACACAAAAGGCTTTAGGGATTGATGACTTCAGAAAGATTCCAAATGGTGTCAATGGTAATTGCAATAGATATTACATATTAGATAGTCTGCTTTACTAATCATATTATGAATCCCAGGGACCTGAACATTCGGCTTATCCAATTCAATTATAATACTTTCTTTGATTTTGTGTCTGCCAAACTTGGAATCTTCAGGCATCGAGGAAAGAATGCATTTGGTATGGGATACAATGGTGGTAAGTAGTTTGGCTTGTTGAATGCCTTTGCTTCATTCTTTCAGAATCAGTAGTTAATTTTTTTCTTTTCAAAAATCTCATTTCACAAGTCTCTAACATGCAGGAGTCTGGTCAAATTTCTGTTAGTGATTATGTTCGGATTACAAGCACTGCATGGTATGTGGTCCTTCCACATTTTTATGACCTCTGCAGGCATTCTTATGCATTCTTTATTCTTATATATACAAGTTTGTTTTGCTACAGTACTAAAAAGGAGTTTCACTTTTTTCTATTTTATTCAGTGCTAGGATCTTTAATATATATCCAAGGAAAGGAGCAATTCTTGCTGGATCTGATGCTGACATAATTATACTCAATCCAAATGCAACTTTTGAAATATCTGCAAAGTCCCATCACTCGCATCGACACAAATGTCTATGATGGAAAGAAAGGAAAGGTAGCCTGTGCACCATTATATGATTTTCTTATGACAATTGACTTGTGTGATTCTGATTTGAACCAAGTTGATACTGATATTAACATGAGAAATGATAACAAAAAGATTAAATTTGGGAGCCTTCCCCTTACTCTCTCAATTCCAACAACTCGAAATATTTACTTGATAGGTCTTCTTCCCTCTACGCCACTCTATTTATAGCCACTCTCTGTCTAACGAACTCACTAACTAACTATTAAGCCCCTAAATCTTTGTAATCTTTACTCATACAAAGCAACTAACTAATGAGCCTTCTCTAATTGTCCTATCAGATTCATGCTTGATTAAGCCTATGTTGTGCTATAACTTTAAGCGGTAAGGCATGGACAGCATGGTGATTGACTTCATGTTAGGTTTCAAGAGCCTAGACTATTTTGACGTCTTTGTGAACAAGTTGTGCATAATCCACAAGTTTGATGTGACTTACTCGTGTGACATTTATGATTACCGATGGTTACTATTAGCATAGTGATTGGTTACTATCGTCTTGCTTAGAAAAAACCATATACCTAATCTGAGCATCTGAGTATTTCTGCTCCTATGTAAATTTTCCTTCATATAAAAAGCACCTGATTCTGATTTTTTTTTATCTAATCAATGCATAATTGGCAATAAAGTTCTCAAAATTACACTTGCACATGTTCCAAGTAGGCTAACAATTTAAGAACCGTAACCAAAGCTTTTATCTCAGTGTACTGCATACATGATAAACCTCGTCTTTTAACATGCTTTGTATAATTGCTCATCATTTTACTGAACTTTATTTAGACAGCCGAATATTATTGACAAAATGTGGTTATTTTTGGTGTACACAACTTGTCACAGATATTTGTCCATATGTGCATATACTTTTGAACTATGTGATCTTTTCATGTGCATCACAGGCTTGTTTACATAACTTTCTAGTCTTTGTAATATGTTTAGGCTGTAAAAACATGTATAATTTTCACAGGGAAAGGTTGAAGTGACAATTTCTGGGGGAAGAGTTGTTTGGGAAAACGATGAACTAAAAGTAGTTCCTGGTACCGGGAAGTACATAGAGATGCCAGCTTATAGTTATCTGTTTGATGGAATTGACAAGGCAGATGCTCGATACCTGTCCTCAATCCGTGCTCCAGTGAAACGTTTTCAATCCACAACTTGACTTTCAATTGAGTTCTATGTTGTAGTTTGTAAAAAAGGTAAGAATTAACGTGTTAAAGTGATACGATCTTAAATGGGTAGAATAACTGAAATTGCATTCCACTGCATCTAGAGTAAGTTCCTTCAAGATACTGGATATAATTTTATGTTATAGCTTAGCTTATTTATCTTGTTTCACCTTAAGAAGTAAGAATGAATTTAAATTCCATAGTTTATATGCTAACAACCTAAAAGAGAAGTTTGGGGGGGGGGATTGCCTCATGTTTCATTCAATAACCATATGATGAACATATCTCATCTATACATTTACATGCAGTTTACAAGATTCAGTTTGAAAGCATAATATGACTGAGAAATAGAGTGGCTTGGCTTCTTTGTCATATCAAGGCCTGATACAACAATTGATGTAGGTCAAAATCTTCTTTTTCCTCTGCTGAATAAGAGAGAAATAAAATAGCAAGAATTAAATGTTAGATATTTATATATGTGTATTATTTTTCTCCTACTAATAATTTTCCTTTTGAGGGTGAGGACAAGCTATATTGTATTGTAAGAATCAATTCTTCTACTTTTTCTTTTTAGAAAATATCAGTGTACAGTACACAGAATTAATAACTTCATGTGAGAAACTCTCTCTTTTTCAAAACATTATGGATTGGTTTGTTTTGTTAGTTCATAGTAGGTTTACTCATTTCTTAGTATTTCCTGCATCTCTTTTTCGTACAAACAGTTTAAAATGGATTACAAAATTAAAAAAATATGGGAATCTTATTGTCTTAGCCCAACAACTCAAGTTTTTAGGTTTATTTTTGATTTAACTTAGAAGGTCCTAAATTCGAACCATATGATGATATCATTTCCTCCCCATTTATTATTGTTCTACATGATTGGGTCTCGTGTAAATATTTGAGCTCATTGCCTAATTACAACAACTTAAGCTTTTAGGTTTATCAGGGATTTATTAAAGCAGATTGTTAAGGTAGATATAGTGTTCGATATGATATATAAATCCTTTGATAATTTGAAGGAAAAAAAATAGTAAATAAAAGTGCTTACAGTAACAGAGTCATCTTGATGATGGCGAGGATGATTATCAACAGCTGCAATAAATTCACGTTCATTCCCAAGGCTGGATCTTTTGAACTCTGTCAAGTCAGTTTTTTGCTTCTTTCTATTGGCACGAGCTTGAGAAAATACCACGGAATAGTTACTAGCTCCTGGAGCATTATGATCCCACCCTCCAAATTGAGGTACTGATCTCCAACCATTTTTCTGTCCAAAACCACATTAAACTTCTCGTACAGTTGCATTCAAATTGATCTAGATGAAACATGGAATTCTTAAAAACATTGGGTTAAAATAAACTTAATCTTTTATATATTCTTAACACTCCGTTTTACGGGATTCAGGTATTTGTTTGAAGCACAATTGTGTGGAATATTAATAAATGGGAAGGAAATGACAATGTAGAAATTTGAATTCAAGATCTTCTACTATGCGTTATAAATCACCAATAGACCTATAAATTTGAATTTTTTTTGTTATGATAAATTTTATTTTTTATATATTCTCAATAGTTTTAACCATGGATAAATTTTTTTGGGGATAATTTTTTCGTGCTCATATTTCACTTTTTATTCCGAGAAACTAAGTATGGTATACTTTTTTTTTTTTGACAGCCACAACTAAGTGTTCTTCTTAGTGAAAATGCAAATGTATATCCGTTTGTGCAGGTGCTTACTGCTTATGCATATGTCCATGCATTTATATTATTAAAAAATTAGATTGTATTTTCTCAACCAAATATATCGTATCATTGTGTGGTTACCATGAGATTTTTACAACAAATCATTAAGGGCCCCACTTAAAATCAAATTATAATTCAAAAACCAAATTGAACATAAATTATAATTTTGAAGCCAGAATTATAAAATTATAAATTTCTGTTTTACGAGCCAAAAACGAATCACATTAAGAAGAAACAAAATATCAAATCGATTTTGTTAGCGACAATTTCAAATTGATTTAACACATGAGAATTGCAATCAATTCATGGCATAATCTTTAGATTACCCAACATTTGTTAGAGAGTAAAAAAAAAAAAATCCTCAAACTTTTTTGTCAAAGATGTTTTGGTTAATATTTAATTAATGAAAAAACCATACATGAAACTTAAGGGGAAAAAAACCATACATGAATTAAGAAATGTCGGAGTTAAAAAAGGCTCACCTCCTTCCGAGTGCTCATTTGTGCCTCAAGAAGAAAAGATGGGAGAAGAGGAGAGTGGCAAAGATGAAAAATAGACCCCCAAAAAAATTCAAGAAAGCTTCAAAACAAAATTTACCATCTCTATATATTATTTATCCTAATTCAAAACAAGTTGAAAATTGGTTATGCCAAATGGCTTATAGTTATTGCTCACCCTCAAAATTAGCTAGTTTTTTCAACTATTGATTTTCATTCGTTCAGTTCCTAAAAACAGATTTGTCCTTTATTAGCACAAGAGAAAAATGAGCATAACCATTAATAAAGAGGATGTACATTCTAGATGAATTTGACACAAACCGGAACCGGAACCCATTCCTTAATTAAGGGCAATATGGAGTTAAAAGTATATAAGATACTAGAGAGTAATAATCACATTTAAGTTCTATTAGAATCTTATAAATCTACTATTTTTCTTCAAAATAAAAGATGTGATTTTATAGGCATCCAAAAGATGTTAAGTGTCAGGGGCGGAGTCACATGTAGCTTGCCTCCCTTAATTTTTTAAAATGATTATTTTTTAATGTATATTATGTATAATTTTTATGTAAAATAAGTTATTTTTAGTATATTAGGTCTATTTTACCCGGCTCCGCCCCTGGTTAGGGTATCGACCATTCCTAACACAAACAAATGTGAGAATTCGGATGTCGGAAGGACTGACATCTAGGACTCTAATAAAATAAACGGTCCCAAAATATACTTCTTTCAATTTTGGGACTAAATGTCGTTAATTTACAAATTTAATTTAATTTTGCATTTTTCCGACCATCGTAACCGATCTCCGACGGTTGGGATATCGTTAAAAAGACCGTTTATAACATTTAAAATAATCAAATAGTGAAGAAGATTATGCAAACGAAGGATGAATAAGAAGAAGAGAAAGAAGAAGTAGGTTTTTTTTTTTAGATATTACATTAAATTGGGGGAGGAGGACTCGAACCTTCGATATCAAGGGAATGAAGTAAGTTTCTAACCAGTTGAATTATGATTATGTTGATCGAAGAAGTAGGGGTTGAAGAAGAAGAAAAGAGTGAAGAGTGAAGAAGTAAAGATGTAAATGAGGACATTAATATTTTCAAATAAAGAAAAAGGTGAAAATATTTTTAGGAGATATTATTTCTTAAATTAAAAAAATATTGAATAAATCTCAATTTTGATAAACACGTCTACTCACACATCCTTAATATATAAAAGTGGTGATGTTTAAGAAACTTTTTTGGACTACTATACCCCTTTTAAAATCTTAAAATTACTAACATGCCATTATATATACCCTTTTAAAACCTTCAAATTACTAAAAATGCCATTATTATTTATACTCCACTATCTATTAAATGACTATTTATATTTTTAATAAAATATTTCTCTTTTTTTTATAAATAAAATATTTCTCATCATTGAATAAGAAATTGTCAATTTTATTAAATAAATTCCTTGGTTTTTTTTATTGTTTTCACAACATCAAATTATAAAATAATTGAAAAAACAAGTACAACATATGAAAATGAATGTGATGTTAAAATGAATTTATTGTTTAGATTTATCACCAATTTATGAAAAATAAATTATATTTAAGTATTCAAATATTAAATGATTTAATAAAGGTGACGGTGCTTTAATTTTAAAAAATATTAAAAAAAATACTTAAATTGTTTAAAAAAAATAGTTAAGATTAAAAAAAACAACTACAACAAAATATAATTTATTGAATTAGTAATGGTATAATATTTTATAATATTTAAATAAATTTAAATTTTTTTAATTAAAAATATTTGAAAGTTTAAAAATCAAAAGAGAAAAAAATATATAATTTCTTAAATTTTAATTAAAATTAGAAATAAATAATCTATAAATGCAAAAATTAACTAACATATGTATATAGAACAAACAATTTATTTTTTATTTGGTAGTGTAAATTTTAAAAATAAAGATGTTAAAAAAATCGTCTTATATAAAAAGGCATATAATTATATAAATTAGTAAACTATACAATAATTTAAATATTAAATAGAACATGATAATATGTTAATGAAATCATTTCGAAAAAGATTTATAAACCATAGAAAAATCAAATAAAAAATATTTCGATCTTTTAAATATTTTTATGTTAAAAAAAATATACCAGTATGGTTTCTCACCACATTTTAACTGATTTATTTAGAAAAAGGTAATTTGAAGATGGTTGGAATTATCAGGGTATGTGTAAGATTAGACTTTTATTCCTACTGTGAATTCTTATGTGTTTTTGTTGTTTTTTTTTTAATTTATGTAATTTCTAATCAAATTTGTGGTTTTTTTTGTAGATGTTTTACTTTATTGATATTTCCTCCCGAATCTATTGGCATAATTTCTATCCAATAATTATTTTTATGTAATGTTTTTAATAATAATTTTTCTTTTAGATGTTTTACAAAGTTGATATTTAAGTTTGATTCTTAACATTGTACGATCATCATTATTATTACACAAGTTGTATTCTTTTGGATGTTTGTAGTTGAAATCTTTGGTTGGCTCGAGCTCTTGGTACGATATTTACCCCATTCAATTTATTTATATTAATTTTCTTCTTAAATTTATGTGATTCAATTATTTTAGAATGTTTATAAAATTTAAATTTCTTCTTGGATAATTAAATACTCATATGTGTGTTTAGTAATATTGATTATAATTTTCAATGCAGTTTTTACAATGAAAGCTTTCTCAAGATTTTCACTCACGATGGAAGACTAGAGTTATAGAACTTTATATCTACAATAATTGATTTTGCATTTTTTTCTTCTAATAAAGCAACAATGATTCTAATATTTTCTAATTTTTGTTTTCATAATAATAATTCTTTTTATTTATTTTCTGTGCTTGAATTGTAAAAGCTTTAAAAATAAAATGATTATAAAAAAATATATTTCAAGGTACAAATAATGTAAAACTAATTATTTTGTAGTAACTATAAACATCCAATTTAATAATCAAATATCGTATTTAAAAAAAAAAATATAAAATCGAAAGAAGTTTAAAAGTCACAATATGTGATATATATCAAAAGTTTTTTTAAATAATGTCTACTCAAGTATTGAAAATGTTACATTTTCTTATTTTGATTCATATTTTAAGATAGCCAATTATAATAAAGATAATTTTGTGACCACATAAAATTATAATATTAAAAATGTGTTAAATTTTAAAAATAATATCTAATAGATGATTTACTTTACTAAAAAAAACTAATGAAATTGCGAAATTAAAAAAAAAAACATTTATTTAATACATAAAAAGTTATAAATTTAAATTATTTATACAATTTTAATTAATTATTATAATTGATAAATGTATTTTATTATAAAGTAAAATTACACGTCGCACGTGCTAGAGTTCTAGTATCATAAAATAGCCCGAAGCACATAATTTCCAGAGATTTCCGATCTTTCTCATATCTGGACCTAGAAACCGACTAAAATTTTCTCGCACTTTCTCTCCTTCCAAAAAGCTTTGAAAAAACCTCAATGGCGACTTTCAGTCTTCCTCGGAAGGGAAATACGAGGCTTCCACCAGAAGTTAACAGAGTCTTATACGTTCGAAACTTGCCCTTCAACATAACCAGCGAGGAGATGTACGATATTTTCGGAAAGTACGGAGCAATTCGACAGATTCGGATCGGAACGAACAAGGACACTAGAGGAACCGCTTTCGTTGTTTACGAGGATATCTACGATGCTAAAACAGCGGTCGATCATCTCTCTGGTTTCAATGTCGCCAATCGTTATCTGATCGTGTTGTATTATCAGCAGGCTAAGATGAGCAAGAAATTCGACCAGAAGAAGAAAGAAGATGAAATTGCAAGGATGCAGGAGAAATATGGTGTTTCTACGAAAGATAAGTGAAAGATAATTGTAAGAAATTTCTTTTATTTAGGGTTTTTACGAACAATTTGGAGTTGGATTGAATGATATGTAATTTGAAGCTCTTTTTAGGGTTTCATGGTTATAGTAATGGATTGGATTAGTTGCTGGGAAAGAGCAGGTGTTAGTGTTGTTTAAATTTCAGTTTTTTCATTCCTTGTAGTTTCTATCTGTTCTGATCATGATATGTTACTTTTTTAAATGATTGAATTTGTTGGAAGCTACATAACTTATAATCAAACCTTTTGCCGCATTTTTCGCCCGGGTTTTATGTTTCTCTTATATAATCTGTGCCTCTGTAGCTTTAAAATCAGTCACCGGGACTAGAAATTAGCAGTGAAAATTATTTATAAGGTTCTCATGTCTTGAGTTGTAAACCTTGTAATGTTTCAAGGTCTGATTCTAAGTATTCGACTTAGACTTTGTTATATGGTCACAGACTGAAGATTATTATGAGACTGATTTCACCCGCTAGGCCACAACATTGTTAACTAGGCACTAGAAATCTTGGTGTAATGGCTCTCTAACAGGAAATGATCAAACTGAGAGCCATTTTGATGAGCCACACAGCCTTTCTTGCATATCACCAGTCAGTCTGTCTCGACCCAATCTGTCTTATCTGTACATAGGCATAGGTTGATTGTCATCTCTTTATTTATTTTAATTCAATTGCTAATTAAATGATAAACTAGTGTGTGTGAGTGCCCAATGAAGAAGTTAATATGTGCTGTAATCTGTCTGCACTTTGCACGACTAGGATCTGTTCGGGTTGCTTAGAAGGTATCTTGTTGAGAGAATAAGATTGAGGAAGTTGTTGCAAATGAGATACCAACTCATGATTTACACAGGATGCATTGTTGGAATAATGGTTCTGTATGATCTCTATCCTGGGCTAGGCTTCAAACATTTTGGCATCTGTTCTACTTCTAGCATCGCGAAGTGACTTGTTTGGTCATGCGCCTTACCTTAGTGCTAAGCTAGGTCTTAAGGTTTTTTAATACCTAACTTCATTTTCTTACATAAAGAAAGTGCCCTTCCGTGGAGTTTTTTACCTTCCTTTTACTATTTTCTCCACTTAGTTTATTGACAAGTGATATTACATTCATCATTTTTTTCTCGTCTCCTATGCCTTGTTTTCATTGCAAGAGTTATTATATTGTTTGTTATATTTACTATATATAACAAACAATATAATAACTCCTTATAGTAAAAAATCCTCCCATTATCAATTGGAATGTTAAGATTTGCAAACCTTGAACAAAACGATATTTAGGTAATAATTTGTATTTTTATTATACGGGTAGTGTGTGATCGTTTCATGAATACATTAACACCCATTTAAACAAATTAGAGCTTCAAGTTAGTAAGTCAACCACAACAACAAAGATCATTCTGTCTAACAGTACACAAGAACAACAAGACACGTGAGAAAATCACCCATTAAATCCTAAAAATTAGAGCAAGATTTAACTTCTTTTTCTTTTGTTTCTCTCTTACGATTTATCTATTCTTAATATGAACCACAATCCACACTATAAATATACGCTTGCTGAAGATTAAAACAAGACTCTTTTCATTAAACCCTCCCATATAATATACGTTTTCTTTACACAATGTACATGTGTATAATTTCACCCAATATATTAATTTATCCACCATTGACAAATATTTGGGTGTTAATTCTTGCAATTTCCCTCGTTGCACTTTCACCATCACCAACATCAAACAAACACATCACGACGCTTCTTCGGATTTGCTTCTGGATTTCCTTTTCTCATCATTGCCACAAACTCATCATAGTTGATATGACCATCCTGCGAGAATTAAAAAAACGTGTATTTTTATTTCGGTTTCTTTTCATTGTATTGATGTAACATGATATAGATTATTTAGTACATGTTTAATAACGATTATGTGTTTTGGTTATTTTTTAAAATATTAATTTGTTTTACAAACGTAATTTTTAAGGACGACAAACAAATTCTTGAACCGTCATTAAACGGGCACTTAGTAACTTACATTGTCGCCATCCACTTCAGAAAGGATCTCCTTTATGTCCCTTCCATCATGCATTCCATATTCTCTAAGAGCTTGCTCTAGCTCTTCTGTAGTGATAAACCTGATTGTACATCATTAGAATATGAATCAGTCAGTGACTTTCCTTTTCTATTTCTCCAAGTGTAAACTACCAAAAGTTTACTTGATTATGATTCCTTTACCCGCTATTATCTTTATCAAAATACTGGAAGGCAGTATAAAGATGTTCTTCTCTATCCATTCGGTTCAGGTGCATTGTTGCAGTGATGAACTCATCGTAATCTATCGTTCCATTGCCGTCGGCATCAGCCTATAGAAAGCTCAAAAATTGTTTTGTGCATTAAAGCAAAAATTTATCGTATTGGGTTCAAAAAGAAGATCAAGACACAGGCAAACTTACTGCTTCCATTAGTTGTTTAACTTCATATTCAGAGAGCTTTGTGCCTTGTTTTGCTAGTCCGTGCTTTAGCTCTTCAAGCGTTATTGTCCCGCTGTTGTCGGTATCCATGCTCTTGAACATTTGTTTCAGCCCCATGATTTCTTCTTCTGATAGACAACCAGCAATCACCTGCCCATTTGGCTAAATTATTAATATTTTGTAAAAGAAATTTGTGTAGCTTCATGTGTTCTTCTTTTGTGGGGAAATAGTTGATTGATTATTGTTATCGTTACCCGGAGAGCGACTTTCTTGAATTTGTTCATTGCACGGAACTGTTTGAGCCGGTTCAATACAGCATTGTCAAGAGGTGTATCAGGTGCATCCCCATCCTCCTTAATCCATGAATGATCTGATAGAAAACGAATTGAGTTTGATGAGAGTCATGTATGTTAATATGATTTTTCTCAGATTCTTTGAACAAGACATAAGACATCTTTGAATCGGAGCATATTGTACGATGACCGTAAAGCTGCCGTTTTTCTTATTTATTTCAACAATCATATAGTTGTTCTTTCTTTCCTTTTATGACATCAATTCAAACCTTTAGAAAGGCAAAAGTACCCGAATGACGAATTGACTTACTTAGGACTTGGAAAGCTGTCAATCTCTGCTTAGGGTCTGAATTCAACATCTTCCTAACAAGATCCTTTGCTGTAGTTGAAATTGATGGCCAAGGGTCGCTTGTAAAATCAATGTGGCCACGCAAGATCGCGTTAAATATACCGTGTTCAGATTCTGTGATTCGATTTTCTCGTATAAATAGATTGCTTTTGAGAAGAAAGATCCATCAGGGAAATAGAAAGGAGTAGGATTATTTTAACTACCTGCCCAGAATGGTGGAACACCACAAAGAAGAATGTAAAGCATTACCCCAACACTCCATATGTCAACTTCAGGTCCATATTTCCTCTTCAAGACTTCTGGTGCTATATAATATGCACTTCCAACAATATCCTTGAATACTTCTCCTATTGAATAACATTTAAACAAACAATTATCATCAATTGTAGGAAAGAGATGATTATGTAATAGAAGCTTGAACAAACCTTGTTTATAGAACACCGATAAGCCGAAATCTGTGGCCTTGAGAGGAGAATCCTCCTCCTTATTCAGCAACAAGAAATTCTCAGGCTTGAGATCTCTATGGATAACCCCCATGGAATGACAGGTATGCACAATCTCCACGATTGTCCTCAGCAAAGATGCGGCGGCACGTTCGGTATAATGTCCCTTGGCTATAATCCGATCGAACAACTCTCCTCCAGCACACAATTCCATCACTAAATGAACAGAATGTTTATCTTCATAAGCTCCTTTAAGCTCCACAATGTTAGGCTGACCTGTTAAATGATGCATAATTTGAACCTCCCTTCTCACATCCTCAATGTCCTCCTTGTTTACAAGCTTTCTTTTAGCAATGGTTTTGCAAGCCAATTGTTCACCAGTAACCTTGTGAGTACAAAGATGAGTCACCCCAAATTGTCCCCTTCCAAGCTCCTTCCCGATCGAGTAAGTAGACCGAACATCTTCCATTGGTCGGCCTAAAACCGTGCCGATAGGAGCAGCCTTCGACGTCTTGGTTGAAGCTGCAGGGGAAGCTGAGGGAGCAGGCTTATTAGAAGGGTGGGTGGGATTCCCAGGAGGAGAACTACCACCATCATTTTTAGACTTGTCGGCGATAGATTCTTCCTTGGCACCGGCGGGAGTATCGTCGGGAATGCCGCGAGAGCAACAATTGCCCATGAATAAAATGGTGGTGGAGGAGAGTGAGGGGGGTGGGGGAGGCTAGGATTGGGCTAAAAGAGAGAATATTAAATGAGAAGGAAAAGTGATTGAAAGAGAAAAATCCATGTATAGAAGAAAGAGAGAAAGAAGGAAGAAAAATGGTGGAAAAAGAGGAGAATACAGGTTGGATTACTGAGGAGAGTAGAGAGGATTGATAGAGAGGAATTGTAGGATGAATTGTTTTGACAAAGTCTTCTTTTTGTTTTTTTGTTGTCCTTTTTTTTCTTTCATTTTAACAACAAAGGTTCCGAGGATTCCCCGCTTTTTTTTAACTGACTTTTTTCTTGTTTGGGGTCTCAACTAACACCCTAACGGCAACTTTTTTTTTTTTTTTTTGGGTTTTAAATAAATTATAATTTTAGTCCTGTTTCAACATCTGAATTATAAAAAATTACTATTAAAAGTTAAAACACATTAGATTTTTTGAAATAGTTCGAAGTTGTTTTTATCGTTGGTTTTTTCTTTAATTTTGATAACAAAAAACTTACTTGGTGTATTGTGGGGAAGGAGAATTATTAAAAAAAGATAGAGAAGAAAAATATGTACTTATTTATAAAGCATAATTTTCAAAAAATTGTTAAAATAATTTTTAATTTTTTTTATTTATTGAACTAAAAAAAAAAGAGTAAAAAATCAATAAATTTATTGAAAATAATCAAATAGTTTCGATAAATTATTGAACTTGAACTTAAAAAGTCAAAATCAAACAAATTTTTGAAAATACCAATGAAAAATAATAAAGTATTAGTCAATTATTTATTGAACTATCATTATACTATTTAAATATTTTTTCTAAAAATCTGTCATTTTAATAATTAGTCTGCAGATTTATTAGAGACAATTTTTTTTTTAACATTATCTTTTTAATGGACCGTAAAGGAAATGGCTGTTCAAAGAACTGAGTTTTTGTAATATTGCTACTATTTTAAATATTCTCATTATTGAATCTCACTTAAAATTAGGCATCAAGGCCATTACCCTTTGTTTTAACATTTCTATTTATCTATATGTTATACAAGTTCTACGCTAATTTAAAATGAATCATCCTCCTAAAAATATTATTTAGCACACTACTAGTATCTTCTTTAAACTGATTTCGATGGTCAATAACTTAAGACAATCTCATGTTTTTTTTTTTTTTATAAATTGATTTTCTTTATTATTCTTATTTAAACTCATTCTCATTTCATAAACAAAATCCAATTTAAATTATGATTGGCTTAGATTGTTTGCTGATAAAACAAAATTGTACACCACTAACATCAAGAGGTCCTGAATTCAATTCCATTTCAATGAACTGATATGGGACAATACCAAATATTAAAAACTTACATCTGAAAATGTAGAGAGCACAAGACAACTCCCTCTAATATTGCAAATAAAATAACTCAAGAAATGGCAAAAAAATATGTCAATGAAGTGTGGATTTAAACATTCATGAAACAGTAGTCAGAAGATAGGAGGGAAAAGAGAAGACTGCCTCAGTAAGTAGGGATAGATGAATCGGCTTTGAGAGAATATGCATGAATTCCTCCAGAGACATTGAATACTCTCCTGAAACCCTGAATTATAGGAGTAAACAATAAAAAAAGTTGGTAAATCTTTAATTTCCGAAAAACTAAGGCAATTTTGAGGATTGTAATCAGCTATAAAATCAATGAGAAACAGTAGGGACTTGGTAAACTAAGCTGCATCTCTTAGACTTGGTAAATCTTTATCCCGCATTTGTATTCGGTCCAGTTTGAGGACACCTCAACTAATCACTTAATTCATTATTACACAATGTTATAGTGAACTTATCTTCCTATTATTGAGCATTACTTACTTGAATCATCCCATGCAAGCTTCACGGGTTAAGGGGAAAAAAGATTCCATAACAAATTAAGTTGATAACATCACTAAAATATATCAAGGAAACATTGACGTCAAGGTGAGATTTACCTGCGTTTGTAAGTATTTTGCAACCTGCAAGGACCTCGCTCCGTGATGACACTGCAAATATTGGCAAAAATAACATTTCAAAGAATTCAGGAGAAGCTAGCATTTGATTGACAAACAAGGTAGATTTTGAAAAGTTACACTATGAAATTCAAAGCTAAAATATCCATCCCTCTTTTCTAGGTTTTGAAGCAATAGAATTTATATTAATGCAAATGAATTAATTTTTCCCCAATGACATTGTGCTTGCATCAACTCAAAAACATTTTTTTTATATATTACATCAAATTGGGGGAGGGGAGACTCGAACCTTCAACATCATGAGAAAGGAGACAAGTTGAGATATGCACAGGTTGGCACTAAAAAACAATCTATGATATCATGTTTAGTTACCTTCCTTGTGAAGTGCAACAACAATTCAGAAACCAATCAGAATATAATGGGGAGTTGTCTTATTGTAACCCCCCTCTTTATTATATAAGCTATCTCTTTTTAACCACAACAAAACCAATGAGGGTAAAATGAACAGAGAACCTATTATTTACCATTACATAAGTCTCCTTTTGAGGATCAAACTTGGTAGTTACTTCGGGTCCCCATTCTCCAAATTGGCGAAGAGGCAGTACCTGAAAAGATGGCAAGGATGCTTGGTCCCTGTCAAAGAAACATATTTTAAATCAGTTAAAATTAAACCTAAGATTATTTCTTTCACCAAAAACAATATATGGGAGGAAAAGAAAGGAGAGAAGTAAATGCATACACTTCTTCAGGCTCTCGGACATCAATTAACTGTGCCTCATTCAAGAAATCGCCATCTTGGATTTTCATATGAAGCTCCTCAGGTTGAATCTCTAGAAGTAACGATTCTTCTCTAGAATGAAGAGTTGTAATATGGAAATGCACAAAACAATACACAACCACTAAGAGTCAATTAGGTTTTCAAGTAATTACTAACTAGTTTGAAAAATGTTTAGTGGTCGAACCTCTCAGATAGAACTTGCAGCAAGTGCCATCCAAATTTTGTTTTACATTTTACCACTTTGTTTAATGGTGCATTAAATGCAGCCTCCTCAAACTCAGGTACCTGGAACATGTCACAATAAAAAATTGATCATGACATGATGAAGAAAAACCGGCAGCTCCATCATCAAGATATTAAAAATATGATGACATGGTGAAGAACCACCTTGTTTTGCTAATCCTTGGTTGAAGTGTTCTCTAACTATTGTTTAGAAATTCAAAGAACTAATCATATCCACAGAATACATATAAATAATAGAGTTTGAACTTGAAACTATAATACTTAAGAATGTCGGAGAAAATAAATCACCAATTATCAAAGTAATCCATACCATTTGCCCCTTCCTCACCCATCCAAGCATTCCCCCTTCATCTTTGGATGGACAGATCGAGTACTCCACGGCAAGATCACTCAGATCTTCACCTGAAGAGAAAAAGGAAAATAGAACATGACATCATTATTTAATGACTCCACAGAAATACCACATATATCAACTAATAGATATATAGCTGTCCATAACATGGGATATTTGCAATATACAGGCTCTCAAGTACCAAAGAATAGTCTCATTTTACCTCCCCTTTATGTTTTTCCTTGATTTTTAATAGAAGTACGTTTCTTACCTGAGGGAGAGGGAGAGGGAGAGGGAGAGGGAGAGGGGGAGGGAGAGAGTTGTCTCATCTGCATGAATTCTTTGCAATGTGGAAGAGATTTTATTTCTAGGATTAGACCGGGAAAAAACTACAAAGCAGCTTGTACAACCATCAACTGCCTCACAGGACAGGAGCGGGGGAGAGAAGATGTAGAAGTGATTTATAGAATGTTAAAGTACATCAATACTAACCGCCAACAATTCTCTTCTGAAGATCTGCTATGAGCTTAAGGTTATCTTCTTTAACAAGCAAGTGCTGCACCAATAATTCCCTTCCATTTCCACTGCTTCCAGTAGAACTAAATGAAGCTGAAAGAGAGATATAAATCACATCATATGAATACCAAAGTTGTGTTCGTTATAGGAGATAAATTTAATAGAAGTAAAAGAGATAAATATTCAGTTATTTTACCCACTTTCCTGGCATATTTGGAATTTGTTAACAAAAAGCACCCATTCATATGAACATTCAGCACCATTTAGATAATTAGATTGGTGAATAATGTGACATAAAGGCTTCGCACTTTGTATAGTCAAAAGCTGGGAAATTTCAGCATTTTACAGGAGACTAAACGGGTAGTCAATAACATAACTAATCAAATTATGGAAAAAATAAACGTTTGTCTTTTCATTCATTCAAAATTCAACTACAGAACTATTGATGGTTCCAATTGAGTTTCCTAGTAATAATATTAAAAGATAAATTATACCATTTTACAGAAGACTTAACTGGAAGTCAACATTATTAATTATAAAAATATATATTATTGTTTTTCAATTATAATTCTAATTGAATTTCCTCTTTTGACAACCCCATTCTGACCCAGTCTAATGGCTATAGAAATCCTGGAAGTATAATCATTTAAAAAATTGTGAACAACAATGGTCAAAAGAATGAAGTTTTTCCCTTTTAGTATCTCATCCACATACCTCGACGCTACATACTTAGTCAAGTATTTTGCATCTTTTATTGCAATTTAAATTCTTGGAAACTTCTTCTATCCTATCACAACATTTACCCACACATGAACTGCATCACAGACAGAGAACAGAAGTGTGAGGCTTCTACAACTAAGAGCACCTTGAGGCCATAGTTTCATGGTATTTTCACCGTAGCTAATCGAGTAGCTCTAGAAGCATGAGTACAAGTTCGTAATGAGTAACGTGATCTTGCTCAGACCACAAAGCAAGCCCCCCCCCCCTTTTTTTTTTTTTTGATATCCGTGAGTGTCCGGGCCAGCTTACGCGCACCTCAACTAATCTCACGGGACAACCACACGACCCTACAACACTTGGCGTCGGGAAACTCGTAGGATAATATCCTGGGTAGGTGGCCAGGCCACACATGGATTTGAACCCATGACCTCAAGGTTGGAAGGACAACCTCTTAGCCATTGAACCCGTTTGAACTCATGACCACAAAGCAAGCCCCTTGATAGCCTTTTAAAACAATGATGTCCAAAATTATAACTTGCAAATCCGTTTCTCCTCCACATCTCTGACCAATTGCCCAAAAAAAAAAAAAAAACAGCTATTTTCTTTGGTTTCCGTCAATTTAAAATTTGGCATGGTAAAAGAAAGTCAATCAAAGTGACCAAAATAAAACTGTAGTCAAATTATTTTTTCTGCATTTTCCTATTCCATTTCCAGATAAAACTTCCATCTCTTTTCATCAGTTTCTAATATTTTCATAATTAACTTATAAATTGTTTGAAAATCGAGCTATTTCTCACAAAAGTCAACATCAAACAGTCAATAACAAAACTACAACGAATTGAAATCAAAACCCTCAATTCCCTAACATTTCCCACACGGCTCAATCTTTTCAAATCAAGAAAACGAAGGAATTGAATCTTGAACTTGAAAAAACAGCTAACCTGATACTCTGGAGCTTGGATAATGAACCGGCATGGGACGAATCGAGAGAAGGTGACCTTTTTTGAAGGATTTATGAAGACAAACACGAAATGGAGCTTGAATAGAACAAGAATGGAGATTTGAAGAAGAATATGAAAGACGGAGAGAAGGAATAGAAGAGAGAGTGAGGGCGTTGAAAACAGGAGATGCTAATGATGGAAGACGATAACTCCTCAACATTGACATTGAATCCAACAATGGTGGTTTTCACTTCAGCTGCTAAATCAGTATCTGCTAGCTGCAGTTCGCAAATCGCACAGCCGCTATGATGAACTTCTTCTGATCCTATTCCTTCCTTCAATTGACTCTTGATTTTCGGCTATGGCTAATGTAATTAATGCCACACTCTCGATATTTTTTTAATAAAGGGAAATTATTAAACTAAATAGAAAAAAAATATATATAATTATATAGTGTAATTTAAAAAAAATTACTGGTCTATTAAAATCACTAATCAAACGCATCATACATAGTTCAACTAGTCATTTTCTATATTAATCGATTGCTTTTTAATGTTTTATTTTAATTTAAATAATTATCATTGAAATGAAATTTTAAACAATAATATTATCTCCTTTTCCCTATTTATAATGTCAATGTGTACATTTTCAGGCTCATGCGTAATTAGCCGAGTCTAGTGTTTAGTCATTTTTAATTTTTCTTTCAAAATATACTATTTTTAATTAAAATTTAAAAAATAATAAAGAAGTTTATAATATTTAAAAACAATACTTTTGTAAATTTTTTAAATATACGAAAAATTTATTTAAAATCGTAAAAACTAACCAAACTTGATGATTACTGAATTTTAATTTAAAACATCTTAATAAAAATATTAAAAAAATGAGATTCTATTCTACCTTCTATAATTAATTATACTAAAAAAACTATTTTTTTTTAAATTAAACATTTTTATATTAAAGGTAAGAAAGAGCTTTTTTTTTTTTTTTTTTTCACCGAATGAAGCCAAACAATGGGACACGACACGATAAAAAAATGAGACGACGGTGGATCATCGGTCTTGATTACGTGGCAAACACATACCGCGGGAGCTGGGCCAAAGGTCAAACGGTCAGTTTGAAACCATGGAAAAAAAAAAAAACAGTATATAAATGTCATAGTCCATCTTCTCCTACTCCTTTTCTTTCTTTCCTTTCTACATTCTCTCTTTCTATCTTTCCTTTCCCAAAAAGCAAACAGAGAAAGAAAGCAAGAAGAAATGCCCAAAAAATTGAAGCAAATCGGAATCCCTAGCTGCTCAATTTGCCGTAACGATTTCGACGAAGATTCTCGAATTCCTCTCTTACTTCAATGCGGCCATACTTTCTGCAAACTCTGTCTCTCTCAAATTCTCTCTCCTTCTCCTCCTAAACCTTCAATTACTTGCCCTAAATGTCGCCATCTTTCCACTGCTGGAAATTCCGTTTTATCTCTTCCTAAGAATTTCGCTATTCTTCCTATGATCTCTTCCGGTTCCGTTTCTCACTCTGCTGAAATCAGCGACAGCGATGATGATGGCGATGATGCTGGAGCCGATGACGATGGAGTTGATGATTGTGATCGTCCTAATCGGCGGAGTTCTGGTTACGGTTGTGGAATTGGAGTGATGGACCATGAATTGAAGTTGATTAGGAAGATCGAGGAAGGAAAGAGAGAGGAGATTGAGGTTTGGTTCGGTTGGTTGAGGTCTAGGGTTGGTGGATGTAGGCATAGAGTGGTGGTGAGAAGAGTGAAGATGAGTAATGTTGGGGATTTAGATTGGGCGGAGAAGCAATTGGAGAAGTTGAGGCGAGCTTCGATGTGGTGTAGGAATGTATGTTCGTTTCTTGGCGTGTTGAAAGTGGAGGATCATCTTTGCATTGTTATGGATCGGTTTCCTGGTTCTGTTCAGTCGGAGATGCAACGGAGTGGCGGTCGCCTCACTCTCGAGCAAATTTTGAGGTGTGTTTTTCTTCTGAATCTCTTATCGCGTTGGAATTTTCATTTACTTACTGTTTGCATTTATTTTCTGGACTCTTTGCCTGCTTTTCTTTGGCATGACTTAATTAGGAAGGTTGATTGATGCTGAATTGAGAATGATTGCTACTAGTTAATGATCTAGATTAGTTTTCGTGAAAGTGTGGGCATAGTGTTTAGATACGCTTCTGTTACGACAGGAAAAAAATTTGATCAACTGAAAGCTTGATGGAAGCCGGTGATAAACTAAGAATATTGAACTGTCCTAACTGTTATCCATTTCGATTTTGTGATTTGGTATCGAATTCATCTCTTTGCACGATGGAAGGAAGGAGGAAGTTTGTTCTTTTGAGAAATGAGAATCTACCATATTTTATATACTATTTATTGGACTTGATTTGTTGCTTGATGACAACTGTAACACATTTCGAGTAATATGAAATTGATCTCCTGTTTTTGGATTTCCCCGGGGGGGACTTTAGCTAGAAGGATAGGCTACACTTCACCTGTTCCATTAACCTGGTTATTACTGCCTGCCTTTATTCCAATTATTGATTTCTTGACGGGCACTTGTTTACATTTATTGCATCGGAGTACATTATTCTGATTCTTATATTTCGTTCCTGTACTAGGTTCCATAGACCTAACTACAAACAAATTCTTGTATGTTATTCTGATTCTTATAAATGCAGATTTGGAGCAGACATTGCACGTGCAGTGGTTGAACTCCACGCTGCTGATGTTTTGTGTATGAATTTGAAGCCATCCAATTTTCTGTTGGATGCAAATGGACATGCTGTGGTGTCAGATTATGGTCTTCCTTTGATTTTGAAGAAACCTTGTCATAGAGCACGCATGGTTCCAGAACATGAGTCATCAAAACTGCATTGGTGTTTGGAGTGTCTGTTTTTGAGTCCACATTATACATCTCCAGAGGCATGGGAGCCTTTAAAGAAGTCATTGCCTTTGTTTAGGGACGATGCAATTGGCATATCTGCTCAATCCGATGTGTGGAGTTTTGGTTGTGCCCTTGTTGAAATGTGCACCGGTTCCATTCCGTATGTAGTTTTTTTAATCTATGTTTTTCCAGATGATGGTCAATCAATCATATTTCTTTGCTTATAGAAGATAGGTTCTGTAGGTGGGCTGGTCTGAGTGCAGATGAAATTTACCGTGCTGTTGTCAAAGAAGGCAGGTTACCTCCTCAGTATGCAAGTATTGTAGGTGTTGGTATCCCTAGAGAATTATGGAAGATGATTGGTGAGTGCTTACAATTCAAGCCATTAAAAAGACCAACCTTCCATGCAATTCTTGCTATATTTCTTCGACATCTACAAGGGATTCCTCGATCACCTTCTAGACCTACTGCGTGAGTTTTCTCAATTGATCTTTATATAGTTTAATATAGGGAGCAGGATCAATTAAAAATAACTTTTTTTAACAAAACCTACTCTTTAAATATATATATACAATATGATCGATTAATCTGACAACTGGGCTTGCTTTTTGGTATATAGTCTTCCTGTGAAGTACACTGGTTCTCTACTTAGTACATACTTATTTTATTTACCCTTTTATTTTGGTAAATAAATTTACTTCTGAGAAATAAAGAACATCTGCCTCGATTTTCAGTAACTGTGTATTGTTTTTGATATATGAAACGCATTTGGTTTTTATGAAATACAGTGAAGTGGCAAGTAATCCGCACATAGATAGGTTGGAACAGTCACCTACCTCTGTTTTAGACATTCTTCAGGTTAAAAGCAACCATCTTCATCAACTTGTATCTGAAGGGGATGTTAACGGTGTCAGGTTAGGCTATTTCTTTTGTTATATTGGCTTCTCTTTCTCATCTAGATTTTTTGTAGCAATCTTTTTCAGTTGCTGAAATCTCCAACCCATTTAACCCGCATTGCAGAGAGCTTCTTTCTAAGTCTGCATTGGGTAATAATAGCAGCTCAGTCATCTCTCTGTTGGAAGCTCATAATTCTGAAGGACAAACTGCCTTGCACCTGGCATGTAGAAGGGGATCTCCTGAACTGGTTAATGCAATTTTGGAGTATAGTGACGCAGACATAGATTCTCCTGATGAAAATGGGAATCCTCCAATAGTGTTTGCTTTAGCAGTTGGATCCTCTGAATGTGTGTGTGCACTTATCAGAAAATCAGCTAATGGTATGTTTAGGTTGATGGAAGGCTTTGGTCGGTCTGTTGCTCATGTTTGTGCATATTATGGGCAGCCTGAATGCATGCGTGTAAGTTGTTACAAACTTCTTATAGGTAATTATTCTTTGTTTTCTTTCACATGTAGTCTCAGATGTTTGTGATGATTGCAGGAGCTACTTCAGGCAGGAGCCGATCCTAATGCAGTTGATGACAATGGTGAATCTGTACTGCATGTAGCTATTGCAAAGAAGTTTACTCACTGTGCAATTGTAATTTTGGAGCATGGAGGTTGCAAATCAATGGGGTTTCTCAATTCAAAAAACTCAACGTAAGATTGTAACTGTTTCAAGATAGAGATCATTTCCTTAAGCAGGCCAGGTTTTTGGCTTCAATATGGTTTATTTGCTTCGAGAGAAACAGGAGGTTTTTTAGGGTGTTGAGAGGAAGTGATTTTTAATTTATTTTGGCATTGCTCTTTTTTAAAATTAATAATAAGAAATCAATTTCATTGAAAAGATGAGATGGAGATTATTGAACATAAAATGTTTTTCATATGCTTCCCTACCCATCTCCACCCAAGAAAATGTAGAACATAATGCAAAGATTCTACTGTTCCTTCTTTGCTACTGAAACATGTGGTCAACATGGAGGAGCCCCGTCCTCTTGTTATTATCCTACTCCACCGTAAGCTGCAGTTTATTACTCTGTGCTAATAAAAACCATGTTGCTTAGAAATCATTTTCCTTTGGTTATGAACAACAGGCCTCTGCACATGTGCATTACAACGTTAAACATAGCTGTTGTTAAGAGGTGGGCTGAACTTGCATCACCTGAGGAGATTTCTGAAGCTATTGATATATCAAGTCCCTCAGGAACTGCATTATGCATGGCAGCTGCTCTTAAGAAAGGCTGTGAGATAGGTAAAACTGGGGTTTTTTTTTCCCCTCAATTATGTTCTGTTTCAACGTTTTTAACTATATGATGTATATCATTTTTCAAAGAAGTCATTCTGAAAACTATGGTTCACCAGTCCACCAGGAAATGAGCTCTCAAAAATGCACATGTCATCTAATTTTATTCCTGTTTCTTAAAAAGTAGCTTTCTCCTTACAAACTCTCACGATCAATTATCTGACAATTCCAATGTTCGAACCTGAACTTGCCCACTTTAAATACTATTGCAAAGGGAGATGCAAGTTAAAAGAATTGATAACATGACACTGAGGTCTCTAGGAGGTGGCCATCAGAGAAGTAGAATCTAATTTTTAGTTTGCTTGTCAAAGTAACTCGCCGATTGCTTAGTTACAGAATGTTTTGGAATTACTCAAAATATCGATAATATTGTGTTAATATATTGCTCTCTGTACATAAAAATATCTTCTGAACTATTAATGCTTTTTATTAGCCAAGAGATATTATATACTGCCAAGGCTACTTTTGTAATCTTTCTTTCACATTGGAAGTCTAATTTGGGTATGAAGATTTAGTATCAATTGCTTTATGTACTTTTTTTGGTAGCTGAATATATACTTGATTTATACTCTGCACAGAGGGGAGAGAACTTGTCAGAATTCTTCTCAAGGCTAGTGCTAACCCAGCAGCTGAAGATCCACAACAATGTCGAACAGTTCTTCATACAGCTGCCATGGCTAATGATGTTGAATTGGTGAAGGTGATGTATGATAAACTTTGTAAATGTACCTTTTTATCTCTTTGCGTTCCTGGACTGGATTATTTTTTCAACAAATTATCTTTTTTATTTTAGGTATTTCATTCATGTTTACAAGGAAGCTTACAAATTTTGGCAATTCTGAGTTAGCATCTTATAATTTCTCTGTGGTTTTTTAGATTATTCTTGATGCTGGAGTGGATGTAAATATTAGGAACATAAACAATACTATTCCACTTCATTTGGCACTGGCAAGAGGAGCAAAACCATGTGTTGAATTACTCTTATCTGCTGGAGCAAACTGTAATTTGCAGGTCAGTCTTCTAATCTGCCATACTTCTGCTTAGTGGGATTGAGATCAAGCTCTTTTTTTCTATAGTGTTTTTTTACTTGAAAAGAGCTGTAAAAATACTTATTAGCTCTTAACAGCTGATATAGGTTTGAGTCGTTTGACCAGTTCAGATATCTTTCAGTTACATGTTGCTGATCTTTACGAGCACCCTCAAAATATCGTCTTTTTTATTCTTCAATTTATTTTATTTTAACTGTGTTGGAAAACATGTTTTGTAATATTTTTTTTAACTAAGAAACAATTTCATTGATAATATGAAATTAAAAATGTTGTGTAATATTTATATGACGGTCAACAAATCACTTTCTATAATGATTTCCTGGCCTACCATTAGTGGACAATGCCTTTCATGTGGATGATGATTGACTATTACCCCTTTTGTTCATATCAATATTTTTAATTTTTAATCGGTTTTCTATCTGGAAGTCTTTCAACAGATGTACTCCTAACCAGCTAATAAAATTAATTTGATGATTGTAATCAGGATGATGACGGTGACAATGCCTTTCATATAGCAGCAGATGCAGCAAAATTCATACGTGAATGTCTTGAATGTATGTTGTTGATATTAAAATATCCAGCTGCTGCAATTGGTGTAAGAAACCACAGGCAAGTGTCAAGATTATATAATTGATTTAGCATAATAGCTTTTGGAGACGATTCTCAAGAGCCATTACTTTCTTCTTCTAGTGAATTAACTTCATTTGCATTTTAATATGCACTCATCTGGCATAAGGATACAATTGATGTACATATTATATAATAAATTTTTATTGTATTATTAAAATTTATGGATGGCTATCTTAATGACTGGAAAATAGTGGGAAGACATTTTACGACTTGTTGGAAGCCCTACCTCGAGAATGGATTTTTGAAGAGCTTATGGACGTACTGACAGAGAAGGGTGTTCATTTGTCCCCAACTATGTGAGTGAAGTAACGTGACACTGATCTTTTCATTGTAGAATTGTTCTAGCATTTGAGTTTATGGCTTCAAACATTTTTCCCTTATAGATTTCAGGTGGGTGATTGGGTGAAATTTAAAAGATGTGTGACAAATCCTGCATATGGTTGGCAAGGTGCAGGGCACAGAAGTGTTGGATTTGTGCAGGGTCCCCAAAGTAGTGATGGTCTTTTAGTATCGTTTTCTTCGGGCGTTGCACGTGTTTTGGCAGATGAAATCATCAAAGTGATTCCTCTTGACAGGGGACAGCTGGTGCAACTTAAATCTGATGTGAAAGAGCCAAGGTTAGATGTTTTGTGCGGTTTCCTTATTGTTAAATTATTAACGCCCCGTTATGGTTGGAAAGAAATAGAAGGATATTTAGGGATGAAAGTAGATCGTGGGAGTACATATGGGAGTTGGCACATGTAAATGCATCCTTTTGGGTGTCAACGTCTAAAGTTTTTTGTAATTACCCTTTAGGTTTGATTATAAATAGTTGGCCCGCATACTTGTAATTAGGTGGCGGTGCGGGTGGGCTGTTTTGTGGGGTATACGGTATAGCGTTTGGTTTGGAGTTTGGTTGTTTTTGCCTTTTTTCGTTTTTCTTGCTTGTTTTGTTTTTCTTTCATTATATCAATGAAATGGCCTTTTGAGGTGTTTTTATTCAAAAAATTATTAACGCCCCGTTTGATGCATGGATTTCTTTGTCCCTCTTGTGAACTAATATTTATATGATTAGGTGATTTCATACTATAGGGTACTGTAATACTAGGATACCTTGGTAGTTGGTTTTCGCATCAACTACCAAACATTTATAGGTCAGTTTATCTGGTGGAACCAAAAGGAGTTTTTTTTCCCCTTTCTATATTATTTCATTATTACAACCTTTTCTCTTGGTAGGAACAAGATATTTGCACTGATCAGATAGATAGTACATTAAGAACTTTACTTTTTGGTTTTTAATTATTTGGAGCTGTCATCTCTAAAATCTTCAACAAATTTCACCTATTGTGGATGTAATTCTTTTCAGGTTTAAGTTGCTTGGACAGTCACGTGACAGCATTGGAACTGTCTTATGTATTGATGATGAAGAAGGAATTATACGTATTGGATTTACTGGTGCATCTAGAGGATGGCAGGCTGACCCTGCAGATTTTCAAAGAGTTCAAGAATTCAAGGTTGGTGATTGGATCCGTGTCCGTTATACTGTTCCTACTGCGAAACATGGGTTTGGAGCTGTAACTCCAGGGAGTATTGGGGTTGTATATGGTATTCGACCAGACAGTAGTCTGCTTATCGAATTCTGCTATTTGTCTAGCCCCTGGCTTTGTGAACCAGAAGAGATTGAACTTGTTGTCCCCTTCAAGGTGAATATTTATTTCATTCTCTCCTTTCTATTACAGTTTTAACTTTAATCTCAGATTTCTTTTATCATTTAACTTGATATATTTTTCTTCCTTACAGATTGGAGATCAAGTATGTGTTAAACGCTCTACATCTGAACCTAGACTCCCTTGGGATGGTGAAACGCATAATAGTGTTGGAAAAGTTAGTGACATTGAAAGCAATGGGCTCTTGATAATTGAACTACCAAATCGTCATGGACCATGGAAAGTAGATCCATCAGACATGGAGAAAGTGGACAATTTCAAGGTATAATCTTTTAGGAAAGCCTTCACGTGTATGTTTTCACTTGAATGTGAATGATCAGCTGATTTTCTCTTTGCCCCTACACAAATAGGTTGGTGATTGGGTTAGAGTCAAAGCATCTGTACCCTCTCCCAAATATGGGTGGGAGGATGTACCTAGAGGCAGCATTGGAATAATCTTTTCCGTGGACGAGGATGGAGATGTGGATGTAGCATTTTGCTTTAGAAGCAAGGCGTTCCCTTGTTCTGTTACAGACATTGAGAAGGTGACACCTTTTGATATTGGACAAGAGATTCACATCATGCCCTCTGTTACTCAGCCATTACTTGGATGGTTAGATGAAACCCCGGCTTCTTCAGGAAAAATTGAAAGGATTGATATGGATGGGACTCTCAATGTGAGTTCATACATTTTACTTTATATATTTGTCTAGATGCAGATATAGACGAAAAATTGTATCTAAGGTTGCTTTTCTTTTCTCTTTTTTAAGGTGAGGGTATCTGGAAAGAATAGCTTGTGGAGAGTTGCTCCAGGTGATGCAGAAAGGTTATCAGGATTGGCAGTGGGTGACTGGGTCCGGATAAAGCAATGTCTCGGATCAAAGTCAAATTATGAATCGAACAATACTGGGAAGGGCAATATAGCTGTGGTTTACAGCATACAAGATTACTCTTATTTAGAGTTGGTTAGTTGTTTACATGAGGGGAAGTTTCCTGTACACTGCACAGAGGTGGAAAAAATTTCTCCCATAAAAGTAGGACAGTATGTTCATTTCCGTGCTGGATTGGCTAAACCAAGATGGGGTTGGAGAGGTGCTAATCCAAATTCAAGGGGTGTTGTTACATCTGTAAATGCTAATGGAGAAATAAGAGTTTCGTTATTTGGTTTGTCCGGTTGGTGGAGAGGAGATCCTGCCGATTTTGAGGTAGAGCAAATGTATGATGTGGGAGAGTGGGTAAGATTAAAAGATGGTACTGATGGATCGAAATCTTTGCAGGCTGGGAGTATTGGTGTTGTACAAGGATTAAGTTATAAAGAAAACGAATGGGATGGTTCTGTTCTTGTCGGGTTCTGTAGAGAACCAGAACTGTGGGTGGGACACACTTCAAAGCTTGAAAAGACGGAGAGATTTTATATTGGTCAGCGAGTGAAAGTGAAGCCTTCTGTACCGAATCCACGGTTCGGTTGGTCAGGCCACTCTCATGCCAGCGTTGTTTCTATAACAGCAATAGATGCAGATGGAAAAATTAAAGTAGCTACTCCATCTACACAAAAGCCATGGACACTTGATCCATCAGAAATCGATGTGGTGGAAGAAAAGCAGCTGAATATTGGAGACTGGGTGAAGGTCAAGGCATCTGTTGTAATGCCTGTCTATCATTGGGGGGAGGTCAATCATCAAAGTACCGGGGTAGTCCACCGAATGGAGGATGGGCAGCTTTGGGTGGCCTTCTGCTTCATGGAGCAGCTATGGATATGCAAGGATTGGGAGGTAGAGAAGGTGAGACCCTTTAGGGTTGGTGATGCAGTGAGATTTAGGCATGGATTAAAGATCCCGAGATGGGGATGGGGGATGGAGACACATGCTAGTAAAGGTCATGTAGTTGGTGTTGATGCAAATGGAAAAATAAGGATTAGGTTTAGATGGAGGGAAGGACGTCCTTGGATTGGGGACCCGGCAGACATTGTTCTTGATGAGGGTATTAACGCCGATACAGAAGCCTAATTTTAAAGGTTTGCATTCGAATATTCAATGTTTCTGTCAAGAATGATCCAGGCTTTGCAAGCTTGTGAACCCTCAGTTGCTGAAGCCGTTCCTGAATTCAAAGCGAGGTATTCTGCCATGTAAGTAACTATTTGGAGAACGACCTTCTCGTATCCGTTATGTACGGAAGTGCACGGAGAATTGCAGTTGGGATGAAGATGGGCATTCTGGCATAGAGTTGCTTGGAACTGTGGAATGTGGATCTATACCCCATTTGACGCAGTGCATCATCTTTCGATAAGTTCTTTTATATATTGTTATGCTTGTAGATAAAGTTGAGAACCACTGAGGTGATATATTAATTAGATATGTACATATAAATTTCACGTTATACGAAATACCGATGTTCTAACATCCTACCCTAAAGATTAAAGGTAAGATTATTGCCCGCTACTTCTGGGTTACAATTTTTAATGGCTTCGATTAAGTTTGACCAGTTTCTTCTGTGTAGTACAAAGATTAAAAAATAAATCCTGGATTGTTCAGGTGCGAAACATTCATTGAATCTCTAGTTTACTAAATATCCGTTTGGAATATTTTTTTAGAGGGCTCAAAATACATTTTTTTTTTTACTCCAATAACATTTTGACCCTCCTAAAAATTAATTCTAATGAGTCCGATGCAAGTCATGTCACGTGTTTATGATTTGAAATGAGCCAAATTAAAGCGAACCAATAAATCAACCAAATTAAGGCGAATCAATAAATCATGACCGGAAAACTGTGATTTATACCACACAAAAATAAATACATTTTTATCTTTGTAAAGGCAGAAAATGACTACGTCACACTAATGTTGGTGTGTTCAATTTTTAAACCACACCTCAGGCCATGGACGGAAAACTGTGGCGTCTCCAAACGGTGAAGTACAATATCACCGTCTCGAGTGGCTCAAAGGGGAAAATGAAAGTACTAAATTGTATGATTATCAGCTTATTTCTGTTCAGTGAAGTTACTGAACTTACAAATGGCTTTATTTAACTGTGGAAATCTGCACCCAACAGGATATTTCTGTTCAGTGAAGTTACTGAACTTATAAATGGCTCTCTACATCACTGTGAAAATCTGCCCCCAACACTCCCACCCCTTATACTATGATTCAAGTATGTGTGTTGGAAGATGACTTTAGCAGATTTATCCTTCTATTAAAGAAATGAATGACGTAGAGAACAAGAGGTGATTTATTCTTGCTCACCAAAATTGAAATTCTTCCCCGCAGAATGAGCACCACTGCGCTTGCTTCATCATGGCAATGGTGCTGTCATTGATTTTTCATTTTAATTGACTGGTGCCGGGGAGGTCGTATCAGGACTTGATCTAGATGGTGTCCAAGAATAGATGAGCAAGCCCATAACAAGAACGATAGCTCCAGCTACAAATCCTGGTGGAAGAGAGGATGCGACACCCATGTATGGGAGTGGCAAGGTGAACATAAACACCGATATTGGCACTGTCACGTGGAAAAAAAATATTGTTATTGGTACAGTCCATGAAAAGATATCTGATGGTGTGGTAGGTGAGAAAGGGACAAAATACCTGAAAAAGTTGATGCAAGGGAAGAAACCACAGCTGAAGAGATCTTTAGGAGATGTAACAATGAAATGTTAAAACCCATATTTACAATTACAAAAAGAATAGGCAGTAGGGGTGCACCTTCACATCCTGTAATCAGAACGTTCTTTTAGTATCTAAAACAAACACCAGATTCATAAAAACTATATGATATCGATAGCATTTAAAAGTCTGAGCTAGCAATATCATCTGAGCAAGCTTACCACTTAAGGTACCAAAATTCAGAAAACAGGCCGCACCATCTCTGAGATAGTTCGGCAGTTGACTAAATGGAACACCCCATAGTTTTGACATGAATGGTAGGAGAGCCAATATGAATACTGCCTGCACTTGACATGGAACTCCTCATTAAGGTTCAGTATACAATGAAATAAAAAAGACTTGGGATCAAGAAAGAAACCGATGATGATACCTACTTGGAAAGCAGATCCAAATGAATTTACAACAAATAAGTCAATTGTATTGCCCTGTACAGAAGCAATTCAGTTGGGAATTTTAGTCGAAGCATTTAGGATTGTCACATTTATAACTACTATATGTATCTATGGTAACAAATTATCAATGTGCATTTCAATCGCGTCCTTCAAAAAATTGAGCACACAAAATGGTTCTAGAATGTTAAAAGTAAAACATTAAGGCAACTTTATCTTGGCTCCTTGGGCAATGGTTTTCAGGTAAGATAAGTATATCTATCTTCTTTTTTTCTTTTTATAGAGATACGCTTTCATTAATCAAAGAGAATAAGATCAATATTTATACAAGTGCATCAGAGGGAGGACTCAAGAGAAGTCCTCGAGAGAAAAAATAAAATCAGAGGAATAAATTACATGGAAGATAGTACATGCATTGTGATCCTTTTTGCCTAACCTACTCTAAAGACCATAAGTTTTTTAAATAACTTGCCAGGGGAGCTACAAATCAGTTTTCTTATATTGAACTTTAGTAGTCGGTAAAGATAATTGTTCACCAGAAAGAAAAGAAGACAAACAGTGTAACATACCTTCAATTGTTGAGCAGCATCCAAAAAGATGATTTCCTGCGGATGAAAAGTTTGGCTGTTAATGAAACGATATCCACAATTTACTGGGAAAACCAATAATTATCTAGTAACCAACAACCTTCAGAACTGTATCTGCTGCTTGGAACAAGAATGAGATTATCATCAAAAGGCTCCAAAATATGCTAGCATCCTCGAAGGAATGTCCAGCGCCCGAACCACTGCAGATGCAAACAGAAGCCAATGTTAAAAAAAAGGTATACCATCTTACAACAAATTCACAAGCAAGGAATTATGGTTACATATCATTTAAAAGTGGCAAAAATATCCGTGCATCGATAGTATGCTATTTTAAATTATAGAAGACCAATAAAGCTTGTATATATGCTATTTTAAGGAAGTGCTTTTGGAAGATAAAGATTAGAGTTCTACGTTTCAGTGTAGCTGCCTCAACATTCAGAGGCTGTACTTATCTATTCAAAATTTTGGGAGCTGCCTTGTATTTAAGTCATACTAGGAAACTAAGATTATATTAGTTATTTTGAGCTTGAAGAATTTATAACTGTTGGTAGAAATTACCTTGCAACAGTAATGACTACACCAACGGTAACAAGAAAGCAACCAAAAAGTTGATTGGCTCTGTATCTCCTCCCCAAAAAAATAATTGACAGGAGAATTTGCCACACTAGAAAAGTCTGCGCACGAAGTGGACCAGATTAGCTATCCAGCATGAAATAACCTTAACAAAGACAAAACTGTAAGAAAATATTCCAATTAGAGTAAGTTCTTTCCTACTTGTACAACCCTTTTACAACTACTTTTCAAAGTATTTTCATTACATTGTTTGTAGAGGTACCATTCATTATTTTAAATAAAAAATATGTAAGAGGGCAAAAAAACCATCTTATTGAAATCTTGAAAAATGGAATTTTTATTAGTCATTATTAAATTTATGATGAATGATCAAACCTAATGAACTATTGTTTTCACAACAATCTTTACATTAAACTTAACGACCCTTATTTCAAAAAAAGAAAAACTTTGATGACAATGTGCAAATATCTACAAGTGAATCTCAAGTTTTGGTAGAAAATGAAGCTAATATGATAGAAAATATAAATAAATAAATAAGAAAATAAGAAAATGGTTAAATTTGCATACATCATTGTCCTACACAACTTCTAGTCCTCAAACAATTTTTAAGATCATAACGAGTTTTAAAAAACCAATTATGGATTGGTTTAGTAATCAGAAGACTTTCCTTGAAGTTTTAAGGTCATGGGTTCAAAAAAATTCTAATGAGTTTGATGACATTGCTTAATCGCCATAAAAGAAGATGAAGAACCACCAAGAAGAAGAGGAGGAGGAGGGAGGAGAAGATTAAATTGAGAAATAGTTGAGCATGAAATCAGAAAAGATTTTAGACATACAAATGGACCAAAACAATTTGAAGATTGCTGACAAATTATAAGATTCTTACAGATCATTCCCCTCAATCACAAGTGAAAAATTTTCAATTTTACTTATATATATATAATAGAATTCGACCAAGCAATATCAAGTTCTAAGAGCACATGCTTCAAAACGTGAGGACAGTTTTTCTTCATCAAGAAAGACCGTAGGAGTAAGCTAGAAAATTAATATCTTATACAATTTTTAATTAAAATTATAATCGGTGTTCAAGTTTATAATTTTATCTGGTTAGTGAAGAAGCATAGGGATAACATTGGGATTTTGAGTTAGGCTTGTTAGAACTTTATTTACAGCTACTCTTTCACTACAAATATGTTCCAGCTGGTCAATTTATTAGATTGTGGTTAAGAGTTGAATTGACCATTGGAATTTGTAGAGTCATGCTCATGTTTTCATCACTCCCCTTATTTGTCTTCTTTCTCAACCCAATTCTTCCCCAAGCCATACATTGATGAGCTTAAATCAGAAGTCAAAAGATAATGCAAGGCCGGGAACAAATGTGATGTAATAGTGAGAGATAGAGAGACAATAAAAAGGGAAAAAAAACACTGAATGCTCTTATTTACCTGAGACAAAATTGGAATTGATGTTCCAGAAAGAATTGCTGATCCAAAGAAAATAACACCAAACAAGTTAAAAGGAAATCTTATGCAACAAAAAAAATTATAACAGTAATTCAATTAAAATTGTAACATTAACAGATGAGATGACCTGCAGTTTGAAAAGTTTCAACTTAAAAAATAATGAATATCTAGAAAATACCAAGACAACAGAAGCAAAATGAAGTATAATCCAGAAGATAATTTATGTCATAATGAATAAACATACAGTTTAAGATTAAGCAAAACTTAATTTAACACAGCACATCAATAACTATGTTCACGCTATAACAAAGCATGATAAGATTTTAAAAATTAATGGTAATTTAATATGGTGTCATCAAAGGAGATCTTGACTTGAACTCGTTATTTCCTTGTTCATTTCAAGATGAAAATCCCACATGTTAAGCCTAGAATTTTATAAACGAAAACTCTTAAAAATTAATTTCATTTCAATCTTAGCATTGGTTTTACACTTGGATACCAACACTAAAACATGTATGGACAAAGATTACATCAAGTTGAAAATATACTTCAAAGAGGGATATGGCTGTCAAAGGTATTACCTGCTGCTGCCATTCCTGTCGCAGAAGCAATAGCTTCCAAGAAACCAATAACAAGATATGGAGCCTTTGGCATAGAAAGCATCTCGTCTGTAATAATTCCGGCATGATATCGTATGTACAAAATAGAGAAGTATACAATCACGTACCTGAAAAAATATAATCGTAAGAAAATAATTTGATCCAATTCAAGAGCTTGCACATGTGAGTGCCACCCAAAGAAAAATATACTCTTATGCTATTTTAAATATCTTATATATGAAAATCATATGCAGAATCAGTAGTATAGCATGAGATTAAAACAAATTATAAATAAATGAAGCAATGAAATATATTGGATCAAAGAACTAACATCTGTAAAAGTGATATATATGAGAAGGAAAATGTAGGAGCATTTAAACTATGCTCTATCAGGACAGGATTCTCATTGTAAACTAAACTCTTTCTGATTAACTTTACATAATTAAATTTTATTTCTGAAAGTTTTCTTTTATGAGAGTCAAATCATCTACATGAGTTTCTTCCCTAAAGTAAATTTGCTTTTACTGTTCAGATGTTCTATTATGCTGGGGAGTTCTATATAATATGCACTTTTTTGGTTTGTTTATTTTTATAATAAGAGAGATAAAATGCATTAACTTGAAAGTGACATGAAAAGAGAATTTGTCCTTTTGGGGACCACAAGAAATGATGTAAAACCGCCACAGATAAAATACTCACTTGGCGACCTAAAAGAGAAAGTGGACTATCGTAAAAATAGTACTTATGCTATGCCTTGCCCTATGCGTTAAAATAAACACATGGCTCCCACGTTGGATGATTGATAATAGAAGCACATTCAAACTGGTCCCACACCTCCCCTAATACAAAATATGCTGCTTTTTATGAAAGCTTAATTATCCTACCTTCTTTAATACATACATATCAATTATTTTCTTCAGGCAACTTGAGTTCTTACAATTCTAGGTGGGCCCTAACGGTCGTTGAATATTCTGATAAACTACCGAAATGAAAAGTCTTTGCTTTCTCGAGAAATCGTAGCCGGCTGGGGCCAAGGAATAAAATGTCGATGTCGGCAGAAATGTCAAGGTTTAAATTTATGGATTCGATAGAAATATCGATATCGATGGATGATCCCTAAAAAATTACGGAAATGATAGAAATATATGTAGATTTTTTTACTTTTAGAATGAAACTTTAGTAATAGCTTATTACACTAAAATTTGGAAGATAATAATAAAAATGACATGAAGACTTTAATATGTAATTTAAAATAGGGTTTTTAAAAAATATTTAACATTATTAAACACACATGGAAATGGTAATTATATTTTAGACACATTAAAAACTTAATTAAAACTTATAATCAATTTAACATTAGGATAAACTTAATTAAAACTTACAATCAAAATAACATTAGGATTTAAACTTATATCGAAGTAACATTAGGATTAAAATTTATCAACTAAATTTATAATGATAACAATTTTAAAAAAAAAAATTATTTAATGTCCCTACTAATACAATACCATATGATTAGAGTCAAATTAGAGAAATACTAACTAAAATAGATGAATTGGAGTTTGATAAGAGATTAGTAAAATAAATTGAAAATTGGCGGAAAAGTATTTTATGGCGTGCAGTGTGGAAATTTCCATCGACATTACGAAATTTTCACGACATTGTCGACATTTCCATCAAATTGGAGAAGACTTCTGATACCATAGTTGACTGACGTGTACTTTGACTCGACATTTCCCACTTCCAAAAACTGGGAGACAAAAAATATTCGACCTCCCTTTGATGTCGAGGGAAAATGTTGGATGAAAATTGGTCAAATTATATATTTTGTTAGGTTTTTTTCAAAAAAAGACATTTTAAGAATTGATACGATAGAAAATAGTAAAACAAACTTTTGATTTTTTTTAAATGACATTTTGATCAATCAATCTCATTTAAGACTCATATTCAAATTGATGAAATCTCAGTTTCAAATATTCTAAACATTTACTATTTTTGAAATTACTCATAAAAAAAAAAGTGTAATAGGTTGAAATTACCTCTTTTTTTTCTAATTTGGAAAAAAAATATTTTAATTAAATCTAATAAATGATCTCTATGGTCTGACGTGTATCCTTATTCTATCTATAAAAAATTTACTTCAAACTTATTAACGTCTTTTTTAATCCAATTTAAGATCATTTTTATGACATGAACCTATAGAAATATTTACTTAAAATATCAATACTGAAATTTAAAAAAAAAATGTAAGAAATCGAATTGACATAAATAGTAAAATGTAAAAACAAAAAATAATATAATTTTTTCCAAAACGAAACGTAAGCCATATAAGAGAAAGTGACCCAATTTTAGCTGTAATTACCAAAGTCAGATGTAACTAACCCAATCCATCCACATCAAAATCTACACTGAAGAGTATGAATTCAAACTTTATATTATAATATTATTTTATAATAAAAAATTCCCAAATGTTACTGTCATATTTACGTATTCACTGTATTTGAGAAAAAAAAATAATATAGGTGGAATAAAAAATAATAATAATATAGGTGCTCGTAATATTTGAATATTAAACGAATTAACCTCACTTTTATCTAAAAAAAATAGTTGGTGTAAACATCAAAGATTTAAAATCTCGGGTTTCCGAGTCCATAAATTTAAATTTATAAAAAGAAGAGAAAAATCTTACCACTCAATTTTCAGACATTTTTAAAATATATATATATATATAGAACGCCAATTTTAAGACGCCATAGCCTTTTTTTATCATTCCTCACCGCATAAGCTTCATCCATGAATTTTTGGATTCTGATTTGATAAAATTTAGGCTAATGCGTATAAAACTATAAGCAAACACAGACGAAAATCCGAATTTAAAAATCTAAAATATGATTTCTGAAAGGAACGGAAATCGAAAGGATGCAAATATATAGATCTATATTTCTAGAAATTCTTATGAAGCTAAAACTGATCATTGCATAATCCGTATTATAAGGCATAGAATTCCAGATGTCGATCAAATTAGCAATACTGATTAAGAGAAATTATAAGGAAATTCAAATTAGTGAACCTAATTAAGAACAGGAAAAGAAGAGAGAAATTGGCGGAAACGTACCCGAAAGTAGCGAGTTGAGCGAGAAAGAAGGGATAATGCTTCAAAGGAACCAAAGCAAGCTTATACAGAACTCGATTTCCTACACCGAAAATCACAGTTAACGCCGCTGCAATCACTACCTCCACCGTCCGATTACTCCTCGATTTCTCCGTCGTCGGAACGATCTCTCTACTATCCTCCGCACTCCGATCTCCCACCGCGTACGAGCACGGCTTCAACTTATCGTCCCCTCCACCGTCCGATCGATCCCAAGCTCCTGACGATCCTACTGCTTTTGGAACCTTCAGCCGCGCGTATTTTGACGCGCGTAAAATCACACAACCACAATCGGACTGCAAATTGGAGTACCTGTGAATGCTGAGCTGAGAAATCTCCGCCGTCCGTTGCGGTTGTTGCCGTAATCGAAATGGACCGCCGGTCGAGGGAAGACCTCCGGCTAACCGGCGGGACCATGACGTCATTAATAAATTCGTTGTATAAATCGTTTGGCGGAATATTGGAAGTCGATGAGAGAAGAGAAGTGTGATTTGAATTTGATTTTGAGTTGGTTCTCTCAATAATGGATGGCCTTCCTTTTTAAAGGAGCTTCGAATCTCGGTCCAGAATAAAATAAAAAATAATCGAAGGGCGCGAAAATTATCAGGTGCGGACAAGTTCAGTTTAAGTCAAATATAAGAATTTCGATGTGGCTATTTGTTTTGTGACTTGAGTGTGATGGACACGTGGTGTCAATTCCACGCGAGAGAAAGTGAAATTTCACTACGTTTGTTAGCTTTTAATTTAATATTATTAAGTTTTATGATATCCAATCCAAATGTAAAAACCCATTTTTTTTTTAATATTTTCCCAATCTATTAAAATAAATCAAATCTAAACATCTCAAAGTTGACATGAATTTAATTATTTTTCGAGTTAAATGTGAAATACAACTTAATAATTTAGATTATTGTTTAATCATACCTTTAAATTTTGAAAATATTTTTAAGCACTTATGTGTTTTATAAAATTGTAAATTATTTTTTATATATATAAAACTGGGACCTTTGTATAATTTATGTGTGTCGTGTGTTTTGTAATTTTGTTAAAAATTATTATTTTTTAAATATGATATTTTAATAATTGATATTTTAAAAAATAGTAAAAAAATTTAAAAATTGTTAAAAATAGCATTTCTCATACTGAGATTGATAGAATCTCAGTCTCATGTGGCTTATATAAAATATGGCCCATATAAAATATACATGTGTCTCAATTTTGTTAAAAATCATTAGTATATAATAGTATAATTTGTAATTTTCAAAATATTAAAAAATTAAAACCATTTTCAAAATAAGTAGATATGATGTAACAATAACCTAGAGTATTTCAAATATCAATTCATAACAAAAAAAAATTCAGATTTGTCTGTGTGTGTTGGGCCACACCCATAATATGCAAATGGACTTGAACTTTTTCACTTTATCTCTCATCAATACATCTAAGGGATAATCCAGTAGATAGCCTGTTTTGGCTAATCACTAAGTTTTTTTAGCCCATCACTTTTTTTAAGACTTGTTAGCCCATTTTTAATATGATTTTTTTAATATACCTGATTTGCCCCCTATTTATTATTAATCTTTTTTCTTTTTTATATTTCACCTTCTCTCTCCCAATTTTTTTCCTTTTTTATACCTCACCTTCTCTCCCTCTCACGCTATCCTCTCTCTCTCCATCTCATTCATTCAGTTTTAATTTTGCTTTTGCTTTTGCTTTTTTTTTTTTTTTAAAATCCCCCAATCTGTTGGGATTTTATGTTCCCCATTTATTTGTCTTTTTATTCCTTCTATTCTTTTCTTATTATTTCGAAACCTGATTTCATTTTTTTATCCTCGTTTCGAGCTAGGGTTTTTGGTGTCTTTTTTTTGTTATTCACGTTTATTTTTTAGGTTTTTTTTAGGGTTTCTTGCTTTTTTTTCTTCTTCATCTGCGTTTCTTTTTCTTGTTTCAATCATTTTTTCGTTTTCTTTCCAAAGATTTTTGCTTTATCGATGATCGTTTTCTTTTCATTCTCCACCATCTAAGTTTTGAAATCGAGATCTGTTGGCAGTGTTGGGATTGAGGCCTCTAAAAGAGTTCTCAAACGGAAGTCCCAACGGATCTTTCCTTACAATATAATAAATTCAAAATTCTAAATGCATAAAAGAAATACTAACCCTTGTCGAGAAGTGTCTGACTCTTCCTCGTTCTTCGATGGTTACGATCCTGGGACCACCAAAAAGATCTTCCTCACTAAGCACAAAAGAGAATCGGTGCGTGGGCACTATCTCCTTTGGAAAAAGGAAATTTGGGAAGAAAAATTTTCTTCCCAATACCCTATGGGCGGCGGCCAAGAGAGAGGGAGGAGAGGAATTTTCTGAGCCTTTACTTTAACTCTCTTGGTTGTGTGTTTTGGGGTCACCCCAAATGTCCTATTTATAAGAAAACCAAGACATCAGAAAATCTTCTGAATATCTTTTAATTAATAAATAATTAATTAAGATATTCTAAAATATATTTGAATAATAAAGATATTATATTTTATTCCATAATAAAATATGTCATATCTTTTATTTAAATTAATCAATATTAATTTAAATATATTATTCAATATCTTCCATTTAAATTAATCATATTAATTTAAAATAAGATATTCATATATTTTAAATGCAAACTTTTTGGTCAACCCTTTGACCAAGGGGGCGTGTGACCCCACCTTGGGTCACACGCCCCTATCATCATCCAATGACAATATTGGGCATTTTTATTTTCCTCTTTATTTAATGGAACAATTCCGTTAAATAATTAAATAAATAAAACTTCTTTTATTTATTTCCTCATTTAATTTGATAATTTCAAATTAAATATTTAAATAGACTCTTCTATTTAAATCCCCATTAATGTTGGACAACACAAAATTAATTTAATTAAATAGACTCCTCTATTTAATTCCACCATTAATTAAATAATTAAATAGACTCCTCTATTTAATTTTCTTTAATTAATTGAATAGACTCCTCTATTCATTTCCAATTTTCCAAAGAGAAATTAATTGTATTAATTTATGTTCTCGATTACATGCGTTAGCTCAGAGGACTTAATGGACCTATAGGACTAAGCTCCAATGATCCAGAATTACCTTTGAGTAAAACTCATTCTAATCAATTAATTCTCATTCATTAACTCCTAGATAACTCCACTAAATATCTAGAGTTGCACTCTTAGTACTATAGACATAGTTATGTCCATTGGCTATAATCATTAACTACACTTTGATCCTTCACAAGTTAGTTCGTATCCATGGCTAGGTATTTACACCGTATTAACCTCCATGATACATCTTGTTCCTTAAGCCCAACTGATTCTCCAATGAACAACCTTACATAATCTCCATTATGCGTCTTTAACCTTTTCCTTGATCAAAGGAATATGGGGCCCCGCTGTTCAAGACCGAATCAATCCATAAGGGAACTACTTATCTAATTTCCTATATGGAAAAGAGTGAATTCCAATTCTTGTGTAATTACGTTCCCAGCTATAAGCAAGATGCAATCCCCAAAGTGGGAGGCATATTGAGCTAACTATACGAGTCACTCTCACCTATGCAAATCAAAGGCTTGTCTCTTGCGAACAGGAGTTCGTAATCCACTCAGGATTAAGATCAATTGTACATGATCAACCAGGTTGGCAAACGAAGTGTCTTTTCGGGAATGGCTTTCCCGGAAGACGGTAAGTTTATCTTAGTCCATCTACTACAATTTCTATTGCAAAGAACACCCCCACTCACATGTCTCTACATGAAGCGATCCAGGATGAGATCACTTGTGCCAATTCACAAGTGGGCCGTGTTAGTGGTGTTACCAGGAAATAAGGCACCCAACATTTATTCATGTACCATGGACTATTTGAGTTACACTTAAGTGAATCTTCCCGCATCATATGCTCACTTTAAGTTATCATACGTAACTCTGGATCTTATGATGGATTACATTTATTAAACTAATAATAAATGATAATGTAAATATTACTAATTAATAATTCCTTTATTTATTTATAGTTTAATTGGATTATATAAGATTTAGGGCAGAAACCTCAGCAGGCAGATCTGGAATAGAAACGGAAGCTAAAAACAAAGTGTGGGCGTCATCTGATCTTGAACAAAAGGTTATTATGCAAAACTCATATGGTTGGAGAAAACATAAGTCATTTATCCATTGAAGAAGACGATCTTTTTAGAACCCAAATTTGGTATATTACAATATCGAATCTTATATTGTACATTTTCATCTTTTTTTTTTCATCCAACCATGCCTTATCTCTTTTCGTGTACATTATATTATATTACTTCATTATAACTTTTTTGTACTGTACATATGTACAGTATACTATATTACTTCATTACATTTTTTCGTATTGTATACAATATAATATTGGATATGCGTATTGTATCACTATATATAATATACATAGAAAGATTTTCTTGAAAATTCGCCGGAAAAAAAATTGTTATCGTTTTTGAAAAGTTAGATTTTTTTGTTTAAGTTTTTATTTTTTAAAATTTCTGATTTCCTCTCTTATTTTCTTTTATGATTTTTTAATAATTAATGTTTCCTTGATTTAAGCCTTTTCAAATCTTAATTCTCTTTCTTCTTTCCTCTTAATTAAATTTAGTAAGGGTGGTTTGGGTATTTTACATATCAAATAGGCTATTTTGCCTTATTATTTTAGAATGGGCCTTAAAGCTTTATTTCTTTAGTTGGTGGGCTATCTACCCATATATCCCTACATCTAGGGATGGCAAAATTCTTTCAAGGGTTAAAGAGGCATCCAGTCTATTAAGTGCTAAGTGAATCCCGTTTTATAGGGTTAGGGTTAGCGTTAAGTTGAAATTCTCCAAATATTAATATAAAGGCTATTGGAATACGTCACCCAAAGCCTGAACCCGATTTTTAAAGAATATTTTATATATTTTGTTTACTTTTATATTTATTTATTGAAAAGTATATGTGAAATATGATTATATTAACTAATACAATATAAAATGGTTAGTATTATATTTTCTTTTTACTTAAAGTTGTATTTTTTAAATGTATATTTCATTTTAATATTTCATTTTTAAATAAGAATTAAAATGTAAACCAGGAATTTTTTTGCTTATCTGGAAGTTTCCGAACACATGAGATCCCCGAACCAGATTTTTTTATTAGGAAATAGAGTAGGTATAGGGATTAAAATCCCCAGCTGGGTTAGGGGATAGAGCATAGCCCCGCCGCCCCGCCTCCATCCCTACCTACATCCGATCTATTTCTTTCAAAGGAAAAAAAAAACATCCAATCTATTAAATACTAAATAAATCCATTCTACATCCTTGGCATGAAGTTGATTATTTTTTCAAATATTAATCCATAACAAACTAATTGAGATTATGAGAAAGGTTGAAGATATTGGGTATAATGATTTCAACATTTTTAATAAACCATTGTACTATTAATAGCTATGTAAATGATTTTTTTTCTTAAAAAATATTATACAAAACTCATAAAATCAAATCAACAATCGATTTTTACAACTTCATGAGCAATTCAACTTATCACCAAGATAACCACATGACTATAATCAAGCTCATGATTGGTTAGCTTCTAAAAGATTTGAAATGAGATAGATTTACCAATAATTTTAATTTTCTTATTTTTTATTTTTCAAGAACACTTTATATTTCTTAACTAAATTTTGTGAATAAGAAACAATTTTTTCTTGTAGTTTTTAAGATTTAGTTACTATTCAAAACATTTTAAGAACATAAATTAGAAAACAGACTTGGTCAATAAATATGTTTAATTTTCAAAAACAAAAATCAAAGGCAAACGAGAAAGACGGTATTAAAGATCCCTAAAATCATTAGATTTCTGATAAAAAAATGTTAAATGGTAGTCAGTTTGTTCATTCACTTGAAATATGAATAATTTAAATAAATAAAAACTAATCATTTAAATTTTTATAAAGTCAGGAATTGACTCGTGGTCTTGATCAAGATGGGGTATGGGAGTGTTCAGAAAAAAAAAAAAAGGGGTATGTGAATTTTTTTTCTTCATTTTCTATGTATTCTAATAGTTAAGATAATAAAAATATTTTAATAAATTTATTAAACTAGCCATATTTAAATTTTAAAATTAAATATAATAAATATTTAGGAAAATTTTATTGGGTGGCAGATTTTTATACAATATTTATAAAAATATCAACTCCAAAAAGTATTTACAAATATAGCAATTTTTATCATGTTTATCAGTGATTAACAATGATTTATGTGTTTATCAGTGATAAACATAGTGTACAAAATATGTAATTCAATGTTTATCACTGATAAACTCGATCAAAATTTGCTATATTTACAAAAAAAAAATTTGAGCTATTATTTTTTTTAAAAAAATTTACTAAAATTTTTGCTAGATTTGCAAATGCCCCAATTATTTAAAATACTAGTTAAATACTTAAAATAACACTAACATTATATATAATTATCAATCTATCAAATGGTTAGATATTTGCTCATTTTTATAAAATTAAAGTTTGAGTCTCCCATCTTCGATTTGATATTATTTATATAGAAAATTTCAGTGGGGAGCAGATTTTGATGCAATATTTATAAATATATCATTACTTAAAAAACTATTTATTAATATAACCATTTTTATCATATTAATCAATGATTAATATGTGAATAAAATTTACTATGTTATTAAATATTTTTAAGATATGATATTTCTATGAATATTAAAAAAAAAATCTATCATCTCTATTTTATTTACGGTAAAATGCAAATAAGACCCATGTGGTCTTTTCAAAATGTATGAACACTCCTGTACTTTGAAAATGGCAAATCGCACCCCTGTGGTTCCAATTTTTTTCAATTAGACCCCTCCCTCCCCTTCAATGTCAATAATTTTCTTTTAGCCATAACTTCTTCGTTTGAACTCCGATTTGGAAGATTCAAGATGTTTTGGAATCTTCATTTTCGGATTTACATAATCATCGCTTTGAAACCTTGAAATCATCAATAACCAAAAGAGTTAACGATGTCAATCATACATAGTGTTTCGATGTTAGTAAAATCTTTTATTTATTAATGATTTCAAAGTTTCGAAGTGACATTTATGTAGAGCCTAATGTGAGGATTCCAAAACATCTTGAATCGTCCAAATCGGAGTTCAAACGAAGAAGTTGTGGCTAAAAGAAAATTATTGACATTGAAGATGAGGAGTCTGATTGAAAAAAATTGAAATTACAGGGGAGCGATTTACCATTTTCAAAGTACAGGAGTGTTCATACATTTTGAAAAGATCACAGGGGTCTTATTTATATTTTACCCTTTTATTTATATATATATATATATAAATATATAAGCCAACATAAGCATATCTCAATTGCCTTGGTTAAGGTCCTCTCCCACGCTTTGATGTAATCTAAAAAAAATATATATAGATTTATTTATTTAGATTCCCAGGAGATGCGGAGTCTCATATGGTCGGTTTCGGTACGGTAGGGTCAGCAAATCTATAATGAACCACAGAATTTAAAGATTTCAAGGATAGCAATTTTCTCGAGAAAATTTATATTTCTTTCTTTCAAGAATTTTCTCTACGGTAACTAGTGGGCTGGGTTCTGATTGGAATGAAAAAATTCTCTTTCTATTTCAGCAATCGACCAGTTCCCTCAACTCCATTCTTACTGCGATTGATGTTGTGTACGTGTTTCTTTTTCTTCGTTTCTTTTCGTGTAAAGTTTTTTTTTTTTTTTTTTATCTTTTTGCAAATTGATCTGTTTCTGTTTGGTAGCAAAAAACACAGGAAAAGGAAAGTGAATTGAAAACAAGTTACTTCAGCAGAACCTTAAGGGACTGGAATTTTAACTAAGTTACTTCAGAACTGCAATCCCTTTTCATAATTACTCAAATTTTCTTCTTGAAATGAAGTATATTTAGTATTTCTATTAATTCCCTTTTCTGACTCATAGTAGTTTGCTTTTTTCTTTTGATGGCCAATTTGATTGTCTTTTAATGTTAAAACTTGTCTTCTGATTCTTTGATGTGTGGGTTATGCTTGATATCTCTCTGTGCAAATCCTTGGCAGGTTTGCTGATCAAAATCTGCTATGTTATGGAGTGTTTACTTGTATAAATTTTCCATTAGTTACTTGAATAGTTAGCTATGAACTTCGATTTTCTTCGTAATGTACCCTGGTTCGGGGTCCAAAGAAGTAATGATTTGCGTCCAATCCTTAAATCTTCGGGTACCATTGTGGAGCGAGGTCATCAAAACACTCGTTTTGATATCAAGTTATGGGGCTTTTCCCTTCTTTCATTTGTTCCTTGGGCAATCAATTCTCAAGAGAATGTTGTAGGGCGAACAACTATTAATAGAAACTTAAAAAAGCACGTGAAACCTCGTAGAGCAATTAAGAACCGCGGTGGAGAAACCCCTTTACGCTTTAAACCATATGTTTGTAAAGTTCCATGGCATACTGGTGTCAGAGGATTTCTTTCTCAGCTGTTCCCGCGATATGGACATTACTGTGGTCCCAATTGGTCTAGTGGGAAAGATAACGGGTCTCTCGTTTGGGACAGGCGACCTATTGATTGGCTGGATTTCTGTTGTTATTGTCATGATATTGGTTATGACGCTCATGATCAAGCGGAGTTGTTAAAGGCCGATTTAGCATTTCTCGAGTGCTTGGAGAGGCCAAATATGGTTACAAAAGGAGATGCTCATATCGCTACTCTTTACAGAACAATGTGTGTCACAGGTATACTAACATCACATATTTGTGTTTTTACCCTTCAAACTGTCTAGATTCTTTTATATTCCGCGTTACCGAACACCACTTGTTCCTGCATTTTGGCAATTCAAATGTGGGGTTCTTTCTTATTTTGTATATGTGATTTTGGCTATTTGGTAAATATGGCAGGTTTGAAGAATGTGCTAATTCCTTATAGAAAGCATCTTATTCAGCTGCAGTCTCAGTCTTACCAACCTGCAATCCAGTTTGGATGGCTTAGCAATGTGAAATGGTTTAGTTGGAAATTGCAAAAAACTGAAAAAACAGAATCTCAAGGTCTGAAAGATACTCTCTGTAAATAGTGTGTGGGCTACCTGACAATTAAATACATTTATCCTGGCACTGTATCAAACAAATTAAGATCCATCTCCTGTTAATATATAAAATAGTCCATTGCCTTATTTTGTAGCACATATATGTACATTAGTCACTCTCACTGTACAATTTGTGTTGTTTTCTGTAATTGCTGGTATGTGTGTTTTACGTGCGATATTTTTGCTTCCGTACCGTAGTGATCTCGTGTAGACTATGGCAAAGACTTGAACTGTAACTATATCTTGATTCTTAAGTTAGAATTTCCTAGCTAAATGAAAAAGGGGTGTTATTTTGATACGAACACATATTCATCCACATGCTGCTCGAAAACGGTATAACGTTTGGATTTTGATGTTTGTACTCGTGCTAGAAGTACGAGTATGTCTGCCTTAGTCAATATCAACATTTTCAACTGTATCTTATATGGATTTGTTGGGGTTAATACACTTTCTTAGAAACTCATCTGTCACTTTTTGTTTCTCTACCGTGTCCTGAGAATATGTATTTTTTTAGACCTCTTTCCTTCCATTTAGTTTTCTGATATTTTCCCATTTATTTTAAAAATTCAAGAATATTCTCAATAATTTATTCTGTCGTTGAAACTGAAAGAATAAGTTTAAAGATGTACTTTTTTAAAGGTACGAAATTCGAACTGAAAATAAACTTTAAATCAATTAAGTTGCCTATCAAAAAAAAAAAATCAATTAAGCATTTACCAATTGAACCATGCATGTTAATTGATTTAAAACGTCCCAAGAATTGAAGATAATATCGACATTTCAAGATTAGTTTGATTGAGATGTGAGAGAGATACCACTCACATTTTCTATTTATTTATTTTCATTACATATTGACATTTTTCTCCTTTTCTTTTCATCTTATTCTGAAGATTTTTGGGACTTATTTTTTATTTTTATTTTTATTTTTTATAAACAAACGCTATGGAATAACAAATTGAGGCAACTACACAGTACACACCAACCACAACAAAAAAATCTGCTTTTTACATGGCAAAATTCTTGAAGATTTTGAGCTATAAACCACAAGCATAAACTGTGCAAAAAAATTTAATGGTATTTCAGTTTGTCTGAAAAGTTTCCATATACCAAATTAACAATTCCTCTATCTTCTCTTTTCACTCTCTATACTGTATTCTTCTACACATTTTTGATGAATTTCATCATAATTTTGCCATGCTAACACTGTATAAGTTTTACCAAACTTAGGGATCAATTCATTTTCCATATCACCATGATTATGTGTCCCAATCAGGTATATTTGCAGTTGCCTCATTTACCATTTTTACAAGCCTTACCTGCAAAATAAGATCAGAGCAAAATTTATAAACCCAGAAGTTCATGCTTATTAACTTCTTAATCACACAACACATTTGAAACTACAAACATTTAGAATCCCCCAGCCTTTGTTCTTGAATTCCATAGTTTGAAAACAATTGATGCTATGAAAAACGAGCTCCTGATTCTCACCTTATGATCCAATAAACCATATTTGGAGGAAAAATTAATGAAATTGAAAAGAGAACAAAAAAAATCCAAAGCTATCACAAGCACGAAAATGAGCTCTGAACTTGTGAGCAACTGCATGCATTTTTTACGGTAACGAGGCCAAGACTCCAAACCGCAAATTTAAATCAAAGAACATACAAGTTCAAAGCCTTAGAAACCTCCAATAACATTAACTGAAATATAACATGTATAGGCTAAAAAGCAGGTTATTGATTCAAATCCATAGTTTTTCATACAGAATCGGCAGAAAATGAGATAAGGTTACAGACTTACAACACTTTCAGGAACGCCAGGGGGAGGTAAGGAAAGATTTCTTGGTGGAGGACCACTGAGATATGATCTCTTGTCAAAGCGCCACTCCCCAATCTTACCATAAGTCAATTCTCCCTGAGCATCAAAATGAATTAAGATATAGATTTCTTAGTACCTACCAATGAGGTAGCCAGAAAACACACTGGTAAATAATCAAAAGAAGGGAACAAAAAAAAAAAAAGACAACACTAATAATGAAACAAGGTTAAATCATAGGCTAGCACATTATATATATATATATACATGCATATTTTTCTCTCTCTCTCTCTCTCTCTTTTTCCTGAGGGGTGCATGTAATCAATACCTTGATATTGTAGTCACATCCATAGGTATAGTGGATGATAAAACTCCTTCCAACTTTCAGATCCCATGGAGGCTGAAAAACTTAAATGAGGGAAGTCAATAATCTAGTCATGATTTTAGAAGATGATCACTCGTGCATAGAACTATCAAGATAGCTGAAACCTGAAGCATAAAATCTTTGCGTAGTATATGCCGCACACCGTGCAATGCAGAGGCTACAGCATAAGCATACCTACACGAAGAGAATCACACAACATTGAAAGAAATTACACCAATCCAAACCCTATAACTTTACCACCAAATTGAACTTTCATGAGAAATCTTGGCACAACTCACATTTCAAGTACCCAACCAAATGCCTTATCAGTATCTGGGTCATCTTTCATTCTCAATGATACATTCACCCATGTGGGGGCAATTTCCTCCAGCATCGTCTAAACATAGAAAATTCAATGAATACTTTGAATCAATATCGTAGAAAGCGATTAAAAAAAAAAAGCAAATCAGCATAATGACCAAAAAAGCTGTGGTAACTACATCTTCATGTGCAAGTACTCGTTTTTTGTGCTGTTCTTCCCGTTCTACCTTTATGTTACTCAAAACATTCTTACTATTCTCTTCATAGGAAAATTCCTTCAATTGATAACGTGATTCTAAAATACCAAATGATTTCAAAAAATAGCTCTATGATTAATGATGTGGATTCTACTATCAGGAAACAGTCTAAACAAATTCAAAACTTTACCTTTTTGATGATTACAGGAGAATTTCCAATGGGATCAACATTGGTCACTGGACCATTCTCTTCAGGATAGAATTTCCTTATTATTTTCTCATGTTTAGTCGGCGTTATGTAGAAAAATGGATATCCAGCAGGATTATCTCCCCTTGCCAAATTGGGTAAAGGATTCACAAATATATGATCAGGTTCTGCCATTAATATATATCTGCATCAGTCAACAAAATCACTGGTTTTCAGATTTTATCAAGAATGAAAATTAAAAAAACAAACTTTACCAGAAAAGGACTGTAAAATATCTCACTCTTCTTCAATAGTTGCTTTCTCCAGCCATTGTACAAAAGCCCAGGGTCTGTTTAAAACAATGTAACCCTGAATTTTCCATCAAAATTCAATGCATCAAATTTGGAAATAGTCAAAGATGAAACCAAGATTCAGGAAGATTTACCAATATAAGATCAACTAGAAACAATGAATTTCCAGATGGGCAAAACATAAAAGACATTGCATAAATTATAAGCAGAATAGCTTGAAAAATCTACTAAAACAAGAGTGGGGGTTGAGGGGACGAACAAGAATAGCGAAAAATGAAACGGGTTCTCACCCGATCCAAACCTTCTGGTAAAGGATCGACAACAAAAGTTGGAATTTCCTTCATTAAATTGTCAGGTCTTCCTGAATGCAAAACTCTAGTGAAATTTCCCATGTCAGATCCAGGCATATCCTTTACTTTCTTATACCAATAATACATAATCCTACACTGCCATTGACTATAAGGAGCATCAGTTGAAGTAACAACAACATGATATTTCAAATGTGTTTCCCCTGCCCTCTCAGCTCTACCGGGCATCCTAATAACCGGATCAAAGAAGTCGAAGCCGTCTGCCACCCATCTTCCTGTAGAACCTCTATTGTGTATTGTCATAGTAAGCAAATTATAAGTTGCAAACAAAAATCCAAGTGACAAAAGCACCAAAAGAACTGGAGAAGTTTTCCTCCCAATCATCTATGCGTATCAAAGATCGAATATTTATACGATACCCCGAATCCTCAAATCAACCCAGTTCAATTTCTCAATCTTTAGCAGATTTTTTCTATACAATTTACAAAGTAGAATTGTTCTTCCTCAAATTCCCAGACAGCCAAATAAACAAACACAGAATGCTGCATCAAAAATCAAACAAAAAGAATGTGAAATCAGTAATAGGCAATGTGAAGAACATCAGAACAAAACAATCCGCTCAATTCTCAAACCAAGACTAAACCCAATTCAAAATTACGAGTAAATAACAGAGAAAATGAAGAGCATGCACATATGAAACATGGAGAAATCTGAAAATGACTAACCCAGATCTGAATTTTAGAGATATGTGTTGACACAACAATTATATAAAAATAAAAAAATAAATAAAATAAAAACATGAAAAAACTCATGGAAATTTGAGAACTGATAAGAGAAGAGGGTGATGAAAACTAAAAACAAAGCAAATCAGAAACAACATTCATTCAAGAAAAAAAAAAAAAAAAAACACGTACAAGAAAATAACCGAAGAGCCCAGAAAAAACCAGAAGAGAACAGAGTGTAGAAGAAAGTCAAGAGCGAAAGATTTTGTTTTCAAGGGGGGGTTTTCAACGCTAACGCTTCTGACTCAAAAGGAAATAGAAAATGGCCGTAACCGAAACGTGGAGCCTTAATAAATTTGAAACTATACTATAATATCTTAATTTATCATTTTATCTGTAAGTTTCCAGATTAGTTTTCGATCACATCTCGCTATCTCCGTTAATCTCGTGAGACAATCATATTATTATCTATAATATCACAAAAGTTATCAAATAATATCTTAATTTAGTGACTACATTTCGATTTAGACTCATGACGCAAGACTTGAAAAAAAAAACACCGGGTTGTTAAGTGTAATATAAATATATAAGAAAAATAAGGTTCTGGGTCGTGTTTTTGGTGGAAATTGATGTGGCAACCAGGTAAGATATAAATATATATCATAGATGGGCCATTTTTCTGGTGAGACATTTTGGATTGCGACAAATAAAGCTTTATTTATCAGTTCTTAAAAAAAAAAAAAAACCTTTTTTCCTCTCTTTTTTCCTATATGGTGAGCATTAAGATTCAGACCAAAGTTTTAAAATCAGGGTCGTATCAAAATCCACTGCATTTCAGACATTTCAGAGTGGGAATAAAGATTCTTTGCTTTTGTTTTTCTTAAGGGATTGACATTGACCCAATTCCCATAACTTTAATCATTTTATCTTATATTATGCCCAAAGATACTGTAATTTTTGTTGTACGTAAAGTAAAAATCTGTGTAGAGAGATCAAGTGCTTAGAATATTCTTCTTATACTGTTTGAAGATTGGGATTATTGTTAATGGAATGATAATCAATATTTTTATGATAAGCAAATACATAAATACGTTAATATAAGTGCACAAATTAACAAGAAGGTAATATATTAAATTCACTTCAAAATAAAAAAATTAAATTATTATGAGGGTGATTTGTGGAGCCTAGCCTAGTCATCCTACTATATATATATATATATATATAATGTTTAAAAGAAAAACTATAGAATATGGTAAAACAAACTTGGTAAGTATAATGTTATAATTCCCATCTTTAATTAGAAGCATATATATTTTCATTTTTACTATAGTATCCGTTTATTTATGTTTAGGATTTGTCAAATTAACTCATTAAACTATGTAATTTCTATAGATTTGATTCCGAAAAGATATATGCACTTGATTTATATAAATAGTATCATTCAATTATCTTCAACTTACCTAACTATAGTTTTATAATATCTTTTTTTTTTTGTGGTGGTGGTGTTAGTTCATTTATATGCCCCTTTATTAAAATTCTGTCAAGGGCCGTTTTTTAACTATATATGTATAATGGTATCGACTTGTTTATTATATTGGTACTAATATTTTAATGGACTTAATTTGACTTCTGAAAGTCTAAGCGGTCAAGACTGTTAAGACCCAATCACCAGCAGTCAAGTAGCTCTCTATTTTAATTATACGAGATTGTAAATAAGAAAATTAAGAAAAATGCAATTGATATGTTTTTTTTTGGTAACTCTCTTAAAATTAAAAAAGAGAAACAATGTCTGATAATTTATTTTCCAGATGTATAGCATAATATAATGGTCAAATGGAATGAACACAATGAACAAATTTTCCTATATTCAAATAGAATGACATTGGGAAAAAAAAATAGAATGACAATTTTTTTATAACATTATAAGAGTAGAGATACTATCTAAAACTATAAGGTGGTTGTTGAAGCCCTGCGACAAAGAATTATCCAACAAAGCAACCGATAGAACACAAAGAAACCAACCATAATCCCCACATTCATCCACCTAATATCATCCCCTTCAAGTCCTCTACTCTTCAACACATCATTTCCATTGAGCAAACAGAGTGACTGTTCTCTATTACTCCACGAAAAACATTCCGTTTTCGCGCTCCAATACTCGTTCACGAGCAATGCATCCAAAGGATATCTATAGAGTGAGATATAGTACATGAACATCCAGTACTTGGGAATGTTTTGTTTTGGAATGAAGTAGCCAGAGAAGAGGAAGAATCCTCCAAGAACAGCGCAAATCAGAGAATTCCCGGTAATGAAATCGGGAGAGATTGCACTGAGGAAAAGAACTAGAGAACTTGCCATCATCACAATGAGCCAAACCACAAAAGTGAAGAATGTGAAAGCTTCAATGGAGGGATTTAGCCCCACAAGCCAATAAACAGGAATGGAAAAGAGAATTGCTACTAAAAGCAGGAATGGAAGAAACAAAATGGTGTTAGCTATCATATAAGAAGAGATTTTATATACTCCTCTTGAGGATTCTTTCATTAGGACTCTTCTTTCTTGAAGATATATTGGAAGTGCTTCAACTGTGGAAGAAAGAAGGAAACTAAGACTAAAGGCAAAAAGTCCTAATCTTTCAGCAACTCCTCCTTCATCTCTTTTTACTTTCATATACACACTTCCAAGCCCGATTCCGCCAACTATCGCTTGCATTGTTCTACCCAAAAGAAGTTGCTTTGTTCTATATATCAACTTCCAAAACCTTGAGAATAGAATCGTAATCTCAAGCAAATGTGAAGAAAAGATCGAATTTTGTTCGACGGGTTTGTGTTTTTCAACTCTTTGAATGTCTTCATCAGGCCAAAGTGGGGAAGAACAAAGCTCGATTTCTTCTTCTTCTTCATCATCATCATCAAGATAAGTTTTCGGGTGGTTCAGGTTCGAGTTCGAGTCTTCCAATTTATCAATGATTTCCATGGCAAATTCTAGAGCATTAAGTTGAATTGGAATCTGAATTCCCAATTCACCAATTCTCTTTTCCAACAACTCAAGACTGCCAAAATGAACAACAAAACCATGGGATAGAATCAAGAATTTGGAAATGTATTGAAGAATTCTATATCCAGGTTGATGGATTGACATAATAACGGTTCTTTGTTTCGCTTTTGCCATCGAAGAAAGAAGTTCGATAATTTGAAGAGCAGAAGTGCTATCTAAACCAGAAGTTGGTTCATCAAGCAAAATAATGGATGGGTCATGAATCATTTCGATTCCAATTGAAACCCTTTTCCTTTCCCCACCAGAAATCCCACGTTTCTCTTCATTTCCAACAAAACTATCTCCCACATGAAATAAACCAAGTTCTTGAATCAATCTCTCAACTCTCTCTTTTTTCTCTTCTGAATCCAGTTCTCTAAGCCTCAATTTAGCCATAAACATAAAGCTTTCTCTTACACTTAACAAAGGAAGCAAATTATCTTCTTGTGTAACAAATCCACACATTTTCCTCAACTCATCAGGACTTTTCATCAATTGATCATTGATCGATATCGTTTTCGGGTCGAAATCTCTCTCTTTCACTCTCCCTGAGAGAATCTTAAGAAGAGAAGATTTCCCAGTTCCACTTGGGCCAACAATAGCAAGAACTTGAGAACTTCTTGCCACAAAAGAGACTGATTTCAGTACATTAATCGGTTTTGGTCTTTGAATCAGCTCAGAAAATGAAGTGGGGATTGACCTGTTTGGAAGAACAGAAAATGAGAGATTTTTGACAGAAAATTTCTTGGTGGAGATGGAAAGTGGTGATGGGGTTTGTTGAAAAGAAGAGGAAGAGACACTGGATGATTCATCTGGAGAATTGGAAGTTGAAAATAGGATAGCTGAATCTTCTAAAGAAGCCATTTTTTATTGATTTTCAAGCTCAAATTTTTGCAGAGATTTGCATTATGATTTGGAAAACAGGTGAAGAAGAAGAAGAAGAAGAAGAAGGATTTGAAATTATAGTTGGACCAACCAAGGTTAAATTGTAAGAAGAGATTTTCCAAATGAGATTTATATACAATTTGAGGTGAGAAAGAAGTTGGTCTTATTGGTGAGCAGAAAAGTTTTGACTATATTAAGGAAAGAAAAAAAAATCTGTTTGGCATTCGAGAACATTTTTGTGGGATTATTTTGAATTTCATTCAAGGAAAATTGTTCTAAAATTCTACCTTGTTTGGAAGTGAAGGCTGCTGCCTAGCAGTCCAAGCATAATTTTCGGAGTGATCTGCAAGAATTATTCAAGTCTTTTTTATTGATGAATGTGGCATATCTTATATATATATTTTTGGATATTACATATTGAAATAATTTGACACTAATGAAGAATTAATATTTATAGTTTATCAAGAATTTAAATAAAATATGACTAATAATAAAAAAAATTGTATGAAATGTACTACTAGCAAACTCATGTAAATTTCGAGGTAACTCGAATTTTTTTAAAAAAAATAAATATTTGAAACTAAAAAATAACTTGTATTACCTTATAATAAGAATCAAAAGCTTGAAGATTACTTGAGGCCATGTGAAAAATAGTGTTGAAGTAGAGACTGGAGAGTCTGATATCAAAAAAGACTTCATCTATAATTTTAAAAAAAAAAATTGACATAGTAAAATATATTGATAAAATAAGGTTTCTAATATCATGAGAACTTAATCATATTTTATTAATAAGAAAAAAAATAATAAAATAAATAAATAGAAAGAAAGAGGCATAGAGACCGTGGAAAAAACTTAATTACTCATAAGGAAGTAATCATTCCTATATTTCACGACTATAATTAAGTTACATCTCTATTCAATTTTTTTTAATATTTATATTACAATATTTTAAATAAATTTACAACCTACTAATTCACTTTGTTTCATATTCCATTAATTTAAATTACGTTTAATTATTATATAGGCAAAAATAACTAACTCATTCCTCTTCAAATTTGTTTTTACACAAGTATACTTTTTAAGTTGAGACAAAAATAATTTCTTATTAATGTGAAACTTAAGTCCCTTTCTTAACCAAAAATAGGTGTTTTTTTTAATTTTAATTTTCTAAAAATCTAAAATAATTTTCAGTCAAATTCATTAAAATGAATGCCGGGTCAGAGATTTATTAGGGTGATGGGTTAAATGACCTCTTGTTATCAACAAAGAGGACAAGATTAATGAAAACAATCCGAAAATTTGTATAAAATGATGACAAATTTAGGCATGTTTTTTTCGACTTTGATTTAAGAAAAAGCAAACTCCAAAAGGATATCCTCAACCTATTTTGATTATAGAAGATCATTCAATCCTTTCTTTTCCTTCATTTTCTTTCACTTCTTTTTAAGATAGATATAGATGATAAGCGTGAGAAAACAAAAAATTTTGAAACCTCCAACTTGCCCATTTCCTATGAATAAATATTGGCCATTTCCTGCATACCAATAAATTTTAGCCATATATGCTAAAAATTAAACCATTTTTTTTTTTTTTTTTTTTTTTTTATAACAGCACACCAGATACACAAAACTACGAAAACAAGCATGGCCCGGGCTTCTCTAAGCCAAGAAGGAACTTCTTCAACCCATGCCATCAAAGAAGAGAAACCCCGAGTTTTAACTGCCAACTCATGAGCCCACCCATTATCTTCTCTGGGGCAAAAAGAAACCTACCCTAAAATTTATGTCTCGAACCAGCTCCCAAATATCAGAAATAATAATGGAGATTTTTTTCAATTATCTTTTTAAACTATAGTTTTATCATTGGTTCTTAAAATGTGCCATGCTAATTTTCTCGTTGATAAAAAAATATTGTTGCAAGCTATTTCTCTTGGATATAATAACCTGAACTTGTAATATAAATTGCATATACTTTATTGAACTAAAAAAGTAAAAAAAAAAAAAAAAAACATTGAAAAATAACAAAATATTTCAATAGTTTATTAAACTAAAAATATCAAAAACAAAAACAAAAAAAACTAACAATAAAAATTAACAAAATAGTAGTTCAAATTATGTTATTAGAGTAATTCTTATAAAAAAATTGACATTTAAACAATTAGTAGATATAAATATGTTACTTGAGACAAATTCTATATTTATAGATGATACATAATCATTACTCAATACAATAGTCATCTCACCGAGGCTCCAACCATGAGTTTACAAAAGCTATCTGAGATTTTATTTATTATTATTTTTTTTTAATGAATAAAAAACTTTTCATTGATATATGAAAAGTACAAAAGGCCATAAAAACGGCGAGCAAAAGTTATTTGAGGTTATGAATTGCAATCCTTTATTGGATTGGTTTTGAGGTCCAAACTTTTAAGGATACAAATGAATCAATGGTGTCATCTACACACCCAGGCCTCGTTTTCACGAGCTACCATATTTAACATACATTCACAAGAAAAGTAATTTGGGTTCTACTATTGAGTTAAGAACTGTACAGGAGGGGTGTCAATGGGCAAGGGTTGCTATGTACCAGAACTTGATATTCAAGTCCGCCCGAACCTCGCCAAACGTTCTTGATGCTTTGCTGCAGCGGCCTTATCAGCAGCTTCCCGTTTCATTGCTCTTTTAGCCCGTCGACCTGTTTTATCTTTTGGAACGTCATTCTTTTTGGGTTCACGTGACGAGCTAGCAGCACACTCTTGAATATTTGGCCTAATAACTGCCCGTGCTTCTTGTCGGCCTGCTCTCACGTATCCATTGTCTCCCCACCTTCGATTGCCAAGACGAAGACTAAGTGATGTACCAAAGTAAGCTTCCTCAATCTCTTCATCATCATCCTCATAAAGATAGTACTCCTCTGATTCATCATTTGTTTCTTTCCGATCTTCCAGAATCAAAGGTTCAAACCATGAAGCTCTCAAAAGTAGGCATACACTCTCCTCAAACATGTAGTCATGGATGCTAACAGCACACCAGCAGTGTAAGATCAAAAAGTAAGCATGGCAGTTTAAAAAAATAATAGGCCGCACAAAGTTCAAAATCTTAACTTGTAAGATGACAAATAATCAAACAAATAACTAGCATTCAAATCTAATTTTCCATACTATGGCACATTAAGCCCACCTAATCACCACATATTCTAGCCAAATTTTCTCATGATACAAATGCAAAGCTATTCGTTTTCCAAATCTCATTTCCATGTGCAAAGTTCATTCCCTTTTCTGTTCAAATCTATTCTAAACAACAGATAAAAACGCGAGTTAAACATTTGATGGCCTAAACATATACATACATATTAAAATAAGGTGTATCGTGTATTTACAATTTTTCAGACTTTCACCATAAAAATTGCACATTCATTATTTGCACTTTCTCAATGTAAATAGTAAGCAAACCACATACAGATTATATGATTACATTTGCAAGGAATAATACCACATACAAATTATATGATTAAATTTGCGAGGAATACTACCACATACAGATTATATGATTACATTTGCAAGGAATAATACCAACATAATTTTGATATTATAATTAAATAACAAAACAAATAAATCAAATGAAGGAACTGATATCTATAATTTCTAAGAGCTAATAAACAAACTAGCTAATGCCATTAAAACTACTAAATAGGGTATATACATACCTCCCATCAAGAGAACGATGCACTAACAAAAACTCAAATGGATGTTTGCATTGTGGGCAGCTTGGATTCTTTGTGTGTGAGGCCCACCGAAGGATGCAAATCACACTTCACATATATATAAGAATGAATAAACAAAATAAGATAAGTCCCACATGTACCACAATAAAAGGTCACCCCCTCCCATTTTTCAAAAAAACTGAATAAAAAATTATAGTATAAAGTTGGAAATTTTTTTGATAATCTTTCCATTTATTGTTTGCCATTGGAAGTTTATTGGTTTAGTTATTATTTTTATTAAAAAATATCACAGTTCCAAGTGAATGGAGGGAGTATATTAAATGTTCCTACAACAACAATAGGGGAAGTAACAGAATACTGATTATAACAAATTTCTTTCCAAGTTTCACCAAGTAAGAATAGCAGACTTTTATACTTGTACATGAAACAAAACTAAGTAAAAATAAATTTAGCTCGTTTCAAAATGACGTGGTCAATAACATCACTAATGCAACTTACATATCCCTGATCCCTAAAAAAGTGGATGCAAAGGAGGCCAAAGATTTTAGACCTATTTGTTTCTTAACAGGCCCGTATAAAATCCTAGCCAAGGTGCTTGCTGATAGGCTGAAGGAAGTACTCCCAAGACTATATCCACCTATCAAAATGCCTTTATAGGTAAAAAAACAGATTGTGGACTCAATCCTGATCGCAAACAAGCTGTGGATGACTATAGATCAATGAAAAAGGGGATGATCTTCAAGCTTGATTTGGAAACAGCATACGACAAGGTGGACTGGGAATTCTTAGATGCTGTGATGAAGGCCAAAAACTTTGGGGATAGATGGAGGCATTGGATGAAGAGATGCCTATATTCTAATAACTATTCTATTATCATCAATGCAAAGCCTAGAAGCAAGTTGAAAACTACAAGAGGGCTTAGGCAAGGGGATACCCTCTCTCCCTTCTCTTCACTTTTATTGTGGATGCTTTTAGTAGATTGTTAAGTGATGCTGAAAATTTTTGGGCTGTTTCGGGGTTTCTCCCTTGGAAGAAGTGGGAATACCATCTCCCATATTCAATTTGCCGATGACACCCTTGTTTTCTCCACATTTGATCGGGTAAACATAGCCAATTTTCTTGCTGTTTTGAGGGTGTTTGAACTCATGTATGGCCTTAAATTTAATCTCCAGAAAACATTGGTTGTAGGGATCAACATTGAGGAGTCTATTGTCAAGGAAGTTGCTGATTCTTTCAAGTGCAAAGCCTCCAATCTACCTCTCGTGTATCTAGGCCTCTCCCTTGGAGGTAATCCTAGATCTAAAGCCTTTTGGGACCTAGTTGTGGATAGAGTGTACAAGAGGATTGAATGATGGAAGAATGTTATGCTTTCTAAAGGGGGCAGACTTACCTTGGCTCAATCTGTGCTAAATAACCTCCCCATCTACTACCTCTCTGTGTTTTCCATTCCCAAGTCCATTGCTAAAACCCTCGAGAAAATGATGAGGGTTTTTTTTGGAAAGGCTCAAAATTGAATGGGACTGCAACCTTGTGAAAATGGGAGATTGCTGCTAATCCCTTGGAGCAGGGAGGTCTAGCTATTGGTAATATTGTTAAAAAAAACAAATCCCTTCTCATCAAGTGACTGTGGAGACTTCCTATCGAGAGGGATGCATTGTGGGTGACTACTATCAAGGCAATCCATCATTTCATCTCACTCAGGTTGGAGGACTACTTCAAACCATGCTATCTCTTGCCGTTGTCATAGCCCTTAGAAGGCCATTGCCAAACTGGATGACTATTTGGCTTCCAAGTCTAAATTTAAACTTGGTTTTGGCACTCAAATCAGTTTTTGGCAGGATGCTTGGACCTCCATGAACAGACCTTTTGCAATGATGTTCCCATCAATTTTTAAGCTTTCTACTTCTCCTAATATGTATGTTGTTGATATGTGGGATGAAGGCCAGAGCAATTGGGATTTCTCTTTTAGAAGAAAACTAGAGGATGAAGAAATTGAGAAATTTACTTCCCTCATGATAGAGCTCAACGACATCAAACAAGGGACTGCCTCTTTTAACTCCTTGGCCATAAAGACTCCTTATCTTCGAAAGATATCATCGAAGTGATTTGGAGGGATAATTACCCGAATAAAGTCAAAATCCTCTTATGGACGATCTTCCAAGGAGGGCTTAACACAAATGATAAAATCCAAAGGAGATTTCCTAGTATGGGTTTAAATCCTAATCGTTGCGTTCTCTGTCATGCCAATTATGAGGATATCACTCATTTATGTGGGATTGCCCTAATGTGTCTAAACTTTGGAGAAATTTAGTGGACATCCTCAAACTTCAAGATCCGTTTCCTGCCATCTCCAACCCCTGCTCCATGGTTTCCTGTGAGGTATAGCTTTCAATGATAAAGCTCTTCTCTGATTCGGGCTCTCGTTTGGCTTGTTTGGTGGGAGAGGAACAACAGGATTTTTAATGGGGAGACCGTGGTAACCACTGTCTCTAGGATCTAATCTTAAGATATGTTTCCTTATGGTCGGCTAACTCCAAAACTTTTTGGAATTATAATCCTTCCTTGATTGCCCCTAATTAGAGGATTTTTTTTGTAATCCAAGGGTGCTTTTGTAACACTTTTCATTCATCAATGAAATATCTCTTATATAAAAATTAAAAAAAATAAAAAAATTATCTAGTTTCTTGAACTTGAATTTTTTTTTCAAATAAAATCAAAGATTCACCATCAAATTTTGTGTACCACCCACATATTCTTAGCTCAAAACTCCTTAAGGTTAAATCTAAAAAAACATACCTCTTACATTAAATCTCAATAATCCGAAGTACAATCAGAAACATTGCACCTAAGGCAATGTGTTACAGTGAATTTTCTCATATAGAGTTTACTGAACTCCCATGAAAATGATTGCAAGAACTTAAGACTCCTTCTCCAATACAAGCACAAATGAAACACATATGATAAAATCAGTATCGTAATTGCATCATCAAAAGAACTTCAAGATTCGACAATTAAAAAAAAATCCAATACATAAAAGATTAGTTACCAATAAGCGTGCTCGCAGCCCTTCACTAGGGCTGTTTCTTGAAGAACTATCTTATTTAAGCAAATTGCACAAGCCCCACCATGACTCCCATGCCCTGTTTTTTGAATCTCTATCTCCTCTGCCATTTTCACCTGAATATACAAATGGTGTATAAAACTCCAGCAAGTTAGCAATCAAATAACACATTTCTATGAAACTAATGGAAATCAGTCAACAAAAATAATTGAAAATAAATTAAATATTATGTTTCTTTTGATTTCTTCCTCAAACAAGAAAGTGCAAATCCATTCAAAAATAGCATACTTCCAACAAACAAGATTAGAAAAAGAACGGGGTAGAAAGATTCAATCACACTTAACAAAGACGAAAATTAAGAAAAACTATCAACAAGAGGAAATCAACAGTCACCACAAACTTCCAATCACTAATCAAGATTTGATATCCCTAATTTTCTTTCATTTAAATCGAGTAGATCCAAGTTCAAAATTAAGAAATAGAAAAAACCTGATCGGAAACAATTAGTTCTTGAAATGAAGGAGTCAAATCTTCGCCGTCGTTAGAGATTATCGGCGAAGTCATGGCGAGAATGAAAATCCCCTCCGCTTTCAGACCCTTCTTGTTAAAATTACACAGAAATCCAAAAAAAGTATTTTTTGTTTCTGAAAAAATCAAAACTTAAATTGAAAGGCAAAAAGGAGATATGGCGATGAATTATTTTAATCCAAATCAACGGGAAGATAATGAGATGCTCATGCTCCAGCATATTCTTATATTCACCGACTTCCTTGTGGATTTCCGATTTTAGGTTTTTTTTTTTTCAATAAATAAAAATTATTATATTTTGCTCACATATGACATGACATATTACACCCTAATGATTTAAAATAAATAAATAAACCAACTATTGATAATTATATAAACCACTCAAAATATGTTTATTATACTTGGATCATGTTTTTCAATTTAATTAAAATAATGATAAAAATTAATAATTTGTGTGCAAAATTTAGATTTTACACTTAGACATATTCTACAAATTACATTCATATTTTAAATTCTTTTTTGTTAATTTAATGTTAAAGACAAAAATAATCAAGATTCGAAATATCTATCAATTTTATTAATATTTTCCAATATACATTAATTTTTTTTAGAAAAATCTTAATAAGATAAAAATAACACTCAATAAATATTAAAATCAAATAATATAATACTTTAGGGAAATTTACATAAATCACCTTGAAGTATAAGAATTGTAATAATTACAATTTACATCCTCAAACTTTCAATTTGAACAATTGATCCCTTAAACTCTGCCAATTATTAAATTTGGACCCCGAGAAAATGTAATTCAACAAACTACCCTTTTAAATTATCAATTCACTATTTATTTTTATAAAATTTCTATGATATCAGATCTTCATATGCCCCAATTCCATTTTGTCCCAACCCTGATCCCAAAACCCTCGTGGTGGAGGAGTCCGAGATTTCTTTTTTTATCACCCTTCCCCATCTCGTTGATATTAGAGATGTGTATTACTTGTCTCTAGGATGATTTTTGAGGTCTAATTTAACACTTCAACAAGGTAAATTGTCAAATTAAATGTCCATGAATCCAATTATAATGATTTATAAATTAAGTGTCAATTACTCAAATTAAAATGAAAATATTTATCTAGTTACCAAAATTTTATGTAGTATTTATAAATATAACATTTGAAAAAAATTAAAAATAAATAATTGTTCAACACAAACATAGCTCAAGTGGTTAGGCACCTACTCCCTTCCATGAGATCAAAGGTTCGAGTCTCCCCAATTTGATGTAATATCTCAAAAAACACTATTTGTAAATATAATAATTGTTTCCAATATTAGTGATTGATTATTATCAATCAATTTACACTATAAGTCAATTATTGAAATATGAAAATTAATAGTTTTAATATAGAATAATTATCATATATTACAAAGAATTAATGATACATTTTTTATAAATATGTAAATAAAAAAAAGAATCAAATGATCAAAATTTGTTATACTTACAAATGTTTTAAAATTCTTATTAAATCTACAATTATTAAATATGTTAGATCACTAACCCACATGTGGATTTGGATATTTGCACAAAATCCAAATGTGGAATATAAGTGGGGGAAAACGTCATCAGATGGGTTCAAACCCACCTTATGGATCCTGCGATAAGATATTACATATTTTTTAAATGATCAATGAAAAAATTTAAATAAAAATACTAATATTTTAGGTAAAAATTGAAATATTTAGTCTTATTGATCTATTCCCCCCCCAATTTTTGAAATTATCATTATATAATTTTGCCCCTCTTGTAAATTTGCTTTATCGCCGAAGAAACGTAATCGAGTAGAGCTTCATGAACTACTAACTTTTTCACTTTGTATTAGTGGAGTAATTATTATGGCCATAAAAATACTATTAATAATATTTATAATAAATGGCGTTCGGTGGCCAGGTTCATTATTTTAAAAGGAAAATATTTATGTTAAATGATCTATTGACCTGGATAATTTATCCAGCTTTTCTAGTATAGGTCATTTGCATTTAGTTTTTAAAAAAATCCTCCAAATTGAAGGATGAAACAAAAAAATCAAACATAACAATCTTAGTTGAAAAAATTGATTAATAAATATATAAAATATTTAAAATAAAGTGATTTTAATTTATAAAATAAAACAAATAAATAATAATTAATGGGGGAAGGGGTAGTAGATTTACTATCTTTTTGAACTACTAACTTTTTCACTTTGTAAAATTAGTGGAAGTAATTATTATGGCACATAAAAATACCATTAAAAATAATACTTATATTATTAACACTGTATTATTTTAAAATATTATAAATTTTTTTATCATAAATATTTTTTAGTATAAATATTTTTGAAATAGGAGTATTTTAAAAATGTAAATTTTTTTAAATGTAAATTTCCAAAATTGCACACGTTTTCCAAATTTTTAGAAATGGCATTTTAATGAAAGTTCAAAATCATAAAAACTAATAAATTTTGAAAAATGATTGATTTTCAATTTAAAACATCTCAATTAGAAACATAACAATAATAATATTGTTCATAAAATAATAATAATAATAAAAGAGAAAAAACTAATGAAAATAAAATTTCATTAATTTAATAAAACAAATAATTAACTAATGAAACTATTCATCAAATTAATGAAATAAAAAAATGTCATTTACAAAAAAATTAAAATATATTTATACTAAAAAAATTACACGGAACAAATTTATTTATGCTATAAATTTTATAATATTTTTTTGACAATACGACATGTATTGTTTATTCATGACTCATGTTGCCGGTGTCCTTTTGTTTATTCATTTTTTTATAGGGTAAAATACCATTTTGGTCACTGAACTTTCACTCAAGTTTCATTTTTGTCCCTAAACTTTAAAAAGTTACATTTTTCGTCACTGAACTTTCCGATTCGGTCCGTTTTGGTCCTTCAGATTTTGTTTTTCCGTCTAGGACACTAATGGAGGGCTTATATGACATGTAATTGATGATGCGACTTTATAGAAATATATTATGAGGTTAAATACCATAGAAAAACGAATAAAAATGAAGGTTAACCTCATCTTTTTCTCCTTAATTATAGTCTTAAATATCACTTTATATTCGTTTTTTCACGTTATTTAACCTCAATGTATATTTATATAATATCACATTATCAATTATATGCCACATAAGCCCTCCGGTAATATCCTAGATGGAAAAACGCTGACTAAAGGACTAAAATGGAACGAATCGTAAAGTTCAGGGATGAAATATGTAACTTTTGAAAGTTTAGGGATGGAAATGAAACTTGAGTGAAAATTCAGGGACCAAAATAGTATTTTACCCTTCTTTTATATTTGTGAAGCGTGACTTGTATCCTCCGATGGGCTCACAAACTCAAAAACCTTCTTGCCCCAGTACAAACACCCATTTGAGTTCCTGTACGTGCATCGTTCTCTTGATGGGAGGTATGTCTATACACCCTATTTAGTAATTCCACATAATTTTGAAATTATAATTAAATAACAAAAGGACTAATCAAAATAAATAACCGGTATCTATAAATAATAAGAGCTAATAAACAAACTAGCTAATGACATGAAAACTATTCAATAGGGTGTATGGACATACCTCACGTCAAGAGAACGATGCATGTACAAAAACTCAAATGAATGTTTGCATTGAGGGCAGCTAGGTTTCTGAGTGTGTGAGACCCATCAAAGGATGCACGTCACACTTCACCAATATAAAAGAATGAATAAACAAAAATTAGATAAGTCTGACATGTACCGTAATAAAAGGTCACTCCCATCCCATTAGAACATTTTTGGTAATATTTCCATTTATTGTTTTTCATTGGAAGTTTATTGGTTTAATTATTATTTTTATTGAAAATTTCATAAGTTCAAAGTGAATAGAGGGAGAACATAAAATGTCCCTACAACAATAGGGGAGATATTCTCCAAAGCATGCACGGAAAATTCAACTTTTCAATGGTCATGAAATGCATAAAAGAATAATGACATAATTTGATGAAGTAACAAAATAGTGAGTATAACAAATTTCTCTCTAGGTTTCACTAAGTAAGAATAGCAAACTTTTATATTTGTACATGAAACAAAACTAAAATAACAATGAATATAGCTAGTTTTTTAGACTTATTTTTTTTAAATAAAATCAAAGATCCAAAAAGATCATTGAGTAACAAAAAATCCGAAAGAGTATTTTTCAGAAATAAAAATCTGGAAAAAAAAAAAACTTGGGCGGATCGGCCCGATCATTTTTTTTTTAATTTTTTGAATTTTATTTCTAACAAAATTTAGTATTTTGACTTATTTAGACTCGTTTTGTGCAAATAAGATATTGCTTCCATTCGTTTTTTCGATATTTATCTATTGAATATAAATTCGTGGCAATCTCAATTTTATAGAAAAAATTATGAGCAAAATACTCTTTATTTTGTATCCCAATTTTGTATCCCAATTTTTTTTCCTGGTCTTTTATTACTCAATGATCGGTCAGATCACATACAACAATAAAAAAATCCATATTTTTATTTCTTAAAAAATTAAGTACTTTGGTATTAACTTTTTCATCTCGGACTCGTCTCGCGCAAATAAGATATCGATTTCATTCGTTTTTTCGATATCTATTCATTGAATCTAAATTCGTTGCAAGTTTAGAGTTGAGAGAGAGTCATGATTTTTTTAGTAAAGATTTAGAGTTTAGAAAGAGAAAGATAGAGTAAAGTTAGAAGGCTTATATCAATACAAAAAATGAGTTTTTGTGTCTTTTTCACACCTTAGTCACATCAACATAAGGTTTTATTTATGAAAAGAAATTCAAAAGTGAGGTCAAGTTTCATTTTGGCTCAACTTCTGAGGTCAATTAGGCGAATTTCCCATGTTTTTTTGGAAGAATAATAAAAGAAACATGTCTTTTCTTATTTATGTTTCTCATTTGAAAAAAAATACATTTTACGTGATTGTTAAATAAATTATTTAAGAATATTATATCAATTTCATTTTTGATATTTATATTATATTTCAAGTCAAAGTCAAAATAACAATGTATTAATCTATTGAAAAGTTTAGAAATGAGAAAGAAAAACGAGTATTTGTTGTTTCTAAAATTTCTACACAATTTAAGGAATATTTCTAAAATAGGAGAAACAATAAATTAGAAAGAGTTACCAAATAACTTTGTTTTCTCTAAAAATGAGAAATAGAAACAAGAAACATAAACCGGGAAGGTTACTAGCCCTTAGTTTATATATTTTAAAATATAATATTTAAAACACTCGTATATTATGTTATGTTACGTTATACACTATCTTTGCCCATTCTATAATCCTATTGTCCATTGTAAATCTTAAATTAACTTCAAGAATAAAAGTTCACATAGAGGACAAATGTGTCACACTAATGAACACCCTTAAGAAAAACGAGCATCACAACGAGAACATATAAGATTATACCATATAATAAAATGTTAGATATAATTAAAATAAGATATTAAAACTCACGAAATGTGTTGCATCATATCACATTCCCTAACCAACTTGTCCTCGGTACAAACATCCACTTGAGTTCCTGAATGAAACTCAAAATGGAAGTTTGTAGTGGGAAAAACTAGTTTACGAGAGTATGAAATCCACCTCACCTACAAATGTAAAATCACACCTTGTGATTTAAAAACCGTTTTAAACACTACTTTATAGAAATTACAAATGACATTCTTCCGCCAATTAATTTCAACAAATTTAGGTTATATGTTTATTATACGCCTTCCATGTGTTTCAATTTTAGTTTTTTTTAATTACTTGATGACTCGTTCTTTATTTTCTTCATTTTTTTTTGGTTTTTTAATGCTTTTTTTAGAATTTAATAGGGGAATTGTTAAATTTAAAGAAAAAGCAGAAAAATGCCATATTTTCTTATATAATTCCCATCAAACAAACACATCTCAGACGTCTTCTTGAGTTCTTTACAGTCACGCACGCCAGCTCCGTCTCCTTCGGCACGCTGCCGCCGTCGTGTTCTTTCACCCTCTGTCTCACGCCGTCGCTCCGAACTTCTCAGATCTGTCCTATCTTAAAAAAAACGAACCGAGACAAAATTCATGGTGATAGAGGCGAACCAAGCAGAGCATAGCCCCATGGAAGCTTCATCCGATGACGTTGATGCCCTTCTTGATGTATATTCAAACTTCCATTTCTTCCTTTATACTATTGAATCTTCTATTTCTGAATTTCATTTTTCTTATCATTTTTGCTTAAAGATTCCCTAATTCTCATTATCTTTATTCAACATCTCTAAGAATTTATATATATAATGTCTGTGGTTCTTTCAATCAAGCTTGTGATTTTAGAGTTGGAATTTGCAATTTCATTTTTGTTAATTTTGAATGTATTCTAATTGTTTGTAATAAACCTTGAAATACTGATGCATTAAGTGTCATTGGTAGAAGGCTTTCATTTTCCAATTTTAAGTGATTGTTACTTCCATGGTTCAAAGTCGGGTATTAATCATGGACTCGAGATAATAGGTTTAAAATTTTCCAGCCCGTGTCATCAATTAAATCAAGCACATTTATATTCTGATTTACATGATTTTCAACCTATTAAAAAAATGGAGTAAAACTGAAAAGTTTGGATAGAGTCGGATCGATCGAGTTATTGCCAGTTAAGGGAACAAAGGAGTGTGCTTAACTTAACTCAACTTAGAATCTGTGATTACATTTGACAGGCTGCTAGATATGATGATATTGATGATATAATAAGTCTAGCTTCTGCTGGTATTTCTCTTGATTCTAAGGATTCCCAGGGCCGAACAGGTAATGCTTTCTGTATTTGATGATATTTTTTTTCCTATATGTGTTGTAATCAGTTTCAATGACTTTCTTTGATTATTTCTTATTATACTTCGGATTGGTTATTTATTCTACTAGGTATTTGGGAAATCTTTTTGTAAACCGATTTAGCATGGTTGGTTCCTCAAGCTTTTGTATTCCTTTAACATTAAAGAAAATTACTTTTTCTATTAAAAAGAATTTGTTATTCCATTGAATTGAATGCAGTTGCAGTCCATCTTCTCCAGGTATATTTAGTAATTTAACATTGTGAGCTTTCTTTTCTTTTTTAATCTCATAAATTATCAAGCCGGTAAGTCAAGATTCTCAAATTAGAACCCAATGGTTTTAGATTAACCAGTAGTAATACTTAACTAATTTCTCGATAATTTGATTTCTCGTGTGAATCCGCATTGAGAATGGCGTCAAATTAGCTTGATGAGTGGATATCATTTCTTCATCACATGCTTTGTCAGAAAATTTGATCAGTTACATTCTTGTCCGGTAGGAAGGCTAACCATGCATAGGAGTGTATCAGATTAGTAGTGTTTCATATCCATATTGATATTGATCGCTTTACTTAGAAACTTCTTTATTTAGCATTTTCCTTGAATTTGATTATTGTAATGTTCTAAGTTCTCGTGTGATCCTGGCCTTATTAAATCTGTGTAATGCCATAACGTTATCTTTTATTTGCTGGTATTTGACAGTTTTGGCTAATGTTTGATTGCAGCTCTACACATGGCTTCTGCCAATGGACATCTTTCAATCGTGGAGTTTCTCATAAATAAAGGAGCGGTGAGAGAGCTTCTTGAAATCCTATCTACCATTTGGGACATATGTTTTGAATGACTAATAATTTACGTAATAGATATGATTTTTCTCAAGAAAAGTTTTATGTTGCATTGGTTACTTAATTCTAGCTTATTTTTTTGTGGGACTGCTTCGGTTATTCATGATGTAGAAACCATATCTTATCATCATTCTTGTTAACTCACCTGCTTTTTGTAGTGTCATACTGTATGAATTTGAGCTGCTGCAATTACTTCACCGATTGATTTGTTCAGATAATTACTTCAAGGACTCTATTCATATATCGTATCTTGTTACATTACAAGCTGTTGCATTTCATCAATGTACTTTAGTTTTCATACTTGCATGTTGAACTTGACTGCTCTATTGCTTTACTTGAACACTTCACAATTTATTTTCATCTTCTTTTTTTATTAAATGTCATGCCTGTAGCAACTTTTCATCCGATAGTTTTTCATTGGATCGTCATATTTGCAGATGCGATCTTTACTTGCCATCATCTTTTTAAACACGATTTTTTTACTGTCACAGGAAGTGAATGCTTTGAATGTAGAGAATAATACACCTTTGCATTGGGCTTGCCTGAATGGGCATATTGAGGTAACAAACTAATTTTTTCACAGAAATCTTGTGTCCATCTCATTGATAAGTCCTTCTTTCAGGTCGTTAAGAAATTAATCTCGTCAGGAGCAATTGTGAGCCTATTAAACAGGTATGTCATTATTATTAAATGGGAGATTTAAATGATACAATATGACAATGTGTTTTCACCATTCATTAAATTACTCCGACTATGTTTCTAGCCATGAGAGAACGCCGATGGATGAAGCTTTGAGTCAGGGAAAAATGGACGTCATCGATGCGATCCACACAGCAGTGGCAATGGTCGAGCTCACTGGTATCAAGGTTTCATAGTGTGGAAACTTAATGGATGGGAATAGAAGTTTTTTATACGTTTGCAAGTTCTATCCTCTCTTATTCAGAGACTTTTACCCCATATAAACAGTGTAGAACTCTAGTTTGCTTTACATATTGATCTGGAAATTATGTACTGTAGAAAAGCAGCTTTATAAAATCAGAATTATGCATCTTGATTTGCTCATTTCAATCATGGACTCATATTTTTACCTTTTCAAATGTTTATGTCCTTTACAAAATTAAGTATCATTTGTAGTCGGGTTTTAGCTGAAATTTTTTTAGAACTAACCAAATCTATCTATTCGTTTTTGCAATTAAAAAAAATCGTTGATATATTGTACACAGATTATAAAAACATATTATTAAAAAAAGTTTTTCATTATTTTCGCACACCATGGTATAATCCTATTCTACACAAAAAAAAAGGAAAAAATATGCAACTAGATTATCACAATTACATCTTTAAATTTTCAATTTGAATAATTGACGATTTAAATTTTATTAATTTTAATTTGACAAATTATCGCCTTTAAAATATTAGTTTATTGATAACTATCATAAAATCTCTATGACGTTTGAAAATTTACGATTTAAATTTTATTAATTTTAATTTGACAAATTATCGCCTTTAAAATATTAGTTTATTGATAACTATCATAACGTTGGGTTCTCAAGCGTCCTCGTCCCATCTCAATCTTGTGATTTATCCTGATGCAAAATTCGTCATGGGGTCGAGTCAAGATTGGAGTTCTTCAATCTGACCTCTCTCCATACCATATGGTTAGTAATTTATTCTATACAATATGTAGGTTGTTAGATAGAGAGTATAATTGTCCGATTTAGGTTTAAAAAAAAAGATTTGTACGAGAGCCTTATTTGGGTAAAATCCTAATTAACAAATGATAGTTTGTAAATTGATGGAATATCATTTGCCATGGAAATGGATGAGAGGATGGACATGAAATATCTCAAAAAAAAAACATAGAGCGACAGTCATTTATGCAATCTTTGGTTGAATACATTGTAAGGATAAATCAGTAATTTACGAAGATACGATTTTTACTTTTATTTTTTGCTTTTAGCAAAGGAGAAGAGATATGAATCTTATTAGATTGAAAGAGATGTGTAAGAAAAGAAACTGAAACTGGTCTTAAAAAAAAAGCGTGAAAATTGAGCACATTTAAGATCCATGTTTTGACAGCACTTTGCGCATCTTAAATAGAATTGTGATGTGGCAGTGGCAGTGCCTTCCAAAACTTATCAGCTAATAATAGTGGAAAAAAGTCCCCGAAGGTACAGTTTTCTCCCCACACTCATTTACGAGCAAAACCCGAGCATAACTTAATTTATTAGATATTAGTATTATATTATCATGAGATTAAAATTTAAATCTTCTTTCCTTCAATTTAATACAATACATTGGACAAGAAAAGCTAGTTTAAAATCTAGTTTGGTTCCTTGACTGTTATCTATTTGTAATTTAAAATTTTAATTTATAGAAAATTAAAATTAATATTTCATTTCTAAAATATAGTTTTGATCCTAAATTATTTGAGACAAATTCTAAAGTATCTCAAATAACAGATTTTAGATATTTATGTCATTATATTATCATTTTTTATTTAATTAAATAAAAATTTGTTGCTTAATAACTAATTGAAATCAAAACAATAAATTATTGAAACATGAAATAGATTATAAAAATTAAATTAATAGTTAACTTATAATAAAACAAGAGTTTTAATTTCTAAGAGTTCATTTAGATGATAATTTTTTTAGTAAAATTAAAATACAATTTTGGTCCATGAACTATCACTTGTTTCATTTTCGTCCCTAAACTTTTAAAAGTTACATTTTTCGTCTATGAACTTTACGATCCGTTCCCTTTTAGTGTTTTCGTCTATGTTTTTCCGTCTAAGACACTACCGGAGGGCTTATGTGGCATATAATTGATGATGTGACATTACATAAATATACAACGAGGTTAAATGACGAGATTACATGCCACATAAACCCTCCATTAGTATCATAGATGGAAGAAGAAAAAAGACGGAAGGACTAAAACGGAAATGATCGCAAAGTTCAAAGATGAAAAATGTAACTTTTGAAACTTTAAGGACGAAAATGAAACTAGAGTGAAAATTCTGGGACCAAAATGATATTTTACCCTAAATTTTTTTAGCCTAAAACAAATGTTATTATTTATTGAAATGTATCTTTATTGGTTAAATTGGAAGCAATATATTATTTTGATAAATTTTCAAAAATTAGATTATAAAATAATTAAAAAAAATTACATGCAATAGTACTACATCCCACTTTTTTTTAGTAGAATCTCATCCAACTTAAATTGTAATATAAACATTTTCTTTAGTCTATGAAACAATATTCTATTGGACTATTTCAAGTATTACCCACATGACAAGGCAAATATTCTTAATAGATATGAGAAGGCCTCAAGAATTTCTTTTAGAATTGTGTTCTAAATTAAGCTTTAATTTCCACCAAATTTATATTTTCATTTCTTCAAATCATTTTAACAATACCCTAAAAACATCTTTTTGTGTTTCTTGTTTCAATATTTCAAATCAAAGATGCAAAGAGGTATTCAAAATGGCAAAGGGAATGGTGTGATGCAGCTGTCGTCCTATCATATCTCAAAACTTTAATTTTGAGCCATTCTTAATTTAGATAAAAAGAAATTTACATTATAGTTTTGAAGCATTATTTGCATTCAAACATTTGAAATGACAAATTTTTTTTTTTGAAAAACGACAAATGGTTCAACTCAAAATTGGCATAATGGAAGCCCACTTTATTCCCAATATATATATATATATATATATATATATTTTTTTAAAGGGTGAATGGTGATTGGTGGGGGTCTCTTTTTTTTTCTATCCTATTATATATCATTCTCAAAATAGACCTAAAATTGCATGGATTTATCCCTTTCAAGTTCCACCTAGGCCCCCCCTCTCTTGAAAGAGAGCTGACCTAATTTCATAGGCAGGGAGAATCTGTCTGTGAAAAAACTCCTAATTACATAAAACAAAACTTCATATAATATTCAACTTAAAAAAAAAAAAACAAACCTACTTCATTTCATGATAATATAATCAAAGTGGTAAAATTTCTGCAATAAGAAACTGAAAGCTCCTAAAAAGAAACCTCAAAGTACACATTATTTTTATGGCAAACAAACACACAAAAAAACCATCACATGTTTATGATTAGCATAAAGACTAATTTCTTGGCAATATTATATCATATCACACTAACCAATCAAATCAACAAATATTCTATCTATAAATCAAAGTAAAAAAAAAAAACCATTGGGGTCGGTCCAAATTAGATAACATATGATATAGACAGACGCATTCAATTGGAGTATATGCGAAACCGATGCTCAACAAGTTGATAAACATGTTTAACAAGCATTTCTAGTTAGCAAATTTGTTCAATCACTTGAAAAATTTGCAATTGCTAGAAGAACTAAACCAACATATAAAAAAAGAATATGAGAAGCCAAGATAAGAAAAGTAAAACCTAGTCTCAAAAGCTTCAATTCAAGAATTTGAACAGAGTTTGTAACAAAATAAATAAATTAAAATGCTTGCTCTTCCACTGAAGAATTTAATAGTTAGGCAACACAGAACTGAGAAACATTTAATACATGATAAGTTAGAGACAAAACAAATGGCATTGAATACATGATAAGAAAGAAGACAGAAAAGTCAATAATTAAAAATATGGTTTTCCAATATTTTATCATATCAATAAATTTTCTAGTTATAAGTATCCCATCCAGCACCTTTCAATAGTCCAAAAGTTAAAACCAGACATTCCACAGAGACTTGGAACATTGTCAGTACTGAAAACTCCCCTAAAAACTAAAGAAGAGGCAGAATAAATCAGTGTTATATTCAACCAATTCACATTATGAACAAAAGAAAACAATATAGAACCCAATGGAGAATGAAGCTTGATAATTTACAAATGGAAATCATCAATTCCAACCACTTATTTTAAAGGTTTTCAATAAATGAAGGATCCAACAGAAAAATTACCACACAAAAAAAAAAAAAAAAAAAATCCTAAAATCCTTCACATTGAGCTGAAGTATATAGACAGAATAATCTGAATAAGCAGGTTTAGAAAATGTAAAGGTTGTCCCCTAAAAGTACAAATAATACAAAAAAACTACTTGGAAAACTATGCTGAAATCCAAGGAGACAACCTTTACAGTAATTTAAATAAATAATGGAGCAGCACATAAAAAAAAGAAGCAGCAAGTATTCAATGTATTCACCTCTTTATATTAATAAAATAGGTCATCAAGGCCAGGACAGGGAGATACAAAAGTTAACTCAAGCATCTTATTGAATAAACAATAGGAAGAAAAAAAATCACAAGGGCATCTCACATTAACCCTTACTGTATCAACAAGAGACAAAATATATGCCAAAATGTCAACACGAAAACCCGGCACCGTGACTTTGATACGAACATAAAATAATAACAATAATAATTCAGCACAAGGAAGAGGAAGAAGGGGTGTAAAATCAAACAAGCAGAAGTAAAGTTTTTCAACTATTAAAACTTATGAAACATAGTTCAATTGGGCATCATAACGGGCGAGATGACGACCCGAGAAGAGACTATGTATTAAACTTTTGTTTACAAGAACAGTAAGCAAGTAAAATACATGTTATGTTAGTGGAGAGCAATAAGTGAAACAGTGAAATGAAAATGACATAAAAAAGTTGATGTTTTTCAAAAAAAATTTAAACAGCATATGATTTAGACACTTTAGCAACTTGTGAGACAAAAGTCCTAAAAACCAGGCACCAAATAATGAAATTCAGCATTCACAGCCAGCTGCAACTTTGGAACTAGGAAAAAAAACACCAACAAAACTCAACCAAACAAACCAAATACAAAAAGCTGTTTAAGAATATATTGCTGTAATCCATCAATGGGAAAAAAACATATATCATTGCGACTAATTTAAGTAAAACAAATTCAGACATTTAAAACGCATTGTGAATGGAATACTTGTTTTATAGAACAAGCAAAGTCAAGCACATGATTCAACAGTGAATACACACTAGACAAAATATAAACACCTTGGATAAAAGAAATGGCTCGAATTCCTATAAACATCAAATGGATTATTTTTTTTTTTTATAAAAAAAAATCAGAGTACTGTAGATTGAGCCTATAGAAGAACTGTCAATGAAGAAAAGAATAAAAAGGGGAAAAGAAAGCAGCTAATACAAAGCATGCAGGTACTTATCATCATGGTATTTTCTTACTTGCCCAAAATAATAAAAACTCCACCTCTTTAACAAACTTTTTTTTGTTAATATTCATGACTGTCCTGGGTTAATTTGTGCGAACCTCGACTAATTTCATAGAGCAACCACACAACCCTACAACACTATTTCAAGAAACTCTTGGGATAATATCTTGGATAGGTAGTCAAACATGGTTTGAATTCATGACCACGTGCGATAAAGGAATCCATATGACCACTATGTCAACCTATGGTTGTAATAACCAACATTAAGAACAAAAATTCATTACACCCATATTCATATGATTATGTGCGAGAATTATTCATTAATGCAAGTGATTGTTAAGATGAAACATTAATGATTAAAGATACATGGATCAGAGCTAAGAAGAGAGTTAATTAGAGATATACACTATCAAAAAAGATGAGTCAATAGTAAAATGTATACTATGGATAGAATGGTTAGTACGAAATAAGAACAAAAAAGTAAGATTGAGATTACACAATCGCTGATTCTTTTTGTCCATTGATTTGAAAACCTCAAACCAGTAAATTATAAGAAAACATCAACTAATTTGATTACCATAAGTAGAACCACCAAGGAACCCGACACCAGCCACCGGGACCGGAAGCTGCAGCATTATAAACATCTGAAGGGTCAACAAAAGGGCAGGAAGAAGAAGCACCATTTCTGTTATTCCTACTTCCATCACCTAAATGCAATTCAGAAACATTAGGAAAAGCATCTCCAGCTTCAACCCCTTGATCATACAAAAACCCTTTAAAAACATGCCCTCCAATCTTCACAACTGCTTGATAAGCGTATTCATCTTCTCCATCCTCCACCGCCGTTACTCTAACACACTTAAAAACCGCCTGAGCACGTACTTGACCAGGCAAATTCTCCTTAAAGCCAGCATCTTTAACCACAAAAAAGAAAACCCTAATCAATTCCCAAAACATTAACAAAAAAAACCTAAGAACAAAAACTGAACAAAATTCAAAACCCATTAATAAAAAACGAAACTTTAAAACAAATCAATACCTTGATGGCTTGAGCTAGTATCCAAGCTTCTCGGGGGAGTGGTATTAGAAGTGGAAGTATGGGAATTGGTAGTGGTTTGAGAATTCAAAAGCCTTGGTTTCTTAGCACCAGAAGTAGACCCAGATGAGCCTGCGGCGACGGTGGCGGTGGCAGTAATTAATTGTCGTTCTCGTCGACGAGCTGCCGGAACCCACGTGCTTTTAAGGTGAGTATTACAATCAAAACCTCGACTTTTACAACAAGTTCTACAACGTCTATGGTTACAATCTTTCTTAGCTTGGTTTCCACAGTCTTGACAAGTAGCTGTAGCTGAAGAAGAAGAAGCTAACCCAGTTCCAATTCCACCACCACTTTGATTCTGAACAAGATTTGTTGTTGTTGTTATGATCAAGAGATGAAGAAGATTTCTTCAAATAGTGTTGGTGATTGCTGTTATTATTATGATTATGATTATTATGTTGCCAGAGTTGAATTCCATTTCCTCTACCTTCATCTTCAATTCCAAGACCCATATGGGGTTGAGCTAAACAGGGACCGGCGGTAAGAAGAGGAATAACACCGACACCGACACCGAGGGTGGTGGAGGAATGAGGATCGGAGATAAGAGAAGGATGATGGTGGTTGTGGTGGTGGTGGTGGTGGTGGTCATTTTGAGGATTGAAAGAAGAAGCAGGAGCTACAACAAAAACATCTCGAAGACCGACCATACCCATATCCGGTCCGAGACCGTAATTGAGAGAGCGTTGAGAACCGGACCACATATGGGAAGTGGGTCCGGTCGGAGGAGTAACGGTGGGTCCGGCATTGAAGCCGAGGGAAAGATCATCGGTGACAGAACGGCCGGCAGCGGCGGAAGAAGAAGCCGACCAATCTGCAAAAGCACCGGAATCAGAAGGGAGTACTCTTCTTGTAGTAGCCACAACTGAATTCTGATATATGATATGGGCTTTAATTAAATAATTTTATTTTTTAAAAAAAAAAAGAAAAAATATTTTGTTTTTTGTTAAAATGAAATATTTTTGGATCGTGAACTGAATCTATGTAGGTGTTATATAGAAGTGGGGTCAATCTCTCTCTGAATTTCTAGCAGAGAGATTTTGTAGACAGAAAAAGGAAAAACAAAAAACAAAACAAAATGAAAAAAAAGGGGCAGAATTAGCAGATGAATGAATAAGAAATCTTGTTTTTGTTTGGGGTTTGGAATTGGAAATGGTGGGTTATGGGTTTACAATCTTGTTGAGATTATTACCCTTTTCCCTAGTCTTAAAAGACAGACCATATGTTTGTATATGTCAAAAAAAAAACTGATAGACTTCTGCTTTTGAAAGACTGTTTTCTGTTTTTTGTTTTTCGTTTTTCTGATTCTGCTGTTTCCTTCTGCTGCTCTTATTGCTTTATCTTCTTCAGCTTCTGATGCCTCTTACTGATTACACTGCCACAAACTTTGGCTTTTTCTTCAGAGAAAAAAAAAAGTTGAGATTTTTGAGTTTCTTCCGTGAAAGAGAGAGAGAGATGTAATAACGACCTTTGTCTGTCTGAGTTGAGACTTTAGAGAGAGTATATTTTTTTGGATTTGTAATTTTGCTTTCTCTCTCTCTCTTTTTAAGTTTTTTCTCCCATTATCACCATCTTCTTCTTCTCCAAAATAAAAAACCCTTTTTCTCTCTCTCCAATTATAACACTAACAATAGTAGAAGGAGAATTTAGACAGATTATGGTATTTATTATAAGAAGATACCGTATTCATCCGTAAATATGAGTTTATATTCAGTTTCTTATATGTTATTTTATATTAAATAAAATATACTTAATAAATGAATTTTTTTAATAAATATATATAAGTCTCGTTAATATGTTTTATTTAGTAGAAAAATGATACGGCATAAAGTGAGTACTCCAATATTTTTCTTTATTATAAATCCTTTGGTTTTGTTTTTCTATAATTTGTTTATTTATTTTAACTAAGAGAGTCTAAAGTCACTTGCCCTCCATCCATTCGCGCGTGCATTCCACGCTCCATTTTCTGTCCTTTTTTTTTTGTATGGGAGGGGATAAATGAATGAAGCTATAAATGGAGTTTCATTTGCATTCCCTCGACGGCACAGAGACCAAAATCCTCCCAAATCTAATCTCCCTTGTCCATTGTCCTTTTTATTCAAGTTTTTTTTTTTTTTTATCTTTTTATTTCTTAGATATAGTATTTTATTTAAGATTAAACAAAATAACCATAATTTAGGGTTTACCCCTGATATTTTAAAAACAATTTTTTTTAAAAAAAACAACATTAGAATCATATATATTTAGGATATATATGAAAATGATTTTTTTTTTTTTACTATAACTCAAATATAATATAATTTTACATATTTTCTAAAAATAAAAAATTATATTTTTTTATTAATTTAATGAAAAAAATATAAATCAATAAAACCATCTAAATATTAAAAAACTAACGAAATTTAAAAATTTGTTGATTTCGAATTTAAGGCATCTGGATAAGCATTATAAAAAAATTAACAAAAATAAATTTATTGATTTATGAAAAGAAAAAAAGGTAGTTATTAAATAGAAATAGGGTGTGATTTTTCTATATATTTAGGTTTTTTTTGGTAGACATGGTTTAATCTTTGAAAATTCTAAATCTAAATAGTTATTTGATATTTGTAATCCTTAACTCGCTATACTTTATTAAAATAAAAAATGAGATATTTTTTAATTTTAAATATTTATATCTAATTATAAACAATTAGTTTAAAATATTAAAAAAAAATTGAACTTCTTTTCTCATAGATATATATAAAATTTACCCATGGTTTTTAAAAGTTTTCTACTCCATTTTAAAAATTTTCCTCACTCTGTTACTAAATATGATATTCAATACATATCATCTCTATGAAATTCAAATTCAAATTCAAAATGTCTATATCAAGAAGATTATCACGAATAAGAGATAATTATTACTCAAAAAAATAAAAAAATAAATAAGAGATAATTTCTTAAATAAATATTGAAAAACGAATACTAGAGGGTAAATGTGAGAAAACTTTTTTGATGTGATTTTCCACTTACCATGAACAACATAAAAGAAATAATGATATTGTTTTCAAAATATATGTCCAATATTGATTGAATTTTTTTCAAAATTTAAAACACATAGATCGGCTATCTCTATAATTCAATGCCATAAGTAAAAGAAATAATCAATTATTTGTGGGTCCTTCAAATAATTCAAATAACACTTCCATTGTGTGTGGATTTATTTTTGCTTATATAAATTGAGATAACTCAAACCCACACCGGTCCATAACCTTTGAAATTAATGTGTATATTGTTGGACCATCTTACTAGTGATGTAAATAACATAATTTACCAATATCATACATTATCTATTAGTGAAATATAGTTTAAATAATTATTAGGGAAAAAATCAATTTACACTCCTGAACTTTACATGGTGTGTCAATTTAAACCCTAAACTTTCAATCGAATCAATTTACACCCTGAACTTTAATAAATGAATCAATTTACACTCATTGTTAATAAACTTACTATTTTTTTGATATTTTTTAATTAGACATAGGCTTTTATATCAAATAAAATTAATTTTTTGAAAATTATTTTAAGTTTATGTTAAATTTTTTATGGTTAAATTTGACCGTTTTGGTGTTGGGTTGAACATTTTTGTACCGTTTAAATTGGTAACTACGGATTTGAGTTTTTTCATAGTTGAGGTTGGGCTTTTTATGATGAGGTCTAGCGTTTTGTTTTTTTATCTTTCGTTGTTTGATAATTGATTTTGATTATTTTTTTAGTATTATGTGGGTTTAAATTGATTCACTTAAAATAATTCAGGGTGTAAATTGATTCAATTGAAAGTTTAGGGTTTAAATTGACACAACATGTAAAGTTCAGGAGTGTAAATTGATTTTTTCCCTAATTATTATTATTATTATTATCTGCCACATATGTGTGAGTAATAAGGTTAACGGTAAATAAGACACTGTTCAAATATTACATAAATATGTCCCCTCCTCCATTAAATTTCAACGTTAAATGCGTACATGTCCTTCTCTTTCATGGATCACTTTTGTGAGTCTCATTTAATTAGTTGTATCAACATGGTAAAATGGTAATAAAATAAGAACGTGGGCATTTAGTGATATTAAATAAAGGAGAGATTATAAATATTCAAAATTTTTAATATAAAATATATTTTTATATTCGACTACAACCAGATATGTCTTATTTACTGTTTACACTAAATATAATCAAATAATATTGAATATACCATAATATAACTTTGTGATAATAACCTATTATATACATTTAAACAATAGACACTTTTATGAATATTTGTAATTTATCTAAACTTTACATTAAATCAAAATACACCGAACCCCTATATTAAAAACAACATTAGACTATAAAATTAACAATCTGTCAAACATGATTGCAGAGAATCAGGGCAATGGATTGTAGGATGGTATATTAAAAGTGCGACATTATGATATAAATATGTTTTCATCCATAAAGTTCACTCTCACTCTATTAAATTTACCCTTGTCCATACAACGGATGTTTTTTTTTTTTTTTGAAGACCAACGGATGTAGCCTATTAGGAATAAATTATATATTTTGGTTTTTCTTATTGCAAAGTAGGGCGACATAAATTTATAATAAATTATTATTGCAAGAGCTTGATGCTTATCTATACATTCACACTTTGCAATTAATAAAATAGGTACATTAGGTACGAGTTTAACTATCTTACAATTATAAAATATCTTTGTATTAGTTAGGAGGAAAATTGCATAAACTAATCTTGAGTTATTGGAGTTGTAACATTTGTTTAAATTTAAAATTTGAGTAATAATCCCTGAAATATTTTAAAGTTGTAAAATCGGGCCATAAATTTTTAATCATATAAATTACCCCCTTTTAAATTATTAGTTTACTAATTATTTTTATAAATTAACTATGGGGAGTGGGACTCTAAGGGGACCCTATTCTCTTTAACTTTGATCCCAAAACTCTCGTGGTACCAAAGACAAATATTTCTTTTATGATCTCATCTATTCACACTATATTGACATCAAGGATATATTACTCATTTTTAGGGTGATTTTTAAGGGTATGATTTATCAAATTTAAGGAAGTAATTAGTTAAATTAAAGAATTAAATTGGGCCTAATTTAATACTTTATAAAGTTACGAAGGTCAATTGCTTAAACAAAAAGTTTGAGGGTATGTTACAAACCCCGGGATGTTTTGTGCACGTTTCCCTCAATTAATTTATATAAATACTCCTTTTTTTGTCAATTTAAAAAATACTTGAGTATTGATCGGTTTTTAGGAATTCCTCCTATATTTTTAAATCTTTCATTCTTATTATATAAAATATGATAATGGATAATAAATATGTAAGTTACACTACTATGTTTTAAGAGGGAACAAAAATGGACGTATAGTATTTTAATATATTACTATTTAAACTATGAAAATATATTTTTAATTATATATTATAGCTGTCGAACCAACACAATCAAATTATAGTCTCTTGTAAGAGAGTAAATTTACTTTGAACTATTCAACTAGATACCAGTGCCATTCAAATCAGGTTCAAGTGTCAAAATGAACAAATATGATATGAGATAAAATTTTATTAATTTATAGAAATCCGTTATTAGATTGTATTCATTAAACTTTGTATCAAGTGCCTTATAGATATGGTAAGTTTCAAACGTATTAATGAAATGACATAATTCTACCAAGTTAATCTTTACTTAAGAATTTTACATCTTTAATTTATGTTTCATCTAAAATTATTTATAGGCTAAAAAGAAAAAGGAAAACAAACATAGTCACATGATAGAGACGAATTTTATCATCTACTAAAATTGAAATGGCATCATCTATTTGGAAATTCATCGCCACAATGCTTACTCTCTCACTTTAAGTGGCAATATAACACTTTTTTTTTTTAAAAAAAGTAATAATTATATTGATTTGATAATGAAAATGAATATGAATAGGGGATTGTTTGGGCACGTGAATGAGAAAGGTGAAAAGCTCTAATGGCCTTAGCCGCACCTTTTGGTCCTTTGGCTTGGCTTTGGGGCCACGAATCTTCCATTTAATTACTCTCTCCCCCACTTGCTTCTTTTTTTTCCCCTTTAAATATTTTTTTTTTTGCTTCCCACCGTTTTTTAACTTTTACTTTCCTTTATTTCTTTGAGATCTTACGTCTAAATTTAGTAACGCTAGTATCTTTAACTTTATTAAAAAAACATTAATATCTCATCAGTTGAGTCATATTCAGATTGATAATTCTTTTTAATTATCATATGACAAAAAATAATGTATTATCAAATAGATACATCCATAACTCAAAAGCACACTACAGATTGATAATTTTTTTTAGTTATCATATGACAAACAATGATGTATTATCAAATAGATACATCCATAACTCATAAGCACGCTAAAAATTCTTCTTTTATTCAGGTTAATGAATTTCCTAATTTTTAGTTTTGTATGCATATTTTAGGAGTAAAAATAATTAAGATTCCACAAAAAATTTCACATGGATAAATGGAAATGGAAACTTTCATCAACAAGTTAAGATCGTTGGGGGCAACAAAGTGCAAATCATTTTCATCTCCAACGTCGATAATATAATAGTGAAGTATTTATTTTCTCGTCTCTTTCCAATATAAATAGAGCATCTTCATCTCTTTAAGAGTGACATCATTAAATTCCCAATTTTATATAAGAATAATTAGATAAACCAAAATCTAATATGGATCGATATCACGATTTAAATTTAAGTTTTTTTGGTTGGTTTTTTTTTTATTACGAATAGATTATATGGACGTCAATAAAAAAAAACATTTGGTTGATATCAATCAGAAGGTTTCTTTTATATATAAATTTAATGATTGGGTTTATCGGTTTACTCATTGAAAAAGTTATGGTAGAATCCCACATTAATTTTAAACTTAAAATTATATGGATTGCAATTTTAAATCAAGCCCACATATAAATGTTGAAATAAACTTTATAACACCTCAAAGAAATTTCAAAGTCAAAGTAAACTTTATAATGTACATGAAGTAGGTCTCTTCCATTAGCCTTTTCATCACATTAGGTAAGGTGTTCTTTACTCTTTTTCCTACTCTATTTAATTAGCCACCGAATTCGTTGCATATATATATGCGTTAATTAAATAGATAGCCACATTTCACTATCTTCTATTATTAAATAGCCACATATTCTATTTTTTTACGTGTATAGCCATTTCCAGAATTCTCTTCTTTTTAAATTCCATCTCTGCCCTTTTTCCTTATTAATTACATTAGCTTTCATTTATGATTTTTTTTTATCTTTCAAGATTTTTGTTAATTCTAAGAGAGACTTCCCATATTCTTTCTCTTTCCATTTTTTAATTTAATTTTCCTTATTTCTATTTAAACTTCTTCACATTCTTCATAATAATTATTTTTTAATTTAATTTAATTTGTATTTTTTCATTTTTTAAGAACACCAAACCATCACTTTCTTAACCTTTTTTTAGTACATTTTTACACTTTTATATGGTACATTTTGTACATTATTTATAGTTTATATTTGTAATATGTGGAACATATTTTTTTAGAACACCAAAATATCATTTTTTTTCTCCGTTTTTATTGCATTTTTCAATAGATACATTTGTACATTATTGAATTTGAGAAAAAATGGTACATTATGTACATAATGTAGTAGTATAACTGCCCTTTAATTTGCATTGAAAAAATAAAAAAAAATAACAAACTTGAAAATGGCATATCCCATAAAAATTGAAATATTTTTTTTATAAGGTGGCTATTTGCCTTTGTGTACATAATGTACAAAAAATACTTTATTTGAACACGTCACATTACAATAAATGCTAGAAAAAAAATACCAGAAATTTTGTGGAGTAAAAAAAACCAAAGAAATATCAAACACGAAACCGTATAAATAAATAAAAAAACAAATTTTTAGCAAGAACTTTGAAAAAGAGATACCTTTCATAGATTTTAAGTTTTTTAATACTTCAAATCTTCAAGATTCTTGAGTTTTTGCTTTAAAAATCTTCCCAATATCATTCATGGTAGAGAGAAAATGAAGAAGAATTGAGAGAGAAGATAAATCAAATAGAGAGAGAGAGAGAGAAAAAATACAAAACGTAAAAATTGATGGATGGAAATAAATGCATGCAATTGTAAATTGTGCCTATAATCTAGGAAATCATGCCTACTAATGTTTTTTTGGTAATTTTATTATATTCTCTCTCCCCAAATTTTAAAAAAGTGGTTATTTACTATTATATTTTATTATATGGTTATCTACTCTTATTTGACCTCTCTTGATGACTATCTTCATACATACCCCTATATATATATAACATTTAATTTTATTAATACAATAAGTTAAAAAAAATTAAGATATATATATATATCAATTATAAAGTATTAATATTCAAGATCGATAAATCCTAACAAAAATTCCAGCAAGAACAAATAATCCTCCCTACTATATATAAAAAAGAATTAATTAATATTTTTTTTTTGAGATTACATCAAAGTGGAGAGGGAGAACTGAACATTCGACCTCAAGAGAAGAGAGTATATGCCAAACTTGTTCAACTTTTTAACTCAAACTTATATTTCATGAACAATGTAATAAATTTCAGATAATCTCATATATTGCATCATTACATTACCGCATTAATCATACACCAACAAATTTCAACATTAACTTACGGTTATATAAGATGAAATGAAATAAATAACAATAATAATATAAATTGAAACTACCCAAAAGTATTATATATTGATTGATCTGGTGGTTAAAAAGACTATGAATAAAAAAAATTGTAGTAAAATAGACTATATCGTAATATTGTAGGATTATTATCGAGATTAGTTCGAGATACACCTAAACTTATATAAATATCCATAATTATCAATTAATAAATAGACCAAATCTAAATAACGTGTATACATATCATACATTTGTTATTAAGGTTGGGCTTGGTTCGGTCCGGTTTTGACCAAAACCTTAGACCGAACCAACGTACTCGCTTTTTTAAATAAGTGAACCGATCGGTTCACCTTTTTTTAAAAGAACCACTCGGTTCGGTTTTCTTCGATTTTTAGTTCGGTTTTTCGTTTTTAGGTCTATATTTTGGGCCTTGTGTATTTTCTTTAAAAAATGTTTAAATATTGGATTATATCCAAAATATGTTGAAAAAAAAAGCATTTTACACGAGTTTTTAAGCCTATATTATGAATTAAGATCAATTATTTGGGAGGTTATGATTGAAATTATTTTTTTTAATAAATTCAAAAATTTAATACTATTTGTTATTCACACCTAAATTAGGTTAATTACTATATTGTCTCTATTTCTACATTTTGAGGAATATTAGGATAAGCAACTTCACTCGTAAGCAATACAAGAGGGAAAAAGACATAAGAGAAGAGAAAGAAATGTAGTTTTTATTAAAAAAAAAATCATCGGTTTGGTTCGGTTAATCGAAAAAATCGACCCCTTAAGCCCGAAAAACTCGAAGGTAATCGGTTTTTAATATTGATGAACCGAGAAAACCGGCCTAACCGAACCGAACCAATCGGTCCGAGCCGGTTCCTCAGTTCGGCGGTTTTTTTCTCAACCTTATGTGTTATAAAAACGGTTGAACTGTCATACCTTATATGTACTTGGTATAATTTAAAGGGTTCAAACAATTTTAAAAATACGATAAAATGGTATAATTTAACATTACATATCCCTATATTCGATTGCGTGTATGATTGAATTTGGTCATTTTCAAAAGATTCCCAACATGCTAACATCAATGCTAATGCTTGTCCCACTATACAACAATGTATATATCATTATCATAAAGGTGCTTTATTTTAATTAAATATATATAAACAAATTTCCTTCCAAAGTTTGGTAAAAGGGGTCCATTTTGACAAAGAAAAGAAGAGTCATTATTATACATATTTTCGTTTGAGGAAGTTTAAATGCATCTAAAACAAGTAGTGTGTTAGTAGAAAAATTGTGTGGAATGGCCTCACCTAGGATAGGATGAGTCGTCCTATGGAAGTGAGATTAGCTTTTATGAGGGAGAAATTTGCAAAAATGGACCACCCATTCCAATTTCAGCCTTCATCGTTAAGCACTAGCAATAAATGTGAGTTTCTAAATCTATCCCATTGTTTCATTTTTATCTTTTTTTTTTTAACATTGCATTCTTCAAAAGTCAATTTAATTTGCCTTATTAATGTTGAGTTTTTGCTCCCTCGTATCAAAATGATGATTACTACTTGTTACTAATTAATTAAGAGGGGGTGATTACGGATCGGTTCAGTCGAAAACTTGGGATTTTTTTAAATGAAGTTTGACTTTCTTTTAACTATGATTCTTGGTGGGCTAATCTATATAGAAAATAAACAAATTAAGAACATATTTTTTAATTTTCTTTAATGCGGTTCGGTTCGGTTTTAAATGTTTTTAAATAAAAATCTATATCAAAACTAATATCATAGGTTTCTTAAACAATCGAACCGTATAAACCAATGATTTTTAAATAAAATTATCAAACCAGGCCAATGTGATTCTTTCCGATTCGGTTTAATAGTCATCGGTTTTTTAACACCCCTAATTAAGAGTGTGATCGCCTTCTCCATTTCCCCTAATATTTCTAAAAAAATAGTTTGTTTTTTTATAAATTATGTTTTAATCTTTAAACTTGGCATAATATTTTATTTCAATCACTATTGTTATCACTTAATCACTTGCTATATATCACTTAATGAAACTAATAAAATCAAAAAAATTGATTAAACCAATCTAAATATGAAGTTACATTTTTTTTAATTTCAAAACCATAAAGAAATAATTGATTGATACTAATTACACAAATAGACTAAATTAAGTTCAATCAATTTCTTTGAGCGTAGCTCAATTGGTTTGATATTTTACTTCCTTCTTTTAAAGTCGAAGGTTCGAGTGACTCATCTTCAATTTGATGTAATATCTTTAAAAAAAAAACATCTAAACTTGGATGAAAAAGTAACTAGTGCGTAAATAAATATACGTGTGCGGTATGTTGTGTCCGTACAATAGAGAAAAAGTGCCAAATTTTATGTGATGGATATATATTAAATAATTATATGTAAAGGAGAGGACAATATAAAAAGAGGGAAGAATATTGGAGGAGGCATGATTCCGTTTATTATTTTAACCAGCCACTATTTATTTTATTTTTATTCTTATTTTTATTTAAATAATAACTTTAAAGAAATTAATTAATAGACCATGATCTTCATGCATTTAATTTAATAACCCCCAATGTTCACTTTATTTAAGATTTCACACCCCTACTCTACCTACAAAACCAAACACTAGTCTATTTTTCGCAGGTTCTCCAACTTTTTTGTGATTCGTCAATCATAATAATTTCTACCACAATTATATTAATTTAAGCTTATTATTTAATGATTATATTATGCTGCTGTGATTATATTTTAGAATGATTCGATTAAATTCCTATAATAATGAGTTAAATCCAATTGAAATATTTATAATTTGTTTTTAAATCAGAGAATTTGGATTGTGGGGTTATTTTATGGGTTTATATAGTATATAGATTATTATAGTACATTTCAATAGAATAATTTTCCAACTTTTCATGAAACCCACATATTAAATACAGGTTACAAAAATTCAGACTTCCAAACTCGTAATCCAAATGTCATATCACCTACCACCAATAATAAGATAGTCTATTAATTAGCCAACACGAGCATAGTTCAAGTGGTTAGACACCTGCTCTCTTTTTATGAGATTGAAGGCTCGAGTCTCCCCTCCCCCAATTTGATGTAATATCTCAAAAAAAAAAAGTCTATTAATTAAAAGTCATTCCATTAATACTCATCCTTCAAAAGAGTATGAGTTCGAATCTAACTAATTTCCATCACACTATATTCTATAAAATAAAATAAACTTCGTTACACGACCTATAAGTTAATCATCTTTCACGTTAGACTAAATAGAAATAGATAAGAAACAATCAAATTGTTATTTTTCTTCTTTTCTCAACTAATTTAACTAACGTTAATCAACAACCAATACAGATATATTGAATATAAAAAAATCATTTTAAATTATATTTGATAAAATCAACTTTAAAGATGTCAAGTTGAAATAATATTAAAAAATTAAAAATGTTGAAATTTATCAGTTAATTTCATAACAACTATGATGTAGATATAAAATTACACACGGACGTCAATATTCTATCCCAATTACTTTATGAAAAAGCTTATCAATAATCATATACTTTGAAATTAATTATGGGAGAAGAGAGATTAGTGGGGTTGGAAATGGGTTAGAAGCCAATGGCATTTATAGGGACAGGTTGAGAAAGGAAAGGATTGAGAATGTAAGTCAAGTGTCATTATCGAATCTATCTTTAATTCTCACTTTAATTAAACACATATACTTAATAAAAAGCCTATATTCTTTTAATAAATAAATAAAAAACCTATATTAAACCCTAATAAATATCCCTCCCTCTCCAATAAAACACCCATATTTGCTTAAAAAGAAAGTGAAATGATCTCTTCTTTACCAACAACGTACACGCTTGTATTAACTTTTCCATATGTATGTATTATTATCATAATTCAAACTTAATAATTTAAAAAGTCAATGAAAAATTATCATCATAATTCAAACTTAATAATTTAAAAGTCAATGAAAATTCCAGGCTTACATTATCTAAGATGAAAATTAGGGGATGCATTGATTATGACATCCTAATTAGCTAGATTGATACAACATCAACACCTTCATCTTCTAAATTATCTCAAAAAAATTTAAATTATTGAAAGAATACTCGATACGGTAATTATTTTATGAGCAAATAATTTACTTTCTTTTATCTTGATTATTTACCATATATACAAAATTTATACGTTTTCTTATAAGGATTCTCTTACTCTTTTGATAGGCATTTCACGTCTTTTTATTTGTTTAATTCTTTTAAGGGAAATTACGTAAACCACTCCTGAATTATAAGTAATTATAACACTTACACATTTAAACTTTTAATTTAAACAATTGTCCTTCTATTAAATTAGACCTAGAAAATATTAATTTCACACATTACTTCTTTTGAATTGTTAATTTATTAATTATTTTATGAAATCTCTATGAGAGCTTTGAGGGCCTATATCACACGCCCAACTCCATCCTATTCTTAAAACTCTAATGGTGGCGGAGATGAGAATTTCTTACCTGATCCCATCCTTCCTTACCATATTGACATTTAATGTGTAGTATTCGCCTATAAAATGTCAGAGGTTTAATTTGACAATTTAAATAGGTAATTTATCAAATTAAATTACTTCTAGGTCTAATTTCAAAACTTTATAAAATATAAAAATCAATTACTTAAATTAAATATAAAAATATTACAATTCTTATAATTCAAAAGTGATTTATATAATTTTTCTATCTTGTAATGTTTCTTATGTTCTCCTCATAGTATTAACACTTTTGGATCTAACTCCAAATATATATATACGTTCGAGTCTTTGACATTGGTATTTCGCTGATTTTTTTAATTATATTGTTTTAAAATATGGAAGAATTTTTTATGGAAGATGACCAGACTTATTTATTTCTGTTTAATAATTTAGGGGATAATACTTTTTCATAAATATAAAGAGAAAGAATTTCAAAGTAGAAATAATTAGCATTGAAATGATGTGGGAGAAATGGTCGGAAATCACATCAATCAATGGTCTAAGTCGAAGAAGTGACAAATATATCTATCTAACCACCGCCCAACCCCCTAATCTCATCGTTGACCAATCAACAGTTGCAAACACACATAATAAAGTCACCTTCTCATAATTTACCTTACATTACATCAATATAGGGAGAATTGAAAAAGAAAAAAATAATAATAATAAAACACATTTGTAATTTATTTTTATCAAAGCTAAATTTTAATAAGGTAAAATGTAAATAAGCTTTTCTGATTTTTGTCAAATACATGAACATCCCCGTTAGAGACAGATCTACATATATTAATTAAAAATATATATAATTTTTAAATTAAAATTGATTTGGGTCCCTTTATTTCTAAATGAATATATATATTTTGTTAACTATTGTTAATAATACGTTGTAGCGCATTGGCTAAGTCAGACCTTGAAATGTACAATACAATTTCCTGCTTTGAAACTCGCCTAGGACCTTTTTAAAGTTTTGTGCATATTTTTAAAGTCGTCTCTATTGTCATTTATATATATTATGTTTATTTACTTTATAAATTAGATTAAAAAAAAGCATTTTATTTTTTATATTTTAATTTCATATAAACAAAATAGTTCAATATATTTAATATTTCTAATTTCAATTTTTTAAAATCATAATATAATTAAATATTGTTTCCAATAAAAAATTTCAATTTTTATTATCCATAAATCTATATAATTAATAATATAATGAACATACAAAATAAAATAGACTAAAATTCATTAAATAAAAAATATTAATTTTTACTTGACTTAAATTTCAAGAAATTAAATACCACTAATGAATATATGGATTTTATTTTCATAGTTATTAATATTTTAATCAATAATTATATAATTTCATGTTATGGCCAGGTGTTTTTAGTTTGTTTTATTGTTAGTTTTGATTAAAATTGACACAAAAATGAAAAAAATACAACGGAAAATAAACTGATTATGTGTCAAGATTGAAATTGACATGTGAATCAATTTTGAAAAATAAGCAATAGGTTTGAAAACAAATAATTATCATCATGTTATGGAATTTTAATAGATATTAATCGATTTTGATTTAATCTTTATTGGCTTGAAAATTTTAAGTTGCAACTTAGCTGTGTGGCCCCCCTCGACGTAAATCCTGGCTCCTCCACTGCCCTCTTGTGGTTTAAAAATGGAAAATCATACTTGTGGTTCCAAATTATCTTAATGAGACATCTCCTCTTCAACGTCATTAATTTTATTTTAGCCATAACTTTTTTCGTTTGAACTCTGATTTGAATGATTCAAGATGTTTTAGAATCATCATTTGAAGATCTAAGTTATGGTCATTTCAAAACTTCAAAATAATTAATAAATAAAACAGATTATTATCATCAAAAAACTATGTATGATTTACACCATTAACGCTTTTGGTTACTAATTATTTAGAAGTTTTGAACTGACCATAACTTAAAGCCCGAAAATAGGATTCCAAAATATATTGAATCATCAAAATCAGAGTTCAAACGATGAAGTTATGGTTAAAAGAAAATTAATGATGTTGAAAGGAGGGGTCTCATTGAGATAATTTGGAACCATGGGGTATGATTTGTCATTTTTAAATCACAGGGTGTGTTTGTGCATTTGACAAAAACCAGATGGAGCTTATTTGCATTTTACCCTTTTAACAAACATTTTGAGGGTGTTTGGTAGAATGAGTAGGTGGGGGGGATTTTTGTAGCCTGGGGTTGTGAAGGTTGAGTTTAGGTAGTCTGTGTTTGAATGTGTAGGGATATGACTGTGAGTTTCATGAACCTAGGTTTATATATAACCTGTGTTTGGTAGGTAGTTTTAGTTTTGTGTTATTTAATGCTTTTATGAGGGTTAGGTAAACCAACCAATGTTACTATTTAAAATTTATGGATTTAAAAGATCAAACCCGAGGTTACTAAATCGACGTAACAAACACACGGGGTAGACTGATGAAGCCCACCCAACCCTAATCCTTCTAACAAACACCCCTTTGATGTTTAGGGTCCATTTGATATAGCTTCCCCTAAAAATATTTTTTTGTTGAACATTTTAAAAGTAATATTACTTAAGTTTTTCATCTAATAACACTTGAGTGCAATATTTTAAGTGAAATACTTGTTTATAAACACTTTTAGAAGAATTACAAATCAAGTATTTTTTCCAAAAACACCTTTTAAGGGGTGTTTATTTGTAGTGTTTAGGGTGGGGATCAAACCCCATGGTGTTCTCATCATCATCCCTATATTTGTTTTGCCAATAAAGAAGGGGATCTAAACCCCATGGGGTTCCCATAGCCCCTATCCATGGGGTTTAGAGCCCCTCCAAAATACATAGGGTTTTCATCACCAAATGGAAAATATGAGAGAGAAAGGAAGAGAAGAGAGGAGTGAGAGAGAAAATTAATTTTATATTATAATTTTATTATTCCAATCCCCATCCAAAATAAAACACAATGATCTCGTCCCCGGGCATCTCAATCCCATGCAAACCCGAAATCAAACGGCCTCTTAGTATACTCAAGTGTTTTTTGATAAAACACTTAATTAATATTTATTCTAAAAAATTTCACTCAACACTTTTAGAGGAAGATGTACCAAACGGACCCTTAGTATCAACTGAGACTTGCATCTTCGATTTACGGCTAGTTGTTTTATAATATTAGTGATTTTTTACTCTATGATTATTCAAGGCCATTGAATATTAAGAAAGGCATGTGTAACAACCCGAATTATTTCCAAAACATGAAAAGCATAAAAACCACAGCGGAAGCTATTTAAATTCAACAAGTCATTTATTTCCAAAAATCAAACCAAACATTTAATTTAGACCGGTCATTTCAAAACAAAAATTCCTTAACATCAGTTGAAACAAACAAAGAACTAAAATCAACACTCCAACCCAAAACATAAGTCCAAATCAAACAAGTATTTTCACGAAATTTTTTCAAAAGAAACATGATTTATTTTGACCCATCAAAAAGAAAAGAATAAACAACTAGCCATGTAAAATCAATCAACCACTTACGAAATCCATCATTTGCTGCTTTCTTCTTTCCTTTACCTGAAAAAAATGTAGCATCATGAGGCTACGCCCAGTGGAATGTAAAATTGTTAAAGAATGAATTATGCCATAGAGAGGTTTTCCTAAGACTTTAAGTCCATATACGTCCTCACCGACATCCAATAAAATCACTCACTCCAAGGAGATTTAAAGCTTACTTCTAAACTTATAAGTCACCTCTAATCGATTTAGTTTTAAACATAATTTTTCTACAATTTAAAACTAATCGAAAAACCTTTCTCGTTAATACCTTTAATCTCCTCTTTATTCAAAAACAAAGAGAGACTACGCCCATAAGGAATTTAAACATAATTTTTCTACAATTTAAATCCTTTGGGAAATATTCTTTCTCCATTGTACCGGATGGAATGAACTCCGCCTGATTAGGTGTTATTTAAGTTGTGCACACTAAATAAACTCCCCAATACCCTAACAACTATTCTTCATTAGACAAGGCCTTGCCTAATGTGAACCTACAACCATATTACCCAAGGTATTTTAAGGTAGTATGATTTCCCACAACCATTCACAACGCTTTACAAGCCAAAAGATCCAACTAACCCTTTGGATCAAACTCCGTCACTTCCAAAAGCTTAACAAATCTAGAGGTGAGACTAACAAGCTTATACTAAATCACCCCTTAAACAAATCTTAGGATCTAATAAAAAAATTCTAGGGAAAATTTGGCGGATAACGGCTATATTTTTCTTAACTCCCAAAAAGAAAAATATAACGCACATCTAAATAAAATATCCAAGAACAATATCTAACTAACCGCCTAAGCCTAAACTTTCCTAATTGGCACTAACGTGAATCGGCAAATATTATGTATAACACCAAAAAAAAAAAAATCTCAAAAAAACTTTTAAATCAATCAACGATCACCGATCGAAAGGATAAGATATAAATTAACATCCTTCTTAAACTTAAGTCTTTAAAGCATGCTTTAGAATTAATTCTTCCAAAATATACATCAACTCAAACAACCTCTTTTATCACTTTAAACATCCAAAATCAATTCGAAATTAGAGGTTAATCTAATAAAGAAAAGGTAAACCAAACATGAAATACTTCAAACCTTAACAACTTCTACTCACCTTAGTTTGCAAAAATAAAAAAAAATACTCCTTAAGCACTTCTCAACAATTTCGAGCACCTAAACACCACCTATCAAATTTTAAAATACATCCAAAAATTTACCCAATCATACAAGGATGAAAGGACGGGGACCCAAGGCGAACAAATCCAAAAAAAAAAAAAAAAACCCCCCCAAAAAAATTGAAGCAAAGCCACCCCATGGGGGCCCCCCCTAAAAAAAAAAAAAAAAAAAACAACACCCCCCCCCCCCCCCAAACCCCCCCCCCCCCCCCCCCCCCCCCCCCCCCCCCCCCCCCCCCCCCCCCCCCCCCCCCCCCCCCCCCCCCCCCCCCCTTTTTTTTAAGGTGTTTCAACCCCTGTATTTTTTTTTTTTTTTTTTTTTTTTAGGTAAAAAAGAAATTTCCAAAAATTAAATTAGGGTTTTCAAGATTTGGAAATTTAAGGAAGAATGGCGAATTTCAAATGGTTTTTCATAAACCTTAAGGATTTCTACAAACGAATTGCTTAGGAAAAAAAATTTAGGGAATTGGACATTACCTTGATTCGATCTGGATTTGATTCCTCCCAATTCCACCAAAGAAACCCTAAACAACCAAAACCTATAACCCAAAAAAAACAAATCGATTAATTGTAATCGATTGATCTCACAATCGATAGATCAAGGAGGGAGATGAAGAAGGAGAAGAATACCGCCTTTTTTTCCTTTCAGGTTTTCACGTGAAAACCGGGTGAGCAATCGAGACTTTTTTTTTTTTTTTCTTTTCCTCCTTCCTTTTACGCCTCCCTCCCCTTTTTTTTTTAAAAATATCATTTAATTAAATAATTTAAAATCTCCCTAAATTTAAGTCCTAAAGTTAATTAAAAATAACTCTTAATAATAAGAATTAAATTTAACACTTTATCCTTAAATCGTTTATGGAATTAAATAGAGAAATTTTTTTTTATCAAAAACTTACCAAAAACCCGAGGCGTTACAGCATGTATATCAAATTTAGGGAGATTTGAGATATTCAAGGCCATTATTTTTTTTTTTGAGATATTGCATCAGATTGAGGGTAAGGAGATTTGAACTTTCAACTTCATAGAAAGGGAACAAATGCCTAAATAATACTTTTATATATACTAGAATTCTAGCACGTGCGATGCACGTGTAATTTTACTTTATAATAAAATGCATTTATCAATTGTAATAATTAACTAAAATTGTATAAATAATTTAAATTTATAACTTTTTATGTATTAAATAAATGTTTTTTTTTTTAATTTCTCAATTTCATTAGTTTTTTTAGTAAAGTAAATTATCTATTAGATATTATTTTTAAAATTTAACACATTTTTAATATTATAATTTTATGTGGTCACAAAATTATCTTTATTATAATTGGCTAACTTAAAATATGAATCAAAATAAGAAAATGTAACATTTTTAATACTTGAGTAGCTTTTAAAAACATTAAAAAATTATTTAAAAAAAAAAAAAAAAAAAAAAAAAAAAAAAAAAATAAATATATATATATCATACATGTTGTGACTTTTAAACTTCTTTTGATTTTGTATTTTTTTTTAAATACGATATTTGATTATTAAATTGGATGTTGATAGTTACTACAAAATAATTACTTTACGTTATTTGTACCTTGAAATGTATTTTTATATATATCATACATGTTGTGACTTTTAAACTTCTTTTGATTTTGTATTTTTTTTTAAATACGATATTTGATTATTAAATTGGATGTTGATAGTTACTACAAAATAATTACTTTACGTTATTTGTACCTTGAAATGTATTTTTTTATAATCATTTTATTTTTAAAGCTTTTACAATTCTAGCACATAAAATAAAAAAATGAATTATTATTATGAAAACAAAAATTAGAAAATATTATAATCATTGTTGCTTTATTAGAAGAAAAAAATGCAAAATCAATTATTGTAGATATAAAGTTCTATAACTCTAGTCTTCCATCATGAGTGAAAATCTTGAGAAAGCTTTCAGTGTAAAAACTGCATTGAAAATTATAATAAATATTACTAAACACACATATGAGTATTTAATTATCCAAGAAGAAATTTAAATTTTATAAACATTCTAAAATAATTGAATCACATAAATTTAAGAAGAAAATTAATATATATAAAATGAATGAGGTAAATATCGTACCTAGAGCTCGAGCCAACCAAAGATATCAACTACAAACATCCAAAAGAATACAACTTGTGTAGTAATAACGATGATTGTGCAGTGATAAGAATCAAACTTAAATATCAACTTTGTAAAACATCTAAAAGAAAATTTATTATTAAAAACATTACATAAAGATAATTATTGGATAGAAATTATGCCAGTAGATTCGGGAGGAAATATCAATAAAGTAAAACATCTAAAAAAAAAACCACAAATTCGATTAGAAATTACATAAATTAAAAAAAACCAACAAATACACATAAGAATACACAGTAAGAATAAAAGTATAATCTTACACATACCCTGATAATTCCAACCATCTTCAAATTACCTTTTTCTAAATAAATTAGTTCAAATGTGGTGAGAAACCATACTGGTGTATTTTTTCTAACATAGAAATATTTAAAAGATCGAAATATTTTTTATTTGATTTTTCTATGGTTTATAAGTCTTTTTCGAAATAATTTTATTAACATATTATTATGTTCTATTTAATATTTAATTATTGTATAGTTTACTAATTTACATAATTATATGCCTTTTATATAAGATGATTTTTTTAACATCTTTATTTTTAAAATTTATACTACCAAATAAAAAATAAATTGTTTGTTCTATATACATATGTTAGTTAATTTTTGCATTTATAGATTATTTATTTATAATTTTAATTAAAATTTATGAAATTATATATTTTTTTCTCTTTGATTTTTAAACTTTTAAATATTTTTAATTAAAAAAATTTAAATTTATTTAAATATTATAAAATATTATACCATTACTAATTCAATAAATTATATTTTGTTGTAGTTGTTTTTTTTAATCTTAATTGTTTTTTTTAAACAATTTAAGTTTTTTTTTTAAATATTTTTTAAAATTAAAGCACCGTCACCTTTATTAAATCATTTAATATTTGAATACTTAAATATAATTTATTTTCATAAATTGGTGATAAATCTAAACAATAAATCCATTTGAATATCACATTCATTTTCATATGTTGTACTTGTTTTTTCAATTATTTTATAATTTGATGTTGTGAAAACAATAAAAAAACCAAGGAATTTATTTAATAAAATTGACAATTTCTTATTCAATGAAGAGAAATATTTTATTTATAAAAAAAAGAGAATTATTTTATTAAAAATATAAATAGTCATTTAATAGATAGTGGAGTATAAATAATAATGACATTTTTAGTAATTTGAAGATTTTAAAAAGGTATACATAATGACATGTTAGTAATATTAAGATTTTAAAAGGGATATAGTAGTCTAAAAAAGTTTCTTATTAAACATCGTCACTTTTAATTATTATACGTATATATATATATATATATATATATATATATATATATATATATATATATATATATATATATATATACATATATACATATACATATATATACATACATAGATATATATATATATATATATATACATATATACATATATATATATATACATATATATAATATATATATATGTGCGTATAATAATTTTTTAATTTACCAAAATCTATTAAGTTTTTTTTTCTAATATTTTAATTTGGTAAAGTTAAAAATCGTAAAGAGTATATGAGAGCCGAAAAGCCAAAGATTCGAAGGTAAAGCAAAAGGTAATGGGCAAAATCGAATTTATTGAATAGTTCGTACTATAAACGTTTGATTGTAAAGTTGAGTTCTTCACTTCTTTTATTTTTTCTTCTTTTTTTTTTCCTTTCTACCTATCTATCTATCTTTTTTCCTTTGTTTTGTTTTGAAGACACAAAATAGTTTTATAGAGACCTTTCTCATTACTTATTCTGTACACATGTTATTAGCTGATTTTAAAATAAAAGTACTTATGTTTTTTACCCCTTAGTAATATTATTTTATCAATTTATAAATTATTTGAAGCAAAAGCTGGCCTTTTTTTTTCCCCTCCATAATACTAAAAAAAAAAGTTAAAACAATTATGAAATGAAACATTTAAAGAAGGGAAGGAAAAGAAATAGGGGAAAGGGGGGGCAAAAGAAGGTGAAGTGTTTGGCAAAATACAGGGAGGGGCAGCGGCGAAGTTGGGGACAGACCCCCGCCGTGGATTAAGGTCCGCTTTCGCTCGTTTCTACCATTTTATTTACTCGAGCCCCGTGCTCTAATTGTAACTTGTAAGCAAGTAACGTTTCCTCCTTTCTCATTTTTGAGGAACCATATCCTTTATATGGCTACTAGCAAAAAAAAAAATATAACAATAAGGGAGTATCAAATAACATTAGTCTAATTTACAAATCATCTTTTTATAATTTAAAAAAAAATTAAACATCTATACAAGTTTGAAATTGTATTTATTAGTTAGTTTTAATAAAATTGAGACACATGTTTATTTAAAATTTATAGTGTATTTCAATTCTATTAAATTTAATGAATGATTGTGATTTGTAGATTTACTCTTTCATTAACTATGCTACTTATTATACATATATATGACATCAATTTGTTAATAACTTTCATTATTTTTAATGGAAATGGTAGAAAATTTAGAAATTGAATTTGTTTCAATTTCATTATTAAAACAATATTACATGAATGATATTCTAATAATGTTAAGAGACCGCTTAATTATTTGGAATCTCGGTTCTTAGATGATTTATAATCAAGATTTATATTAAGTATTCAGATGACTAGGAATCAAGGATTATTTTATTTGTTTGGAAAGAATGATATGTTGGAATGTTATTTAATGTTAGGTTATTCTAATACTGTTTTTTTTAACTAATAATGTCTTTATTAATTTATATATATAATTATAATTATTTTTTTTAATAAAATAACAATAAAGTATGTTTGATCATTCATCACAGATTCCAACTTTGAAGTTAGGGGGGAGTGTACGAAACAAGTGTGCTTAATCATGGTCCTTCACTAATATGATTTCTCAAAATTACAAGGGCAAAGTTGGTCATTATAAAATTACGTCATAAATGGTCTCAGAATCCTTTCCTTTTTGAAGGTAATCAAAATACAATGGTACAAGATGATAGGAAAAAATGATATAAAATTGATTCCCATAGTAATCTCAAATAGCCTTCAAATAAACGGGTCTTAAACGCAATACAATTTTAAGAGAATGGTAATATGATAATGTTATATTGCATTACTATGTGAATAATAGACTCCATCAAACAAATGAACCTTAATAATGGATTAATACGTAGTTTTTCAAGTAAAACATGAAATCTTTAGTTTATATTCTTATTGAAACAAGTCACATCAATTAGACTAAATTGTATCTCTCATTTATAATAATAAAAGTAATATTTTACTAAACATTAGTGATATCCATTAATACTACATACATATAAGAGAATGGTTCGATCCTACTCCAACGCGTTATTAAAATTAAAAGAACAAAAGTAAAATTATTAACAATTAAGAGAGTAAAATATAAAAAAATAGTAAGAACAATATTTAAAAATAAAAAATGAGAATCCGGTTAAAGAATAATACCAATTATTGTTGAGTTTCACATCGTTTATTTAATTTTATCATTGAGAAACTAAAAAAAGAAAGAAAGCGGCGGTCTCTGAATCATCAACAGAGATAGCAATGTCAGAAGCCAACGCGTTATATAGGTATTTGATCCACACGCTCTAAGCATCCATGAATAATGAAAAGAGCGTGGAAGACACGGAGTGAGAAAATAGAAAAGGACAGATGGCGGTGGATGTGTCGGGAGAGGGAGGGGAAGGGAAGGGAAGGGAATGGCTTTCCTCGAGCCCTTAAAAAACTGAACTTTGTTTCCTCACGCAATGAGATCGAGATCGAGATCTTCATTTTTCCCCCCTTTTACTTTTTGTTCTTTTATCGCTTTCTCTATTGGTGGGTCCCGTTTTATTAGCGTGAAACCGTGACTGCCCTGCCATAAAGCAAACCCTAATCTACTACCCCCCATTCCCCTACCCTAGTTTTACTTATTTTTATTATTAGGTTTTAATATTTATTTTAAATTCAGAAAATATCAATTCATATTTCTGAATTTTATATAAAATGTCAATTTAAATTTTAAACTAAATAAATTTAATATAGTTTGTAACTATATCGAAATAAAAATTTTCAAAACTCAGTTGGTAAATCATAACAAATTATCTAAAACTTAATTATAAAAAACGTTCAATCTCAATTTTAAAAAATCTCATATCACAATTATTAAATTAAACGGTGTAAAAAAATTCCAAACCGACACTGAAATAGTCAAGTATAGCCATAAAAAAAATGTTTGTCACAAGTATAAAAAATTAAATTCTAAAAAATAATAATTTATTTAAATATTATAACGCTCACATCTAACTATTGATCTCCAAAAACTATTAGTAATTTTGTTAATAAAATGATATCAATTGAAGCACTTATTAAATTTTTTTATTTAAATCGATTAGATGACACATAGGGGGTGTTTGTTTGAGGGTTTGGGAATGGGAAATGGGTGTGGGAATGTGTTTGTGAATCCATTCCCATGTTTGTTTCACCCTTATTTTTACATGGGATTGACATCTCATTCTCATGATTACTATTGGATTTGACATCTCATTTCCAACTCATTCACATTATTTTCACTATTCATTCTCATTCCCATACAATTCAAACACATTATTCACAAACCCAGACATCACAAACCCACACTTTTCTTTTCCAGGCATCACAAACCCAGACATCTATTTCCCAAACCCTCAACCAAACACCCCATAGAGTTCATGGTTATAAATTGTTTTTTTTTTTTTGAATTCTAACCTATTTTTAGAACTAGTAATTATGATAATAGACCACTATGTCGGTGGCAACATCTCAAGTTTCCTTCTGCATCTTTGGATTTGATCATTTTCTGCATTTTAGCCTTCAGCAAGTACATTATTATTATTATTATTATTATTATTATTATTATTATGTCAAAATGGATAGCATTCATCAAGTACATTATTAATGTACCAATATTTACTTTTTATATATTAAAATTCATTCACATGATTATTATTATTATTTTCAAAAGAAATGTTGTTTTTATTTAAAGAATAATTTTTTATTAATATTATATTTGATCTTTATTTTACTAAGAATAATAATTGGATCCACACCGTTTTTTAGAGAAAAAGTTTTTACAGGACTAATATATCAGTGGCAAAATATATATAATCTTTAATATTATAAATACATCAAAGGTCTTTTTTATATAAAATATATGAGGGAGAGGATTTAAACTTTTAACTCTGATGAAATATAATTAACTGAATACTATTAGATTATTTGACATCTCATTTTCATATTCACATTATTTTCAATATTCAATCTCATTTTTATATAATCTAAACTCATACATTAAAATCTCAAAACTATTCCTCCTCGTTATCATTATTATTCTCATTCAACATATTCTCAAGACATCCCAAATTCATATTGGGTTAATTTCAGTATTAGACAAATTAATCTTGTTTATTTCAAAAAAACACAATCTTTTTTATATATATCAAAACTACCCAAAATCACCACCAGAAAAATTAAATTATATTGTGAAATGACGAAACATACCCCGATAAATTTTCCTTTATTAAATGATATGTAATTGATGAGATATAGTTATTAGGAGAGATAAAAAGGTAATACGGTAAACAATGAAATCGGAATCCACCAGAATCGCCACCATAAATGGTGTTTTATGGGTAAATATGATATTAATATGAAACAACCATTAAAACTGAAATTAAGTGAATTAAATTGGTTATTGGTGTAATTAATTCATTCATATTTTACTTTCTCATTCCATTACTCCAACCAAACACCCCTTAAAGTTGCTAATAAGATATTTAAATTTTTTATTATATTCTAAAAAAAAATCATACAAAAAAAACACAATTATCTAATATTTTCTATTAGATCCCCGTTAAAAAAACCTTCATTTCACATTTTCATTAATTAATATTAAATTCCATTAAAATTTTAAAAGATTAAGACAAATTAAAAGATTAAAAAAAAGTGCAAAATAAATATTCCAAAAGTTTAGAGAAACTGGTACTATTTAAACTTATTCCTGTATTAGGTCATTTGCAAAAAGTGTAAAAAAGTAATCAGCTTCAGCACATAGATAGAAATTAAAATATATATAATTCAAATGCAACAGTTTGTTTGATATGAATTTACAAATAATATATATAATAATATTATGAAACTAATAATTATAAAAAAAAAAATGGGAGTAGGGGTGGTAGGTTAGGTTAGGTTAGGTTAGAGAGAGAGAGCGCTGAGAAACCCTAGAGTGCAGGCTAGAGCAAAAAGAGAGGAATAGGGTTTAAGAGGAATGGGACACGTGGCGCAATTTGTGTGGTGAATCAGAATGTAGAATGGTCACGGACTGTAGCTCCAAATCTGAGAAAATTTAAAAATCTCATACTCGGGATGATTGAGGCAGGAGCCAAAGTCCACGAATTATCCCCTTCCCCTTCCCCTATACCATTGCTACATATACACATTCTCTCAAACTTCTCCTCTCTTTTTTAAATTTCTATACTATAGTTTATATTATAAATTTATAATATCATTTTTTTTCTCTCCTTATTTCATTTTTATACTATTTGTTTTACATTTTTATACTATTTGTTTTACATATACACATTCTCTCAAACTTCTCCTCTCTTTTTTAAATTTCTATACTATAGTTTATATTATAAATTTATAATATCATTTTTTTTCTCTCCTTATTTCATTTTTATACTATTTGTTTTACATATTTGTTTCTTGGATTGTTAAATATGTATATGCTTCTTTTTCGCGAGGTCGAACGTTTACATCTCTCTTCTTTAATTTGATATAATATTTTAAAAAAATAAAAAATATTTACTATAATATAATAATTAATCTAGAGTTTCATATTTCATTCATAAAATTGAATTGGATTGTTTAACATCAATTACTAATATTAAATAAATCATCAAGAATTATGCCAGACTATCAACAATTTGCCACATTTTCCATGAGGCCAAGAATAAGCCCATTTAATAATTAAAAAAAAAGGCCATATGGGTTATGACATGAGTTTTAAATGGATTTTACTCTGAGTTGTTGTTGTGTTGTTTTTTTTTTTTTTTTGTTTTTTGGTTTTTGGTTTTTTGTTTTATTAAACTCTGAGATTTTTTTTCCAATACACAACGTAATGATTAATGATCAAAAGTCAAACAAGGAAGTAATAGGTTAAAGAGAAGAAATGAGACACGTGTGAAGAATGGCAGATTTGAAAATTTTATCACTCAATCGTTTACGTTGCAAGAAAGCCCAAAGGACAATGATCGGTACGGTCGGCCATGTAAATGTGGAAATTATCCGGCCCAACAAAAGCCCAAAGTTTAAGGACATTTTCTTTAAGTTGCATTAACGTCTGGATTAAAGCTATATTTGCACATTGACCCCTGCATTGAATTGCACTCACAATCTGATCAGAAAATTAATCTTAAAACAAAATTATAATTAAAAAAGGCCATATTTTTTTAATAAAATTTGACTAAAATTTAAAATAGATCATAAATTAAAAAGTACCACTTATTTAAAAAAAATATCAAATTGTCTAATCACTTGAGCTATTGAATTATGTTCGTGTTGGCATAAATTAATTAGGATTAACTATTTATGTTTATGTTTTTGCAAGCCCTATGAATTATTTGGAAGAAGGTCTATAACTAGATAATATGTTTTCATTCAATTATTATTAATCTTATCTAGTCGTGCAATTAACATTTCAAAGCAATATAAGACTTATGACAGAGAACAATAAATTGACTAAAGAGTATGAAAATAATCTATTATTATTGTAGTACTCATTCACTTTAGAGCTTTATTCAAGGGTGGGCCTTTTATAGAGTAAAACTGAGGGACAAAATTAGGCTTTACATCTTCTAACATATGGGAATTATGTGAAAATTAACCTCATTTATAACTTTGTAAAGATTAAAAAATATGTAAATTATTTACTTATATTCATATAGATATGTAAAGGCATGTTCAAAATGTTATCAAACAAAAGATGAAAGATGGACTCAACATATATGATTACTATCACTTTTGTTGTAATTTTTATCGTTTTAGTACTTCTATATCTCATTCGATCAATCATTTTTATGTCTATTTATAGTAAGAATTCTTTTATCACATATTATCACTTGGATGTTTAGAATGGATATGATTTCAGTAATGGATAAATTAATGTTGATTATTTCAGAAAAAACACAATCTTTTATATATATCAAAACTACCCAAAACCACCACCAGTCAAATTAAATTACATTGTGAAAAGACAAACATACCCCGGTTTAATTTTCCTTCTTTTACGCAAGATTTAATGAAAGTTATAAGATCCCTTAAATTTTGTAAAATTAAAAAAAAATTTAAATCTAAAAAAATAAAATAAAAATCTTTAAGTTCCTGACTTTCTTCTAGGAAATATCGAATTTCTTTCTTCTTCGATCATCCTCTAATTGTCATTAATACTTCTTCAAGTTCTGGAATTTTTTAAACAATATCACCGTTAGTTGTATAATTTTAAATATTAAACTGTGTATAATTGATAAACAAAAAAAGTATTTATTTTCTTTCAAAATAAGTTTAACAAAAGTAAACCAAATACAATGTTAAATTGAAAAAAATAACATAAAAAATCATTTTTAAAAAACAAAATCATAAATCGTTTAACACATTTATATTTGATAAACAATGTATAATTGAAAAAACAACTTCTAAAAACAGCCATGAAAACTGTATATATTTAATAAACGGTTTATTATTGATAAACAAACCTATAACAACAACTATTAACATTTGTAGTATAGCAGCTATATATAAAACATGTTTACACTTAATAAACGGAAACCATCCAGAATCGGTGTCGCTTTTCTTCTCTGGAAAACCGTCAATGGAGTCAATCAAGTCGGTTACGATCAATTCCTTGTTTTCATGGCGCGCATTTTACCGAGATTAAATTGTTCACAACTTAAGTCGGCGAAACAGCCATTGTCGTCACACCATGGCGGCCACCGCTTTGGAGAAAATGAGAGGGTTTGCAGAGAGATTGATAGAGAGGATAGAGGATTTCGATTGCTTCTTCCACTCCATTTCACGACGAGTGGATTGAAAATCGGTGTGGCGAAGAATCAAGGGCAGAAATTGTAGGAGTTTTTGGCGATTGATAACACGACGTGCACTGGGAAGAAGAAGATTGTACGTGAAGAAGGAAAATAAAGAAGAAGATTGTACGTGAAGAAGGAAAATGAAGAAGAAGATTGTATCTAAATTAGGTTTAGTTTCTTATTCTTAAATATTGATTCCTATAATCAAGGAGATTTATTTGAATTCAAAATAAAATTATAAAATAAATTATATGTCATTGATGTGATATAGTTATCAGGAGAGATAAAAAGGTAAGATGGTAAACTATAAAATCGGAAATCACCAGATCACCACCATAAGTAGTGTTTATTGGGTATTTTTGTTATTGATTGTAATTTTCCATTAATTTTGAAATTGAGTGAATTAAAGTGGTTATTGGTGTAATTAATTCTATGAATTAAATATGTAATCAATTTTTTCTTTTCCTTTTACACAATTTAATAATAGGAAAATTATAATGATTTTTGCCTTTTCCCTTCCATTTTCACTACGGGTGTAAATGGGACTGAAGGGATGATTTACTAAAATAGCGGAAATTTATTTAGTAAATTTATTAACATTTAATAACGGATCTATTAACATCATGCAATTTGTGATAAAACATGTAGATTCATGCTTAATTTCGAAAATTAAAACCCTTTTACTTACATTGAGTAATTAATGGAGAATCGGTTGGAGGTTTCTTTACAGATCAATCCTCAAAAACACCCGGATCTTCTACGCTATATCCCGATCGATCAAACGAAACCCGATTGTGGGATCGAACTTAAGAAGAAATTGGGAAGAAGAAAAAATATTTTCTTCCCAAGACTATAAGAAAATCGGCCAAAGGGGAGAAGGAGAAAGAGAGAATTCCAAATTTCTTAGGATTGAATTGTGTGATTTATGAATGACTCAAGCCTCCTATTTATAGGAAAATAGGAATCCTAATCACATTAGGATTAATCCATGGAGATAAATACAAAAAGAAAAAAGAATTATCTCTTTCCTTTATCTTGGTATTTCTAAAATGCCATATATAAATAAGAGAATATTTTCTTTTCTTTATTTTATTTATCTTGGGTAAATAAATCTATATATTTATTATAGGATATAATTCAAATAATTATCTCCTACAAATTATCTATGATGACCAAAATTAATAATAATTAATAAATCAAATTTATTTAATTAATTATTTTGGGCAAATTTCAATTGGGTTCATTAATCCAATGGGCTGAAACTCTCTCTTAATTTATAAGTCCAACAATTAAATTATTTATTAATTACCATTTAAATAAAATATTTATTTAAACATTAATAATATTAATATTTTCTCCCGACTAAATATTATCAAATTATATTTAATTATTAATTTCCATTTAAATAATTTTCATTATTTAAATAATTAATAATAAATATTTTAATTATTAATTTCCATTAAATAAACTCATTATTTAATTAATAACTTTATTGATAATATTTTATTATTAATCAATTAATTTTTCTTCAAATAAAATTATTTTTTAACATTATAATTGTCAATTAATTTCAAATTATTAATTACCTTTAAATAAACTCAATATTTAAATAATTAATAATATTTCATTATTAATTTTTTGTTTGAATAAACTCATTATTTAAACAATTAATAACATTTATATTAATCACCGTCTTAAATATACTCAATATTTAAACAATTAATATTGCCTATTTAAGTAATTCACTTTACTTAAACTTTCCATTTCTTCTACTTGATTTCCGCACTCACGATATTTGGGCTAGCATAGGGACCGATGGACCCATAGATCATGAGCTTAATAATTAGTCATTAAGTGATTAACTCATATCGGTTAATTACTTATTATCTACTATGAATAATTCCCTATAGATTCATATGAACTCCCCTCACTACGGATGAGTTATGTCCATTTAGTTTATCTTTTATTTATATCTCGTGATATATCCTTCACGTGGAACCCTCATAATTAAAGCGGATAAATTTCCGTTTTGCCCCCGTAATTACCGCTCCATCCTTGTGTTCCCTTCCCCCTGATTCTTCAATGAACATTATCTTTAGTCGAACTAGAGATAATATACTCGTGATTAATGAAGTCGTGGCGCCACTTGTTCATGTCTCGAACCAACATCAAGAGAGTTTCCCAAAGCTTTCTCCAAAATGTTTGGTATCGGACCATACCGTTAATTTAAGTTATGAATTCCATCTTGTGAAAATGAGTTCTCAACTACTTATCTAGCCATGTTCCCCCAAAATGTATCGAGCGTTCCTTTCACATTCTCAACCAGTGAATCAAAAACATAACTCCACAAATGGGAGCCGCATTTCACTGGCGGATCGAGATCTATCACGGTTGATAAACTTAGTTTGATATTCGATCTTTCCTAACGGCTAATGAGAAATTTGATCGAACACGTGGTCCGTCTTATCATCACTTGCATATGATACTTCCATTTCAGTCTCCACTGAATGATCGGGATTAGATCATTTGTCCAAAAAAAAAAACCAAACCTCAAAACAAACATTACCACGGATAAGGTTCTCAACGTTATCCATTTAAATCGTAGACCTTTTTAATTTCCCCCCCCCCCCCCCCCCCCAACCCAAAACCCCCCCCCCCCCGCGCGTATGACTCACATACTAAGTCGTGATTTCATAAGAGTAACTTAGGATTTACTATTTGAATGTTTGATATTAATATATTTCCATATATTCCTAATATCGTCAATTGAATCAATCTAGATAATATAAAGAACTTATGTTTATTTATTTAATTTATTCAAAATAAATTATTATAATTAAATAATTACAAGTTATAGGACACCATTCATAACAGGGACGAGGCGGGGTGTAAACGGGGTACCCCTTTTAAGATTTTTTTCCCTCACCCACCCCACCCATTTATTAAACGGGGGCGGGGCTGGGGCTTAATAGGGTGAGAGCAATTGTTAAAAATGCATGATTTTGTATATTTTTTAATATTCAAAATTTAATTTTTCAATGATAGTAGTGCATAATAGAGCATAAATTAAACAAATAAAACTTTTCATCATAATCAATATCAAAATAAACCTAAAAAATTTTAATTACAAAAAAAAATTAAAGTAGATAAACGGAAAAAAATCTCCCGCCTCGTTTAATAAATGGGGAAAAAAATTCCCCCACCTTGTTTATTATATGGGTTTGGCAGGGGTGGGGCGGGGAAGCGGGGTCGGAGTTTTAGCTTTCACCCGTAATTTTCACAACTCACATAGTTCAGGAGTTATTTTACTCTTTTTTTTTCCTTCTAATTTTGCACATGCGGTTAGAGAAACGAAAACAACTTTTTTTCTTCCAAATATTAAATTTTAATTTTCAACATAGTACAAATATCTTTATTTGATAGACCCATCTCCTATAAAATACAATATTTAAATGGACAATATTTAAATCGGGAGGACTCCCCTAATCTCTATATATTGGTTAAAAATTATAAAAAAATATTGATATATATTTTTATTAATTATATGGGGACAATTTTACTTTTAACCAATTAATTAGGAGGCCCGATTTATCGGGAAAGCAAGTATTTTCTTATTTAAATTTAAGCACTATATATTATGAATTAATTTGAGCTAAAAGATTGATCCTAATAAACTTATTGATCCCATTATAATTTTATCTTAAAAAGTATTAAAAAAAAAGAGATTGATCTCAAAATCCTATGAAAAAAAATGAAGATAAAATAAAAAGTTGATTGTGTACAAAATGTGACAGAATATGACATTTATGCGCATCTCAAAGATCTTTAAGATTTGTTAGATATCAATGAATGACGATAAGAAAACCAGCCCAAAAGTCACGAAAAAACAGCCCAAAAAAATGAAAATGAAAAAAAAAAAACTGGAAAATTTGAATTAGATATAATCTCAATCTGAAGAAGAAAAATAAAAAGGACCATTTCATCGTCACTATTATGCTTTAAAAAAATTGCTTTTTTCTTGCTGAAGATGTATTGGAGGAAGATAAACATGACAAAACTAAAAAAAGAACCACAACTGGATTTAATTCTAAGCAAAACAAAACATCATTTAACTGTAAATAGTTATTCATTTCAACAAGAAAAGAAAACCCATACCCAAAACCAAAGACAATCTCTTTCTTCCTCTTCTTCACCCTTTACCATAAATCTCAAATCTTTTCCTTTCCTTTTCTTTTTTTGGTATTGGGTTTTGATCTAAACAAAAAAAGATGAAATTTTTGATACCCATCTTGCATTTTCTTATGTATTAGCCTGATGGGTTTCTCTTTTTGGGTCGATATATGCCAATATTTAGTAGAATTACAGAAACTGGGTGGATGAGATAAAACAATCGAAGAAATTTAACGCCATGGAAGAAGGTATTCCCTTTACTCTCAGATCGATTGATAGATTTTCCTTTACTCTTAATTCTTCTTGTTTCCCTTGACTGAAGGATTTTGGGGTGTTTGGTTAGTAAGAAAGTTGAGAAATAATGTCACATATTTGCTTTTCATGCCCTTTGATTGACCCATCATTTTGTTTTTGTTTTTGAAGAGACGCTTACTTTTAGGCATGTATAATTGTTTCCTTAATTTTTGCTTTTATCATCTGAGTTTTGTTTAGCTGGTTTGTTGTGGATTCCGTTTGATTTATAGGATGTATTTCAATGTTGATGTGTTTTAAAGGTTTTTTCAGAAGTGATTATAATGTCTTTGTGTCAAATTATTTCTTCCCATGAGATCTCCATGGTACAATTCCCCCTCCCCATCTTCTTATTTTCCTTTTGTATTTGTTATTTCTACGTAATGGATGCTTGCATTTTTGCTCTAATTCAATTCCCTTTTCCCCTCATTCTGTTTACTTTTGCTATGTTGTTCTTATAAGCAATGCGTTCTTCGCTTTACTTTTCTAGTGAGTCTTGGGAGATATGATTCATCAATCATTGGAATGAGCTGAGAAATTCAGTTAGTATCAATTTTATGTTCATTGCTACATTCCTAAAGTTAAAGTTACTATGTGGCACATGGATTATAATTTTGTATACTGACATTTGTGAAGCTTTTGCCTGTAGCCAAGTTGAGTTATCGGGATGGATCTGGATCTTACTGTATGGTCCATTTTAGAGTGTATATTAAATGATACGTAACGCTGTATTAAAGTATCTTCTATTAAGCCAAAACATTTTGAGATTCCACATGTATAATTTGTGACAATTTTGTGAGGTCCCTACTAAGATCCATGTCATTTATTAGCTTTGCGCCTGGATTGATGGACGTTTGCTTGAAACACGTTAATGATGCATGTTTGTCCTTTGATACAGAAAGCACATGTTTTTATGGGTTAATTGTAATAAGCTCTTTATCTTTGGAATCTCTTTGCACAAATTGGCCAGCAATGGTGGAGCTATCATTGTACATAGAGAGAGAGAGAGAGAAGTTTATCATCTCAAGGAAAAAGGTTCTAACTCTGAAACTTGGGAGAGTTATACTCCCAGGACAAGTGAAGCTCTGGCATGAAATAGAAGATGAGGTTTTGTTTTGACTAGATCTTGTTAACAATGATATTTTTTTTCTTTGTTGTCCCACTTTCACAATGGGGTTGACTGCTTGGACTTCCTGCTTTGATGAGGACCATGTCACTATGTTTGAGCCCACATTCTTCTATATAAAATCTTCAAGGAAATAAGCAATTTCTTATCTCAGATGTTTTGAAATAAACATAGTTTGGATTATTTATTAACTCTCTAGCTGATGAAAGTGCTAGGCATATTTGTGGCTTTCTTTCTGATATGTGGATTCAAATATGTTTGGCTATCTCTATTATCATTTGCCTTTACTGATTTCCTTTCTTTCCTGCTGTTTGTTTATCTCAGATATGTGTAACATGCATTCTGAGGAGAACAAAGATTTTTCAGAGAAGAATAAGAAACGGAAGCTGAAGACACCATCCCAGGTGACTGCTTTAGAGGAGTTCTACAACGGTAAGATTATATATTCTGTGTAATCTCTTCCAATCTATGATATATCCTCTCAATGCCGTAGCTTCTTATCTATAAATAAATTGTTAATTTGAGTTTCAGAGCACAAGTATCCCACAGAGGAAATGAAATCACAGCTTGCCGAGCAGCTAGGTTTGACTGAAAAGCAAATATCTGGATGGTTTTGCCATAGAAGGTTAAAAGACAAAAGATTTTGTGAGACATATGCTAGTGCACGTCAGGATCGTTCAAGTGTTGTTATTCAAGAACATTGCAGCGGTCTTGCACAAGATTCATGTGGTAGCACGAAAAATGGAGACCATTGGCATATCGATCCACGTGAAGTTGAGAGTCAAAAGCCTTATAGCCATGAGTTTCCAGCTATAGATAATGGCCTTGAGCATAGGAGTCAATATACTGAAAATGTTAGTAACATGGATGATACGTCTTCCGAAAGTAGCTCTTCTTTAAAAGATAGATTGTTATCTCAAAGTGAGAATCCATATGACATGGAAGTCTCTCGGTATATAACACATGATGGTGCTATGCCACCATCAAACCCTAAGGTTCTAAACTCCCTGCCGTATAAACCATCTGGCTATTTGAAAGTGAAGGGTGAAATTGAAAATGCTGCTATTACTGCTGTTAAAAGACAATTGGGTATGCAATACAGGGAGGATGGTCCACCACTGGGCGTGGAATTTCAGCCACTTCCTCCTGGTGCATTTGAGTCCCCAGTGAAAAATCCAATTCATGGTAAATAATTAATTGTATTTCAATGTCGACAATGTTTTCTTTTTTTGTTAATATTTGATCTCAACTGTGTCTAATATGAATTAGCACCTATAGAGAAAAATGTTTTTGCTTATTGCTACGCATGGTAAAAATTGCTTCAATATCATATATTCTTGAAATGGCTGTCGATTTAAAAAAAAAATTAGCCTGTCGATTTGGATAACTATTTTTTTTGTTTATAATTCTCTCCCTCCTGACAGAAAATGGTGGGCAAAGAGAATTATAGAGGGAAATCTCTCGGAATCAGAATAAAAGAGAAAATGCTAGGATTTTAGCTATAATTAAAGCAATAATCATGTCTGATGAGTACAACGTCATAAACTTGCAGGGCCTCTGTTGTTAGGGATACTCTCAGTTTAAGTTCTTAATCACATACAAAATCTGTCACATTATTATTGAGTAATGAAGATTTTCTTCTGAATTTTATCGCCCGTTTTGAATTTATGTCAAATTTTTCACTTCAAGATTTCATTGGGTCTTATATATATCTTTTGATGGACACTTTTCAGATTCATACTATGTTGGAAACCCCACACGTTCCCGTTCTCCAGACACATTGGCAGTGAAGAAACAAAGAGCTCTTGGCTCTGTAAGTGAGCTTTTATTTTATAGTTCTCTCCAGATTGATGGCCTTTAAGCTTGCATACACTCTGAAGAATTTGAGATCTAAAATAGCTTTATTGCTATGATATTGCAAAATGGTACATGATTGTTCAAGTTCCACATTTTAGCAACATCATTTCCAAGGGAACTCAAATGAAAAAATTGATGTTATTCGTGCTTATGGTTTTCAATTAAATTTATGGAGCTTAGTCCTTCCCTTTGTACTTTTATTATAATTTGTTAGTCTTTTTATGATTATCATTGACAGGCAAAGAGATATCTATGAGCTAAGATAGTATTTTTTCTGATTATTTTTACACTTCCTTGTATTGCTCTGCAGAGATACGAAATGCCTAGTTCACATATGAGTTCTCGTGACTCATTTACGGAGGAAGCAATCCCCACTAGCACCAAGTGTAGACCTGAGTCTCAGGACAAGAATTCTCTCTACCAATCAAAGAAAAGTTCCAATTATTACAACAAAGTTGATCCTTTTCCCAGCCAGAACTCTTCCTTGAATATGTATGAAGAGTCTGGTGGGGAAACACTTTTCTCAAGTAGCAAGAAAGATCATAGAATGAGCTCTAGCTATAACATTCCTAGGAGTAGAATGGATTCCATTTCCAACCACCCTGGCCCCTACACTGCAAAAGTTTCTGGTGAACAAACAGAGATGCAATTGCACAACTATGATAGTGTTGGCTCAAAGAGTTTACATAGGAGTGGTTATTCAGACTATAAGCAATCGAATTCTAAAAAGATGTCAAAGGTCTGTACTTCATACCTTTATATTGAATGTTCATATTTTATTTTTTCTGATGGATTAACTTGGAAATATTCAAATAAAATATAATATTTAAGTGCATATACAGGAAATGTTCAATGGAGAAGAAAACGAAGCAAATGATTGTGGTGATCCAGTCAGAGTAAAGATCCCTCCAACAAATGAATTGGCTGTGAGTTTAAGCTGTATCTTGTCTTCGATTATGATTTAATGATATGGTATTGCAGTTCCTCACTAACATTTCCCCATTCTTTCATCTCAAGGTTGGGAAACGATGTCAAATGGATTTCCCTCGGCCAGACTTTGCAGTAAAGCCTTCATTTTCTGAAAAACCCGGGCGTAAGAATCATAGTAGAAGGTCAGTAACATTTGTTATTACTTTTATGCAAATAAATCTGTTGCTAACCTTTTGGCGTGTGAATAGATCGGGTGTTTTCTCTTACTGTTAATAAATAATATCTATCTTGAAGCCTTGTTCAGAAAGAAAGGGTAGACATCTAGATCTGTCTCGTAGTGTGCTTCCTTCCTTCTGTTTTGAATGACCAATTGCTTTTTTGTGTTTAATCAATGTGTCGACAAATACCATGACAACAACTAGTATTTAGCCTACCAAGTAAAATAATTCATTTTAAAGGTGCTATTATATTCTCTGTCAACGACATTCGACATAAACAGAAATATTCTCCTAGGTTTATAGTTTTGTAAAATCTCTGGAGATCAATATTGCTATTCTATTTCCTGTACTCAAACATGAATATCGAAACCATGTTCCCTACTCCATGCTGAGCTTTGATGAGTAATGTATTAACAGCAATGCATATTATGTAGATCCACAATGGAGATGCCATGCAGCTTCAGTGTTGATGAAGATGCCGACACCAGTTCATCGTTGGATTGAGCAGCAGTACAAGCCCAGTGGGGTCTCGAGATTTGGAGTACATAATTTGAAATTATTGTAAATTGGGTAGAGCAATATTAGTGTTAAGTTGCAGCAAAGTTTAGGCAGATTCTGGCCCCCTCTCTCCTGTGTATATGTACAAAGCCTTCTTTATTACTGTTTTGTGAGGAAAATGTTTAAGGGTGAAGCCTATCTTCTCTCTCTCCTCTTTTGTTTTTGTTCTTGGATCTCCTATCTGTGTTTCTGGTCAAGTCAATTTATATTCCTGTAATTTTGTTTGATTGACAGAAGCATCAACAGTATATTTATAAAACTACATCTTCCCATTTTGCTTCCTCAGTTTTTATTTTAAGGCAATGTTTACAAGTCTTAACAATATGTTGAGATAAGGGGTGAACAAATCCAAAAGCAATCAAACTAAACCAATTTACTTCTGGTTAAACCTTCATTTACCCAAATCAATCTAACCCAATTAATAACTTTTTTTTTTTTTAAAAAAATTTTTTTCAAAAAAAAAAAAAAACAAAAAAAAAAAAAAAAAAAAAAAAATTTCAATTTTTAACGAATAAAAACTTAATAAAATATAAAGAATCTTCAATTTTATACATGTCATGTTTGTATAATTATAACATGACTTTATAAACTTTATTATGTTTGTATTTGTAGTTGTGTTTTATTGGATTTTTAGATTATAATTGAAATTAGTCCTATAATTTTTTGAAGCTATTTTTTATGAACATATGATAATAAACACAAAACCAATTTTATTTCGGTTTTTTTGTAAGAATTCGGTAGGTCGGTCCTATAATAAAAAAAAACTTAATAAAATATAAAGAATCCAATTCAATTTTAGTTAATCAAACATGTTATGTTTGTTCTTCTAATGGGATACTCAACCACATGTTGTCTTACCTAAAAATGTCTTATTATTAGGGGTGTTCGTAGGTTGAGTTGAGAAAGTTTTATACCAGATTATAAATTTACTCAACTCGAATGAGTAATGATCTTAGTTAGATTATAAACTCAACTTTATGAAAAGTGGCTCAAGTTGTTAACTTTTAAGATATAAGATAGTAAAATTTAAATATGGAGAATATAAATATTTTTTTTTTTTTTATTTTATAAAACCAAAAATTTTTTTTTTTTTTTAGTTAGATATTCTATTTTAATTTAATAAAATAAATATTTTAAAAATTAAATTTTTTTTTAAAAAGAGGAATAACTTCAATCGATGTTTATTGAAGTATATATTTAAATAATGTTATAGAGTATGTGTATATTTTTTTTTTTTTTTTTATTTTTTTGGGGTTAGATTTTATTGAACATTAAGTCATTATGACACCTAAATTAGTTTTAATAACTATATAATCCAACCCCGATTAATTCAATTTATTCTAACTAAAGTGCTCACTAAAGCAAAATTCTAATATCCCTAAGTATTATTTTATCAGACGACAAATAAGATAGCAGACCAAAAGACCCCATTGATAATGAAAATAGATCACTTCTAAAATTGAAGGCAAAAATCTTATCTACCAAAAAAAATGGCAAAAGGCTTTCTCAGCCACATGAATCTGTCTCTCTCTAAATTATATAATGGTATCTTAAAAGTGTTTCAATCGATCATGCAATTTACATCATACTCTCGAGAAAAATGCTAAGCCAACAGTTTATCAATGCCCCAATCATCGAATTTGTTAGAACTTGGAGTTGGAGCCATCCAATCTTAAATCATTAAAACTCTGAAAATTATTCGTTAGCAATTTGTTTTTTTTTTTTTTGGGTCCAATCTCTAATCTGTCCCTCCTGCACGTTAAGGCATTGTTATTTCAATTCGTCAAAAGATATCATCTTGAATTAATTAAGTACTAATCAAATTTTTAACATAATACTTAAAAGGTTAGGAATTACGAAATTTCAAGGAAATTTGGGTAAATTGACCTCCAAAATCTTAAAATAATGTTTATTGACCTCCATTCTCAAATTAACCTTTTTGACCCCTTGTTGAGACCTTGTATTGTATTAAATATCAAAAAACCTCACTTACTCTTCAACATTTAGTTTCTCCCTCTTCCCATCAATGGGATCTTCATCTCCATTGATTCTTCTTCATCTATCAATTTCAACTTCCATTAATTCTTCACCCCTAACAAACAAAAAGCACCCCCAATCGGAATCCCCCCCCCCCCCCAACAACCAAAACCTCAAAACTTCGATTTCGGAATGAAAATCCTTGAAACCAGCATTCCATAGTTGTTTGATCACAACACAAAAAAAAAAAAAAAAAAAAAAAAAAAAAAAAAATAAAAATGGTCTTAACTTATTAGGGGTGTTCGAGCCGAATCGGAGGTTGAGTTTCGAATACGGAGTTGACCTCAGCCCCCCCCCCCCCCCCCCCCCCCCCCCCGAATTTGAAAAAAATCAAAATTATTATAAGGAATTATAGTTATTGTGATTTAATTAAATTAGAAAAAAAAAAAAAAAAAACGCCCCCCCCCCAATAGAAAAACCCCCCCCAAGACCCCCCCCCCCAAAAAAAGAAAAAAATCAAAATTATTATAAGAAATTATAGTTATTGTGTGATTTAATTTCGAACTAATATAAAACTAAAAAAACCACATATAAACTAAGTTAATGACCTAATTAGAAAAAACACTTATAAACTCAACTTTAATGAATAAGTAGGCACAACTTATAAAACTAATTATCTTTACAAAAACCACTTTAATTAAATAACTAATTTTAAATAAAACTCATATTTAAAAAAATAACATATAAGATAGTAAAATTTAAATATTTTTTATATGGAGAATATAAATATTAGTTAGATATTCTATTTTAATTTAATAAAATCAATAGTTTGAGGATTGAAATGTTTGATGAAGAGAGATAACTTCAATCGATGTGCTATTGAAGTATATATTTAAATAATGTTATAGAGTATGTGTATATATTTTTTTTCAATTAATGAATTCTAGTTGATTCAATTGAACTTAAATTAGTTTTTTTTTCTGGGGGGGAGAGTTGAGGGTAAAAGTTTTACATACAGATACTTATTAAGGACGACTATGTCGGAAACCTCCCGAATGTGCAAGCCGACGGTGAGATCAACGTCGGTTGTCATGTCGGCAATGCGACGTCGGCTTTCTAGTTTTTGGTATCGAAGCGTGGCGTCGGTGATCATTTTATCATCGACAAACATATAGCTAGGTGATAATATCACCGACATGACATCGGCATTTTGATAAGGGTATTGCCTAGCCACGTTGGCAATGGCCTTACCAAATGTAAATTAGCCCCCCCCCCCCACTTTTAATAACTATTTATAATCCAACCCCGATTAATTCAATTTAAATTCTAACTAAAGTGCTCACTAAAGCAAAAATCTAATATCCCTAAGTATTATTTTATCAGACGACAAATAAGATAGCAGACCAAAAGACCCCATTGATAATGAAAATAGATCACTTCTAAAATTGAAGGCAATAAATCTTATCTAACCAAAAAAAATTGGCAAAAAAACAACAAAGCTGCGGGGGCCCCCCCCCAAAAAAAAAAGGCTTTGTTATCAGCCACATGAATCTGTCGTTATAACAATTTAACTATCTAAATGTATATAATGGTATCAAAAAAAAAAATTTTTTTAAATGTGTTTCAATCGATCATGCAATTTACATCATACTCTCGAGAAAAATGCTAAGCCAACAGTTTATCAATGCCCCAATCATCGAATTTGTTAGAACTTGGAGTTGGAGCCATCCAATCTTAAATCATTAAAACTCTGAAAATTATTCATTAGCAATTTTTTTAAATTAAATTTTTTTTTTTTTGGGCATATTAAAAAAAAAACAAAAAAAAAAAATCCTTAAAATCAATAACACCATAAAAAATCAAATGTCCCTCCTGCAATCGTCCAGGCATTGTTATTTCAATTCGTCAAAAGATAATCATCTTGAAATTAATGAAGTACTAATCAAATTTTTAAACATAATACTTGAAAAGGTTAGGAATTACGAAATTTTAAACATGTAAAAGAGGGTTTAGCGTTTTTGGGCTCGAGAGGGGAGAGTTTTGAAGAAGGGAAAGGGGGAAGTTGTGCAGGGTTTATGTTGGGGGTATTGCCAAACACCGCCCGACAATACATGTCACTTACCAAACTTGCTTGTTTATAACCCCCCGTGTCCCCACATAGCGTCGCAATGGGAAGGCTTTTATAAGTGACCCCATTCCGCCACGTCGTGACCGTTGACCTATTGTCCCCCCCCCCCCCCCCCCCCCCACCCCCCCCCCCTTTCCCCACAGGCACTTCCCCCCCCCCCCCCCCCCCCCCCCCCCCCCCCCCCCCTATCATAAAAAAAAACCATCATCGAAGGTCAAAAGATAAAATGAAAATGGAAGTCAAAAAACATTAATTTAGGATTTTGGAGGTCATTTTACCCAAATTTCCAAATTTCAAACATGTAAAAATTTACTGTGCCAACAAAAGCAGTCGAAAGTTCGAGTCTCCCTCCTTTAATTGAATATAATATATCAAAAAAAAAAAAATCACGAGGCATTGAATTCTTGAACAATTAACATTAAAAAAAAGAGTTATATTAGATGTTAATCCTATCATTTTTAAAATTTTATTTTAATCATTGTCATTAGTGAATGATATATTTTGAAGAAAAACCTTGCAAGAATTTTACTAACTTCTTTTGGATACGTTTTCTTTAAACATCTATAGGATTGATATGGATTTATCAAAACAAAATTTTAGTTGAAATTAACCGTTTTTCTAATAATAGAGGATGTTGGTAAGATTTAACTCAAAATACAAAGATTGAAACTAAAATTTATAAAACTATATAAATATATTGATGTAAGTGACAAAATAAATAAAAAAAATCACAAAAAATATAATTTAATTTAATCAAAGAAAATATAATAGAGGCTAAAAAAATGATGTGGACTCCTCGTAGTGGTGAAACATGGGATGTCTTGCTGGAAATGGTAAAAATTGGAATGGGATTCAGTAGAGGTTTTATTTAGTTTTGGCCAAGAAAAAGTTGAAGATAATATATGATCAATGGCCTAAGCAAACAAATACAGTGCTTTTTAGGTAAAGGGTGTGGCTTTTTCCATATCATGTGGTGCCGGTTGCAATTGCAACCCAATGGTGCTAAGGGGGGGCCTCCTCCCTGGCTCGACACTCTATTTCATAATCACATCTCACCCGAAAAAAAAAATCGCACTCTTCTTGTTTTAAAATAATTTCAAATATTCTTAGAGTTTATAAAATTATTAATCACACCCCTTTTTCTATTTGATTATACTGAAATTGAACATGTTCTTATTCTACCTTTGTCACATGTTTCGGTTCTATTAAAAATAGCGATTTTTTTTAATAAATGAGCATGATTTATAGATTTTATACATTGTCAATACGTGGTTTATTCTACCAATCATATTAATATATTTAAATCTTTGTTATTTTTAATGGAAATTGTAATACATGAAAGACATAGAATAAACGTATATTAAAATTAACCGATGAAGGGGTGTGATTACAATTATAAAAATTATAAAACACAAAAAGTTTTTAAACTATACAAGTGTGATTTACAGATTATATAAACCATATAGATGAGATTTATGATTATCTCGAAAAAGATTGGATTCTTTATATATATATATATATATATATATATATTTATTTATTTATTTATTTGTGAGAGAGATAGTCATAGAGATTTGGTGAAATACACTATCAACATTCAATGTATAGGATCCAATCTTAGGCTTCAATTACACCTCAAGATTTAGGAGAAAAAGGTTGGGAGTTAGGACCACTTTGGGACTAAGAAAAGGAAATCAGAAGAGGCTTGTGGCCTCAATCAGCATTCAGCCACTTCCCACTTTTCTAAAAAAGTACTACCACCTTCTTCTTTCTTTTGCTTTCTTTTCTCATTTCTTGCATTGTAATTGTTGGAATGATAAAATTCCACCCCCTCTCTATTTTCCCATCCCATTTTTATTATTATTATCCCCTCTCTCTCACACATTGACTTTTCTAGGCTTTGTTTTCTCTTTCTAAATTGCATATTCTCCCGACTAAGGGGGTTGGATTGTAGGTATGAGAAGTCGGGTTTATGTAGTCTAAAGTTATATAATTTGTGTTGGGTGAGTGAGTTTATACACTTTAGAAATCCATATAAACGAAGAAAAATTGAAAAATTATTATATCATAGTAAGTTCATGAATTTAAAAAAAAAAAACAATGTAGTATAGTAACTCATATACTTTAAAAACCCATGAAATAAACCTGTAATCTAGACGGTTTCATGTTCAATTTGATTTATTTGACTTAAGTATCTCGTTTGATAAAATAAAGTTTTATAACATATATAATCATTGTCCTAGTCCATCTATTTGATTTAATGAGTTGTTGATTTCTTTTATAAGTATTTTTTAAATGTAAGTTTAAAGACAAGTGTTGATTCTAGTAATAATTCATTTGATTAGAAAAATAAAATTGATTTGAATGATTCTAGTAAATGTTTCGAATATTTAATGATTTATCTTTCAACAATAATAAATCCATCTTTAGTTAATTTTTTTAAAAAGAAGAAGAGCCTTTGAAACTGAAAATTGGACGCCGTTGCTAGTCCAAGTGTTAGTCAAGAAGATTTAATCGACGGAGAATCGGCGAAAATGGGAAGAACAAGTGTCAACATCGAAAATTGACATAATATCGTGGGCTTTCTCACAAATTATTCCACTTTTTTCTTTTTCTTTTTCTTTTTCCCAATACTTTCATTTTTGTACTAAAAAAATATTAGTTTCATCTTAAAAGAATAAAACATCAATAGCTAAAAATATTAATATTTATAATTTAAATATAACTCACGTAGTTAGGTATTTACATTATCTTCTAGAGGTTTAAATTTTACTTTCCATAATTTAATATAATATCTAAAAATAAAAGTCTCTTTTATTTTCAATTTTTCTAATCTCGAAAGTGAGGTACACAAAAAAGGTATAATTTGTGTGTTTTATGTGTTAAATCTTAGAAGTTAAATTTTAATTCATAATATTTTAATTAAGTTAATCATTCAAATTGATTTTTTTTAATAAATATTAAATCCATTCATTAAATCATTAAAAATCAAGTTATTTTTTAAGAACAATAATTTATTTAATTTCATAAATAAATTTCATATTTTTAATCAATAATGTATAAATCATGTTATTTAATCCTTAAATCTTTAAGGAGATTTAACCAATCAGACATAGTCTATTGGTTAAACCATTGTACTTCCACTCTTAAGAGTGTGATTTAATTTTCATCCTAACAGTTTGAATAAAATAAAATCTTTATTAAGATTTTAACCGAATTTGAAACTTCTCAAAATTAAAAGTACAAAAGTATTAATTTAATTTTTTTAAAAATTAGCTTATAAATAACTTGAATATTATAAAATAATTTTTTTTATTAAAATTGACTTAGTAAATTAAACGTTTTTCTGAATTTCAGATAGTAAAATTATATGGTCATTTTTAAAATTATTTCGATAACATAAAAAAAAAAAAATTTTTTTTTATCTCTTCCAGTCGTTTTAATTAAACTGAGCTTTCTCTTCTCTTTGTGAACGAAACAGCATTTTTTCTTCTTCTCTTTTTCTACTTTTTATAATTCATTCCATTCGTCTGCTATTCACTCTTTTGTCATTCTCTCTCTCTCTCTCTCTCTCTCTCTTCTCTCTCCTGCAGGTCAGAACCAGATCATAGTTCCATAGTTTTCTTTCACTTTCTCAGTCAGTTACTTCTTCTCATTCATTCAAAGGAAAGGATTAACTCAAACTTCTACAAATTCTTCACTCGAATCTGAGAAGTTTCATGTCTCTTTTCGGCCATTTCTCGATGATCAAAACCTAGCTGTTATATCATTCTCTCAAGTAATTGAAGCATCCTTCGCCAATATGATCGAGTTTTTTTTTAAGAGAATTTTGGAGCTACAGTACTTTAGAATCAGTGCAATTTCAAACCTGATAGCTAGACGAATCGGACTAGAGTTGAACAGTTTGAGAATCTGAGATGGATGATTTTAGTGTTGTAGATTGTAATTGTTCATCGAATTTGAGTTTTAGTTCGAGATTAAGCTACTTTTCGCAGGAATTGGTTACTGGAAGCGCTTAAATTTGAAAAAAAAAATGGCTGAGCTAGAGTTCAGTGTTTAGATTTGGAAGGTTTGAAAGGGAAAAAGCTTCATGTCGAGGACGGATAGGATGACTTCAGATCTTAATAGGAATGGTTCGGTTGAAAGGGATATCGAGCAGGTGTTCTTATCCATTTCCTTTTGTCCTCACTTTACTTCTCTTTTGCATCACTGTATCACTCAAGATTTGCTATTTTGTTATTCATCGCTGTTATGTTTTACTTGAATTTGTAAAAAAATGAAGTATGTGTAATTTTTTCATTGTCTGTTTTGCATTGCGTTTTCCGTCATAAGCATAATCTGGTCTTGTTATCAGTAGAATTAAGTGCATTTTTTTTAACTACGGTGGAGTTATCAGAATTTGAATTAATAGAATTTTTGTGGAATTTGTGGCGGTTTGTTAGTGGAGATTAGAAAGATAAATTAGTAAGTAAACGTTATCTGTGTGCTGAAGATTGATGAATTAGGGCAATATAACATTGGCCAAAAAAATATGGCGTCGGAAGATTTCACATGATCCATTCGTTTATGGGGCTTATTTTTGCCTTATTATGATTTTGACAGTTGTTTGTCGGCTAGTTGATCTAAGATCAACTTAGCAACCTTCTTATGTAAAGACAGTGGATAGATATGAATGTAATGGAATCTTCATATCCCTTCTCACATTGATGCTCCTGATCATTACATATAAGTTCAACATTGGTTTGGCTATTATATTTTAAATTCACGGGCAATCATTAGCATTACCAAGGAATCGGAATATATTTTTCTTTTTTCTGTTGTAAGATTATTCATTGATCCAAATAGTCGAATAGGTTCCAAAGATCTAGTTGTCGTAGCCAATGCTGTGAATTTGCAGCACGTTTTTGGCTTTTTATATTTGCAACTAACATTGTGAGAATGTTGAGAGGAAGGTGAAGACCATTATGGATACACTTTAATTTATTTCTATATTATAATGTTACTGGCAGAATTATTGAGGACTATCTTTTCATTATAATTACATCTCTTGTTTGTGAACTATATTTTGTCAATGGATTCAATTGTTTTTCATTATTGTTCGGAATCCGTAGCCCTTAGTTCTACTTCTACCATATGATACTCAGGCATCTAGATGTCAGTTAGATAGGTCTCCATTTGCATATTATCACATGTTAATTTTTTTTATTCTCATTAATTACAGTCCATTATTGCTCTAAAGAAAGGAGCTTACCTGCTAAAGTATGGAAGGAGGGGAAAACCAAAATTCTGTCCTTTTCGGCTTTCCAATGTAAGTTTTGTTCTGTGTCACCAAATTTGTAGTTGCCAATTTTGTTCACGTAACTGCTCTTCTGTATTATTCATGTCAACCATATTCCATTTCGTTATATGTTGCTCAGGTTTATTGATGTTATAGCCCTATCAATAACCAGTACAGTTTAGTATTCATCATATGTGTGCTCATGTCATTTCTATAAAAAAAATGTGTGCTCATTGGGATTTTTTCAATATTGGGTAATTTTGTGTTTTTTGAAACATTCTGCTTTAAACGTGCATAGGATTTGCTTCTTATGAGTATCTTAATATATAGTTTATGGCTGATCAAGATGGTTGCATCATTGTAGATTTACTCTCTTTTCATTTTGGCTATATATTTGGGTGGGGGTGGCAATTTAGAAACCTGCATTTGTGGTTACAAGTGATGAACCATTAAGTGATCGGCAAATTTTTTTGTTTTTATTTTTATTTTCAGGATGAATCTGTCCTAATATGGTTCTCAGGGAAAGAGGAGAAACACCTTAAACTAAGCCATGTTTCTAGAATAATATCTGGCCAACGCACTGTAAGTATTCATTGTGAAGATGACATATTTTCTGTACCTATATCTGTTCACCCCGGCCCCATTAGGCCATTACATATCCAATGTGATATTTTGATGATTAATATGTGGAACATGGCAATGTTTATGGTTCTGAGCTTTTATATTCTCTAAAATTTTAACCTTTCTATTGAAAATCTAGAACTCTGAAAAGGTACCTGCTTGCAGTTTGTGATTTATTGTGTTAGAAACTTTATGTTTTAAATTTTTTAAGTTGATGGCATGTGATCCTTTGAAGAAGCTAATTATGAGTTAATTATTTCGATCAAATGAATAGGCTTATAGATCTTGGGAGTACTGAATTGATCTATTAACTGACTTACTAATCTGGACTGAATCGGCTATCTAGCTTACAAAATAGACTATTAATATTTATCCTTTTGAAAAATAGACTATTAATATTTATGAGTGAACGACCTTGCCCGTCTCAAGAGGAAATTCTAGATCAGTCTACTAAAAAAAATGTCATGCATGTTTCTTAATTGTAGGTATTTTTCATTTCTCCCATTTAATTTTAACTGGAGTAGATATTTCCTATACATTTTCTCTTAAAAGAACCCTATATCTTTCCCCCCCTTTTTTGTGAGAAACCAACTGTAAATTCATTTCCAAAAAAGAAGTATGCAAAGGCAATGGGTGGTATCAACACAAAGAAGTCAAGTGGAGTACCAAAAAATCCTCCAATTGGCATTGATTAAAAAAAATATATAATTTTTTCTTAGCGAGAACTCCACATGGAAGCTTTGAATTTTGAGGAGTTCCAACCCTCACGCTTAACACTCCCTTCTAAATCTGTCCCGAAAGTTCTGAAATTTCACTTTAATCAAACTTCTCTTAGTAAGGATTTAACAGCACAATTTGAAGGGGTAAGTTGCGTTCCTGTTTAAGTCTTTGTTTAGGTTCATTAAACAATTTCCTTGGAGGAGCCACCTTAAGCACATAAATGAAGTCAGTGCATATTAAAAAAAAGTCAGTGTATGGTATTTTTTTCCAAGCCTTTCTCATAAAAAGGAAAAATGAAAGTTGGTGTATTTTGTCATTTGCTTGTGACTTTTATTTAGAAGCTCATTTCCACACCCAAATGTTGAGGGGTTTCATTGACTTATCATGTTGTGGTGTATTCCTGTTATCTACTTATCAAATCTGTTTGATGAAATTTTCCAGCCAATATTTCAAAGGTATCCACGGCCAGAGAAGGAATACCAGTCATTTTCTCTAATATATAATGACAGATCTTTAGATTTGGTACGCCATATTTTCTATTATTATCTCGCTTCTGATCATGTTGACATTTGTCCTTATTCATCTTGTCTCTTTTGTCATTTTACGTTAATAGTGATCCGCCTATTATTCTGCTTACTAGATTTGCAAAGATAAAGATGAAGCTGAAGTTTGGTTCAATGGTTTGAAAACATTGATTTCTCGTAGTCATCACCGGAAATGGAGAACAGAATCTAGGAGTGATGGAATGCAGTCTGAAGCAAATAGTCCCCGAACTTACACCAGAAGAAGTTCTCCGCTTAATTCACCATTTGGAAGTAATGATAGCTTGCAAAAGGTAAACTTATTTCTTCCCTTCCTTCCGTATCTATAATATGCAAAGTTAATTAAGAAAACATTTGTTTTTCCCCTCAAAATTTAGGATGGTGATTTTCGACTTCACAGTCCTTATGAAAGTCCTCCTAAAAATGGAATGGATAAGGCATTATCAGATGTGATACTGTATGCTGTTCCTCCCAAGGGCTTCTTCCCTTCTGATTCTGCGAGTGTGTCAGTCAATTCATTATCATCAGGTGGTTCAGACTTGCATGGTCCCATGAAAACAATGGATGCTTTTAGAGTTAGTTTATCGAGTGCCGTCAGCTCATCCAGCCAAGGATCAGGTCATGATGATGGTGATGCCTTGGGGGATGTTTTTATTTGGGGTGAAGGAACTGGGGATGGTATTGTTGGAGGTGGAAGTCATAAGGTTGGAAGTTGTTTAAGTATGAAAATGGATTCTTTACTGCCTAAAGCCCTGGAATCTGCTGTAGTTCTTGATGTTCAGAACATTGCCTGTGGTGGACGCCATGCTGCCTTAGTGACCAAGCAAGGAGAAATTTTCACCTGGGGGGAGGAATCAGGAGGCAGGCTTGGGCATGGTGTGGATTCTGATGTTCTGCAACCAAAGCTTATAGATGCCCTTAGTAATACAAATATTGAATTGGTATCTTGTGGTGAGTATCACACATGTGCTGTAACACTTTCTGGTGATTTGTACACATGGGGAGATGGAACTTACAATTTTGGTCTTCTTGGCCATGGGAATGAAGTGAGCCACTGGATCCCTAAAAAAATAAATGGTCCGTTGGAGGGCATACACGTGTCTTCCATCTCTTGTGGACCGTGGCACACTGCAGTTGTAACCTCTGCGGGGCAACTTTATACTTTCGGTGATGGCACTTTTGGTGTTTTGGGCCATGGAGATCGCAACAGTGTCTCAATGCCTAGAGAAGTAGAATCCCTCAAGGGTCTACGCACTGTGCGTGCTGCTTGTGGTGTTTGGCATACTGCTGCTGTTGTTGAAGTTATGGTTGGCAGCTCAAGTTCCAGTAATTGCTCTTCAGGGAAGCTATTCACATGGGGAGATGGAGATAAGGGTCGACTAGGACATGGCGATAAAGAGACTAAACTTGTGCCTACTTGTGTTGCAGCTCTTGTTGACCCTAATTTTTGTCGAGTTTCATGTGGGCACAGCCTGACAGTGGCCCTTACAACATCGGGCCATGTCTACACCATGGGAAGTCCTGTTTATGGACAGTTAGGAAATCCTCATGCTGATGGAAAAGTTCCAGTCCGAATTGAAGGAAAGCTTTCCAAGAGTTTTGTGGAAGAAATAGCTTGTGGTGCTTATCATGTCGCTGTTTTAACTTCAAGAACTGAAGTCTACACTTGGGGAAAGGGTGCAAATGGTCGTTTGGGTCATGGTGATACAGATGACAGAAATTCACCAACACTAGTTGAAGCTTTGAAAGACAAGCAAGTTAAAAGCATTGCATGCGGTACAAATTTCACTGCAGCTATCTGCCTTCATAAATGGGTTTCTGGTGTTGATCAGTCCATGTGTTCAGGCTGCCACCTACCATTTAATTTCAAAAGAAAACGACATAACTGTTACAATTGTGGACTTGTTTTCTGTCATTCATGCAGCAGTAAGAAGTGTCACAAGGCTTCTATGGCTCCAAATCCTAACAAACCATACCGTGTATGTGATAACTGTTATAACAAACTACGGAAGGCGCTTGAAACTGATGCTTCATCTCAGTCTTCAATGAGCCGAAGAAGAAGCATCAATCAAGGAGAGTTTGTTGAGAAAGACGAGAAAGCGGAATCTGTAAAATCTCGCTCTCAACTCGCTCGTTCCATGGAACCCGTGAAGCAAGTTGAAAGCCAATATTCTAAGAGAAATAAAAAATTTGAATGTAACAGTAGTAGGGTATCGCCTGTTCCAAATGGAGGCTCACAGTGGGGAGCTATTTCTAAATCATTAAATCCAGTGTTTGGGTCGTCCAAAAAGTTTTTTTCAGCTTCTGTTCCTGGTTCAAGAATCGTCTCCAGAGCAACATCCCCAATATCAAGGCGAGCCAGTCCTCCTCGTTCCACAACTCCTACCCCAACTCTTGGAGGTCTTACTTCACCAAAGATTGGAGTGGATGATGCTAGAAGAACAAATGATGGTCTTAACCAGGAAGTCATTAAGTTAAAAGCTCAGGTACACAGTTTTTTGAACCCTTTTTTCTCTTAGCTTTTTATACAGAGCTGCTGATCAAATTTGTCGTGCTTATCATTTTGAAGTTGCATTTGATGATGTATGAAAGTTAACTGATCTTACTCGGGAAGCTAGATTGATATTTTTTTTTAACAATAAGGTGCGAAATATGGAATTGTTCCAAAAAGATTTAGCCATTTTGGTTTTCTTTGAACTTACGATGGACTTGATTAGTTTTTCATTCATTCATGCCTGTGGAAGAGATGTGCGCCAAAATGTTGCACAGTTGAAGGCATTTTTTTTTGCTTGAAAATCAAATGGATGAATCTATATAAAATTTTTGGTGGGGAAAACACCAAATGATTTTTGGCAACAAAGAGAAGGTTTGGTGGTTCATCAAAGTTCTTGGATGCTCTTGGTGTACTTTCTTTTAGGCTTCGTATAATTACTCCTTTTTTTTTATTTTTTTATTAATGACCGTTGGAGTTATTACGTATGCTACTTTGGCCTCGTGTGGGTGGACATTTTACAGTCCCCCTCTTTTTGTATCTCTTTCTTTTCAATCAATGAAATCTGTCTTTCATCTGGAAATAAAATTCCGATTCTAAAAACTTTGCTTGAAAACTAGAATTGTTCTCATTGACTTCTTCTAGGCACTTTGATCCAATTCCAGATTGATCTTGCTACCTGTTACTTGCAACAACATCGTCCTTTTTTGCTTCATTGTATGAAACCATATCTAGTTTATTAGCTGTATGAAATGCATCAGGTCTTACCAATTGCTTCTCTCAGGTTGAAAATCTTACACGCAAAGTCCAACTGCAAGAAGTTGAGTTAGAAAGAACAACCAAACAGTTGAAGGAGGCACTGTCATTTGCCGCAGGAGAAGCTACAAAATGCAATGCAGCAAAGGAAGTAATCAAGTCCCTCACTGCCCAAGTAAGATTTATATTTATGCAATTGCCTAAAACAAAATTTGCAGTTGTATGTAATGTCATGCTATGCTAGTTTATGGAGTTTTATGTATGCCTGCTAGTGTTTCTTTCCTTTTTGCAAATAAAAAAATCTTGCATAACCAACCGTGAATTGGTTTAGTGAGATTAGTTGAGATGTGCATAAACTGGCTTGGACACTCGCACACTCACAATAGTAATTAAAAAAAATAAAATCTTGCGTGTGTTTATTTAAAGCATAAACTTGAGTTTCTTTTATTAAAAAATATATCATGTGTTGATTTTTGCGAATTCTCATAAAAAAAAACTGGCTTGGTTTTTATTTCCATTTACTGACCTCTTCTAATTCTCAGAATTTGTAACTGGGGATTTCCACGTAATTTTAAAATGTTGGTACTGAAGACTTTGGTCGATATTTAATTTCGTAGATATAGATGACCATAAGATAATGTGTATAACATCTTAGTTGAATCCCAAATTTCACGGATGAATTCCAGGAGTCTTTTACTACTATGTCCTCCCTTTGGTAATAAAAAACTTAAAACAAAACAGTCCATAAGCAGCCTGAGGAACATGAATGATGGATTGGTCTATGAATGTTGAAAATATCAAGTGGTTAAAAAAATGTTTACTTTGTAAGCACTAATTCAAAAAACAAAAGCTATTAGGTTAAGTTACTTTATTTATAATATGAATTCTTAGCTTCATAAAAAAAAATCTTGGTACATATTAAGAAATAAAAAAATGGATTTAGTTATGCTGGAAAAAAAAGAAATAAAAAGAAAACCAGATTTGGATTCTATTTTATGGCAGCTTAATTAGCTGTTATTCTTGGTCGAGATCCAAGTTGGATATTGTCTCTGTCAGCACTTCTTTCATGTGTCAAGTAAATTTCTGTGTTTATCTCTAAATAGATAATTCATACTAAATTTTTCCTTCTTTCTCTTTTCTTATTTATTGAAAAATTCTCCTTTTTTCCTCTGTTCTGAACAGTTGAAGGAAATGGCTGAAAGACTTCCAGTTGGAGCAGCTCGAAACATCAAATCACCTTCTCTGGCCTCCTTGGGATCCAGTCCTCCCTTTACTGATGTGGTTACTTCATCAATTGACCCTGACCGATCTAGTGGCCAAGCAATGTCTCTAGAAGGTGACATCATAGAATCAAATGGTCACTTGCTACCTAATGGGTCCGGCACTGTCAGTAACCGTAGTTCAGGCCATAACAGACAAGGCAATTCAGATTTGACGACAAGAAATGGTAACAAGGTTAAAGAAAGTGATGTTCGCCATGATGCTGAATGGGTTGAGCAAGATGAGCCTGGTGTATATATCACGTTTACCTCCCTTCAGGGCGGTGCCAAAGATCTCAAGCGAGTGCGTTTCAGGTATAGTTCTTCTGCCTTGTTGACTCGATCCTTATAAAAGTGATCTGAAGCTAGTAGTTTAAATAACGCCCTTGCAAGTATAAAGAAGAAAGCACATACCTTTGCTCCCATCTTCTTTCTTTTGCAAATAGCAGTCTTTTATCCATTTTCTTTCAGTGGCTAGGTTTGTGGTCTGGATAGGATTGTATAGTACAAAATAAATTCATAATGCTTGAGAGATGATCGTATAAATACACATTTGAGGCAATCCAACTCTCTCTAGGGTAGGTATACTACTCAAGTTTTAACCGACTAAATGATGGGAAGACATTAAACGTTTTTGTTTGCATCTTGTGACACACGTTGTGTAGAGATGAAGGTTCACTTCGTTGCCCATTTGTCGAAGCCTCACAGTATTGACAACATTATCATGTCCCATAAAGCACACAATCAATCATATTATAGTGCATTTTTTTTTTTTTTTACATTTCACTTCTTGGTTGCAGTCGGAAGCGGTTCACTGAGAAGCAAGCGGAACAGTGGTGGGCAGAGAACCGGGCGAGAGTATATGATCAATATAATGTGCGTATGATTGATAAGTCCAGCGTGGGCATCGGTAGTGAGGACTTGACTCACTGACATCACATGTGGAAACGGGTCAGTCCAACTTATTGTAAATGAACAGGATCTTTACAGGCTCATACCTTCGATTACCGAGAAGAAGTGATAATATGATCAATTCGATTAGGCTTTTATCCATCCCGTGGGATAAGAGGGGAAAAAAAGCAATATATGGTATTGAGTTAGAGGGATAACTAATAGGGGTTTGTGTTTTTAATTGTTCCCCTGTTTTTCACCTTTCAAATTCTTGTTTGTTTCATTGTCATATTTTCCATTTTTTTGGGGGAGTCCCTCAATTTTTCCCCTATATGTGACTAGTGTGGGGGATTGAGCGTGAGAAATGTAAATTTTTAGTAACTCTGCTGGCTGGCAGTTGTTCATATCGGCTGCAATGTAAATTCGATAAGCGAATGCATCTCTCCATATTTTTGTCTAATTATTCTTTTCTGAACCCCCCACTTCTTAACTCCATTTCTTTCTTTTTAAAGAGCAGCTGTAATTTTATGCAGGGAAAAAAACCATCCTGAGATATGCATAATAAAAGAGGAAAATTTTTGTTCACTGAAACTATATGGGTTGTTTGGTGCCCGAGATTGAAATTACATTTTTTAAAATCTTAAACTCATGATTAATATTTGGATTGACATTTTTAACTCACCCAACCTAAAAAAATGTAAGGGGAATTACTCAAATAATAGAGTATATATATATAATTACTTAAAAAAATTACTGAAGTAACATATTGCTTTAGTTAATTAAATTTTTAAACTAGTGCAATATATTAACGAACCGTTTACTTTTTAATATTTATTCTTTTCAATTTTGAACTGAAAAATTAGAATTATCACTTCTTAAATTATTTATAGAGCATATCATCAACCTATCTAAAATCTAATATTTGAGATAATTTCTAAATGGTTATAATAAATTAATTAAAAAAAAACTAAAACATATCTTACAATCTCACTTCTCTATACTAATTAGAGATATTCTATTTCCAGACATCTCAATCCCGATATCACGTTGACTTTCAACGTATACTTCTAGTTAGTGGTTATTTGTTTTAAGGGTTAAATGTAAAATACACCTTTACACTTTGGGTTATTGTTAAATCATACTATTACATTTTTTTTTTTGTTTTAAAATACCACTGCACTTCGGTAAAATTGTAAATCACATCCCTCTATCGATTAATTTTGACGAAATTGAGACACATTCATATTCCAAAAAAGTTGAAAATAAAGAAAAAAATTAAACATTTGAGTATAATTTATAGATTTTATGCATGTCACATATTCCAAAAAAGTTGAAAATAAAGAAAAAAATTAAACATTTGAGTATAATTTATAGATTTTACATGTTATTAACATAACAATTTATTCTAAAATTCTACACATGTCAATTTTTTTTTTGTTATTTTTCATGAAATTAGAATACAAGACATACATAGAATATAAATGTATCTCAATTTCATTAAAACTAATCGATAAAAGAGTGAATTTCACTAAATGTAGGAGTATTTTAAAAAATAATAATAATAGGGATATGATTTAATAATAACTCAAAGTGCAAGGTCTATTTTCCATTTAAGCATTTTTAACAACGCTTTTCCTCTTATCTCTGTGTGTCTCTCCAAGCATTCGATCTTCTCTCTCTATTTTCCTTTCTACACTCTATAATGTATGGAGTATTGGAGGCTATTATCTGCATTAAGAACTTGTTCAAGCTCCAATTTAATCCAGCAAGGCAAGCTCATTCACCAGAAAATCTTGTCTTTGGGTCTCCAAAACAATGGCACCCTCTGTAAAACCCTCATCAACTTTTACTTCTCTTGCCATGACTATACTTCTGCAAAGCTTGTATTTCAAAATAATGGCTACCCATTTGATATTTCATTGTGGAATTGTCTTCTATCTGCTTACTCCAAGAATTTCATGTTCATTGAAGCTCTGCAACTCTTTGACCAGTTGTTGTTTCATTCTCATTTAAGACCTGATTTTTACACTTACCCAAGTGTTCTTAAGGCATGTGGTGGATTGGGTAGAGTTTTTTTTGGGCAAATGATTCATAATCATTTGTTGAAAACGGGTTTGATTTGGGATGTTTTTGTGACGAGCTCGATAATGAATATGTATGTGAAATGCAATCGGTTTCGGGATGCCATTAATCTGTTTGATGAATTGCCTCAAAGAGATGTGGGGTGTTGGAACACTTTAATCTCTTGTTATTTTCAAGATGATAAGGCTGATAAAGCTCTTGAAATGTTTGAGAGTATGAAGGATTTGGGTTTTGAGCCGAATTTAGTGACGTTCGCTACGGTTATCTCATCGTGTACAAGACTTTTGGATTTGGAAAGAGGTAAAGAGATTCATCGGGAGTTGGTTAATAAGGGGTTTGTGTTGGATTGTTTTGTTCTTTCTGCGCTTGTGGATATGTATGGAAAATGTGGTTGTTTAGAAATGGCGAAAGAAGTTTTTGAGCAAATCCCAAGGAAGAATGAGATTGCTTGGAATTCCATGCTCACAGGTTATAGTTTGAAAGGTGATAGCTGGTCGTGTATTGAACTTCTCAAGAGGATGAATGATGAAGGAACCAAGCCAACTTTGACAACTTTAACCAGCATAATATCAGCTAGCTCAAGATTTCCTCAACCTCAGCACGGAAAATTTGTACATGGGTATATTTTAAGAAACAGAATAGATGGTGATATTTTTATTAATATTTCTCTCATCGATCTATATTTCAAATGTGGATATGTTTTGTCTGCTGAAGCTATTTTCAAAAGTATAAACAAGACTGATGTAATTTCTTGGAATGTTATGATTTCTGGATATGTCATAGTGGGTAATCACATTCAGGCTCTTCGGATCTATGATAACATGAAAGAAAGCAGTGTAGAACCAGATGCCATTACATTCTCTAGCATCTTATCAGCTTGTTCACAACTAGCGGCCTTGGAAAAGGGTAGGGAGCTTCACAACTGCATTATCAATCGTAAGTTGGAAAACAATGTAATAGTTATGGGGGCTCTTCTTGATATGTATGCTAAATGTGGTGATGTTGATGAAGCACAAAAACTCTTTCATCAATTACCGGAGAAGGATCTTGTGTCATGGACTTCGATGATCACTGCTTATGGATCTCATGGCCAAGCTTCAGAAGCCTTGAAGCTTTTTGATGAAATGCAGAAGTCAAATGCACGAGCAGATTCAGTAACATTCCTAGCAATTCTATCTGCTTGTAGCCATGCCGGATGGGTTGATGAAGGTTACAAATATTTCAATGAGATGATCATCCAGTATGACATTAAGCCCAATATTGAACACTATTCATGCTTGATAGATCTTCTTGGACGTGCTGGAAGATTACATGAAGCTTATGCGATTATCCAAAGATCAGAAGAGACTAGAGAGGATATTGGGTTGTTAAGCACACTGTTTTCTGCATGTTGCTTACATAATAATTTAGTTTTAGGGATAGAAATAGGCAAAATACTGATGGAGGTAGATCCTGACGATTCATCTACTTATATTTTATTGTCAAATATGTATGCTTCTGTCAACAAATGGGAGGATGTACGGAATGTGAGACTGAAAATGAAGGAGCTAGGGTTGAAGAAAAGTCCTGGGTGTAGCTGGATCGAGATTAACCAGAGGATTCAACCGTTTTTTGTCGAAGATAAGTCAACACCTCTGGTAGATGGTGTTTATGAATGTTTAAGCATTCTAGCTTGTCATATGGACAAAAATGATGGATTAGAGCTGGAGTAGATTATCAAAAAAATGGATATAGATGATGTTTACCTCCTTATAGACATGACAAAATATATGCATGAAGAATTGCATAGAAACAAAAGGGGTTCACCATCCTTCACAGGCAGGAGAAGTTGTTTGTACAGAAGGATTCACCATCTTCCCACCCGGAACAATACATGGATTCATCTTCATTCATACGCTGAAAATCGTTTGTGACCATTTGAAGGCATCTTGGTGCTCTTCATTCTTTCCCCTTTATTTCTAAATTTTCTTGAAGGAAAAGATTTCACTCGATTGGGCATCGTTGGGCTATTGAGAGTGATCATTTGAAGGCATCTCGGGTGAAACCGGAATACACCATTCTTGTAATGAGTTCTAAAGCAGCTATGGCTTATATTGAAGAATGCACCTTCATTACTCTAGAATACACACAAAATCTTGACGATCTTATCAAATTCCTTGTGAAATCACAGTTGGCAAGGTAAAGTTGGATGTTTCAAAACTATTTTCACCAGATTACAAAGCTAAACGCAAAGTGTAATTATTCACACTACTTGTAGGTTGTGACACAACTCGTGCCGGATTACCTTTCAAACTCGAGATATATCGTGCCGACAACAGATTCCAACTCGGTGTAAGAATCTATTGTCAACTAGACAAACCATTTACATATATAAAATTTCACAACGGTATGCAAAGGATAGGTTATGTTACTGGTCGTCGCTCAGAAACCTTTCGAAAAAGGAACTAAAGGAATATTTTTCCATTATGATAAACAAACTTATCGTGAGTTGACGTAGTGATCAAATATCTTTATTTGAGTCTTGAGGTCATGAGTTAAATCCTACGATATTATATTGCAAAGTTTCGAGACGGCAAGTGTAGTAGGGTTGGGTGATTGTCTCGTAATATGAGTTTGCAAGTTGATCCAAACACTCACTGATATTAAAAAAAACCCCAAAAAATTAGTTCTTTATTATTTGATTATTATGTTTAATATGATCAAGTTTTGTCCATTTAGGTAAATCTCAAAAAGGGCAAACTGAATCAACATACTTGATTTTGAACATTTTAAATTAAAATAAAACCAAAGGAACCATGAAGTCCTTTCAGGTTGATTGAATTTACGTTGATTTGGTTCAAGTCTCTTTTCATCCCAACTCAGACGAGACAAACGATACCAACATTTGACCATAATTTGCCTTTAACAGAATATCAGTCAATAGCTTTAAAAATTGTTAATGGTAAATGATGGGCTTTAACTTGTAGTGTACGGTCTTTCAGGAACAACATGCATGAAGGCTCAGCACTTGGGGAAATTTCAATTAAGTTTTTGCTATATTTTTAGAAACAAATTTAGATTGCTATTTAAGTGAATGAGCTTATTGGTTATACAAAGGAATGAGTTCTTTTTGTTATTTTCATGATGGCACTTAAACTGTTTCCTAACGTAAAATTATTTCGATAATATTATTTTTGTATCAAGAAAATGATTTATAAACTCAAATCAACATAGTTATGGCAATCACTTACATGGTGAAGTTTCATCAGACAATGTGAAGATGGAATTGGAAGATTGTTTTTTTATAATCCTGAAGTTGGCAGCCACATTTTTAAGCGTTCCAGAATGCAATCAATAATTTAATAGTATTCTGATTTTGGTAAAAAAAATATCACCATACCATACCATTCATAGTAAGAGAATTAAAAGATTGATGCTAGCTGTGAATTTTCTTCTTCTTCTTCTTCAATTTCATGCCTATAAATTTTACTTCTTGATCACTCTTCCATTCTCAGGAACTGTAAAAAATGGCCAAGAACTGGATCATTTTGTTTCAATCTATGGCTATTCTTTTAGCTTCCATAATCTCATTCTCATTATCTAGTTCTGTCATTAATGAAGATAGAAAAGTTCATATTGTGTATATGGGGTCTCTTACAAACATGGAATACTCACAAAAATCTTACCATTTGAATCTTCTTCAATCAGTCCTTGGAAGTTTTGATGCTAGAGCTTCTCACATAAGGAGCTATGGTAGGAGCTTCAATGGCTTTGCTGCTAAACTCACTGATAGTGAGAGAGAAAGACTTGCTGCTATGGAAGGAGTTGTCTCAGTTTTTCCAACCCGAAAGCTCAAAACACAAACAACAAGATCATGGGATTTTGTGGGGTTCTATCAGAATATCAAGAGAGATCCCACTTCTGAAAGTGATATCATAATTGGCTCCATTGACACTGGAATTTGGCCAGAATCAGAGAGTTTCAAAGATGAAGGTTTCGGCATAGCGCCGCAATGGTGGAAAGGTGTTTGTGCTGGTGGAGAAAACTTCACTTGCAACAACAAGATCATTGGAGCACGTTATTACACTTCTTCCTCGGCGAGGGACAATGACGGCCATGGAACTCACACTGCATCCACAGCAGCTGGCAACCCCGTAAAGGCTAGTTTCTACGGCATAGCCCTAGGAGTTGCAAGAGGAGGAGTTCCCTCTGCAAGAATTGCTGCATATAAAGTCTGTGATTTAGATTGTGAATCCTCCGATATCCTTGCTGCCTTTGACGATGCCATCACGGACGGTGTTGATCTTATTACAATTTCACTTGGTAGCTACTTTACTTCTGACTTCAAAGATGATGTCATTGCAATTGGTTCCTTCCATGCCATGGAGAGAGGGATCCTGACAGTTCATTCTGCAGGAAATGGTGGCCCTTCTAAAGGTTCAGTGGAGAGCTTGGCACCATGGTTGTTTTCAGTGGGAGCAACAACTACTGACAGAAGCATTATAGATCAGGTGGTTCTTGGCAATGGGAAAACTCTTGTCGGAAATTCAATAAACTCCTTTACTCCAGGTATGAAGAAGCTTCCTTTGATTTCTGGGACAAATGCTTCGAGGAATTGTTCTAAAGAGTTTTCTGCATCATGTTCTGAAGGATGTTTGGATAATGATTTAGTGAAGGGGAAGATTGTGCAGTGTGATTCTTTTGATGGAATAGATGAGGCACTTAGAGCAGGAGCAAGTGGATCTATTGTTAGAAATTATGAGAATTATGAATCATTTGTTGTTCCATTTCCTGCTTTAGCTCTAAATGTAGATGATTTTGATGAAGTTACTTACTACATCAACTCTACCAAGTATCCTCTAGCAAATATACTCAAAAGTGAAGCCTTGAAAGATGCTACTGCTCCCAAACTTGGTATCTTCTCCAGTCGTGGCCCGAACAGTCTGATACCGGAGATCATGAAGCCAGATATAACTGCCCCGGGCGTTCAAATCTTGGCTGCATTTTCACCTGTTAGTTCACCTTCAAGTGACACTCAAGACAAAAGATCTGCTAAGTACTCAATATTATCTGGGACTTCAATGTCTTGTCCTCATGTTGCTGGTGTAGCTGCATATGTGAAGAGTTTTCATCCCAATTGGTCTCCATCAGCAATCAAGTCTGCTATTATGACCACTGCTAAGCAAATCAAAAACACCGATGAGTATAACATAGGGGAGTTTCTTTATGGATCTGGCCAGATTAATCCAATACAAGCCATAAATCCAGGCCTAGTCTATGAAACTTCTAAAAATGATTACATAAATTTTATGTGCAGTATTGGCTATGATACAAAGTCAATTAGACTCATATCAGGAGACAACAGCACTTGTTCAACAACCGGGAAACTGCTGCCAAAAGATCTCAATTACCCTGCAATGGTAATTCAAGTACTGCCCATGAAGCCATTTGTGGTTGAGTTTCAAAGGACCGTTACAAATGTTGGGCTTGCAAATTCAACTTACAGAGCTGAATTCTTGCCATTTTCTAAAGTTTATCTTACCAACTCAACAGAAGAACTCAAGGTTATAGCTAATCCTCAAGTACTCTCATTTGAGTCATTAAACCAGAAGAAGTCATTCAATGTAACTGTAATTGGAGGGGAAATTCCAGCAGAAACAATGTTTTCTACATCAATTGTTTGGAGTGATGGGATTCACAGTGTCAGGAGCCCAATTGTTGTGGATGTACCCGATCTGTCCGATTAATATTTTCTAATCTGTTTTAAAAAAATAAACATGTCAAGTTTCCAGTTTCTGATTTGTTATCCAAGAACCATGATACATTATGATAAAAGGGGATCAAACCTTTTTGGTTGAAGAAGCTCTCTCATGGATGGCAGTGAACTTTCAATACAATCCATTGTCAAAACAGTCATTTTCATAAATTATTTTAAGGTATGTAATTCACGTGATTGTTTTTCTTTTTATAAAAAAGAAAAACTTAGGACACTGTAATTGCTAATTTTGGAAAGAATATAGCAGGGTTCATCTTTTAAGAGATGGAGTCAGCTATTCTTTCTTTGCCTTATTTTCTAGTATGCCTCATTAAGTTGACTAAAAAGTTTATATAAATTTGCAGCCACTAGGTGATTTGTAAAACCTATAGTGTTATATCCTTGAATATCTGATGCTCAAGTTTTAATCTTTATTTGAGTTAATGTGTTGAGATATTTTTGCAAAAGGTTTTTTTCTTCTCTTTTTTCAATGAGAGCTTGAAGTTTGAATACTTACATATGAGATACCAGTGATGAAGCCTTTTATGGTAAACAATTTGGATTGTTGCTTTCTTCTTCTTCAATATCAATCGAGGATTTGAGTTGAAGGAGTTTGCAGTAGCAAATTCAACCTAACCTTACAAAACTTTTTTATTAAAATCAATTTGATTAAATTGAAAACACACCGAAAATTAACCAATTATGAATTAGACTAGTGGTCAAAGACCTTTATCTAAGTTTTAAGCTCATGAATTCAAATCCATGTGTGATCCACCTACCTAAGATTTTATCTTACAAGTTTCCTAAAGTCAATTGTTTTAGGTTTGGATAGTTGTTCGTGAAATTAGTCTACAAGCTTGGCTCAAACACTCACATATATAAAAGGAAAAAAAAACATAGAATTTATTCTATCCTATTCAATTATTATCTTTAATATGATCAAGTAGTGTCTTTTTGAGTAAATCTCGAAAGGGTAAACTGAATCAACAAACTTGTTTTGAATGTTTTAAATTAAAATAAAATAAAAAAGCACGAAGTCCTTAGTCCTCTAAGTGTCCGTTTGGGATAAACTTTTAGAAGTGTTTTAGAAGTATTTTCCTTCTTCAACAGGTTATCATAAATTGATAAAATGTGAATGATGGGTTGTAGTTTGCAGTATAAGATCTTTCTGGAACAACAGGCATGGAGTTCAACATGGAGTTTTTGCTATATTTGTAAAAAAAATATATATATTGAGTTTTTGCTGTATTTGTAAAAATGAATAGATTGCTATTTACGTGAATATTGAGCCTTATTTGGTTATACAAGTAAATCCTCTTTTTTCTATAATGCAAATAAATGTCTTTTTTTTACAGAGAGAAATGAGTTATTTATATGTCATGCTGCCACTTTAATTTGTTTCATTTCGCAACGTAAAATTATGTCTATAATATCATTTTTGTATCATGAAAATGATTTATTAATTCAAATAAACATATTAAGGAGATGCCGTCACTAACATATTAAGGAGATCATAGCCATAATCCTGAAAACTACCAGCCATCTATTTAAACGTTACAGTAATTATTTATTTTTGTTCCTAAAAATAAAATGACTTTTATAGAATATACATATAAATATTTTTTTTATAGATTAGATATTTATAGAATTGATTCATGTCTATTAGGTAAAGTCTTGATGATTTTCTGATTTGGCTAATAATATCATCATTTATGTCATGAGAATTAAAACAGTTATGCTGGGTGTGGATTTTCTTCTTCTTTTTCTTCCTCCATTCCATGTCTATAAATTTTACTTTTTGACCACTCTTCCATTCTCAAGAACTGTAAAAAATGGCCATGAAAAGGCTCATCTTGTTTCAATCTATGGCTATTCTTTTAGCTTCCATTTTATCATTATCATTGTCTAGTTCTGTCATTAATGAAGATAGAAAAGTTCATATTGTGTATATGGGTTCTCTTAGAAACATGGAATACTCGCAAAAATCTCACCATTTGAATCTTCTTCAGTCAGTCCTTGGAAGTTCTGATGCTAGAGCTTCACACATAAGGAGTTATGGAAGGAGTTTCAATGGCTTTGCTGCTAAACTCACTGACACTGAAAGAGATAAACTTGCTTCCATGGAAGGAGTTGTCTCAGTTTTTCCAAGTCAGAAGCTCAAAACACAAACTACAAGATCATGGGATTTTGTTGGGTTACATCAGGAAATCAAGAGGGATCCCACTTCTGAAAGTGATATCATAATTGGATCCATTGACACTGGAATCTGGCCAGAATCAGAAAGTTTCAAAGACGATGGTTTCGGCCCGCCACCCCTACGGTGGAAAGGTGTTTGTGCTGGTGGAATAAACTTCACTTGCAACAAGAAGTTAATTGGAGCACGTTATTACACTAATTCCTCGGCGAGGGACACCAACGGCCATGGAACTCATACTGCATCCACAGCCGCCGGCAACCCCGTAAAGGCTAGTTTCTATGGTTTGGCCGAAGGAGTTGCAAGAGGAGGAGTTCCATCTGCAAGAATTGCTGCATATAGAGCCTGTGAAACAAATTGCAAATTCTCCGATATCCTCGCCGCCTTTGACGATGCCATCGCTGATGGTGTTGATGTTATTACAATTTCACTTGGCGGCTTCTTTGCCGCTGACTTCAAAAGTGATGTCATTGCCATTGGTTCCTTCCATGCCATGGAGAGAGGAATCTTGACCGTTCAAGCTGCTGGGAACAGTGGCCCTTTTGAAGGTTCAGTGGAGAGTATGGCACCGTGGTTGTTTTCTGTGGGAGCAACAACTACTGACAGAAACATCATAGATAAGGTTGTTCTTGGCAATGGGAAAACTCTTGTTGGAAATGCAGTAAACTCCTTTACTCCAGGTATGAGTAATCTTCCATTGATTTCTGGGACAAATGCTTCAAGGAATTGTTCTGAAGAGCTTTCTGCAACATGTTCTCAAGGGTGTTTGGATCATGATTTAGTGAAAGGGAAGATTGTGCAGTGTACTTCTTTTGCTGGAGTATCTGAGGCAATCAGAGCAGGAGCAAGTGGATCAATATTTAGAGATGATCAGGTTCCTAATGTTTCATTCATCGTTCCATTTCCTGCCTCAGGTTTAAATGTAGATGATTTTGATGAAGACGTTGCTGATTACATCAACTCTACCAATTTTCCTCTAGCTACGATACTCAAAAGTGAAGCCTTGAAAGTTGCTACTGCTCCCAAGGTTGCTTTCTTCTCCGGTCGTGGCCCAAACCGTCTGATACCGGAGATTATGAAACCGGATATAACTGCCCCGGGCGTCGAAATCTTGGCCGCTTTTTCGCCCATTGTTTCACCTTCAGGTGACACTCAAGACAAGAGATCTGCTGAGTACTCAATATTATCCGGGACTTCAATGGCTTGCCCTCATGTTGCTGGTGTAGCTTCATACGTAAAGAGTTTTCATCCCGATTGGTCTCCATCAGCAATCAAGTCTGCTGTTATGACGACTGCTATGCCAATGAACAACACTGATGAGAATAACATCGGGGAGTATCTGTATGGATCTGGCCAGATCAATCCAATTCAAGCCATAAATCCCGGTCTTGTCTACGAAACTTCTAAAGATGATTACATAAACTTGCTGTGCAGTATTGGCTATGACACAAAGTCAGTTAGACTCATATCAGGGGACAACAGCACTTGTTCAACAAAAGAGAAGAATCTTCCACCAAAAGATCTCAATTACCCTGCAATGGTTGTTCAAGTACTGCCCATTGAACCATTTGTGGTTGAGTTTCAAAGAACAGTTACAAATGTTGGGATTGCAAATTCAACCTACCAAGCTAAATTCTTGCCATTTTCTAAAGTTTATGTTTCCAAGTCACCAGAAGAACTCAAGGTTATAGCTAAGCCCCAAGCACTCTCATTTGAGACACTAAACCAGAAGAAATCATTCACTGTGACTGTGGTTGGAGGGAAAATTCCAGCAGAAACAATATTTTCTTCATCATTGGTTTGGAGTGATGGGATTCACAGTGTGAGGAGCCCCATTGTTGTGAAAGTCATATCGAAACCCGATTTGTCCGACTAATATTTTCTAATCTGTTTAAAAAATAAACATTCTTTGTTTCCTATTAAATATGTTATCAGCACAGACCCAAAAGGTTAAGCTAATACGTAAAGACACATTTACCCATTTATTTTCACAATTGCAATAAATGTTTACGATATCTCAAACATAACAATCTCATTGTTTTACACGATTCAAACACAGTCTTAACAACACCCTGTTTAACAACCCTAACCGGCGAACGAAATGTACCCATAATGTTCTATCCTTCAAGGTTTTGAATCTATGATGCGCAAGTTATAATCTTAATTTGAATTTATGTGTTAGATGATATTTTTTGCAATTTTTTTTTATTCTCCCTTTTTTTCCCCAGTTTTCAATGAGAGCTTGAATAAAATACTTTCATATGAGATACCGGTGATGAAGACCTATTATAGTAAATAATTTGGATTGTTACTTTCTCTCCAATATTAATCTCATATTGGATGTATTTTTTTCCTATTTTTCAAGGTGTGCCATCAGCTGATACATTGTATAATTTCACATACATAATGCTGAACGGTATGCAATGCAACTATAGGAAGCATCTCTTTGACAAAGGAAATAGAGAAACTTTTTTTCCATTCTTACAAACACACTTATTTACGGTAACACCACATCATAATTTGTCTTTGTCACTTATATAAAAAATTGCCATGTTAGCATTTGTTAACTTTTTGGTAGTGAAAGAGACTCGTGAGTATTTATCAATATCATAAGGACTAAATTGAAAATTTTAAAATCAAATGGATTAAATTGACACACGCCAAAATGAAAGTATTTCATTTATAGTACATGAAATATAGAAAAATAAATTAAGGTCAATGAAATTTACAACATTAACCCAACTAAAAGTAGGAAATCTATTAGAATCCCAAGTGAGCATCCAAGAATTAATTTTTCCATTAAAGATCCGAAAGTTGTGTCCAAAGCAAGACAGAAACAACACATTTTCAAAAAATCTCTCTTTTTAGAAGCTTTTGTCCCAAAGACATCTCATACTAAAAAATCTTGAGCTTCTTTTAGAGGAACCCAACTCGATTTGCACTTGAACCTCTATTTAATATGATCAAGTCAAGTTCAGTCTAATTGAGTAAATCTTAAAAGGGAAAACCGAATCAACAAACATGATTTGAAGTTCTTTTAAAAGGCTGTTTGAATTTAATTCAATTTATGTGATGCGATACCAACAGATTTGATTTTAAAAAAAAAAACTTCTTTAGCAGATTATCACCAATAGCTTTTAAAATTTGATAAATGTAAATGATGGGCTGTAACTTGTATTATACATGCATGAAGCCTCAGCACTTAAGGGAATTCTAATTGAGTTTTTGCTATGTAAGTAAAAAAAATAAAATTAGATTGCTATTTATGTGAATTGGGCTTATTTGATTATACATGTAACTATCTTTTTTTTTATTAAGCGGAAAAATCATTTTAATTGTTTTTATAGGTTTTTGAATTAGAGATACTACCTTTTGAAGTGCAGTAGAGAAACACGAAACCCGATTATGAAATGACAATTATACAAAACGAATCATTTTTTTTTTCAATGATCACAGTCTAAAGTCCTTTCTGAACATAGTAAGTGATCTGTGGTTGAGAGAGAGTTTTTAGAATGGTGTTAAAAAAATAACAACTTTCGGTTCAAAATGGCCCATAGCTAATTTTAAGGTATGTTTGAATTTTTTTAAGGCATGTAGTTACGTTTGCGTTTACTTTCTTTTTCAAGTAAACTGCCTTCCGTTTCCCAATATTAAATTATTTCAATAATATTATTTTTTTCAAGAAAATGATTTATTATTGAGAAAATTCAAGATATAACATATTTTTTTATGAGTGATTTTAAAAATAATACATATTTTGAAATATTTCAAAATTGACAATTCTCAAACTATGATTTCACCAATCTTTGAAATTAAATCAAAATGTCATTTTTTTTAACGTGAACAAAGCAACAGAAAAATTACAAAGAAAAGGAAAAAACCCAAAGAGAAAAGAATCTTTCCAACAACCCGACAAGTTATTATTGACAGCCATTTTTACTAAAAAATGGGTCAACTAGCTGCACATTCTTTGCACGTGATTGAATTTAGCAATCCTCTTTGACTCAACCAGAGATCTAATTTGATCAATAATAGAAGAATCTCTCGTTAATCAAAATGTCATTTTTGAAAATTTTCAAAACATTCGCTACTTTTGAAAATATAAATTCTTAAAATGACATTTTTGAAAAAAACCTCATTATTAATTCAATCAACATAATAAGGAGAAACCGTCAGTAACATGAAGTTTCATCAAACAATTTGAAGATGAAATTGGAAGATTATTGCCATACTCTTCAGATTTGCAGCCACATTTTTAAAATATTCCAAATTGCCATTAGTAATTTAACATTTAATTCATTAATGTTTTCTGTTCCTAAAAATAAAATGACATGTATATAATTTCTTTTTAGGCAACACATTTATAGAATTGATTATTGTCTTCTGGTAAATAAAGTCTTGACAAATTCTGATTTGGATAATAGTATATCACCATTTATGGTATGAGAAATAAAAGAATGATGCTAGCTTTGAATTTTCATCCTCTTCCATTCCATGCCTATAAATTTTGCTTTTTGATCACTCTTTTCAATCTCAGGAACTGTAAAAAAAAATGGCCATGAATTGGGTTATCTTGTTTGTTGTTCTACTATCTTCCATTTTCTCTTTATCATTGTCTAGTTCTGTCATTAATGAAGATAGAAAAGTTCATATTGTGTACATGGGATCTCTTAAAAACATGGAATACTCACAAAAATCTCACCATTTGAATCTTCTTCAGTCAGTCCTTGGAAGTTATGACGCTAGAGCTTCACACATAAGGAGTTATGGAAGGAGTTTCAATGGCTTTGCTGCTAAACTCACTGACACTGAAAGAGAGAAACTTGCTTCCATGGAAGGAGTTGTCTCAGTTTTCCCAAGCCAGATGCTCAAAACACAAACAACAAGATCATGGGATTTTGTGGGGTTCCATCAGAAAATCAAAAGAGATCCCACTTCTGAAAGTGATATCATAATTGGCTCTATTGACACTGGAATATGGCCAGAGTCAGAGAGTTTCAAAGACAATGGTTTCGGCCCGCCACCCCGACGGTGGAAAGGTGTTTGTGCCGGTGGAAAAAACTTCACTTGCAACAAGAAGTTAATCGGAGCACGTTATTACACTAATTCCACGGCGAGGGACCACATTGGCCATGGATCACACACTGCCTCCATAGCTGCTGGCAACCCCGTAAAGGCTAGTTTCTACGGTGAAGCCGGGGGAGTTGCACGAGGAGGAGTACCCTCTGCAAGAATTGCTGCATACAAAACCTGTGAATTAACACAATGTGATTCCTCCGATATCCTTGCTGCCTTCGACGATGCCATCGCCGACGGTGTTGATATTATTACAATTTCAATCTGCACCTACTTTCCTCCTGACTTTAAAAGTGATGTCATTGCCATTGGCTCCTTCCATGCCATGGAGAGAGGGATTCTGACTGTTCAAGCTGCGGGCAACTACGGTCCTACTAAAGGTTCGGTTGAGAGCATGGCACCATGGCTGTTTACTGTGGGAGCAACAACTATTGACAGAAACATAATAGATAAGGTTGTTCTTGGCAATGGGAAGACTCTTGTCGGATATTCAGTGAACACCTTTACTCCAGATGATAAGAAGCTTCCTTTGATTTCTGGGACAAATGCTTCAAGGAATTGTTCTAAAGAGTCTGCTGCAAAATGTTCTGAAGGGTGTTTGGATCATGATTTAGTGAAGGGGAAAATTGTGCAATGTTCTTCTTTTGATGGAGAATTTGAGGCACTCAGAGCAGGAGCAAGTGGATCAATTTATTTTGACGATGAGTTTTCTTATACTTCATTCGTTGTTCCATTTCCTGCTTCAACTTTAGAAAGAGATGATTTTGATGAAGTTTCTGATTACATCAACTCTACCAAGCATCCTCTAGCAATGATACTCAAAAGTGAATCCTTGAAAGATACAACTGCTCCCAAACTCGCTTTCTTCTCCGCGCGTGGCCCGAACCCTTTGATACCTGAGATCATGAAACCGGATATAACCGCACCGGGCGTTGAGATCTTGGCTGCATTTTCACCCGCTAATTCACCTTCTAGTTTCTCTCAAGACAAGAGATCTGTTAAGTACTCAATAGACTCCGGGACTTCAATGTCTTGTCCTCATGTGGCTGGTGTAGTTGCATATGTGAAGAGTTTTCATCCAAATTGGTCTCCATCGGCGATCAAGTCTGCTGTTATGACTACTGCTAAGCAAATCAACAACAATGATGACAAAAACATTGGGGAGTATCTGTATGGATCTGGCCAGATTAATCCAATTCAAGCCATATATCCCGGTCTCGTCTACGAAACTTCTAAAGATGATTACATAAACTTGCTCTGCAGTATTGGCTATAACACAAAGTCCGTTAGACTCATATCTGGAGACAACAGCTCTTGTTTGTCAAAAGCAAAGAAACTTCCACCAAAAGATCTCAATTACCCTGCAATGGTAGTTCAAGTAAAGTCTATGAAACCATTTTCGGTTAAGTTTCAGAGAACAGTTACAAATGTTGGGCTTGCAAACTCAACCTACAAGGCTAAATTCTTGCCGTTTTCGAAAGTTTATCTTACCAACTCGACAGAAGAACTCAAGGTTATAGCTAAGCCTCAAGTACTCTCATTTGAGACACTAAACCAGAAGAAGTCATTCACTGTGAGTGTGGTTGGAGGGAAAATTCCATCAGGAACTGTGTTTTCTACACCATTAGTTTGGAGTGATGGGATACATAAAGTGAGGAGTCCAATTGTCGTTGAAGTCAAATCGAAACGCGGTCTGTCAAACTAAGTTTTCCTCATCTGTTTCACAAATAAATATGTCATTAGTTTCGGATTTTGTTATCGAATGCCGATAATTTGATATAAGAACTGTGATGCATTTTGGATTTAATATTCTCTCTTAAGAGTTGCAGAAATATGTGACAATGAATTCTTAGTGTAATACGTTTGAATAGATGAAAAATAAGAATTGGAACAAAACATCAAGTTAATATCTTCTCTGATAACCAGAACACAAGGGAGAGAGGACTCAGAAAGAAAATGGAATGAGAAACTTTTGTTGAAGAGAGTGTAAAGCTGATAAAGAATCTCCCTATGGGCAGATCTCAAGTTGGCAATATACTATTATTATTTAGATTTATATGTTTTCCTTTCAACACCTTTTAGTAGTTTTCCATTTTTTTTTTTTGGGATATGAGTTTTTATATTTATGAAATTTTTAGGTTATAAATATTTTGGTTGAAATTGTAATGGGTAATAGATTTTGATGTAATGTTTGCAAATATATCATTACTTAAAACTATTTGCAAATATACCAATTTTAACTATGTTAATCATTGATAACTCAATGTAAATCTATGTAATTCAATGTTTATCATTGATCCACCCGATCAAAATTTGTTATATTTACAAATATTTTTTAGAGCTGCTATTTTCATAAATATTATCAAAAGAATTGCTAGATTTGCAAATGTCTCATAGTTGCGAGTTTGACCTTCTTTTAACAGCTCTTTGATTTACAAATACAAAAAAAAATAAGAGGATGAAAAATCTTTCAATGAAGGGGAAAAAACTAAAACTATAAATGAAAGTATTCTATTAATAGAACATGAAATATAAGAAAATAAATTAAGATCAAAGAGATTCACAATATTAGCCCACCTAAAAGTATGAAATCTATTAGAATCCTAAATGAGCATCCAAGAATTAGTTTTTCCATCAAAGATCAGAGAGTTGCGTTCAATCAAAATAATGAAAAGTAAGACAAAAACAACACATTTCCAGAATGTCTCTCTTTTTAGAAAGCTTTTGTCCCAAAGACATCCTATACTAATAAATCTCGAGCTTCCTTTGGAAGAACCCAACAACTCAATTTGTTCTTAAATCTTAAAAGGGCAAACTGAATCAACAAACTTGATTTGAAGTCCTTTTAAGATTGTTTGAAATTAATTCAATTTCTGTGGGTTTGGTTTAGTTATCTTTTGATGCGATACTTGAAAAAAAAAAAAAAAAAAGATATATATATATATATATATTATTTAGCAGATTTTCACCAATAGCTTTTAAAATTAATAAATGTAAATGATGGGCTGTAACTTGTATGATAGGGTCTTTCTGGAACACCATGCATGAAGGCTCAGCACTTCTGGGAATTCCAATTGAGTTTTTGCTTTGTAAGTAAAATAAAATAAAAAATAGATTGCTATTTACGTGAATTGGGCTTATTTTATTATACATTTCTATTATGCAGAAAAATCATTTTGATTGTTTTTATTTAGGGTAAAATGCAAATGAGACTCTTGGGGTTTGTTTCAAATGCATGAACACCCTCTATGGTTTGAAAATGGCAAATCACACCCTGTGGTTCAAAAAAATTTCAATTAGACTTCTCCCCTTCAATGTCATTAATTTTCTTTTAATCATAACTTCTTCGTTTGAACTCCGATTTAGATGATTCAAGATGTTTTGGAATCCGCATTCCAGTCTCTATGCTATGGTCACTTATAAACTTCTAAATCATTAATAACCAAAAGAGTTAACGGTGTCAATCATACCTTGTATTTTGATGTTAATAAACTCTTTTATTTATTAATCATTTCAAAGTGATTATTATGTAGAGTCTGGAATGAGAATTCCAAAACATCTTGAATCATCCAAATCGGAGTTCAAACGAATAAGTTATGGCTAAAAGAAAATTATTGACATTGAATATGAGGGGTCTGATTGAAAAAATTTAGAACCACAGGGGTATGATTTGTCATTTTTAAACCACAAGGGTTGTTCATGCATTTGAAACAAACCATAGGGGTCTTATTTGCATTTTACCCTTTTTATGTATAGGTCTTTGAATAATATATACTAACCTCTTATAGTGCAGCGGAAAGAAACACGAAACCGATTATGAAACGATTTTGCTTCAATGATCAATGATCACAGTCTAAAGTCCTCTCCGAACATAGTAAGTGGTTGAGACTTGAGAAAAAGATTTTTCAAAGTATCGTTAAAAAAACAATTTTATGCTAAAAAATGGCCCATAGCGAATTTTAAGGTATGTAGTTACTTACATCCCTTGTTTTTACTTTCTTATCCTGCAGTTTTTTTAGTAACTGCCTTCCATTTCCCCATATAAAACTATTTCAATATTTTTTTTTCAAGAAAATCGTTTATTAATTAGAAATTTCTGACACATTTTTTAATGAATAATTTCAAAAATGACATTTTTAAAATTGAGATTTCACTAATCTTAGAGTGATATTAGATTAAACCCATCTCCATCTTAGATCATCCTATCATAAATTTTCAAAAAAAAATATCTGTTTGAAAATATCCATTCTTCAAATCCCATTTTTGAAAAAACCCCATTATTAATTCAAATCAACATATTAAGGAGATACAGTGAGTAGCATGAAGTTTCATCAAACAATTTCCAGATGAAATTGGAAGATTATTGCCATACTCTTCAAATTTGCAGCCACATTTTTAAAATATTCCAAAATGCCATTATTAATTATTGGGGGTTATTATTGTACATTATATATTTAAGGGATTAGTTAGAGTTAGTTAAGTTGGTTATATTATTTCCAGCAAGCTTATATATATGACTTGTATACTCTCTTTGTTGACAAGTGTGAATATTATTCATTTTTACCATTTATATATTCAATATTAATTTAACATGTAATTCATTTATATTTTCTGTTCCTTAATATAAAATGAGATTCATATAATTTTGTTTAGGCAAACACATTTATTGAATTGATTCTTCTCTTCTGGTAAAGTGTTGACAAATTCTGATTTGGATAATAGTATCACCATTTATGGTATGAGAATTAAAAGAATGAAGCTAGCTTTGGATTTTCTTCCTCTTCCATTCCATGTCTATAAATTTTGCTTTTTGATCACTCTTCTATCATCAGGAACTGTAAACAATGGCCATGAATTGGGTCATCTTGTTTCAATCTATTGTTATTCTTTTAGCTTCCAGTTTATCAATCTCATTTTCTAGTTCTGTCATTAATGAAGAAAGAAAAGTTCATATTGTGTATATGGGTTCTCTTAGAAACATGGAATACTCGCGAAAATCTCACCATTTGAATCTTCTTCAGTCAGTCCTTGGAAGTTATGATGCTAGAGCTTCACACATAAGGAGTTATGGAAGGAGTTTCAATGGCTTTGCTGCTAAACTCACTGACACTGAAAGAGAGAAACTTGCTTCCATGGAAGGAGTTGTCTCAGTTTTCCCAAGCCAGATGCTCAAAACACAAACAACAAGATCATGGGATTTTGTGGGGTTCCATCAGGAAACCAAGAGAAATCATACTTCTGAAAGTGATATCATAATCGGCGTAATCGACACTGGAATATGGCCAGAGTCAGAGAGTTTCAAAGACAATGGCTTCGGCCCGCCACCCCGACGGTGGAAAGGTGTTTGTGCTGGTGGAAAAAACTTCACTTGCAACAAGAAGTTAATCGGAGCACGTTATTACACTAATTCCTCGGCTAGGGACTACATGGGCCATGGATCTCACACTGCCTCCATAGCAGCCGGCAACCCCGTAAAGGCTAGTTTCTACGGTGAAGCCGGAGGAGTTGCACGAGGAGGTGTTCCCTCTGCAAGAGTTGCTGCATATAAAACCTGTCAATTAACACAATGTAAATCCTCCGATATCCTTGCCGCCTTCGACGATGCCATTGCCGACGGTGTTGATGTTATTACAATTTCACTCTCTACCTACTTTCCTGACTTTAAATGTGATGTCATTGCCATTGGCTCCTTCCATGCCATGGAGAGAGGGATTCTGACTGTTCAAGGTGCTGGCAACAACGGTCCTTCTAAAGGTACGGTTGAGAGCATGGCACCATGGTTGTTTACTGTGGGAGCAACAACTATTGACAGAAAGATCATAGATAAGGTTGTTCTTGGCAATGGGAAGACTCTTGTCGGATATTCAGTGAACACCTTTACTCCAAATAATAAGAAGCTTCCTTTGATTTCTGGGACAAATGCTTCAAGGAAGTGTCCTAAAGAGATTTCGGCAAAATGTTCTAAAGGGTGTTTGGATCATGATTTAGTGAAGGGGAAAATTGTGCAATGTTCTTCTTTTTATGGAGAATTTGAGGCACTCAGAGCAGGAGCAAGTGGATCAATTGTTTTTAACGATTTTATTTCTTATACTTCATTCGTTGTTCCATTTCCCGTTTCAGCTTTAGAAAGAGATGATTTTGATGAAGTTTCTGATTACATCAACTCTACCAAGCATCCTTTAGCAATGATACTCAAAAGTGAAGTCTTGAAAGATACAACTGCTCCCAAACTCGCTTTCTTCTCCGCGCGTGGCCCAAACTCTATGATACCAGAGATCATGAAGCCGGATATAACCGCACCAGGCCTCGAGATTTTGGCTGCGTTTTCTCCCGCTAATTCACCTTCATTTGTCTCTCAAGACAAGAGATCTGTTAAGTACTCGATATTATCCGGGACTTCAATGTCTTGTCCTCATGTTGCTGGTGTAGCTGCATATGTGAAGAGTTTTCATCCAAATTGGTCTCCATCAGCAATCAAGTCTGCAGTTATGACTACTGCTAAGCAAATCAACAATACTGATGAGAAAAACGTTGGGGAGTTTCTGTATGGATCTGGCCAGATTAATCCAATTCAAGCCATAAATCCCGGTCTCGTCTACGAAACGTCTAAAGATGATTACATTAAGTTGCTGTGCAGTATTGGCTATAACACAAAGTCAGTTAGACTCATATCAGGAGACAACAGCTCTTGTTTAGCAAAAGCAAAGATACTTCCACCGAAAGATCTCAATTACCCTGCAATGGTAGTTCAAGTAAGGCCTATGGAACCAATTTTGGTTGTGTTTCAGAGAACAGTTACAAATGTTGGGCTTGCAAACTCAACCTACAAGGCTAAATTCTCGCGGTTTTCGAAAGTTTATCTAACCAACTCAACAGAAGAACTCAAGGTCAAAGCTAATCCTCAAGTACTATCATTTGAGACACTAAACCAGAAGAAGTCATTCACTGTGAGTGTGGTTGGAGGGGAAATTCCATCAGGAACTGTGTTTTCTACATCATTAGTTTGGAGTGATGGAATACATAGAGTGAAGAGTCCAATTGTCGTTGAAGTCACATCGACACCCGGTCTGTCAAACTAATATTTCATAATCTTTAAAAAATAAACATGTCAAGTTTTTAGTTTTGGATTTGTTATCGAATGTCGATAATCTGATATAAGAACCATGATGCATCGTGGAATTAATATTCTCTTAAGAGTTGCACAAATATGTGACAATGAATTATATTTTTAGTGTCGGTTTTAGGATAACTTTTGAAAGTGTTTAAAAGTGTTTTTGAATAAAGAACGTGTTTTTATTAACCATTAAAAAACACTTTTAAACACTTAAAAAAGTTATCTCTAACGGGACCTTAGTGTAATACATTTGGATAGGTGAAAAATAAGAATTGGAACAGAATATCAAGTTAATATCTTATCTGATAACTGGATCCCAAGGGAGAGGGGACTCAGAAAGAAAATGGAATAAGAAAGTTTTGTGTAAGAGAATGTAAAGCTGATCAAGAATCTCCCAATGAGCAGATCTCAAGTTGTTGATATTTTTGTCAATGAGACAGTGACTATATATTATTATTATTCAGATTTATAATTTTTCCTTTAACACCTTTCATTAGTTAGTTTTCCATTTTTTTAGCTTTAATTAGGTTACTAATATTTTGTTACATTCATCTTTCGGTGTTTTGGTGGCTTATTAATTGAATTTTAAGTATTTTTCTAGTTTGGTTTCATGTGGGAATAAATTGCATCATTTATTAAAGTTTGTAAAGGGCAAAAATAGCTCTTCTACGGGCCGCACCCCAACAAGTTGCTAGCCGGTTCACATGGGGTCAGGCCCATCTGAAGGAGCCAATCCTTCATGGGCCAAACAAAAGCCCATTAAGCCTAGTCCTAGACTAGCCTAGCTAACGAGCCCACGATCAAGGTACTATAAAAGACGATCAGACCTATTATATCAGGTAATCAATCAATCTCAAATATACCAGTCATATACACTTGACCTAATTCTTCCTTGCGGCGCAAGGCACTTTTCATCTACCACCACCTAATTTGATCGTCAGAGGGTTCTCGGCCGGTACTACAGTGGTGCCCTTCTGACTATCGACTTCCTGTCTATTTCAGGTAGCTACGCCGCAAGAGATAAGCACGTGACGCAGCATGTTCAATCGTGTGGAAGAAGCTCATCCGAGAAATACCCACACAAAGTTTATGATATAAATTCATAAAAGTTTGCAGTATAAATTGATTTTTATTCTTTTTTTAAGGGTAAAATAGGATACTTATAAAATTTATGAAGTTAGTTTTTTTTTTTTTTAATATTATATCAAATTAAAGGAAGAAAGATTTGAACATTAAAAATCTTGAAAACGAATTAATGTCTAATTAGTTGAGTTATCTCTTGTTGGCATCGAAAAAGTCTTCTACAACCACGCATTCAACCATTTTTGAATGTAAATTGACTAAAAGAGATGAAACGACAAGTGCATTGGGGCCATATATAGTTTTTCTTTTTCAAAAATAGAAAAACTAAAAAAATAAAAAGAACCACCTCTCAATACAAATTAAACAAACACACAAGGAGACACAATCATTGATATGGTGAAATTTCACATCTGATATTTGAATATTGAAAAGATAATAGCCATTAATCTAAATCAGTGGTAGCCAACTTTTTTTTCAACGTTCCAAAATGCAAATCCGTTTCAAAAGGTAATCCATAATCCTTTCTTTTCCTAAAGAAAATCACATTTACAGAATTGATCATCACTTCTTCCATTCTCAAGAACTTGAGAGAAGAAAAAATGGCAAAGAAATCGCCCATCTTGTTTTATTTCATGGCTGTTCTTTTAGCTTCCATTTTCTCATTCTCATTGTCTAGTTCTGCCATTGATGAAGATAAAGAGGTTTATATTGTGTATATGGGATCTGTTAGAAACATAGATTTTTCACAAAAATCTCACCATTTGAATCTTCTTCAGTCTGTTATTGGAAGCTCTTCTGTTAGAGATTCACACATCAGGAGTTATGGAAGGAGCTTCAATGGCTTTGCTGCTAAACTCACTGACAGTGAAAGAGACAAACTTGCTTCCATGGAAGGAGTTGTCTCAGTTTTCCCAAGCCAGATGCTCAAAACACAAACAACAAGATCATGGGATTTTGTGGGGTTCCATCAGAAAATCAAGAGAGATCATACTTCTGAAAGTGATATCATAATTGGCTCAATTGACACTGGAATTTGGCCAGAATCAGAGAGTTTCAAAGATGACGGTTTCAGCCTGCCGCCGCAACGATGGAAAGGCACTTGTGCCGGTGGAGAAAACTTCTCTTGTAACAACAAGATCATTGGAGCACGTTATTACGCATCTACCTCAGCGAGGGACAATGCCGGCCATGGATCTCACACTGCCTCTATAGCTGCTGGCAACCCGGTAAAGAAGGCTAGTTTCTTCGGCATTGCCCGAGGAATTGCAAGAGGGGGAGTTCCCTCTGCAAGAATTGCTGTATATAAAGCCTGCATCTCACTGCAATGCCAAGGTGCCAACGTCTTAGCCGCGTTTGATGACGCGATTGCCGACGGTGTTGACATCATTACAATCTCCCTTGGTGGCTTCTTTGCTTCCAATTTCAAATTCGACGTCATTGCCATTGGTTCCTTCCATGCCATGGAGAGAGGGATTCTGACCGTTCATTCCGTCGGCAACAACGGTCCTTCTAAAGGTTCGGTAGAGAGCGTGGCACCGTGGTTGTTTTCTGTGGGAGCAACAACTACAGACAGAAACATCATAGATAAGATTGTTCTTGGCAATGGGAAGACTATCGCTGGCTATTCAATAAACTCATTTACCACAAATAAGAAGAAGCTTCCTTTGATTTATGGGACGAACGCTTCGAGAAATTGTTCGAAACAGCTTTCGGCAAAATGTTTTCTAGGGTGTTTGGATCATGATTTAGTAAAGGGGAAGATTGTGCAGTGTACTTCTTTTGAAGGAATAGCTGAAGCATTCAGAGCAGGAGCAAGTGGATCAATAGTTAGAAATGATAGGCTTATCAATGTATCATTGGTTGTTCCATTTCCTGCATCAGCTTTGAATTTAATAGATTTTGCTGAAGTTGCTAAATACACCAACACTGCCCAATATCCTCTGGCAAAGATACTCAAAAGTAAAGCCTTGAAAGATGCTACTGCTCCCAAACTCGCTTTCTCCTCCGCACGTGGCCCGAACCCTGTGATACCTGAGATTATGAAGCCGGATATAACCGCGCCGGGCGTTGAAATCTTGGCAGCGTTTCCCCCCGTTGTTTCACCATCAGGTGTCACTGATGATAAGAGATCAGTTAAGTACTCAATATTGTCTGGGACTTCAATGGCTTGCCCTCATGTTGCTGGTGTAGCTGCATATGTGAAGAGTTTTCATCCCAATTGGTCTCCATCAGCAATCAAGTCTGCAGTTATGACTACTGCTAAGCAAATCAACAACACTGATTGGACTAACATTGGGGAGTTTCTTTATGGATCTGGCCAGATTAATCCAAAACAAGCAGTAAATCCCGGTCTCGTCTACGAAACTACCAAAGATGATTACATAAACTTGCTCTGCAGTATGGGATATGACACAAATTCAATTAGACTCATATCAGGTGACAATAGCACTTGTTCAACAACCGATAAACCACAGCCAAAAGATTTCAATTACCCTGCAATGGTAGTTCAAGTACCGTCCACACAACCATTTGTGGTTGAGTTTCAAAGAACAGTTACAAATGTTGGGCTTGTAAAATCGAATTACAAGGCCGAATTCTTGCCGTTTTCGAAAGTTTATCTTACCGAATCAACAGAAGAACTCAAGGTTATAGCTAATCCTCAAGTGCTATCATTTGAGTCATTAAACCAGAAGAAAACATTCAATGTGACAGTAATTGGAGGGGAAATTCCAGCAGAAACAATGTTTTCTACATCAATTGTTTGGAGTGATGGGATTCACAATGTAAGGAGCCCAATTGTTGTGAAAGTCACTTCATGACCAAATGTGCTAATTAATAAAAAAAAAAAAAAAAAACATATGTGACCTGTCTAGTTTTCAGTTTCTGATTTAATATTAATTCCTGAGAGTTACAAACATATGTGAACATGCATTTTTAGAGTAATAAGTTTGGAAAGTTGAATTTTTTTTATATTATAATATGAAAAAAATAATGATTTGTTAAACTTCTATATACGAGTGAAATGTCATTTTCATAACATATTTTAAGGTATGCAGGTGATTTTTTCCATTTATGATAAGTAAAGCTTTTAATTTGCTTTTCTTTAACAACAAATCCGTTGTCGTCCAGCGGTTAGGATATCTGGCTTTCACCCAGGAGACCCGGGTTCGATTCCCGGCAACGGAATCTTTTTTTCTTTTTTGGTTTTTTCGCAAACCAGGCCCACGGGCTCTGTGTTAAGTGGGCTGAAATAGGTCGGACTGGCTTCAATTTGCAAGCCCAATCCCATATGGTCCATAGAATTATTTCTGAAATTAAATTTTTAGGATTTTTTCTTAACTAACCTTTCAACCATTCAAATTATAAAAAAATAACCTCATTTCATTGAGAATTTAAAAACTATCATAAAATTCATAATTTAAAGGGTAGATGTATTAATCTTTTGAAATATTAAGGGGTAATTATAATTATAAATCTAGTAGATTTTTTTAATAATATTTATAGACATAATTAAAAACTATTATATGATACTTATAAATACTATTTTTATAAATAATAAAGAATATTCAATCATGCCATTTTTAAACCTACCTCAACTTTAGGTGTTCTTGCACATATAGCATTATCAACCCCAATATTTAAAAAAGAAAACATTCAAAAAATGTGTTTGCAAGTATAATATAAACTCCAAATTCACGTATATAATATTATAAAATTGCCACTAGTTTCGCGCAAGTAATCATTGATTTTCGCACATATAATCACGAATTCACTATATGGATCACTAATTTTACTGATTCAATTGATATTTCACGCATGTAATCACCGATTTACCTTTTGAGTTATCACTAATTCATATAAGTGAATGGATTTTTTTTAAATATTATATTTACAAATATTACAAAAAATTATGCTACCTAATAAAATATCCCTCAATTTTATAATTATAAATCATTTTCTACCTTTGTATGCTTTGTATTTCAAGATTATCTTTTTATTACACTATATTTATTTTACTAAATTACCCTTAAATAAAAAACATATCATGCCCACTTATAAAAAGTTTGTGAGAACGAAATATAAATAGAATAATAATAATTTTATCTCTTGTGGATGATTAAAAGGGGAAAATGACAGTGTTTAAAGAATAAAAGAGTACGAAGATGTATTTGTGTTAAGGATTAAAATTGATAATGACCTAATAAACGGGCTAATTAATATTAATATTAATATATATTTAAATAAGACATTGAATAATTTATCTTGAGAAAATATATACAACTCAGAGAGTTTAAAAAGAAAAACAGGGGCAAACGAAAAACAAAGTCTTGCGTATTGGTCTTCATAGAGAGAATCTGTCTTCATCTTGTTTTTGAAGGAGAATTACAAGGAAACAAGGATGGCCAGAGATAGCTGTTTGGCTCGTGTTACTGCCGGAGTTGCCGTTGGCGGCGCTGTTGGCGGCGCTGTCGGTAAGAAATTTAAAAAAAAAAAAAAACCCTACCTTTTTTTTCTTCCTGTTCTTAATTTATTTGTTGTTTTGGCGTTTTGGGCTTTGAATTAAGAAGATGATTAAGCTGTTCTTCAATTTTCTCAATGATTAAGTAGGGATAATATTGGATTAATGACATAGTGGGACTTTTGTAGAAAGCATGATTTTTTATTTAGCTTTTCCATTTAGTTATTTGTCAGAAACAAAGTTTTTAGGACACTGTAATGGGAAATTTTTGGAAGAATATGATAGCAGGGTTCATTTTCTGAAGTTGACTAAATTTTTTAATTGAAATTCGCAGTCACTATTTGATTTGTTAAGCCTATAGTGTTAAAACCTGGAAGGTTTTGAATCTCTGATTCTCAAGTTTTAATCTTTATTCGAGTTGATGTGTAACTAGATATTTTTGCATTGAGAGCTTGCCATTGGATTGTGACTTTCTTGAATTATATTCTAGCAATTTTACAATATTTTTTCTCCTATCTAGGAAATCATAGCTTGCATCCACCCCCCATCCTCCATTTTTTTCTTCTTTTTCCAGCAAATTTCAATATTTTAAATCTCCTATCTAGGAAATCATAAGCAAAAATTGCATCCAGACCCAAACATGGGAATTAAATGGGGGGGAAATAAAAAAAAAAAAAAAAAACAAAACCCCCCAACTACCTCCATAAATTTTTTTTTCTTTCTGTTTTTGTTTAGTTTTGCCAATGCCAATAGCTTTAACGGATACAATTTATCTGTTTTATTTGAAGTCCTCCATATTCTACGAAATCATAGCTTGCATCTTCCATACTATTTATTTTTTCTCCCTGTTCGTTATTTGAAGTCTGACCTGTTTCGTTTTAATGATTCTACAACTAATTATTGATCTGTTTTGTGTTAGGTGCGGTATATGGGACTTATGAGGCTATTAGGTTTAAGGTATATTATCTTTTCTGATCCAAAATTTCAAATGATGAGATTTGGAATATAACTATGTTGCTTTGTTTTATGATTTGATACAGCATTGTATAATATCAGTGCTTCTTAATTCTTTTACCTGCTAGTACAGGCCACTCTGTCTTCATTTATAGTTAAAACATAGATTCTAATAATTTATTATGGATAATTAACTATGTTTCTCATTCCTATTTGTTTTATAATCAATTCATCTGTCTTATTTTTTTTATTAGTAACATTTCTCTTGTCTAAATATGGTTGTTATGAATGTGAGATTTAGGTTACCGGTTTCTTGGAAAGTTTGTGAACATGGGAGGCTACAAAACTTAATGATTTTGTGAAATTAATTATCAACTAATTTGAAGTGAAACCTAGCGGCTTTTCGGTTGGCAAAAGACTATGGCTGTGGAGACACTTTTCTTTGATTAGATGAATTAGATACCACCTAAACCAAAGGTACTGAAATACCAAGAATTCTCATGAATGGGAAAAAGAAGAACAGTTACAAAAAATCTTGTATAAGGAACTCCATTGCAAACCCAAAAAGAGAGCATAATCAAACAACTCATCACATTTTCTCTTGATATCTTCTAATAATTTCCGGTTCCATTCAAGCCAAAGGCACCGAAGCATATCCCTCAAAGCATTCACCCATAACACTCTGTCTTTATGCTTGAAATAATGACCAGATCAATGTTTTGCTTGTTAGAACTATGTAAGGCCCAAGAATAATTGAACAAAAGCAGCAGCCATTTACGTCATTTTACTACATTACATTCTTGTCTTAGGAAATCTTAACGATTTATCTTCTCCAGGTTTGTAAATATTAAGAATTTCTCACTGGAAATTCAGATTCCAATCTTGTTTGGACTTTTTAAGGTCATGCTATATCTTTGATCTTTCTTTCCGTTCTACTTTCTGTAAGTGTAGCTGACCTGTGGTCATGTGCTGCTTTGATTTCTACTTTAACAAATCAGATCCTTTAAATGAAGGGTTCTGTAATCAGCTTAATCCCTTTATTATTAATAATGAACTCGTGGACCGTCTGCCTAGGGAATACCCTAAATAGTTCATTTATTCAAGGAGATAAATTCTCTTTGAAGTATAAGGGTCCTGCCCCTGGTTATCTTATACGGAATTGAAGTTCTCATCGAGATTCTGTACTCGTCCTTTAAAATTTGCTCAAATTACAATATTGATTGGTGCTGCTGTTTATTTAAATATTACGTCTTTTTTTTATATTGTGAATTAAACTTGCATATATGCTTCTGCAGGTACCGGGGCTGCTAAAAATCAGGTACATTGGACAAACAACACTAGGAAGTGCTGCCATCTTTGGACTTTTCTTGGGTGCTGGGAGTTTAATACATTGTGGAAAGTCATATTAATCACATGTTTCTGTTTTTGGATTAAACAATATTTATTTGTTTTTAGATTTCTTGTGTTTCAATATGAAGTTTCATGAGCCTTAGTATAGGCATCATCAAATACAGATAGTGCATCCTGGTTTTTGGTCATTTTTTTGTTTGAAAATTTATCGTGTTATTTAATTAAATGGGCAAAAAGGGTGTGGTGCTGATATTAGTGACTTATTGACTTCACTGTACGCTTTTAGATTTTGTTTACATCCTTTATACTGTAGGGCTGCAGCTTTAAAAACGGTTGGTTTGATTGGGTATTTTCATAACTACCCTTTTTATGATTTAAGTTATCAAAAGTACCCTAATGTTTTTAACTTTCAAAATACCCTAACTAAACCGTTCATTGATTGTTGACTATTTAAAAACTTCCAATTAGGGTAGAAAAAAACTAATTTTTCCATAAGTTTGAAAACACATTATTAAGGGGTATTTATGATAAAATTTCTTGGATTTTTATATAAGAAAAACCAACTAAACCGTTCGGTTTTGATTTTTTCTATTAAAAACGAACCAAACTGACAATTAATAATAAAATGTTTTTCCAATTAAAAACTGAACGGGTCAAAATTGACTCGAAAGTGATCAAAACCTATATAGATTGACCACTTGAATTGAATCGGCTCTGTTTCGGTTTTGTTTTCCAATCATAACTAGGTTCGATTTCCCTATTTTATAAAAATAATTATTAGTTTTAATTATGGTCAAAACACGAAAATTGAATCAATTACCTCTACGGTAGAAAGAGCTAAAATAAAGGTTGAAATATAATTTGTCAATTTAACATTTTCTTCCATTTTAATTTGGTCTTTAACAAACTGACTTGTTTTATTCTATACTTGAATTTCAAATAAACTTTTTAAATAGGAAGGGATTAAAATAGAACTTCTGAAAATTAAAAGATTAAATCAGAAACGTCGTAAATTTTAGGTATCAAAATTATATTTTAACGTCTAAGTTTTATTATATTGTTTCAATTGACTTAAAAAAATTGACAATGTGTCACGGGCAAATGAAATTCATTGGAAGGCAAAAAAGGCAAACCGACTCCACTGGGGATCGAACCCAGAATCTCTGGTTTCGTAGACCAGCGCCTTATCCATTGGGCCATGGAGTCGTTGTTGAAATAGTTCAACAATAATATTTATTTATTTATTTTTTACAAATATGCTTTTTTTTTTCTCCATTGGCTCCTAGCTAGGTATGGAGGCTAATATTCTTTTGGGCACTTACATATTGAGCAGAATCATATCCGATATTTATAAAAATAGCAACCCAAAAACTTATTTGTAAAAATAGCAAAAATCTCATATCCATTCTTAAAATATCACAAAATTGCCATTAGTTTCACGTAGGTAATCACTAATTCAACACATAGGTAATCAATGATTTTATTGATTCACTGTATCAACTGATATTTTGTGTGTGCAATCATTAATTACCTAATTAATTATCATTGATTTATTTGATTTATATGAATGGGGATTTAAAAAAAAAAACTGTAATATTTACAAATACTTTTTAAAAATATTATATTTATAAATATTGCAAAAAGAATTTTGCTTCTCAATAAAATTTCTCTATTTTTTATCTTTTTCTACTACAATGGTGATCGAGGTGGGAAAAAACGAACTATGATTCTTTATATTAAGTAACATCGGTAGAGTTTTGATTTCAACAAATTTATAAGTTTATGGGGGGTAATTACTTAAATTCAAAGATTGAGGGCATGATAGTAACAACTCAGTAGTTCAAGTGTTGTATTTTGATTCTTCTATTTTTATGTTATAAGATAATTGAGGTGGAAAAGTTTGTACTTATGATAATTTCTTTATATCAATTGATCATAATGAGTTGAAATTATCCGTATGGGATCTTTAGAAATTCCTTTTTTTTTTTTACATTCATACTCTGTAACAGACATTTCATAATCAAATGCTTTAAACATATGGAAGCCGGAAGGAAGCTCTAACCCTACAAACAAGTGATTATAAAAAATCCAAAAATTATGCTCTAGTTTTAGCCAAACGATAGATTTCATTAAGTAGATCATAAAAAAAAAAAAGACAAAGAACCCAAACCCATTAGGAATACTAATAGAGTACTAGGCCTATGAATTACATTACAACCTCTCTCAATGAACTGAAAACCATAACATAACATAACTATGAAATTCATAAACAGACACTAAATTATTCATTAAGCAAAGTAAATCACTGTTTCTTCCTTGGCACGTTTCCATCTTACGCTTTCCCCAAGTTAAACCCACCCTTGATTGATTGAGACCTGAAATAACAGTTCTGGAAATGAAATTATAGATTTAAAAAAAAAATGAAAGAAAATAAAACAATGCTACTCACATTGCGTTTCAGAAGCGGTATCAGACACCACCATTCTCTGCTTCCTCTGGGATAAAGAAAAGCAGGTTAAGTTCTATAACGCCATCGGCATTGGCAACGGCATCGGCATCATCTTCGGCTTTTAGGGTTAGGGTTTCCTTCCCCTTAAAAACTTTCATAACCATAGTTCTTATGGAACTAAATTCCACACCGTCTGACCCTCGCAACCATGGCGTACCCAAAATAACATCAATCTTTTTTCCTAAATCAACAGCTATAAAATCCTCAGTTAAAGTCAATCCCTGAACCTTGATAACAACCCCACGACAAATGCCGTTTCCTTTTCCTTTTCCATTTCCTCTAACGGTGATGCCCAATGCATCCACAACTTTATAATTGAACGGTGTCTCCGTCTCAGGAATGTTGAGTTCCTTCACCAATCTTTCTGATATGAAGTTTTGATTGGTCCCGGTACTAACTAGAATTAGGGCTTCCGTTTCAGTTCCGTCTGCCATTGCTATCTTCCCCTTCATCTTCATCGTTCTGGGTGTAGGTTAGGGTTTTCTTTGCCTTTGCCTTTGCCTTTGCACTCAATCAAATAGTCCTTTTTATAACTACCCTCAAATAGTGGGACGCCAATTCTAACCGCCTCCCGCTTCATTTCCCTTTTTATCCTTCCCTTCTCATAATTTTGAATTTTGAAATTTTGTAATATTTGAATTTGTAATTGGGAGTCTATCACATTATTATTTATAATTTTTTTATTAAATTAAAATTTGTGCTTAGGTTCAATAAACGAGTATAAGTTATAGATTTTACACCTTATTAATGTAGCTTATTCTACAAGTATAATTCATAATTATCTATTAATTTTTATAGTTATTTTAAACGAAATTTTAATACCTAACAAATATAGAACTAACTTATAGAGTGATATGATTAGCAAATCAATTTGTAACTATCTTTAAAAAAAATGGTCTCAAATAGCATATTTATGCATACTAATTACTGAAATGTCAGATTTTTTTTTAAAATTACTTAAATAACGTATAATTTTTTTATTTTTAATTATTATTTTTGAATTTATTGATTTTTTTTCCTTTTTCTATATTGAACTATAATTCAACTACTTTTTTATGTGTCACATTCTAATTAGATAAAACATATAATAAGTCTCTTATATTTAAAAAAAACATATATTTATTATCCATTAATAGAATTGATTTAATAAAATTGCAACACGTAGGCCAGTCAAGAGGAGTTCTTCCTGACCGGTCAGGAGGCAAATCATTTCCTATTTTACTGACGTTATATAAAAAAAATATTATTTTAATAATTGCCTCTAAAAAAACTTACTAACACTTTATCTCCATCATCCCTTTTTTTTTATACTATAGAAATGATACCCTATGGGCAAAATTTGTGTTTAGAACTTGTCATAAGAGCTGGATAATTAACCTTTAGAATTTCTTATTTTGTTTTATCACACATCATAATTTTGTGATAAACTTAACATTAAAAAACAATCTGATTAAAATATATTGATACAATAGAGATGAAATTAGAAAATATTGATACAATAGAAACCAAATTAAAACATTATATAAACTTCAACGACCATTTCATATATTTAGAAGGAAAAAAAAAACAATTACCTTTCAACACGGGTTTTTGGTAGAGCAAGGTTGTTTTTTTTTTAAAAAAAGAGAGGCAAAATCACACTTTTTGTTCTGTGGTTTGCAACTTGCAATGAAAGCAATGTGATAGAAAGAACTTAAAATCAAAGTATTAATAATAAAATTATGAACTTTTTTCTCAATACACAGCAAAGCATTCATTCTGATGGAAACTGATAAGTTATCAAATACCTTTGAATGACCCTCTCAAGGAGTGAAAGTGGATAACATATATTACAGTAGAGTGCCTTTTTTTACAGGGTAAATGAAAGCATATGCATGAGAAGTAATCAGTATTACATGTATGACAGAAATTCATCAAATCCTGGAAGGGATGAGAGGGATGTTGTTCTGCAAGTATGCGGAAGCAGCCGCAACTCCACTCCCGAGCTTCACGGGGTATCCAACATCCTTGAGTATCATCTCAACACCAGCAAGACATCCCAACAATTGCAACTGAAGAAGATTGACATATTAATAGAGAGAGATAGAGAGAGACAAAAAAATAATCAACATTTACATTGTGGAAATTCTCATGCTAAAAAAGTTGATATGTTTTCTCAAACTGTAGTGAGTATTCTGTTTGAAAGATATTCCATTCCCATATATTGGATCTATGATCTATCTATGGATGGAACAATGGCGGGTGGGACAGAGGAATACGAATCCAAGATCGGTACTTTAAACCGATTGTAGTTTGTTCAAGTGTGCCAATTTAGAAACAAAAAATGGTTAATTAGCAGGTCAGAATTGAAAAGATTTTGAAAAGAGAGCAATTTCAAAAGATCAAACTTCACCTCATTTAGGTTTCCCAGATGTCCAATCCTGAAAACTTTACCAGCAACTTTATTGAGGCCAAGACCTAAACTTAAATTGTATCTTTTCCAAGCCCTTCTAATAATTTCTGAACTGTCAATGTATGGAGGAACAAGCACAGCAGTCACAGTGTCACTATACCATTCTTCCTTTTGTGTGCAGTTCTTCAAACCCCATGCCTCCACAGCAAGCCTGTCTTTTAAATGTTAGGAGAAGTTTGGAACATACATGAATATTACAAATCTATCTTCATAATCTACTATTATTTGTTTTCTTTTTTCTTTTTCCCATGAAATTCAAACTTTCTTTAGACAGATGCAACATAAGATATGGATAATGCACCTTGTTGCTTGGCCTAAACGTTTGTGCCTCGCAATCACATTTTCGAGTCCTTCCTCGAATATAAGATCCAAGGCTGCCCTAAGTCCATATAAGAGTTGAATGGAAGGAGTGTAGGGCCAGTATGTTCCCAAATTATAGAACTTGAGATAATCCTTCCAGTCAAAGAAAACTCTTACTGATTTTGCTGTTTTGGATGCCTCAAGTGCCTTGGGGCTGGCACATATAAAGCCAATCCCAGTTGGCAGAGAAAGAGCTTTTTGAGAACCGGTTAAAGCCACATCAATTCCCCATTCATCCATACGAAAATCAAGAGCACATATCGAAGACACTCCATCAACAAGAAATAGTGCAGGGTGTTTGTATTCGTCTGAGAATTCAATATAAACATTAAAACCAAATAAATGCACATAGAAAAAGGTCTAGAGAACTACTAATTTGACAGACTTGAAAAGATGATGCCACATCTTAAAAAATTTGGCCAATTATCTGATGAATCTACAATGAAATATTCTGTAAGATGCTTACCCAGTATTCTTCTCACTTTAGACAAATCGTTAGTCACACCAGTTGCTGTCTCATTATGAACAATGCAAATTGCCTTAATGGTATGTCCAGTATCTTCTGCAAGTTTTGAGGCCAAAACATCAAGGTTAGCACCTTGGCCCCATTCACTTTCGACCACATCAACATTGAAATTAAGGCGCTGCTGCTGATCAATCCAGAGCAAACTGAATTGACCAATCAGGAAAGACACGATCCGATCTCCTGGAGACAATGTGTTTGTGAGTGCACTCTCCCATGCACCGGTACCTGAGCCATAAGTAGAGTAACCAAGTTACTTAACTATAAAACAAAGTCATCAAAAAATATCGATTCGTTTCTAACCATTGTTTAAGATCATGACTCACAAATTACATAATCAAAGCCAATTTACAATTTTTATCATACCAACTGATTCCGATTCCAATAATAATCTCCAAGGTTCATAGCCATGGAAACATACAGAGATGCAAGCAAGTTTTATGCAATTAGCCCAATCACCCCATCAAGAATGTGGTTACCTGTGGTAGGGATCAAAAAAGGAGTGCCAGCAGTGCTCTTGAAAATCTTTTTAACATCCTCAAGCAGAGTCTTTGTCAGAGCTGGAATGGCTGGAGAACGATAGTCCTCGTTGTTCCTGTTCATTGCTCGAATGACCGGTTCAGGGATATTAACCGGCCCCGGAACAAACAGATGGTTCCTTCCAGGTGCATAAACATTGTCCATCTTTCCCTTTCCAAAATTGTTAAAGGTCAACAGATACCAAATATGAACTTGCTTGTGTCAACAGACCTCAGCTACAAAAAAACAGTGAACTCTCTTTCTTAGTTTCCTTATGTAGCATTGATTCCAATCCTATGCAATGTTACTGACTTCATATTCATTATCAAAGTCATGGCACCTTGGAAATTAGCATCAGTTGTCGAAAACTTATTAAGCAGTTGAAATTAAAACTAAACACTTAATGTATCATTTGATAACCATTTCGTTTTTTTATTTTTTTTATTTTTGAAAAACAGAATTGTTTGATAACCAATTAATTTTTCTGTTTTTGGCTTTTAGTCTTAACAAAATCAACCATAATTTTTTTTAAAATGTTCTTAAATTTTTTTGTTTATTTAAACCCAAAAAAAAAAAATTCGAGAAACCAATTAGTTTTTAAATAATTCTGTGTTTCAAAACTAAAAACCAAACACAGGAAATAAAACGGTTATCAAACTGGCTAGTTATTGATACTTTCCTGTTTTCTACAAAATTGAAAATTGGCCAAAACTCATAATTCCACAGATCACTGCAGAAACTATATAACCTATACAAGACTCTTCTTGTGCGCTATTGATTGAGAAGGAAAGCAGAGTAATCATCCAAAAACTGTTTAAAATCCTTCATGGTTTTTCATGCATCCTCAAATAATATAGTTTTGTGAATATATATTTATAAATATTTTAATAATATAAGTTATAGCTTATGGAAGAAAACTAATTGACAAAAGTTATAAATTATAATATTTTAATTTAAATTGCTAACCAAACAAAGAGAGTAATTTGAATCAAGTTAGCATCTTAATAAAAGAAAGTTTGAAATCTAATTTCAATAAAAAGCATGAATTAGTCAAGTTAGTTATTAATTAAGAAGCTAAAAGATGACTAAAGTAAGTGAAATCATAAAATTTAGACAAAAACTAGAAACTAAGGTTGATGTAAGAACTTTTATATTATGGTTTCAGAATCTATAAAAAAAAAAAAGCCAAAAAAGGCATAATTCTTAAGTTATTTGCATGCAATTTTAGGCGTAGAAAATTGAAGAGCAAAAGAAAGATTAACATAATAAATATTTGTAAGATGAAGAAAGGAAGAGATAGAATAAAGTTTAGATTACCAGAATTTGAGAGAGAAGAGATTTGAGGACTGAATGAGAAGAGAAAGGGAGTCAGAGGGAATTACTGCATGTTTATACAAAAACAAGCGCTAGCGCGGGACGGCCAACCAAAATTAGGACGGCCCCACCTCACTCTTATTTGGCAGATAAGAACTCATCACCTCCGTTTTGCGGATATGAATTAATTACGTGGATGGTGAGGTTAATGCAACTTTTATTTTTCTTTCTTATATTAATCTAAAATTACGTATATTAAAAAAAACTCAAACTACTAATTATTGTATCTAATAAATAGACACATAAAATTATATTATCGGATTAATATATACGTGAAATATAGTGGATTTCATTAAAATAAATATTTTATCATTCATTTCACTGATGATGATGATGATAAGAAAAGATAGTATGGAATGGAAGTGATTTGATACTATTGTATTACTAGATTAATTTTTTTAAATCTATAATTAGTAATTAGTAGTGTAAAGGAACACAAATGGTTGGAAAAATAAGAAGAAAAAAAGGACTGCGTAATTCCCAAACAAATTATTTTTAAGTTTTGGGAAATAAGAAATTTGAGGTAGAGAAAGCAATATGTAGAGATAAAGAGATAACGGTTTGTAAGCCACAATCTTCCCCTAAGAACACAGACCACACAGCACTTTTTAGATGTCGTTTTTGTTTAGTCCAAAAAATCAATGCCTGATCAGCCATTATCCTTCTCAATTTGGGAGGTTGTGAAGATATCTGGTATTCTTCCATTCAAAAGAAACAAAATAATCTGGTAATAAGAACCAATTTTGTATGGCATTTTGTTTGCAGGTTTAAATCTAAATTAATGCAGTGTAAACTCATGAAATATGAAGAACTAAAAAAAATGTGCATTATGAAATTCAAGGTTTTAATTAATACCTGTAAAACAAACATAAACGGGGCTTCTTCTAAAAGCAACGATTATATTGCCTCTCAGTTTGTAAATTTGTATTCTAGCATAGAAGGCTACTTGGAACATATTTACTATCAATATAACCCAGTTCTCAACCAATCCGAGGCATCAAACAGAAAACAGAAGGTTATTGGTTATGCGATGTTGCGAAGGTTTAAAAAATAGTTAGGTACATTCGAAGAATCATCGAACTACATCTTTTATGAACAAATGAGGAGACGCCCAAAAAATAATCAAAATTTTTGCAATAACTGATAATGTACAAATTTGGGTGAACATAGTCGTAGTAGTATGTATAAGAATCTACTCTACCGTTGTGAACTTGTGTACCAAACGAGCAACAAGTAGATCCCTTCTTCCGATATTTTTGCTATATACGAACATATATTAATCTAACTCAACTCGCAGAGATGCCTTTTGCCATTGAACTTCTTTTCAACTTCCCTCGGCAATCAGTGTCAGGATAAAAAATCCCTCTTTTTTTCAGCCTTTTGGCAGATAATTTGCTAGGGTCAGCCACATAACACAAATAGAGGTCTGCAGCTATTTATTCCCATGGTGGAAAAAGAACCAGAGAATTATATACGGCTGCAGAGGTAAACGGACCGGACCGGGTCAAAATGCTGAAAGCTTCCACTCTCGAACCAGCCACCTTCCACACTGCAAAAGATGCTTTTTAAGTACTTGAGATCTTAACCTTGTCTCACAGGAAAGCCAGTTTGACGGATCCTGTATGGGCGCTCATTAGCAAACCGCCTGCTTTCAGTTGGTGCTGCTCCAAGAATCCCCAATGAGTTTGGATCTGGTATCCGATTACCATTACTCTGGGGTCTATCCAACGAAGCTTGGTATTGGTCATCAGCACCCCCTCTTCTTCGTCGTTTCCATGCCTCAAATTTCCCAGTTTCAACCCCCTTCTGATCTGATTCAGACATTTGATGGGAAGCTGTATTTTTATTATCTCGTAACCTCTGAAAATTTCGTGGCAAGGATCCAAAATGAGTAGAGTCACCATTCCTTCCCATTAGACCAGATGCAGAACCATTGATGAAGGATGGGCCTGCTCCAACTTCTTTTTCCTGTTTAAGTTTAGAATAGATTTGATGAAGTCTCTCTCCAGACAAATTTGAAAAGGTGGAGACATAATTCCATAATCGCATTGTCATCCCTGCAGTTAATAATAACCTATCAGATTAATTTCTTCAAAAAAGCGTCAAACTCGTCAGTTTCCAATATCTTGCCCACAGAGAGAGGTTACAAATTACAAGTAGTTGAAACTCAAAACACTATATCCATTAAGAAAAGGAGTTCAAAATGAAAATAAAGAAAAGAATATCACAAATACAGATAAAAAAAAGTTGGACATGAGACCACATACTATCTTGTTTGTATAGTTCATCCTCGTGATCTAGAACGATTTGATCTATCCATCGTCCAAGAAGTTGTAAATAATTACGAATTTTCGAAAGTACCTGAGCAAAAGAAAATTGAAATTGAAAATATTAAGTCCATAAGACAACAAAAAAAAGACACGGTATCCAGAACAAGGAACCAGAGTCACGGCACCTTTTCCTTTGGGAGTTTGGCACTAGTTGACTGTAACCTTTCAAGTCGTTTCAGAGTTTTAATTTCATCAGCCATGACATCTTCACACCATTCCATCCATTTAACTTCCTTGAAGTGCTCATACACTTCATCATTGTCAGACATTTCACCCTCCTCTTTCACAAGATTATCAACTCGCTGAGGTTTAGAAGTTCTGTCCTTCAATTTAGAATTGACCTTAGGAGGACCTGATTTTCCTTTTTTAACCATGCCACGTGATGTTGAAACTTTTTGAAGAGTTTCCCTATCCTTCTTTGAAGTCTTGCGACCAGCTTTGGAATTCAGATTTTTACCACCGAGTGCTGCAAGTTCCTGGTCAAAAAGTTGATAAACAAGCTTTAAGAAACAAGATTCATAAACTACGGAGACTGAATTTAAACCAGCATTTAAAGGCACACAAGCAAAACATAGAATGAAAATAGTAAATCATGTGCAAAAATCTACTCCACCCGGATTCACTCCACAGCACATCCTGATAAAATGAGATATCAATTGCATGAAAAAAATTTGTACTGCCAGAACTTTTTTATTAAGCTGAAGAAATTAGTTCATAGGAAAAAGTGACATCTCATTCTCTTGTTCACGCACACTCGGCTGTCAATCAATTTCAAAAGACCTATAGTAGAAACTTTTTAACTTTCAAGTCTTGATACCACCTTGAAAACGCAAACTAAACAATTAGAAGAAGCAACCATCCACATGGCACATAATTAACCAAATTGAATGGAAAGCCTCATCAATGCAGTCATCAACAAGGACATATTTCACCGTCCCTTTTTTTAGACATATCCCACTGTCGCCAACAGAGATCAAACACCAGTTAACAGCCTACCATTTTTTTTAGATAAGATATAGCCTTCCATTTTTTTAGATTAGATATAGCCTACCATTTCCAAAAGTGCATTAGCACGATCTCTCAAATTTGGGGCGCGTGGCAAAAATGTTTCATGATGTTGAAGTTCCACTGGAGCAATCTTTTTTGTGAGGCCGAGCCTCTCATCCAACCTGATCTTTTCCCAATTGCCAAAACCATGGTAATGTATTCCCAAAAGCAATCTTGCATCATCAACTAAAAAAAATATATTACATTAGCAGTTAAAATAATAATTAGGAGGGAGGAGGGGAAGGAGGACAACTGAATACTTACTTTGATTCCAACCACAACCTTTGGACCAGTTTGACGGTTTCAGATGCATCAATGCACGAAATTGTTTGATCGGATCCTCATAACGACTAATCCGCTTTGCTAGAAGTTGAAGTTCTTCAACTCGGTTGACAAGTTCATGTGCCTTTACAAGTACACCAAAGAAATCTAACATAGGGCCCTAGAGAAAATATTCAACGTCCATCAACCGGAAAGATCCTTAGGTTTCCTAAAAATTACAATCATTGACATTCGGCATAAGAAAGTTACACATTTGAGACAAACCTTCGGGTCCGTGATTCCTGATTCAACAGCCTCCCTACAGCCATCAATTAAACCATTGAATAGCTCAATCTGAGCTTCAGGTTTAGCTGCTCCAACTGCACCACCAACCTCAGCAGCTATCAAGCTTATTTGGCTCTCATTGCCAAATTTCATAACCTGATTTTAAATGCAGAACAAAAAATCAAGCATGATCAAACAAGTCAAACCTCAGTTGAAGGATTTTAAGAGAACAGATGTTAGAACAATACAAGTAAAAACCAATAAGATCATACACATTTTTCCCACTGTGAACTAGAGACAAGCTCCTCTCTAATATCACACCAGTATACCAAGTACCTCATTTAATGTTGGAAAATGGAAGAGAACTGTGAAATATACATATATCATGGAAAAAATAGAAACAACTGAAAAAATAAAAAAATCTACATTATTTAAAAAATTCTTGACTGTTCTAAGGGCCAGTTTGGAAAAACTTTTAGGAGGGCCCAAAAATGCTTTTGGTCCAAAAAAGCTTAGACTAAATATGATTCTGGAATAATTCATTCCAGTAAAACAAACAAGGGGCTTGACAATTTTCATATATTATTTTCTTTAAATAACTACTATCCTGCCGAAAAAAAAAAATAATTTCAATACATTCATATTTCATCTTTATAAAAAAAAATGAAAAGTATGGCTTGAAAGCCCATTTCATTAAAAGTAGGTGGCCCAATTGTTTGCTTTTTTAACTCAGAAACAATTGAAAGATTTCATAGGTAATATGAAATAAACAAAAAAGAAGAGCACCCCAACAGTTATAAAAATAAATCCAATTGGAGGATATAGAAGACTGAGTATAATGACAAAAGGTCTATGAAGCGAACTCCATCTAGAAGCATTTCAAACAACCAAATCTCATATATAGTAAATATCTTCATCTAGAAGCTTGCCAAACAACAGAAAGATTTCATTACAAGGTTGGCCCTATTGTTGGTTGTTTTTTTTTTTTGGTAGAAAGATAAACACACACCCTATTGATAGTTGTTAGTAATAAACAAACCAGGTATTACCAAAAAAAAAGCTGCTGACATGTACAATATCACAAACATTTACCCAAGAAACCTCTATCCCTAAAAATTCCTCCTATTTCTCTCCAGCCAGGTACCTGTACCCCAAAATACAAGTACAGCAAATAAACCAGCTTGCACATTATTGATCAATATCTAATAAGTAATAACTACTTCACATTATTTCCACAATATATGGACTTGACATAAAGTAGGAGCATATTCAACTGTTATTACTGTTTAAAACAGTGAATGAATTATTGAATTAGAATATGTTGGCATTCCTTTACAAATTGGTATGAATGGTTTGACAACAAATTCAAGCTCAGTATGCGATTTTAGCATCCAATAAGGAGAGAATATATTTGTGACCCCATTAAGAAGAATGAAACACCACCAAATTATGCCCACACAAGCAACAATCTGTAGTGAATCAATCACAATGAAAAAATTAAGGTAAACAAAAAATTTGATAGAACCTTACCGCACGAGAAAAACGCAATGCATCTCTTTTGGGCAAGTTCCCACAAGTCCACCTTCTCACTTGAGCAGATGCACCCTCAACCATCGGCGCTGAAGGAGTAGAGGAATCAGCTTTGCGGCGTTTCTGAACCCTCTCCACAGGCCCAGATCCTTTCTTCCTTTTACCACTATTTTCATTCGGATTAGATTCCGCATAGCTCTTTGTATTCCTGGCAGCACGAGGAACTAGAGCTTCCTAAAAGAAGTATGTATGGATGGATGAATATTTCTAGCAAAAACTATAAAAAAATCTATAAAGATATAATGCATCGTGACTCTCAAGTCTAAGGAGTATTTGGGGATCAAATTATGATAGAAGAAAATATCATTGCATCCAATTCTATCAAAAAAAAAAAAAGTAACAATAATAGTATAGAATCATACTTCAGCCTGAGACACCGCTTCTGGTTTTATCCAACGACTCCAAAAACTACCATCATCTTCAGCACTACAAAAGTTGGCAACCTTTTCATGAAAAAAAGAATAAACAGAGACAATCAGTATGAAACAAATAAGCACAATCAGAAGGTTACTAAAGCAGTATCTATAGAACACCCCATCCATTCCACCCCTAACGACATCGATAGCGATACAAACACTAAGTAAATATCATTCTCCTCCCCTCTATTGAATACCCTTGTATTTTTCTTCAGGAAAAAAGATTGAAAAGACCAAAAAATATAATATCATCATCATCTTGCCTTAAAAGCACTCAACAATTCATTCCCCGGCTCTCCTACTTCTTTCTCTTCAACCTTTTCTGCTCTTTCAAGAATCTCATCAATATTCATACTTTGTAGTCGTTTCTTACTATCTTCGTCATTCTTGTCCTCCTTGAAAAGTTCCTCTGCTCCAAATCTTAAGATGGCTGACAGCTCATTCTAGAAAATAGGCAAATGAAATAAGAGACAGAATATAATATGGCCACTAATAGTTACAACTACAATATAATTCAATCCTCCACAGATTAATTTTAGTTATTCAATGAAGCAACAATAGTCTCTGTACAAAATATAATTTTTTTTTTAATAAGAACACCTCACAAGGCTATTTCATTAAAATAATGAAAGAGAAAAGTAAAAACAATACAATAAAAAGTGGCAAAAACAAAACAAAAGCCACAAAAAGCAGTGTCTATACAAAAACATCCTTACTTTATCGAAACCAATGCCTTTTTTGGCTTCTTTCTTCTCCAATCTACCCTCAGCATTTAATTTTTGGATCACCAAATGGTCAAGAACCTACAAAACACAAAGAATTGAGATGACAACGACGTAGATTCAATATCCTAAAAGAAAATATCAATGAAGTTATGATGCAACCAATCAATGAAAAAAAAATTATTTTAACAAGTCAATGACTAAAGAACAAAAAAAAAGGAATGATGTTCTTTGATACCATCTTCTTCTTTGCTCGCTCCAAGATATCTTCCTCAACACTACTACTTGTAACAAATCTGTATATGTTAACTACTTCCTGTTGTCCAATTCTATGAGCTCTGCTCATTGCCTGAGGAATAACAATGGAGAGATAAAACATAATCTATATGATGAAAACCTCTCAAGAAAGCAAAATAAAAAAGCACCAAGACTCTAAATTAAACCTGCAAGTCATTTTGTGGGTTCCAGTCAGAATCAAATATTATGACTGTATCTGCTGTTGCAAGGTTTATACCCAAGCCACCAGCTCGAGTTGAAAGAAGGAAGCAGAAATCATCACTACCAGGTGCATTAAAGTGCTCCATTGCCTGCTGGCGAAACTCAGACTTTGTACTTCCATCAAGCCTCTGGAATTGGAATCCTCTATATGACAAATAATCAGCCAGAATATCGAGCATTCTAACCATCTGTGATATAACATCATAATCAAAATGTGTTGATCGTCTTAAAAAATATTTAGTAGAGAAACACACATGGATTAGAATACCCAAAGTTTTGAAGGAAAAAAAAAACTAAAATTAAAAGCAGCTAAGCAATAAAGCTCAGATTCAACCAATTAAAGTGTAGATACTAGATACGCACAACCACAATACATTTACTAATTTTCCAACTCCATGACTTGACAAAGATATCCCAAGAGAATCAGGCAGGCTGATTGAAACTAATCTTACGGAGGATTAAAGTCCCTGAATGAAATTGGAAGCCCTTGGGCATTGATATGAAGAAACCTACACCATATTCATTTGTTATCACGTTTCAATGCTGGAATGGGAAGGCACATGGGATGGTTCAAGATCATGCTGTTCTGTTGGCCTCTATTTTTCCTGCTTTATAGACTGTCACCCAGCAGAAAGAATAAGATGGTTGTAGAATGTTGGGATGAGAAGAGCACTTGAAATGTAAAGGTCAGAAGAAATTTAACAGATGAAGAGCTAGTTGAGTATGTGAAATTGACAAGAAAAATTGAGGGATTTTTCCTAAAATGGCAAAATGATAGAAGAAATACCGGATTTTTTTTTTTTTTAATGGACAGAATCTTTCATGAAGAAAACACTATATCCTAGAGGCCAAAGAGACAAGACATCCCATTTCCTACAAGCAGGGATCAAACAAAACATCATGACTTAAGGTTTACTTCTCTTTTGGTCTTACTCAAACCTATACTTATCTTTGAAGATTCTATTTTTTCTTTCATTACTTTTTTTTTATAAGAATTTTTTCTTTCAATCCATATACACCATAATAAAGCTCTCAAGGCATTTGCCCAAAAACCCTCACTCTACCTCACAACCACCAACCCAACAGAATTTCAGGGAGCTATCTGCATATATTGAATGATGGGAGAACACCAAAGTAAATTGAATTTTAGAGGAATCACCATCCCAATAACAATCATAAAAACAACAATTAAAAAAAAATAAAAAGCGTGTTTAATATATAAAAAAACAACAATTAGATTCGTCATTCTGCAATACAAAAGAAAAAAATAAATAAAAAAAAATTCATTGAATTAATGAAAGTAAAAAAATGTTAGTTTTTAAAATAAATCAAACTTTTACTATATTTGAAATTAAGGTGGAAAAAGGTGCATTTCATTTTGTAATTATTCCCCCCCCCCCAATTATGGCAATGATAATTTATTTGGAAGCTCGTTTGATTAATAAGAGTTTTGTTTGTTACTTTTAGTTTTCATAACCTTATGAGAAGTGTTCTAGATATCCAAAAAAGCATAGCTTGTGTTAATATCAAACTAATTGCCCGATATTTTGGAGGCAAGATTCTACAAAAGGCCGTTCCTCTAGAGTCAAGGACTTTAGGCCCATCAGCCTCATCCACAGCACTTACAAAATCCTTGCCAATCGCCTAAAGGCTGTCATCCCTTCTACTGTCTCTAATTACCAATTTGCTTTGTCCATAAAAGGCAAATCACTGCTATCCTTGCTGCCAATGAGATAGTTGATGGCCTTAAACCTTCCAATACTAAAGCTTGGGTTCTCAAAATTGACCTAGAAAAAGCTTTTGACAGGGTTGACTAGGATTTCCTTCTTGCCACCATGGAAAAGAAAGGCTTCAACCTAACTTGGAGGCAATGGATCCACAGCTGCATCACTGCCACATCCTTCTCTGTTTTGGTCAATGGTCGCCCTAGGGGAAGTTCCAAGCCAGCCGTGGCCTTAGACAAGGAGACCCGATCTCCCCCTTCCTCTTTGTCTTAATTATGGATGTCCTCTCTAGCATCCTTGATTCCTGTCTCTCTAACAACATCCTAAAGGGGCATCAAAGTCGACAAAAATGATTACCACTTGAACCATCTCCTCTTTGCTGATGATATTCTTATTTTCGGGGACAATGAACTAAGCAAGATTATGGATGCTCTAAAGCTCTTTGAAGATGTCTCAGGCATGAAAATTAACCTCTCCAAAACTACTCTAAATGGCATCAACATTGACCACTTGGGAGTTTCTCTCCATGCTTCCACCTTTGGATACTGCACTGGCCTTTGGCCTATGTCCTACCTTGGCATGCCCCTTGGGGGAAATCCTAGCACCATGCTTTTCTGGAACCCCATCACTGATAAAATTTCCAAACGACTTGATAAATGGAAGAATGCAATTTTTTCAAGAGAGGGGAGACTCACCATTATCCAATCTATCCTCATGAATACCCCTACCTACCTTATGTTCATCTTCAAGATGCCCAATAAGGTTAGTGCGGTCCTTGAAAAGAAATTCAAAGACTTCCTTTGGGCTAAGGAAGGAATTGATAAGGGCAGCCATACCACCAATTGGAAGAAGGTTTCGAATCACAAGGATTGGGGGGGGGGGGTTTCTCGGAATTGGAAACCTCAAAGACAAGAACATGGCTCTTGCTTCCAAATGGATTTGGCGTTTCTCCACAGAAAGAAATTCTATTTGGCACAACATCATCACCTCTAAGTATGGCCTCCTTGAAAATGGTAGATTTACCTCCAACACAACTATTAGAAGACACAACCCTTGGCACTTCATCTCTTTTTGCAGGAAAAGGTTTGATGCTCTCTTCAACATCAAGATTGGAAATGGCCTAGCTACAAGCTTCTGGAAAGATAGATGGACAAATGGAAAACCTCTTAATATTCAATTCCCTAGACTCCTCCAACTGTCTAGTGCCCGTACTGCCAATGTGAATGATTTCTGGGACAACAACCTCAACACTTGGGATCTCAATTTTGGTACGCACCTCTATGATAGAGAAATTGATGAGATGGTTAACCTCCTCTCCACCATCCATCCAATCTCCCCAATGACAACGATGATGCACTCACGTGGCCCCTGGAAAGAGATGGTATCTACACTTGCGGATCCCTTTTTGCCCACCTTACCCACAGAATCACTATAATGCCACCTCATCTATATAATTGCATCTGGAAAAAGGTGCACCCAAAAAGATTAGGTTTTTTGTTTGGATCTTAATCCTTGGAGGCCTCAACACTGCTGACATTATGCAAAGAAGAAACTCCAATCTCAATATCTCTCCCAATGCTTGCTGCCTCTGCTACAACAACAGTGAAAGCCATGACCACCTCTTCCTTCACTGCCCTTTTACCCTTTCTCTTTGGTCCTTGCTTGCCTCTGCCTTCAATTACCATCTCTGCCTCCTCAACAATGTGAGCTCTACTGTGGAGACCCTCCTCATTGGCCACCCTTTCAAAAAGAAAACCAAAACTCTTTGGGAGCTTGCCATCAAATGCCTTGTTTGGGAAATATGGATGAAACTACAAAATATTCAACAACAAGGCTAGGAACGCGGATGATGTTTGGGACACTATGCACTTTAAAGTCTCCCAATGGTGTTCTCTCGATAGGAACTTTTGTAACTACGATAGTTTTCTAATCAATGCCAACTGGAGTAATCTTTTGTAAATCCTTTGCCTTTGGTGATCCTCTAAATCACCTTTTTGTATCCTCCTACTTCTATTAATATATATATATATATATATATATATACGTCTTTTATCAAAAAACAAATTCTACAAAAGGATGAAATGCATGCAATCAATGGTGATATCAGTAATAATACTACATGGTATATGGCTAGCATAGAAGTATTTTATGACCCACCTGTGAAAAAATCAGAACCCGGTGCTTTGTCTCGTGTAATTTCATTAATAATTTATCTAGTATAACTAGTTTCCCACTGCTCCAGATTATTCTATCCAGCTTGCTGCTATCATTTAAGTCGAAATCCCCACCATAACCATGGTCAGCGCTTTCAAACAGAAAGGGATGGTTGCAGCATTTCTTTAACTCCACCACAATATTCAAAAGAGAAACCTGAAATAAAAATATCAAATCATCAATAATCCTGAAGTCTAAATATTCCAATCATTAAAATTACTCCCAACAAAATTAACTACAATGCTTGAATGTACAATAACTAGAGTTAAACTGACACAGTAGATATTTGATACAAAACACATATTGGTAGTTAATAGTAGTAATCCTAAGTTCATGCAGACAATGTGTTTCTGTTGATAATCTTCCCTCCAAAGAGCAAAATATTAGCCTTTATGGAGTATAATATTGAACATGGACGGTGATCATTCATTTGAAAGACCACTAACTTTCAACACAATAAGCCATCCAATTCTGCTGACAGAGAACAGGTCACAAAAAATTTCCCAAAGGTAACTAAAATAGAATGATACCTGATTTCCACGAACTCCTTTGTTCAAGTCATGGAAGTTGCGTTCTAAAATCCACTTGTAATACCTAAAACAAAAAATCAGGTATCACATACTGCATGAAAATTGAAACACTACAATTGAAAAATCTCACTAACTGTTTCTGAAGCGGAGACATTTCAACCCTAAGTATACGCTCAATCTTTGGAGGCAGAGACTTCTCAACATCCTTAATAACTCGACGAAGAATGTGAGGCTTCAATTCCATGTGAAGATTAGCAAGCTACAAAAAATCCACAGCAAGGATTAGGTGATGCCAACGTCCATCAGACAACACAAAAATCCTGGAATAAAATATTACCTCATTCTCATTGAACGAACTAAGATTCTTGTAATTCTGAACAAAATCATCCTTACTCTTGAACTTTTCAGGATCTAAAAAGTGAAGTAGAGCCCTAGGTGGGGAAAAACAGATAAATGGTCATACAACTGAACATAAACAGAAGAAACTGAAATTACAAAAAACAAGTGTACGAAGAGCAAAAGACAGATTCCATTTTGCCAAGTATTGCAAACACACTTTATGCAGATACAAAGAACATGCCAACTTTTTTTTTATGATAAACAAGCTATTTCATTGATATATGAAAAAGCCAAAAAACGGCCAACGAGGATTACAAAAACGCTTTCCAATTGGAAGCAATAATAGAGGGAGGATAATTACAAAAGGATTTACAATTTGCACTCCACAAGGAGGCATTGAGGACACAAGCCTCCCACACCTCAAGCCAAGATCTATCCTTGCCTTCAAAAATTCTTCTATTCCGTTCTAGCCACACGTTCCAAAGAATAGCTCTCACCCCATTGTCCCACAAAATTCTTTTCTTTTTATTGGTGAAGAGCGTTTAAGTGGGATAAAAGGCTGAGGGTTTAAAAGGCTGCCATCTTGTTAAGTGGGATAAAATCCCTCCTCCACTCGCTAATGGAGGTTTGGCTTTCGGTGGTTTGAAGCTCAAGAACAAAGCTCTCCTTCTTAAATGGTTGTGGCGCTTTCCTTTGGAACCTAATTTTCTGTGGTACATGATCATCCGGGAAATTCATGGGCTGGATTTGATGGGTTGGTGTTCGGCTATTAAACCTAACAGTGGTAATAGATCCCCATGGAAGAACATTTATAACCTCAAGCAAACTATAGAGGCTATTGCAGGTTCTGTGTGGGAAGAGGCATTGCTGTTTTGTTTTTGGAGCATGTGTGGATTGGGGAGAAGACCCTTGCTTCTCTTTTTCCCTCCTTGTTTCGTATTGCAGTCCTGAAAAAGCAGCCGATTAGTAGTTTTTGGCATGGTGAGCTTGATTCCTGGGTTGTGATCTTCAGAAGACACCTCAAAGATGATGAAGTGGCTGAGTGGATTAATTTCTTTAATCTTTTGGATCCTATCCGCTTAAATGATAGGGAGGATATTAGATTGTGGATCCCGGATGCAACCCACGGCTTTTCTAGTAAGTCTGCTCTTAAGACTTTGTGGAAAGTGGATGAGAATCCTAGTGATTGTGTTATTAATTATCTCTGGAAAGGAAAGTCACCTTTGAAGATTAAAGTATTTTTATGGTTGATTATCAACGATGGCATCAACTCCAACCAAAAATTTCAGTCTAGAAATCGTTGGATCACTCTCCAACCTAATTGGTGCAGTCTTTGTAGAAAGTGTTCTGAGTCCACTGTGCATCTTTTGTTTGATTGCTGCTTCTCTCTTAATATTTGGCTGTCCTTTTTGAAGACTTTTGAGATGGTGTGGATTTTTCATAAAGATCATGAGGCTAATACTAAGGCTCTTATTGGAGGAAGAACATGCCAACTTTAGTTCATTGACCAGCTGACCTTCGGATTATACTACTACAGAGAAGTCTGCAGTAACCAGTGTGACAAGGATAATGTAATCTTGCCAGGGATTACATAGAATGGTAATTGACATGGATACATACAGCAACATGATAAAAAAAAACTAATTCATCAACCAAAAATACAGAAAGAAGGCCGAAAATATTTTTTTTTTAAATATCGTAATATAATATACATAATTATTTAATTATGAATTACAAATAAAAGAGAAATAAACATAGAAAAACATCTTTTTTAAGGTATAATAAGATATGAGGTCTTCTACCAATTGGAAATAGAAACACATGTAAGTGTGAAAAATGTTTTAGAAGATTAAAGCGAACTTTTTTTTTTATATGAAACTGTGTAAATGAGAAGATTAAAGCGAACTTGAGGTTTTTTTTTAAGAGGCGGGGCGTGAGCCTTGATTTAAATAAAAAAAATATTGATAAAATGTAAAATCAAATATTATAAAACATAATGATTATATAAGAGAATTAAAAAAAACAATCACATCTATCAATTGTCACCTTCTTAGATAAAGATTCTAAATGTCTTTTTCAATAGAACCATTATTATCACTTATAGGGTTGCAACCTAAAATTCAATTTTTCCCATGGACTTTTTCTTTGGGAAAACTCATCACTGGGGATTTTCTTTAAAAACGGTTGCCTTCATCTTGTTGTCACCACATATTTGTTTTTTATGCTATAGAGATTGTGAATCTGCCTCCCATCTTTTTATGCATTGTGAATTTACATCAAAACTTTGGTACAAGCTTCTTTGTCAATTCGATTTGAGTTGGGTACCTCCAAACAATGCTAGTGATATCTTGGTTTGGGACTTTTTCAAAGGTTCAAAATGGAGACTTTCTTTTTGGAAATATGTCGTGGCAGCTCTTCTTTGGAGTGTGTGGTTAGAAAGGAACTCACGGATTTTTAATGATGTTGCAAATCTTTGGAAGCATACTTGGGATTCTATTGTTTTTCCGTACTTTTTGTTGGGCAAAAGTTGTTAATCCTTTTTCTTTTTGTCTCCTTGTACATTCCATGTATTATAAATGGAATTCTTTCCTTTAATTAGTTTTTTACTTTCAGCTTTTATTTTCTGTTTTGAGGATTTCTCATCCTCTACTTTGTATTGTAATTTTTTTCCCTTGATCAATGAAAGTTTATCTTTCTATAGAAAAAAATATCACTTATAAGATCAGACTTGTTAAAATTTTCTGTTCCATTCCTTAAAAAAATGGATGTAGCATAAGATTTCCGAAATTAGACAAATGTGATCACCCCCAAATAAAAGGTCTGATATCATATAAAATAGAACAAGTAGTCATAGGGTCTTGTAACAGACCAAGTCAAATACAGAGGGCCACGGGGCAGAAGCAAGAATTATGTACAAGATATTGAGGCGACCTTCAAGAAGGCAGGGCAGAATCATCATACAAGGACACAAATAGATAACAGTAATTGAAACACAAAATATATGTATTTATTAAGAAAATTGAAAAAAAATAATACCATAGCTCTTCTACACTATTCTGCAATGGAGTGCCAGTGATGAGCAGTTTATTTTTTGTGCTAAATTCCTGAAAAGCCAGCAAAGCTCACCCATCATTAGAACAAAAGGAAAATTTGAAATTTTCATTAGCTATAAGAATTTTACATACCAAAAGGGCTGTATACAATTGTGCCTCACTATTCTTTAACCTATGAGCTTCATCAACCATCAGATAATTCCACTTAATCTTCGAAAGAACTGCTCGATCCTTCAGAACTACTTCATAAGTAGTCAGCAAAGTGTTAAACTTTATAGGTCTTCCCATTCTTTTGTTGTCAAATTCATACTGCTGACAGACCTGAATTGCATGCATTAAAAAGTTACAAGAAGAACAGGCACCAAATAAACTCCGAAACATCTTAGATATTAAAAGGTATTAAATTTAAGCTGTTATTTAACTTGGGAGATAATTATTTTTTCCAGTAACCTTCTAGTTAATTTGTTTTCCATTTAATAAATTATAGCTTTTTTTCGGTCAAATAAACATGTAGACCTGCCATTGACACAAACACCAGCATCAAAATCAAGACAGAAAAAATGACTTGCCTCTCTGCTTGCACGGGTACCAACATAGACAATAACATTCATATCGGGCAGCCACTTTCTAAATTCTTTGGCCCAGTTTGATAGGGTGGACAATGGTACAACAACAAGAAATGGACTGTGAATTTGTTGAGCATTCTGCAAAACAAATTTTCAGTCTTCAGCACTAGTTATATCAGAGAAAGTTTTAAAGATAATAAACAATAACAATAATAATAAACTCCACCTGTAGAAAGCCAAGCATTGAAACAGACTGAACAGTTTTTCCAAGACCCATTTCATCAGCTAAAATTACATTAGTATCATTTCTCCAACTACAACAGTATTTAAAAGCCAATCAGATCAGCTATCAAAGAATTAGATTTAAAAATGATATCAAGAAAGTATGTCTGGAGGTCTTTCCATGACTACCAGTCATCTTATATACAACTGAATAAATCACCACTCACCAGCCACTACAACAACCCTCTTATTTTATATTTTAATTTAATTATATGTTCAATGTTATTTAATAAAAACCCAAAAGAAACAGATATAATGTGTAGACAACAAAGAATACCTGTTAACAAGAAAATTTAAACCCTCAAGTTGATAATCTCGAAGCTTGCCTCCCTTCAACCACTCAGGCTGTTCATCAAGTTTCCTTAAACTCTCTAGAAATAAGAAAAGCTAAAATATTAAAGAAATTTACTACTTGAAGTACATGTAATGAAGACGGCAATTCTTATATGGAAAATGAAAGTGAATGGATCCAGAAACCTCCAATGCCGTTACAAAATGGCATTGGCATGAAACCAACAACTTATGACATTACAATCTCATTACACACTTTAACATTCTTTTCCATTTTATACCAACATCTGATCAAAGCTGTAATATACATTTTTGTCATGCATTACAGCTTCATCGACAACAGTTTGTTTTATTTAGAGAAAACGATTATTGGTTCAATGAGATTAAAAAAAAGTTGGTTTGTACTTGATTGCAGAAAAAGGAAGCACACAATCTGCTCACATTTCCATATTCAAGCTGGACAAACAGAGGAAACTGAGAGATTGCCATCGATGGAAATGAAGATATATAATCAGAAAAATCAAGACTAAACAAAGAGATTTAGCAAGGAGGGGAAGGCAGTAGAGTGGTCCTTCTGTGTGTGACATACAGACAACTACCCTCAAAAGGGGAGAGGGGTGACAAAACAGAGGAAACTGTTGATCACATTTTCCTTTTTTACCCTTCCAAATAGCAATAAATTTTATAGTTCGTGATTATTTTGGTGACATTTTACTTTCTACAACAGATTGTATAATCTTTGAGCTACATAATTTATTTTTTTAAAAGGAAGCGATTTTTCAAAGCAAAGATGGAAAGATACAAAACAATTTTTCAGTTGATCTTTGAGTTGTTTAGTTGATGAGCAATATCTTCACCTTGATTGCACATCCACCTTAACTATCATTTCATACTTTTTCCTTTGCAAAAATAAAATTGTTTATTATAAAGTATGTATGTACGAATGTATGTATGCATGCACGTGTGACATGTGCGTAACCCATTCGTTAAGAGCTGGTTACAAGCTTCATAACACCAGGGCTTCCACAAACCTTTGCTCTTTTTGCGCTGAAGATCAACTGATTTTCCTTGTACGGACATTGCAGCTTCACGGGCCTGATCAAAGGGGCAAAAAAGGTGTATCAACCAGCTTCATACAGAATATATTTGGAAAACAATGTATCAAAATCTACAAAAAAAAATGAACGAGTAGACCACAAAAGTACAAAAAATTACATCTAAATTTTATCTAGTTTAAATGCAGACTATCGACCATAGACGATATGTTTGAAAACAAATCATTGTATTTATGATTTGAAACAAATACATCTAAACCGATAATCCCAAGATTCATAGTAGTTGTTTAATGCTTCCATAATTCACAGGCCCCTGATTATAGCAAAAATGCAGAAACAATTTACCATCGCCAGAAATTTAATTCATAAATCTTCTATAAGAAAAGTTAATTCATAATATTGACTGCAAGACATAGATAAATGATTCTCCATTTGAAACTCTCCTGATTAACAGTAACACAAAGAAATAGGCCAAATTCTCCTTTAATACTGTCAAAACAGGTTGGATTGAAATTCTTATACCAAGAAATACTCCCAACATCTCATCATTCTCTATGTTTGTAACTGGAGACTGTCACCTGATCTCTTGCAGACTTTTACTAAGATATTGGTGACCCTTAGGCTTAGATTGCATAGGTGTAAAGATATTTCAATATTTTTTTATTTTTTTTTTATATTGCACCTCAACTAATCTCACGGGACAACCACACGACCCTAGAGCACTTGACGTCGAGAAACTCATAGGAGAATATCCTAGGTAGGTGGCCACACATGGATTTGAACCCATGACCTCAAGGTTGGAACCATGGTTGGTTTAGATATTTCAATCTTTTGAGGAGTCGTGGAACGTAAAGACTCCTGGAATATGAATTCCTTCATTGGTTTGGTGTCTCATGAAAGGATGAACACGTGTGTCACTATTTAGCTTTTTTTTCTAAGGCAGGACAACAATATGTTTTCTATTATGAGAAATTACACCCAATAGAACTTTTTACCACCTTAATAAAAGTTTGATTTGTTTTAAAAAATAGCATTAGTCTTCTGCTTTGCTTTCACTAAATTAAATGTTTTTCTTCATGTTATTATTATTATTAATAATAATAAAGGTTAGAAAAGTGCCATTTTAAAAAAATTAAAGCCTCTACCGGTACCAGTACACACTATAAATTCTTTTGTAATTACCAATATTTATTCCCAACTTTTTTTGTAATCTTATTTGGTCCTCCCTCCTCAGGGTCTCCCTCTTTTGTACTTTTTATATTTGCAATGAAAGGTCTATTTTCTTCTCCAAAAAAATGCAGTTCAAATGTAGTCTTCTGGTTTTTTCCATTGATTAATTTCTCAACATCCCTTCCATGGTCATTGATAATTGGAATCTTTAAAATAATCCTAACACCGGAGTTCCTATCCTCATTTTTTGTCTCTATATCTTGTGGCCACTGCTGCTCTGGGAAAAGTCTCTAGTACTTCCATCAAACTTAATGAAAACTTTGATAGGTTGGTGATTATGATAGGTTGGTACGGCTACAACATTAGCATCAGTTAAAAACAACAGATGTTTCAATATTAGACACGTGATAAAAACAACATTTATACATAAACAATATTTAGAGAAGGCGTTACTCAAATAGCCTACTACCTTGTACTCATCAATGGCATCTTGAGCAAATGAAATATCAACATCCTTTTCCCTAAAACCAAATTTTACAAGCAATAATAAGGTAAATAACTCTTATCCAAAAAAAATAATAAGGTAAAGAACTTACAGTAAAAAGAGGTAGATGAGAAACGTGGAATAAAAGGATCAAACTTTATATGAAATGAGACTTTACAGCATTACTTAACTAAGGGCATACAGAAATTTCTGAGAGTTAAATTATAAACTGAATATAAGAGGGGGGAAACAAAACTCTGTACCCAATGGCCAAATACTGTTCAATCAAGAATTAATTTATAAAATGTCAATTTTAGTTACCAAGTTGCTTCAGCATAAGACAATCCTTGCCACTTTACCAAATATTCCGGTACCACATCACAAGAACCATCTTTACCAATCCTGTCAGCAATTATTCTCTCCACCTGAAATCCACATTTCAATCAGATTAGAAACGTTTTTAAACAAAGTAAAAGCCTAAGAAAGATAGCAAAGTTCAAGAAAGTAACCTGACTGTTTAGCTTGATGAGATCTAAGTCCATTTCCTTACTGACATCATAGACTTCAATCTATACATATATCCAGCAAATAATGAATGAGCTAATTTGCACAAAAATCTGTGGTAAACTTCTTGGTTGAAAAAAAAAAGTGCAGGAGCACTTAAAAAAAAAGTATCGACTCACCTTTTTTTATGAGAAACAGTAATTTAATTGACATGAATGAAATATACAAAACAAAAAATACAAGGAATTACAGAAACACAATCCAATTGGAGAAAAAAAGTTTAAAAAAATAGTAAATCACCTTGAATCAACAATTGCTACAAATTTCATCTGAGGTTTTCTTTTCCTTCTTAGAGAAAACTTTATTTTACTATAATTGGACAGAAGACAATTGCTATAAATTCCTTCAAAGAAAATGAGCCCAAAAGAATCGTATCGATAGAATTGGGACAAGAGGCAGAGATAGGGGCATCATCAATGCCAAAATGAGTATAACAACACAGTTTACAGATGCCGATGCACATTACATCACATTTTGGAAACTCTTTTTAAGAATTTTTTTTTTTTGAAGAGAACACCTCAAAAGGCCATTTCATTGATAAAATGAAAGAATAAAACTCTTTTTAAAGAATTATGATAATATTCATTCAAGTGCATTAAGATACGCTTAGATTAGATGATGATAACAAGGAATATTAGACGTAATATTGTCCTAAATTACATTTAACAACTAAAAAGGGAAAAAGAAAAAGGTCCTATTCATGCAACATTTGCCTTCAGATTACTTAAAAAACACAGCTCACGACCTATAATCCCACCAGCTGCACAGTTGTGCTTGCCTTCATTGTATACATGTCATTTGAAAACGCTACTAAATTACTAACAGAGCACTTCACAAACATTCTCCACTACCCTCGCATTAATGGTAACTTATCTAATCAACTTTATAACAGTATTGAGTAAAATTACCTCCTCACGGGAGACACTCTTCCTGTACCTTATTTCCTCCATGACCTTTTTAGTATAGTTTACAACCTTCTTAAAACCACTAAGCTGCAAAAAAATTGTGTTTAAAACCAGAGAGAGAAATAAAAAGTTAGCTAAAGAAAAACTCATTGTGCTTGAATTAAACAGGTTACAAGATAACTTATGACACAATAAAAAATTCTTTACGACAAAATACAAAGTCAATATATTCAAAAGCATACATGTTGTAGCTCAGAGAATGATTTCCATTGACAGTGTAAATGGGATTGGCCTTTCCATTTTATCAAAAATTCCACCTCATTCCAATCTGGTTCAGAGTCAAACGAATGACTCGAAAGGACAGGCTCTATTGAACTGTTATTCCTTATAGCATCTTCAGCTAAGCCCTTGGGCTGGTGCCACAGAACCTTCTCAATTGCATCACCATCTTCCTCTTCTATTTCCTCCTAAAACCATAAGTCGGGGATAATTAAAATGGTAAAATAACTATCCAAAACTACAAAATTAAATGAAAAATAACGAGAAACATCTAAGTAATACGATTCATTGCAATCCAGTGATGGGGAAAAGCCAAAAACATTTAATGCTAATACATATTTTAGGAAATAGAAACTTTATGTATAAACAACCAAAAGTACACACGGGAGATACAAAACCGAATTGTTAATTTTAGATTTTTTTTTTTTTTTTTTTTTGAGGATGCATTATCCCATATAATTCTTCTGCAACTTCTTTTCTCATAAAACACTCAGTATCTCTACTAACAACTTAAGACGTTTTATCTAGATAATGGTCTTGCATTTTATATCCATATTGTTTTTTTAATCACATAGAAAGATGATACTACTTATGATTTCAATATATACATGTTTTTATTTTTAGTTAAAATTTCAATTATTTTTTTTATAAGAAAGCTTCAATGATGAATGTAAAAAGAAAAGAGGGATAGGAACTGGGAGTTACAAAAAACTATTCCAGTTGGGTCTCCATTTACAGGGGGATGTAACAGTCCTTTTTCAAAAGGGAGGTAAATTAACTCTAATACAATACGCGCACTCCAGCTAGTTTTATATGAATATATATATATATATATATATATATAAATAATAAAAGAACCATGCCATTGACGACAAAAAGGAGACAAAAGTGGGTGCGAGGTGATAAGACATCTCCCCAACCAACAAGTAGTTTACAAGAAGCATCCTCAATCTACATTAGTAGAGAGTAATCTAACCTACATGCCAAAAAAAAAATAAGAGAGAGAGAGACTCACAAAAATTTGATGAGATCAAAATATTGAACCACCAACCAAGACTCAAAAATATTTCCAAACGTGAAACCTACAAATCATGAGATCTAAAGAGCATGTATCAAATATTGATGAGAGCTGCTTAACATTAGGATTTAGGACTCTCTACCTTACATATATGGCAACACTAGTCGTCTTTGACATGAATAAACAATTTTTTGGCTAGGATGAACCAATGTTTCTAAACTTAAACACTGGGAAAAATCAATAAACTAGCTCTGAATCATCCGCCCTCACTGACCTTCTAGACCAAACCTTTGAGGCATTATATGTCAACTTTGATTCATCAATTCAACATTTCCTGTTGACTTACACATACTCTCTAAAAACTTAACATGTGAATCAATTAAAAAGGGAAGCAAAAAGTGACCTGAGAAAGGCTAACAGCCACTACATGTCTGGGTTAAAAGTTATGAATCTCTCCAGACAGATTTATTGTACACAAAATATTTCTCAATTCTCAGTTACCAATTATTTCTATCTGGAACCCTTGGGATGCCCTATCTTTTGTCCATTTCATTCTCATCAGTGAAATTGTCTCTCATCCAAAAAAAATACCTCTAGCTTGGCTGGAACCAATCGCACAGATACAAATATTTGACACTTGGGTGCTTACAGAGTCATGTAAAAAATGCATTTAAGTATCCATGAAAAAAAAAATAACGGTTTTAAAAAAGTCAACATGTTTAGAACCAGAACATATGAGATTATGTTGGGGGCGCGGCATCATCATTTTGACAGGGAAAAGAGAAATTTATAAGCTAGATGATAAAATAATATGCCGAGTCACAAAAATGTTAACGAATGAATGTGTTCCACCAAAAAAAAACATATTGTGGCTTCCATCATTGCCTTTGATAAAAAAAAAAAATAAAATTCACAAATTGTTTTCCTGGTGAATGGATGAAAAAAAATACTGAAAAATGCAGGACCATATACACGATTGACAAAAAAATCAAAAATATTTCAGAACCATATACACGATTGACAAAAAAAATGCATCAGAAGCTAAAGAAATATAAAACACAGCCTTCTTCAGTTTAAATATGAAAAATGCAGCACACCTTTTTCTTTTTGCCCTCATCAAGCTCTTCACTTTCTTCACTTTCAACATATGAAACTTTTCGAACTGATCTACTAGAGGTTCTGACCTCACTTCTTCGTCCTCCCACTCCTGTTGATACAGAGAACCGACTACTATTCTTCCGGAGGTTATTGCCAACCTTTGCTAAACTTTTTAAACCATCACCGCTGTCACTAGCAGAATCCTCCGACAAAGATTCATCCTCTTCGTATGATGATTTTCCTTTCCTTTGTCGAGTAAATGGTTGGTATGATTTACGTTCATTGGTGGATTTTACAATGCGTCCTTTACCACGTGGCTTTCCCCGGGCTTTTTTTCCATAATTAGGAGCATCATCATCAGATATTTCCACATCATCATCAGTGCCATCTTCCTCGTAGTCTTCACCACCCCAGTCTTTATCCTGCTACATTAATGTAAAGAAGAAGCTTTGTTATGGTTCATAACTAGGCAGTACAAGAACCACGATAGAATAACTATACAACTCTAACTCATCTACAGAAGATACATCCTACAATTAAAAGCAAGCCTTGCGACGAAAAAGACCCATAATAACACAATTTTTTTATTAAAAACACCTCAAAAGGCCATTTCATTGATAAATGAAAGGAAAACTAAAATAAATACAATATAATAACCCATAATAACACAATCAGAAATGAAATTTTTCTGAAAGAAGACGTTCATTTCCATCAAATTTTTATGTGGGGCGTTAATGCAGGCTTGATACAAGTGACATTGGATGTTGATCTCGTACTGTTCTACAGAAGGGATTATTGAAACAAAAATGAAGAACCAAAAGGTCCATCTGCAAAGCAATAATGGTGGCAAAAAGGAAACGATGGCTGCAAACTAAATAGAAAAAATAGAGAAAACGAGCAAGATATTGGTTCAAATAATGGAAGAAGAAGAGTAATAGAAAAAATCAGATATGAAGAGCAACAGAAAATGACTGCCAGTAGAAAGCAGGAGAGAGAACCTTAAGGATCTTATCTTAAATTTTTTATTTTGAGGTTATATGCTAGTTGAAAATTGATTCTAAGACCTGCTAAAATTGTTTCCTATAAAAAAAAAAATTCTGCTTTTGATGTGCTTCTTGTACCTTGAATATTTTTCAATTTAAGGTTAGATTTTGATTATTAAATAGTTTAGATTTTGATTTTCCTTCACATTCCATGTTCTATAAATGGAATTCTTTTTCGTAAATTTATTTTTTACTTTCTTTCTGTTTTTTCTTTTAGGATTTCTCATCCTCTTGTATTTTGTTTTGCTCCTTATTGATTAATGAAAGTTTATCTTTCCATCAAAAAAAGATTTAACATAAAAAAATTATTAATAAAAGAGAGGAGGTGGGCAAAAAAAACTAGGAAGGGAAAAATAGGAAATTTGATTATATGAGAAGGGGGGAAGAAGATTAATTTGTATCAGCAGCAGCAATACACTTCTACTCTTTAGTCCCAGTTAATTTTTACACTAAATTTCATGGCTCTATTTAGAATCCTCAGACTAAACAAATTTACATATGGGCTCCCCCACCCTCCCAGAAAGCATAGATGCAATTTTAATGCATGTGATTGGGTGGAATATTGATCCCAATACTTCAAGAGCCAGCCATAAGATCAAAACCTTGAGATGTAGCAGTAGCACCACAAGGAAGGGAGGCTGATGCCTCTTCCTATGCTGAGCTGCCAAAGGGTTACATTTTGAAGAACATTTTCTGGCGTCTCAACTTAGGACAGCACCCATAAAAGGGACAGTTCCTGATGCCTTTGCCTCAAATACCTCTAAAAGTGGAACATTTTCAACTGATACTCACTTAAGATAAATACTGAACCCTGGGGACAAATTAAATCATAGCATCTATCAATTAAAATGCCTTAGTTCTAATCTAACCAATATCTTCCCCAAAAACCATTCAAATTAGTTTCAACATTACAAGTCTTTAATAAGGAAAAGACCTACATTGGAGTGGAACCACATGTGCATCAAACATAAAATTTCTGATGTTGAAAAAAATTTAACTCAAGCCAATGGGAAAACACTAAGTGTAAACAGGGAATAAAATATATTACTGGTCAGATCTAATGTTCAAGACCAAACCATGAAAATCTAGCAGATGAAATTTTTAAATAGTGCATAAATATATGCAAATACATAACCTTGTTCACTGCACGACCACTTGTGACACCATAATCAGGTTCAAAATCTGCATCATCAGGGTCATCTTCTGCAGACACCCACAAATATAAAATTAGGTAAATACATAGAAAGGTTGAGAACCACGTGATATAAAGCCTATCACTAATTAATTGTAGAGTGTCAATGTGATCAAAGTGAGACCAGATACAAACCAATCAAAATTAAATAAACATAAAAAGTTTTGTAAACAGTGTGAGAGCAGCATTGAATTGACAACCAGACTCGAGGAATATAGAACTGGTATAAAAAAATTACCGTCTTCCTCGTCCTCTTCTTCATAATCACCATCGCCAATATGGTCTTCATCATCCCCGTCGTCATCATCATTCACAACTCTAGAATTTCTCCGCATGTTATTGTTGTTGCCTATAAAAGACTGTGACTGTGGCCTAGAATTTGACTTGATTGAATCATGAAACCCTCTGTAGAGCATGGAATCACTCAGCTCGTCTCCATCCGGCTCATAATATTCATCTGACAACATGTCATCTGCAGGGACATTGGGATACCTTCTTTGACCTTTAACCACTTCTTTTTGCTCATCATTGTCTTCAGATTCTAATCCTCCATCCTTTTCGTTGGAAGAATTATCTTCTGATCCTTCTTCAGTTCTATCGTCGGACTCACTCTTAGAATCCTGTGCAGAATCTGAACCCCCATACGTCATAGGTTGGCAGTCCTTCCAAAAAGTTGAACCCCACCTTCTACCCACTGCTGTCCTTCTTCCAGGATTTTGCAAGTTTGAATCTCTCATAGCAACACCATCATCAGCAGCTGACTCATTTTGAAGCCTACCGGTATCATCCAGCTCACTTCCATTATGATAGTGCATGTCCATATCCATATTAAATTCTTTCTCTGTACTCATGTCTACTTCCTCATTTCCTGCAGAGGTGTGAATTCTATCAGTAATTTGTCCCTGGTCTTTTTCTTCTGAGACGCCACGAGAAACTGATTCATTTGAATGATTCCTAAAGAAGGCCATCTTCTACATGGAATATTGTAGTTCACGAATCACAACTTAGTGGTGAGAAAGATATTTGATCCTGAATAAAGAAAAAATTCAAAAATGTGAAGGCTACAAAATACTAACCCACTCCAAACGGAATGTTATAAAAAAGAAAAATGAGCATTTCCGTAAAATATCCAAAAACAATAAAGACTTTACCAAAAGATTACAAAAGTATAGTGAACTTAACCTAGAACTGGAAGCATTAAAGATGTGAAAGAGAAGACCGATGATAGAAATCTTCATATATACTTAACAGAAAATGTTTGTGAAAAAAAAAACAGTATCAGCCAAGATCCTTGAGTACCTTCTGCATAATTGATTGGACTTTCCAAGTGACGACTCAAAATCCAATGACGTGACTTCCTATAAACATTCAATTAACAGACAATGAACCAGCTTTCCGGTTTCTTTATTGACTGTAAGTTTTTCCAAGAAGAAAAACACTAAACACTAACAGGTGAACTCCAGCAATCATTAGAAGCAAGGAGATTTAATCAAATGTAATAACTAAACTAAACTGCACGAGAAAAGGAAACCAGCTCCAATTTGTAGCTAGTCCTATTACACGATCCAAACTAAAGCTATGGAACGTAACGAGAGATGAGTGAGTATTGAAATGAGGCTCACAACAAAAGCATTCATCCACCAATTCAATCAACTTTCCCAACAAATAATTCGAAAAGCAAGGATATTTAGAACTTAAAAACACAAAAAAATGTCAAAAACATATCAGACGAAGCAATTAACAGATCAACGTTTCATCTCTCAAAATCAAAGAATTCAATCACTAAAACCCCCCCGAAACATGAATAACAAACCCTAACATTGAAACGAACTATTAATCTACACTCAGAAACCTAGAAAACGTTTCGAAAATCAAAGCAGGACGAACGATCGAAAAGGAACAGAAAAAAACGATGATCGAAAAGGCAATTAGTAACTCGCTCACCTTGAGAAAGGCGAGCAAAGGAGGGAAAGGTAGTTCGAGTAATCGAGCGGGAAAAAAACACGCAGATTCTATCAACGGTTAGAATTGAAACTCGCCGGAACTGAATCACCGGCACGACGAAGAAGAATAATAAGAAATTGAATCGGGTAGGGAAAATCGAAGCAAAATTGAAAAGGTCGACGTCGACGGCGGTGGTGGTGGCGGCGGGATGCGCCAGGTGGCAAAGTAAAGAACAGATTTAAGGAGGAAGACGGAGAGTGTGTGAATTTTGTGTTTTCGTTTAACCTTTTTTTTTTTTTCTTTTTTTTCTTTTTTTGGTTTCTGTGATTATGCCCGAAGAGAGAGAGGGGGGGTGTGAAAAGGGAAATTAGGAAAATGAAGAGGGGTGTAAATGGAGATAATTGAAGATAAAGGGTGGGATTTTGAGATTTTTTATTTTTTATTTTTATGTTTTTTTTTGCTTGGAGAAACGGCTTTATAGATGGGTATAGTCTTCCACTATCTCGTGGTTAAATTTTTCACTTTTAATCCCCAATGTAAACCCTACACGTGGACATGGGATTCTGCCCATTCATCCGATGGCTGCCTGTGGCTTAGGGTTATTTATATGACTCTCTCTTGCCCTTCCGTGCCCAGATTGAATTTCTAATTAATTGTTTTTTTTTAATGATGAAATTTCAAAATAATAACAACAACACAAAAAAAAAAGAGTTATTAAGAATAGCATTTTTTTAATGTTTCATTATATAACAAATTTATTAAAATGATGAACAAATTACTGAATTTTAATTTGAAGCGTCATATTAGAAACATAAAATACAAACGCTACAAATTTACTATAAATACAAATCATGTAATGGAAGGAAAAGAAAACGAATACAAATAAATTATTAATCTAATGAAGATAATTAATCAATTAAAGTGAAAAAAGTATTATTTTAAAAATAAATCTTACTATTTTTAAAATAAAATTAAAAAATTGCTTTTGAAAATGGGAATTACTATTGACGTCTCACAACTAAAATTACGTTGAAGGCAGATAAATAAAATAATGAATCAAACGTTTTGTTAATGATTCTTTGTTTATTTTTCTGAGTTTTCTTCCCAGATTTATTAAATATCATTGTTTCAATGTGAAAACCAGTGTGGATTCCTACCAATTTTGTTAGGTTTTCCATAGGTGTATACCATACATTAAGGCAGAAAAACCACAATTGTGGATGTTCAAATTGCTTTCACTTCCAGTTTCTTTTAAAGGGCAAGATTTATATGAAACTTGAGCTAAACATGTTGATCTTGCTCTTGATACAAGTGACATTGAATAGTAATGGAAGTGTTTTATCCGAGATCGAGATCGAGATCAATACTCAAACCAATACAGAGGGGTTGATGTAATTAAGATTGCAAGATTCCCTGTTCATGGAACTGTTATTAAAAAAGGCCATAGTCATGTTAATGAGAGTATGCTCAAAAGAAAAGCAAACCGGTTGCTTTGATATGCCATTTCAGAAATCAGTTTAAAAATTTCTTTAATAATGAAGTAGAAAACTCATGTGGCCTTTTATATGAACCTGTTGCTTAATGATTTTCCACAAGCATTTTCTTCATATAATTCCTTTTTTGAGATTCACCATCTTTCAAACAAAACTTACAAATGTGACGGGGACTTTTTTTTTCTCAAACTTAGATTGGGTCGTGTTGTTGCGTAAAAATGGAGAGCTTCCACGTAGGCAACGAATTTAATTTATGGGATGAGTCGGAGATAGACGTGGCTCTTCGACCGGCGCGTCTACGTGGACTGCACACGGGGAAGGAAAAGTGCGCCTGGTGTGGTCTTGGCTACTAACACCCTCTGATGCTAAAGTCAGAGCAAGGAAAGCTAGTGTGCCAGAAAGTAATAGTAGAGATTAGTTACCTATTGAATGAATTTATTCTCCTATTTATAAGAGATCAGGTTAATGACATCATCGTGCCACGTGTCGCGTCAGGATTAGGCCACATGTTGCTTCTCAATTACGTGTCGCTTTCAAGTTATGCCACGTGTCATTTTCTGATTGGACACTTGTAATCGATTTAGATATGTAAGTCTGTGTTGGAGAGCTGCGAATGCGGTCTTTTTCCGGTGCATGGACTTTATGCCTAAAATCCACAATCGGACCAGGTGCTTTAGCCAAGTCTTGAGGCTAGGGCGTCTTTGGCCAAGTCTTTGGACCAGGTCTTGCACCGGGTAAGTGCTTTGGACCAAGTCTTTGGACCAAGTCTTGGATCAAGTAAGTCTTTAGGCCAAGTGTTTTTGGGCCAGTGCCTAAGTACCACGATAAACCAGGTGCCTAAGTACCACGATAAACCAGGTGCTCTGGTACTGCGGTCAAACGAGGTGCGTAGACAAATTTTGTCAAGTTATAAAATTCCATGTGTAATCCAATTTCACCCCACAACAGGTCGCATGCGGCATATATGTGAAAAATCTTCAAAGTAAACAAAATAGAAGAAAGCAGAGCACATTTTAAGCTTGGAAATTCGTATATATCCTTCCATCTAAACATTTTGTATACTAATAAACGTACCGAAGTGAAGTTGCTGATGCGATTAAGTCCACTCTGACCTTCTTTTTTTTTTATAGATATTACATCAAATTGGGAAGAGGAAACTCGAACCTTCAACTTTATGGGAAGGGGGCAGATGGCTAACCAGTTCAGTTATGTTCATGTTTGCAATCGACTAGGACTTAAGCACAAGAAGCAAAGATTTTTTTTTTTTTTTTAATCATTCCTTAGATATTGATAAAAATAAATAAAGGTATATCAAGTCCTTCAATGGGATGTTGCCACATGTACAGAATTAAAACAAATCGGGAGCACCGAAGTTTTGTTCCCTCGAACCTGAGGTCTAGACAGTTTTTTTTTAAAAATGCTACAGAGAAAACATGCATAAAGGGTAAAGACATGTCTTCCATCTTTATTTTGTAAGACACGAGAATCTCATAAGATACTTAAAAAATAAAATAAACAATTAAAATACATGTCTTATCATTAGATTAAACTCGACCTTCCGCCTTTGGCGTAATAAAGGAACAGGCTCATAATTATACCAGAATCTAAATATGTAAGGGTCATGTCTTCGTGATTGAATTACTTACTTTGTAACTGTTTTGCTTTGAATTATAATAATAAATCAAACTTGTACGATCTAGCCACATGACCCTAAACTATAAAAAGCCATTCACAAACACGACAAGTAATAAATCAAACTTTCCAACTGTTTTGCTTTTAATTTTGAGATGGTTCATAAATTACAGCGGAATGGAAGATCGAAATGTAGAAAAGAAAAGGAAACAGTCAGCAATTCACATTCACATTCACAAAGATAAAGAGGAAAAATAATGGTCAGGATCAACAAATTAAATATTATTCTTTTACTAAAAGGTTTCTCTATATTTCTTTTACAAGAAAGCCAAAAAAAAAACAAATTTAGTTGGACTTTTTATAGTCTTTGATAGAAAATAGTTCTTTGATAGAAAATAGACGACACGTAATCAATACAAATAAAAACTCTACTACATGATGAAAAAGAATGTTAAATTCAACCACCTGTGATCGGAACCCGTATATTTATCGGTGTAAAATCATCTTGGAAATATGATTTTCCGTAGTTAGAACGAAGAATCATATTGTATGATTCGTGATGGAAGGGAAGGTATTTACACAAAATATATGGTTGAGTTCATCATAAAATCGTATTCAAGAAGAAACAACTGCCCATTTAAAAACCAATAGGCATAAAAGAATGGGCAAGTTGATTCATCTTGAATATGATAAAATGATGATTATTAATTTGCTTACAATGCCTTTGTCATTACCAAATAAATAGAGATTCAAGAAATTGAGAGAGATTTAAGGGAGGGGGATGAATTGAGAGAGAGGGGCGTGAGATTAATGAGATTTTATAGTCGTCATATTTAAGAGATATTTATGAGAAATCTTTAATCTTTCCTTTTTTTAAATCAAATCATTGATTTCTTTTTAATGAGATATTTTTCAAAAATGATTTCGTTTTTCTAACCTCATTTCATTTGTTATTTGATTTTTAAATCTCTACTTTTTGTTACAATTTTTTATTTTCCTTGCTAAAATTATATTATCTTTTATAAACTAAAAGTAAACAAAATTATATTTTTAAGTTAAAAATGAACAATTTTATTCTATATTTAAAAACATAAAAAAATCATTTATTACAAATCAAATTTATCTTTTCTCAATCAAAAGTAAAAATATATATATTTAATTTTCTACATTTTATTTTAAACTAATAAAATAAAATAAATATAGTTTATAAAAAGATGCAAACAAAATCTTGAAAAAAAGCCAATAAAAGATACGTTTACAATATTTTCAAATTCAAAGTTAAAAAAATATTTATTTTTTACAATTAATTACAATCAAGTTGGTCACATTTTGTTATCTATCTAATATGTTGAATATTAAATATTGAAAACTAGTGTCAAAAAGTTTGATATTACAAAGACTAAATTAGGTTTTGTAACTTAAAAACAAAGAGAGAAGAAAGTGGAGCTGCAATTAATGTAGAGGGCAAATTGTGAGAGATTGAAGGAGAATTATGAGGGAGAAGAAGGGGGAGATTGAAAGGGATATATGTGAGAGAGGCAGAATTGACGAGAGATTAATGTCAAAAAAAAGAAAAATTGACGAGAGATTGAAGGTAATAAGAGGAGGAGAGAATGAAGACATATTTTTGCCTTTTCTTTTATGAGTAAAAAGTTTTGTTTGTTATCCCAAAGAAATAAAGTTTCTTTTTTTTTAATATTACATTAAATTGGGGAGGGAAAACTTGAGCATGTGATAACTATTAGAGTTATGTTCAAGTTGGCTGAAATAATCTTGTTCAGTTGTATTGTATATAATATCAAGGTCGGCCCAGGACCTGTTCCACATGTGTGATGAACAGGACCCCTAAATATCGAGGGCCCAAAATCAGAGACGAGTTTATAAAGTGATTAAAATTATAACGTTTTTAAATATAATTTTAAAAGGATGAGGTAGTACAATAAATAGTTAATGGCTCCCAACATTCTACAATTATCTCAATATGATAACCTAATAGCTCCCATTTCCAGCTTTGAAATGTGGTAACAAATAAAAGCTTTTTACTTATATCACATTCCCGTGTTTTTCTCATTCAAATTTTAGTGCATCTTAATATTCTATCTACATGTTATTATATTTTAGTAAATACAAATAAATAAGAATATTAATACATAATTAAGTTATGTTCAAGTTGACTAGATTTGTAAATATTAGTTATAAAATAGACTTTTTATAATTTTCACATGAACTATATACTAAATGATGATTGATACAACTTGATCAAGTACAAGCAACTATATGAAGAAGAAAAAAAAGAACAATTGAATTTGAGATGAGAAATGGAAGATAATGGGGTAAAAGTAGTACTAAAATTGGTTAATTAAGAAAATAAGGTGGGAGTTTTAATTAAGGACATTTTGGGCCACCTTCCTTGGTCTTCCAGTTATTGTAGCAGGGACACGCTTGCTTGTTTCCGTATGTGCCTGCAGGAACGCAAAGGCACTTTGCACAACACTTTTGACAGAAAAACATACATGGCTTCTTGAACGCCGTCGCTGAGCATCGAACCGTGCACCTTCCCCCACATTCTAAAATCATACACAATCACCATATAAAATAAATAATCCAATTCTCTTATCGTCCTAAATTTTTGTCTTAATTTTAAATATAACAAAAATCTGATTTATGCGGAAGTTCTTAAAAGTAATGAATTATATAATTGTTTTTGATAATAAATACACATGACATAATAAACAAAAAACTTTTATACAACAAGAGGATTAGGAATTATCATTAAATTAAGGGAAAATTGCACAAACCCCCCGGAACTATGGGAGTTGTAACACTTACATCTTTGAACTTTGAATTTGAGCAATTGGGCCCCTAAACTTTACAAAGTGTTAAAATTGGACCCAACAAAATTTAATTTTTCAAATTACTTCGTTAGCTTTTGAAATTATTCCCTAAAAAATCATCGTAGAGATGAATAATGCATCTCTAAGGTCAATGGGGCAGGAGATGTAAGATCTGAGAATAATTCTCATTCCTGACTCTCAAAAGAGTTTTGTGCTCGGGGTCATGGATGAGGTCAGGATGGGACGGGAACCATTGGGGACACGATCTTATAGATATTTTATAATAATTATTAGTAAATTAATAATTTTAAGGGGATAATTTGACAAAATAAATTTTCTTAGATCCAATTTTAACACTTTACATAGTTTAGGTGGCCAATTGCTCAAATTAAAAGTTTAAGGATGTAAGTCTAACAAACCTTAAGAGTTTAGGGGTGGTTTGTATAATTTTCTTTTAAATTAATCAACCGGGAAAATTAAGGTGATGCGAGAGAATGTGCAAAACAAAACCTAGCCCTTACCTTGAGGACGAAGGCTGCCTTGGGTAGTACCGTACAACTGCAATGTGCAAGCCAATTATAAATAAATATGTAAATTATTAAAAGGGACAAAAATTTGGAGGGGTTAATGCAAAGAAAGGGCTCACAGATTGGTAGGTGCCCTGTTGTTGGGGTTGTGAAACTGATGATGCTTCCATGCTAGAAGCCTAAGGAAAGGGGATTTCAATTATCATAATAAGATAAAATAAATATATTAATTAAATGTGAGATCTACAAATCAAGTTTGGTTTGGTTTGGTTTGATATGTTTTAAAAGTGATTTTAAATTTATGCAATCTAATTTGTAATAATATTTTTAACTATAATTCAATCGAGATTTGAGCCAGGTTCTCTTATTAAAATCATATATTCAATTACTACGAGAAGGAAGTCACATTATTCTAGTCTCGTCTAATATTAACTTTACACCTAACTTCGTTACACAATGACGGCTAAGTTACCAAATGTGAAAAAGCAACACATTAACGTAGAAACAAGCCATTTTTATTTTTTTTTCACTTTTTGTTTTCTTCCTCTTCCATCTCAAGATAATGAAACATCTTCTTTCCTCTGCAGATTTTCACTTCCACAGCAACATTAAAAGGAAAGACACTCAAGCAAGCAATAAAACTAAGACCATTGTCTATTTGGTTTTTTTTTAAGGCATTAATAATTTGAACGACCAGATTTAAGGGGGGAAATGATATAGTTAATAAATGTGCAGATTCATATAAACTTACACTATAGCCTGTCCCTCACCTGATTGTGGGATAACAAAACAAGCATCAGAGCTACACAGAGAAGGAGGAAACTGGAAGTGGAAGCCATCTGGAAACAAATTATAGTATGAGTTTGAGAGAGTTGGGTTTGTTTGTTGTATAAATCATGAAGAAAGGGGTTGGTATTTATAGGCATTTTTTGTGTTGAAATTTCCATTATTATTCCACATGTAATATGGATAATGGATAAATGGATTCCCCCAAAAATAAATAAAAGGGGTATATCTATTTGTGAATAGCAACATTAAATCTCGTTTAAAATTGACAATTGTAGTACTACCAGTGAGGTGATCTAGTGATAAAAATAAATAGTTAAGTTTTTATTTTTTTTTAAGATAGTGAGTTTGAATGATCTCAATCTTCCAATATGAACAAAATAGCTATTGTATTTCATATTATTATCTTCCTAAACTCAAATTCATAAACTATGTTTTTATGTTTTTTTTATAATAATTAAGATTAGAGGAGATTAATCCATAAATAAGTATTTAAAATTAAATGATTTTCCATAAATTTTTTTAACTGATTTCAAGATAGAGAAAACTTTTTCAAAAGGAGACTTGAAAAAACAATTAAATGAAATCATAATTCTAATATGTAACTGACCATATTTACAAAGGCTAAAAGGGTAAAAGAGGAGGAAGCATTTTAGTTTGGGACTTCAACATCTAAGCCATGTGGCTGGATGAGCCAATTGGGCATCTAGAAAAAGCCCATTGCCATGTTAAGAGCACATGCCCGTCTTGGTCTCGGCACTGTAAATAGATGCCCCACAGCCCATATGCTGTGTGAGCACAGCAGACAAAAAGTGCAATTTAGTCCCTACAAAAACAAATTTTTTGAAATCATACGGGAAAGAACCAACTCCAAGCGGTTTAGGGCTGGTTTGGGAGTGTTTAGGAAATAAGTGCTTTTAATCAAACTACTTTTATTATAAGTACTATGATAAAAAGTGCTTAGTGGTATATTATCTTATTGTTTGGTTCTAATATTTAAAAGTGTTTTTAATCATATTTAGTGTACTTTTAGAGAACATGTGTGTAGATATAAAAATATGTAGAAATAAGTTAATGAAACAAAGTATACAAGTGTACAAAAATAAGCAAGAGAGAGAAAATGTGTGAGAAGATAGAGAGAGAAACGTGTGAGAAGTTAGAGAGATAAAGTTTAATGTAGAGAGAAGTTAGAGAGATAAAATGTGGTGAAGAAATTGGAAATACAAGATTTAAAAATAAAAAACACTTCAAAAACACCTAATACTTACTTCTTCAAAAAGCACTTTCGAGTGTTTTTTACTTTTACAAAAAGTGCTTATAGAATGTAGCCAAACATACATATCGTATATAGGAAATGTTTTTGCTCATTTAAAAACACTTTTGCCTTGGCCAAAATCACTCCCAAACACACCCTGGGCTTGTTTGAGAGTGTTTATGAAATAAGTGTTTTTAATCAAATTACTTTTCTTATAAGTACTATGATAAAAAGTGCTTAGTGATATATTACTTTACTGTTTGGATATAATATTTAAAAAGTGCTTTTAATCTTGTTTAGAGTTATTGTTAGAGAAAATGTATGTAGAAAAGAAAAATTTTAGAAATAAATTAGAGAAATAAAGTGTATAAGGAGAAATTAGAGAGAGTGTGAAAAGATAAGTTAGAGAGAGAAAATGTGTGGCGAGAAGTTTAGAGAGAGAAAATGTGTAGAGGGGAGTTAGATGGAGAAAGAGTGTAGATAGGAGTTAGAGGGAGAAAATGTGTAGAGAGAGAAAGCGTGTAGAGAGGGGTTAGAGAGATAAAATATCTAGAGAGATACAAAGTGTAAAAGAAATTAAAAATACAAAGTTTAAAAAATCAAAAGCACTTCAAAAGCACCTATTACCTATCTATAATCTATAATCTATCTATAACATATCTAAATGTGGGGATGTGAGGAGAAACATTGGATTCCAATTATATCCCTATTTTATTTCTATATCCAATTATATCCTTAAATTTATTATTGTAATTTTTTTTTCCATTTTATCATTTATTGAAAATGTAAACGTATTCATTACCATTTACAATTAGTTTAATATTAAATTTTGGGAAAGGGTTCAAACTTTAAAATTTTTAAAAAAAAAAAATACGTATTAAATTATGATTAATTTATTTAGTATTATTTTTTTAATATATAAATGGAGTAGACTTCAATTTAATGATTTACTTTTAATTCACATAACTAATTTTAGTTTGAAATTTGTTTTTTAACATTTTAATACACTTTAAGAAAACATTGAATCATGCATGGGACTTGAATTTTCGACAGCTAACATTAAAGACTACCATGAATGTGTGGTTTCATTCAATAAAGCCCATAACCTTTCCCCAAATGCGGGGATGTGAGGAGAAACATTGGATTCCAATTATATCCCTATTTTATTACTATATTCCAATTATGTCCTTAAATTTATTATTGTAAATTTTTTTTTCCATTTTATCATTTATTGAAAATGTAAACCTATTCATTACCATTTACAATTAGTTTAATATTAAATTTTGGGAAAGGGTTCAAACTTTAATTTTTTTTTTTTAAAAACATACGTATTAAATTATGATTAATTTATTTAGTATTATTATTTTTATATATAAATGGAGTAGACTTCAATTTAATGATTTACTTTTAATTCACATAACTAATTTTAGTTTGAAATTTGTTTTTTAACTTTAATACACTTTAAGAAAACATTGAATCATGCATGGGACTTGATTTTTCACCCACCAACAAAGCCCCCACTACCATGAATGTGTGGTTTCATTCAATAAAGCCCATACCTTTCCCCAATGTTTTAGAAATGAAAAGTTACAATATCATAGTGTGTTCATATATAAGTTATATCTCAAAGGAAAATTGTATGTAGAGAGTTCTTTATTGAAAACCATCTTATAAGCCCCCCTTCCCAGCCCAGCCCCCAGCCCCCACCCCCGCCCCCCCCCCCCCCCCCACCCCAACCCCCTCCCCCCCCCCCCCCCCCCCCCCCCCCCCCTGTATCCCCCCCCCCCCCCCCCCCCCCCCCCCCCCCTTTACTCTTTTTATGGTATTATAGTGAGTGAAAAAAAATGGAAGAGGAATGTCAAAGAGGATCTTCAACGAGTTTTTGAAGGTACCCGGCTTTATTAAATTGTAATACCTTGAGAAATAAGTTTGTTATACTTTCCCCCCCCGCCTCCCCCCCCCTTTTTTCCCCCCCCCCCCTCCTCCCCTTTTTGTGACCCCGTTCTTAAAACCATTATTTAGGCGTTTAATAGATTTAAAAGTCTATTAATTATATAATAAATGAATATCATATCATAAAACGTGTATTCTTGAAATTTTTAGATTTTCCCCAATGTTAAATTACATTTTAGAAAACATGATGTAGGGAATTAGAGTGGGTATGAATTTTTTTATTTGGTTGAAAAAGTCTACTCGGTTGTCTATAATCATCTTTTTTTTGAATAATAAGAATAAAAATTATGTTCACTTCACTTAAAATGTATCTAAAACCCCTTAATCATATTTTCGCAAAAAATTGTGAATATTTGTTAATATTTTTAAATTAAATAATTATATAATTGAAAACTTTTCAAATACTAATTTATTCAAATCTACTTGATTGTTAAAAAAATAAATCATGGAACTTTTCATTTTTTTCACAAAGAAAGTTATTAAGCTATACCACAAAATATGTATCTAACTATTTTTAATTCTAACTTTATTGGATGAGAGAGGTACAACTTTACCATCATATTTATGTCTTTTTTTTACTCAACAGATTACTATTATATTTAAAATAATTTACCATTTTAACCAGTTAAATAAATAAAATAAATAGAAATCACGTGCAACGCACGTCTTTCCTAACTAGTTTATTCAAAAAGCACTTTGAAATGCTTTTGACTTCTACAAAAAGTGTTTATAAAATGTTGCCAAACATAAAAATTATATTTTAAAGTCTTTGCTTTCGTTTTAAAAGACTTTTCGCTGCCCAAAAGACTCCCAAACACACCTTTAGTGGTCAAGAGGCCTTCGTTAGACTTTGAGATTATAGGTTGTTTAAATCTATGTGATATTAAATTTAAAAAAAAAATCGACGTCAAATATTTTAAGGTTGTGTGGTTGTACCGATAAATTATTCAAGGTAGACTGACTTTGACATACTTTTATTATATATATATATATAATCATACTTGACAAAGATGGGTAGTTGTGAACTTTCACATCAACAATTTTGTGGGCCGTCAATTTCATTCTCATCTCTTCCATTACCACATATTTTCTCTCAATTGCATTTTACATCTTTCAACTAATAATCTAATTTTTCATTGCACATCATTTAAAAATTATAACAGCACTTTATAATTTATAATTCAAAATTAATAAATTATGAAGAATCCAATTAAATTTATATATGGTACAAATCGCTTTAAGTTACAATACTTAAGAATGGATTCATACTTAAATATTGATAAATTTCTATGTATTTTACATAATTTTCCAATTTAGCTTCTTGGACGAAACAGAATAAAAATTGAAAGGGGTGAAGCTAAGAATCATACAATGTATAATTTTAATGGTCTTTTTTTTTTAAAATACTGTCACTATCGTTATCATTATTATTTGTTGTTTTAGACCATGAGGATTTATGTTTTTAATGTTTGTACCATGTTTCTCGTGAAATGCAAACTGGTTTTTTAACAGTTTAGTCAATAGCTCAATGGAGAGGGCTTCTCTCTTATTTATAAAATCAACCCCCTTACATGACAGCAACTTAAATTGAGATTATAGAAGAGCGTATTTTTATTAATTCAGTAGTCAGTGATTTTATTAAAACATAAATAATTACGAGAAAGAGATAATCCCCTTGAATGATTATCAATATGTGTGTATATCTACCGAATTCTCATAACTCTGTAATCCATATACGTGTCACATAAATAATTGTTTAGATTTTTGTAAGTTAAGAAATACGAGATGAAATGTATATATTAATGGACAAAAATGGCCCTTGAGTTTTTTTTAATAGATAAAAACAGTGAGGGACTTGAAAATAATATTACATAAAATTTGAAGATTAAAGAGAACTTAAAAAACAAAACTAATTTAGATTTAAACCGTTAAAAAAAAAAACCAGTTAAGCTAGGAAGGAAGGAAGGAAGACTAAGAGGATAAGAAAGAAAGGGAGTTTAGAACACTGTGACTCTCTCTGCGATGACAATGTCATCCACAACAGTTACTACATCTCTCGCTCTTCCTCATCTTCCCTTTTCTAGACGATTAAACCCTAATTTGCTATCGCCATCATCGTCTTCCTCTTCCTTTTCAAAACGTAATCTCTTTTCCAGCATCCGTGCTTCGGCAAATGCAGCAGCTGTAGAATCTTCCAATGGAGCTGTAATTCCAGCAGAAAATACGGATTCCATTTCCTATGGAAGACAGTATTTCCCTTTGGCTGCTGTTGTTGGTCAAGTACGCTAATTATATTTCTCTGTCGTTTCATTTCATTCTTTTCAAATTCCATTATTTAGATTGTCGTTTTCCGTTCTTAATGAATTTTATGTTGAGCTGGAGTGAATTGAATTGAATTGAATTGAAGCTCCGAGATGTTATCGGATTTGAATTGCAGGCCGGGTTGAATAGTTTAAGTTAAACTGTCTAATGTAATTCTTATTTCGTTTCGTGTTTGTAATTGACTGTCATCGATTGTTTTACAGGATGCGATTAAAACTGCTCTTTTGCTTGGAGCTACTGACCGTGATATTGGCGGAATCGCTATCTCTGGAAAGAGAGGGACTGCTAAAACAGTTATGGCTCGTGGACTTCATGCAATTCTGCCACCGATTGAAGTAGTCGTTGGTTCAATTGCAAATGCTGATCCTTTGTGTCCTGAAGAGTAAGATTTTCGTGTGCCTATAAGTAATATTTTACTCTGATAAGCGATACTTTAGGAGTAAACATGGAATATGAATTTTAAAAGTTACATTGATATTTATGGATTTTAAGGAGATCCCACAACGCAATTAGTAGGTTTTTTTTTTAAGTAATGTTATTGTATAATCAGTTCCCGCCAACACATTTAGATTAATAGAGCAGATATTAAATTCATTTGTAATGAGAGCAAGAGATTGTATCTTATGCATGGTTATCAATTTTCCTTTAAACAATGATGGATTCTTGCTATTTCATTTTTTTATAGCTAAAAAATTAGGCCCATAGTGTTAAAAAAACAGAGTTTTAATATGCTTTTGGCCTTTAATTCTCTAATGAAAGAAGTTTGATATGTACTTTAATTTTCATTTCATTCACAATAATGATCGTTCTTTTCCCTGAAAAAATTGAAGATGGGAGGATGACCTTGCTGACCGTGTCGAGTACAACTCGGCTGGCAATGTCAAAACCCAGATCGTTAGGTCTCCTTTTGTTCAGGTACTTACCAAGACATTGATGTCACATATAGACTTCATTTTTTATTGACTAATTATCAAAGTAATGATGTTGCAGATCCCACTTGGAGTCACAGAGGACAGGCTAATTGGATCCGTTGATGTTGAGGAATCTATAAAAAATGGAACAACAGTTTTTCAGCCTGGCCTTCTGGCTGAAGCTCATAGAGGAGTTTTGTATGTTGATGAAATCAATCTTTTGGATGAGGGTATCAGCAACTTGCTGCTTAACGTGTTGACTGAAGGAGTTAATACGGTCGAAAGAGAAGGCATCAGTTTTAAGCATCCATGCAAACCACTCTTAATTGCTACTTATAACCCAGAAGAGGGTGCTGTGCGTGAGCATTTACTTGATAGGATTGCAATTAATTTAAGGTATAGTAGATGTTTTGCTATTTAAGTGAGTCATACATTAATTTCTCTTTCTCATTCAACTAATGACCAACTTCTTATGCAGTGCAGATCTTCCTATGAGTTTTGAAGATCGTGTTGCAGCTGTAGGTATTGCTACACAATTTCAAGAACAGAGCAAGGAAGTTTTTAAAATGGTGGAGGATGAAATAGAGTTTGCAAAAACTCAGGTATGATAGCATGTTATGGTAGAATTTGAACTATAGGATCAGTTTGCATATGAAAAACTACTTGCATAATAGCTTACTAAGTTCCTAAATTTAAGGGGAAATCACTCGAGCATTACATTGCAGTACTTGGGACAAAGAAGCAGCAGGAGGAGCTGGGTTGATTAGTTAATATTTGAGTATACTTACCTAACTGTTGGCCTGTCTCTGTTTTTTTAAATAGAATAATCAGCAAAATAATTTTTTATTCTGTAAATGTGATAAATTAATGAATGCATTTTTCTTTAAATGCAGATCATTTTGTCTAGAGAATATTTGAAAGATGTTACAATCGGCAGAGAACAATTAAAGTATCTTGTTTTAGAAGCTCTTCGAGGTGGTTGCCAGGTTCTTACCAATTCTTTCTCTTGATTTCAACTGACTTCATACTTCATTATTGAATCTGTATTTCATATGCATCGTTACTCCCACATAGTTGAAGATTCTAACAGGGATCTTTCTTGATGGGAGAAAGTTGTCATTTTAGTTCTACTCCCTGTAACATATGTAAGGTTGGGAATGAAATGATATCTTAATGAGCTTATTCACAGCGTTTTCAAATTTACATTATCGTTTAACTTGGTATTTTCATCTATTTTTGGGTTGACTGGGGAAAATGGAAATTAAAATAAATAATGCAAGTTGAGTAACTTAATGGAAGATCATGGCTTCCCCACATTTTCCTAACATCTTACTTGCTTCTACATTGATTGCTTAATTTATGACTGCGGTGGAAAGCAGGGACACAGAGCAGAGCTTTATGCTGCACGAGTTGCAAAATGCCTAGCTGCTCTTGACGGGCGGGAAAAAGTCTATGCAGATGACCTGAAAAAAGCTGTAAGTAGTCTCCTGAACTGCATTGCTTTTTCGATGCTTACACTTGAGAAATTTTTCTTTCAGAATAAATATCACTTTGACCACATAACTGGAAAAATTTCTCCATTGGAATGATGTGCTTTTTTTATATGTGATAGAAACCGAATTGATATTAATATTGACATAAAGAAAATACAAAAGCTACTAAGCACTTAAGTGGCTTGGTTCTCTCCCCTCAATAGTCTAAGGCTAATAATCAATTAATCATATAATATGCATATTCTAACCTCTCCAACTCTCTCTATTTATTACCACTCCTCTAACAAACTCTCCTTATTATTTACTACTATGCCCTTCCTAACAATATGCTGAAGTGTTGTCATGATTGGAAGTGTATTTCTTTAGTTTGTAGTAATGTCCATTACTTATCCTTTCCCAACACGTTAGATGGAGCTTTTTGTTAGTGAGGTATAAGGTTTAGTTAATTCACCAAGTGGATGATTGCATTAACAATATTATTTTCATCCAGAGCAACAATATTACATCAAGCGGGAAACTTTTAATATTTTTTTTGACATCATATGCAATGCTGTATTTTAATTAGGTAGGCACATATGCTTTCTCTTCTGACATATTACCCACTATAGGTTGAATTAGTCATTCTACCTCGTTCAACCTTCAATGAGAATCCACCAGATCAGCAAAATCAACAGCCTCCTCCTCCACCACCTCCACAAAATCAAGAATCTGGGGAAGAGGAGAATGAAGAGGAAGAAGAAGATCAAGAGGTTTATTACATTCATTAAGATTCCAATTTGATGTACAAGTAAAAGATTGTTAATGATCTCCCCCCTAGCTTTTCTCTACAAGACATACTTGCCTTATGTTTCACTTTGAAATGCCTTATTAAAATTACTTATCAACAATATGAATATTCCTTCTGTAACCAGGAAGATGATGATAAAGAGAATGAACAGCAGGAACAATTACCTGAAGAATTCATTTTTGATGCGGAAGGAGGTTTGGTGGACGAGAAACTTCTTTTCTTTGCTCAACAAGCACAGAGACGCAGAGGCAAGGCCGGGAGGGCAAAAAATGTTATATTTTCAGAGGATAGAGGGCGATATATTAAGCCAATGCTTCCAAAGGTCAGTCAACTTCCTGACCCTATCATTAGTGACATGCGAATCCTCTTTTGGGTGTTCAAAGTACACAGTTCTCTAATCAGTGTCATAGCTTGCAGGGCCCTGTGAAGAGGTTAGCAGTTGATGCAACCCTTAGAGCTGCTGCTCCATATCAGAAGTTGCGTAGGGCAAAGGATACTCAGAGTACTAGGAAAGTTTTTGTGGAGAAAAGTGACATGAGGGCAAAGAGAATGGCTAGGAAAGCAGGAGCATTGGTAGTTAAACTTCAGTTTTATTAATGATCACATTGTGCATTTTTTCTTTAGAAAAACTTGATTTAGGAAAATTGAGCCGTAGTTGTGCTTGTGCATAAATTCTCTGATTGTCAGCAGTTATCGTTTGTGTATCTTGCATATATGGCTTTTTTTGGTTGGTTATACTTTTTATGTTATTTAGTTTGATTTATGGAGTTGTAAAATTTCAGAACCTTGGAGTTGCTAACCTTGAGCAAAATATTAGTTTTATCATTCAGATTGTACTGACTACCTGATTTGAATTTTGGCTATGATGACGGCTATTTCTTTAATGCTTTTATCTATGGCAGGTAATATTCGTAGTTGATGCCAGTGGGAGCATGGCATTGAACCGAATGCAAAATGCAAAAGGTGCAGCACTCAAGTTACTGGCAGAAAGCTATACAAGCAGAGATCAGGTAACTTTTAAAAAATCATATTGTGAACTTTCAAGGTTGCATGTCCACATGGTGTTGATCCTAGCATTGATTTATATAATTTAAATATCCCCGACATACTTGATAAAAAAACCTGAATTCCATGTTTTTGATTGTTAAATGTAAGCATGGTCAAGGCTTCTATTATCTGAAGAACTTTTGCTAATCGGCTTGGTAATAATGTGTTCTCTTTGATTAAACTACAGGTCTCCATAATTCCTTTCCGCGGAGACTGTGCTGAAGTTCTCCTGCCGCCTTCCAGATCCATTGCAATGGCAAGAAAACGTCTTGAGAGACTTCCTTGTGGTGGAGGCTCTCCCCTGGCTCATGGCCTTTCAACAGTTAGTATATTTTTCAATATCGAGGAAGATTTTGCAGTATAAAAACTAAGCTATTAAAGCCTATTTCATTTGTCTATCAGGGAGGGGGAAAAAAGAACTGAATTTTCTCAACATCTTAAAGTTATTCCGACTTTTCCCTGAAGATGATACTACCTTGTGTTATTATGGACAAAAAAGTGAGATAACTGTTGGAAGCAATACTAAAAACTTAGAAATATAGTAATATTGGATCTTTAATCTTTCTACCTATACATGGTTTATAAGTTCTTATTTATCTCAAGCACCTCCTGCCCAATTTCCTAGAGTGAAGTCCTGTACTGGTTGCAATGTTACTAAGTTGAACACATCTTTAATTGTCATCTGCATCTCTATTTTGTTATTAAAATGATCCTCATCCACTCATCTAGGCTGTCAGGGTTGGATTAAATGCTGAGAAAAGTGGGGATGTAGGAAGAGTGATGATTGTCGCAATAACGGATGGCAGAGCAAACATATCACTTAAAAGATCCAATGATCCTGAAGCTGCTGCTGCTGCCGATGCACCAAGACCTTCAACACAAGAATTGAAGGTAAACTTAAGTGCTTTAGCATCATATGCATCTTTCTTCAATGTGCTTCATCTAAAACATCTCTATGCAAAATTGAAATTCTACGCCACTCCATAATAGTTATGCCAAAAGAAGAAAGACCATTCCCCCAAATTTTTACCTTTTCTATGTAATTGATATTGTGTAATGTAACATGGTATCTTATGAATTAAGGATGAGATTCTGGACGTGGCTGGGAAGATATACAAAGCAGGGATGTCTCTTCTCGTCATTGATACAGAAAACAAGTTCGTCTCAACTGGTTTTGCAAAGGAGATTGCTAGAGTAGCTCAAGGTTTGTTTCATTTTCAAATAAGAGGTTCTTCATTCATTGAAGCACAGTTGTACAAGATCTTACATAGATTCCATTTTCTGCAGGAAAATATTATTACTTACCCAATGCCTCGGATTCCGTTATCTCTGCTGCGACGAAGGAAGCTTTGTCAGCATTCAAGAGTTCGTAGAAGATTGAACTTGATATTTTTGTTAACTAGTTTTAATAAACTGAAAACAGTGTACTTCATCTAAATACCTTTTTTTTGGGAAGGCTTTCTATATACGTTTGTTCAAATAGAGTAGCCCATCTAGAAGGAGAATCCAACATTTTAATTTTATGAGAACAATTGTGCAGGTTATAACAGTAAGCTCTTTTCATTATGATTGTAACTACTTTCCTTGTTTCTGTCAAAGGAGCCTTCAATTTCTGATGTGAAAT